>JAHLJT010002630.1:18856860-19456860 GCA_031308135.1 Acheta domesticus
GAACTTTAGCTCATGTGATCCGAGTCCCTGTATTACGAAGATAAATCACTTGATCGTACTAATTTTAAACGTGTTTCGATTTTGAAGTAAAATAATTTAATAAAATCAATAATACAACTAAAAGCGGTATTTTTAAGCGCGCGCCGCCTTTAATGTGTTCTGCAACAATGAATTTGTGTATTCTTTATAACGTTCACACTATTTGTTATCATAGTAACAATTCAAATAAAGTTACTTTATCATCAAAAGCGTCCGCCATACAACTCAGCTAGGAACAATTTTCTCAAAATTAACTAACTCTACGGAAAATGTTGTGAAACATTATTTTTACACCACGTATCAGTTAAGCCAATTGTTTAGTATTTATTCATGTACTATTCGTATTGAAGAAATAGTGTTTTGTTAAAACGCAAGCAACTTTTCGTTTAAAAATAATAAGTCATCTTGAGAAAATGTCGTTTCCGCGTTTTTTCTGAAATTGGGCTTTTTAAGCTCATTTTCAAAAATGTTGGGTTTCCGAGGAACTTTATAAAAATAATTTCAAGCAGTTGTAATCACAATGACGTAATTCTGTGCACACAAGTAATGTAATTGTTTAAGACGTGAGAAATGGTTAAAAAATGCATTTGTGAGTTTTTAATAACACAAAAAATACCTCAAACTGCGCTTATGTAATGTCATTAAGTGCATTGAGACATCCGTACAAATCCGTACAAAAAGTTTAAAGAAAAAAATTGGAACCGATTTAGAAAAAATCTTTTTCTTAAAATTCCCCATATTCCACTTACAATTACGCGGAAACTATTAATGTACTTAAAAAATAAACATATTAATTTAAGAACTAATTGTGAAGAACAAATTTCAATTAAGGTAGCATCTATGTTTAAGAATGTAGCTGAGCGAGGGCAAAACTTGTAAAATTCGTTATTTTCGAAAAGTAAAGGGAAATAGTTAAAATCAAATTTGTGCCATCTTTCTAAGTGCATGACCCACTGTTCTTACAACAAATTTAAAGAAAACATTTTAATGTCATTTTTGAGAAAATTTTTAAAATGTTACAGATATTTGATGTAAAGTACCCCCAAAATTCAAAGAAATGGTTTCAAATTTGCATTGGCTGGAGAAAGGCAATATTGATGGAGAAATATCCGTTTCGGGACAATTCTTTATAAATAGTTCCGATGCAAGTGTTGTTCACAGACGGACGTACAGACGGACGTACAGACGAACGATTTGAAAAAAACTTTTCTCTTTACGGGACTCAAAACGTGCATTTCCGCGATGAAACGCATAAAATCTCGAAATATACGTAAATTATAAGCATTTTGAGATTTTTCTCTATACCATGTACAATTATTTCGTATAGACGCACGAAAATATAAAAAGGATTTGGAGGATCACATTTGACAGTTAATAATATTAAGAAGAAGAAGAAGAAGAAGAAGAAGAAGAAGAAGAAGAAAACGTAATTAAAAACTTGAACGTAATAAAATAAAATTGTTACCCCTGGGTTTGATCCCTCTGTCATTCCGTACAGAGGCTGGAAGAATTCCAACCGAAAGCGTCGTAACATTCGACATTTCTTCTGGCACTTGCCAACTTTTTGCTGGCAGGTAAGAAAAAGCACGAACATTGGCTGAAGTTTTATCTAGGTCACTAGATGCCAACAAAGCCCTCGAGATAGCGTCCGTCCCCTCCGAAGTTCCCCTCCTCCTCTCCGTTCTCTTTGAAGATTTTTTTGCAGCCTTCCGTGAACTGTGGCGAGACATTTTTCCGGGCATTAGAAATTCCGTTAAAAGCGTGGCCAAGCACTGATGAAAAGAAATGTAAAGCTTACCTACGTAAAGTCTCTTAGTCATCACAGACGCTAATTATATCGTTAGTGGCAAATGGTAGAGATGATGGGCTTAGTAATAACAATAACTGAAGTTGTTATTTATTATGTGTATTCTTGTGTTGCTATACCTCGGTTGGTTCTGGTCTATTTTACTCATTATTATATTTCAAATTTAAGTAATTTAAATTTAATTTCACTATCTGGAATGTTTTAATTTGAGTAAGTTTTGTAATGATCCCTTCGAACATGCAAATACTATGGTACTATGAAATTGTAATGCAATAGGAAACTACATTCGACAATACCTTGTTAATGTCCCAATATCTTGATCGTGGACGTCACTTCCACATCGCCTCTCGACATTATAACATGATCTCTTGATCATCATTCGACAAACTGTACGTACCCAAGTAATCTCCCGACATGTGTGGCAGCGTCGTGCATGAAAGTGTAAGTGTACGTGTCTGACGAGAGGGAAGAGTGAAGTTTGCGGAAGGAAATACCGCGGGCGGTCCGTGGCAAGAGTGTTACAGTTCTGCTACGGCGGAATTGGTCTTGTATTCATTGGAGAAAGTACGCAAATGTACCGATCAGAGCTACCAGTTGCTAAAACTCCCCTCCAAACAGTGGTTGGATTCCACACAGCTACGTTGCTAGTGTCGAAAATTCCGTCACCCCGAATACCCCAGTCGTACAATGTACTGATCACCAACGCTGCAGATGCAACAAATATTCCTTGTAAGCGCCCATGAGTGAGCGCGGAGTAGTGAAGTAAAACGGATCAAACTACTGAATGTACGATAGTCACCTAAAATAACTCTATATATAAATAAAAGGGAATGCACGTATGTGCGTCGCATATAGGCGCAAAAACTACTGGCCAATTTCACAAACATTTTCACACTTTGTTCTTATTAGTAATGGAAGTGTTTAAAGAGTGGTTTGAATTAATCGGACAGAAGGGGGCGTTGTTGCTGATTTATTCGTTTATGACAACCCAAGTGCCCCTGAACTCTACACAACCCGCCGCACAGTAAAGGATTAAGCATTTAACGTCTTCATTGCATGTTACTATCATTGCATACATTCTGCCCTTGCAATTTGCGAAATATCGGCCGGAATTATTACTTGAATCTCGGACAAGTAAATTAAATTTCTCCTAACTAGTGTCATAGCTAACGCATACTCAAATTTGAGGGAGAGCGTTTTAACAGCAGGATACTTAACAACCACGACCAAACCAGGACAGAACAAACACATACTTGCGAGAAAGTCTTTCATCTCTAAGAAGTGTGATGAACAATTACGTGACCAGTAGTATGCAATGTTTAATGTACTGCAATAGCAAAGCATTGCCGAGCAAACTAGTAAATAAATAAATAAATAAATAAATAATAAATAAACAAACAAACAAATAAATAAATGTTTAAAAAGACAAAAACTGAAATGAATTATAAACATATTCAATAGAAATACATTTGTATTAATACTACATATTATTAATATCCTGATAGAGAGTAGCACGTCTTTCCGCTCAGTACGAATGGTTAATACACTTGTGCGATGCCCCACAGCGCGCGCCGTCAGATGAACCGCCTTAAGTACCGAGTCGGTGGCGTTTCAGATGCCAGTAAAATCCCGCGGATAGCGGCGCCCGCGTCGCCGCCTTTGATGTCCCTTTCGCCGCGCGCTCCGTGCGAGACTTCCGGAGGTCGTGAAGGCGGCCAAAGATATGCGCGGCGCGGCGACGGTACAGCGCTGGCACAGTGGGTTCTTGCACACTCCGGTTCCGTCCCCCCTGACCACCACAACACAGTACATTTAGTTGGATAACTGTTTGTTTTTCTAATACTGTTCTGTTTTGTCCATTTAAGAGGGGTCGTAAATCCTATCTCCCTCGTGTTAAATTGGCTGTGATTGATATAATAATGATTCGGGGCGCGCCAACTGCGATGTCATTGGTCCCGTAAGTATAGTGCATGTGCCTTCTTCAAAATGTGGGGGTGTTCTTCTCCCGCTGGATGGTGATATCCGGCGCCGACCTACCGTCGGCTAACGAGGTTTTCCTCACCTGGTATCACCCACCAGCGGGGGCACCGTCGCAAGCTCTAAACTTCCGACTTTTGTGGTAGTGTAGTGCAGGTAAGTATAAGAGTGTGTAAGTAAGGAGTGAGTAAAGGGCAAAGGAAGAGGAAGGAAAGATTGCGCGCGGTCTAAGGCTCATTTGTTAGGGTACTGCTCCGGCATTCGTCTGGTATTGATCGGGGAAACCACCGGAAACTACCGATGATAGCAGCCGGCCGCTAGAATTCCGCTCCTGACAGCGACTGAATTCGACGTAACAAGCCAGTGTCGAAAATCCTGTCATCAACGGGGCTCGAACCGAAGATCTGTCGGCCAGAGGCACTTCAATGATATCAACTGATGTACTGAGCCACTGCTCCGTTTGAATTGGCTGCGTATTTCACGCACTATTTAATTATACCTTGTGCTGTATAATTTTAAGAGCGCCCGGTGAAATTATTTTAATTAATTTCAAGCAGGTTGTTTTTGACTGTCTTTGCATTTTTCAGAAAATTTAAAGTCAAAGTCAAAATTGTTACATTATTTATTCCAAATATTTATGAGGAAATTCAAAAATAATAAGAACAATTTACTCACAGTTATTATAACTATATATCGTCGTATTATATTGGAAGTTTTAATGTTGTAACACTGACTGTAAATCACCAGTAGTTATTTCAATATTATTGTAAAAGGGAGAAAAAACCCATATGAGCTGCCATTTCTCAGAAGCAAATCCCAAGGACGTATTATCTTCGATTTAATCAATGTACACACTGATGAGATACCAGTAGAGTGAAGTAAAAATTCTAATAGAAAAAAATTGTAAAATACGATTGTCCGAGAAGTATTTCTTATAATCTGAATTCCAAGGTCATAAAACGTAAGAATGGCGGGAGAAGAAAGCTACGTAGGAGAAAAAGAAGCTAAGGGAGAGAGTGGAAGAGAAGCCAAGAAAAGCCAGGTAATCAAATACTTCCCGGGCAGCTTCCCTATGAGGCACGGTGCCAGCACAAGAGGGGTTGAGAGCGGTTCACAAAAATACTTTCCTCTGGCAAAGAAGGTGGCGTGATTTTCCTGCCTTCCTCTCAGAGAGCCATCAATCTATTAATCCTAATAATACGGAGGTATAAAGGGTCTCTACGTTACCACATAATTGACACAGCGCAACTCCAAGGGCTCTATGACGACGTGTTGGTCTGCGACTCTAGCGTTCCATGCGGCGAGAAAGGAATACTAAGCCGCCTTACCATTCGTAAAACAGCATCGTTCTTATAAATCAAACCATGTGATTTTTTATATTTTTTAATTTCCTTAAGTTAAAATATGTCAAATAGAAATTTTGAACAATTTCTAAGAAAAGAAATTATACAAATCTATTGGATGTTTTCCATTGAAAGTGAACAGGTTACGTATTTCTTTACTTCTCGAGAAAATGTATAGAAATTTAAGTAATCGAAGTCGTAAGGGGATCTAGGAAGTAATAACATTTCTGTTGTGCTTTTGGACAGCTTTCTGTGTTCCCTTTCTTGGTCTATTGGAAAAGTGAAAAAAAAGCAAGGTTCTTTCTTTGATTATTGCTGCATTTAATTGCAGAACAGTGTACCCCTTTCGCCACACGCTTTGTTAATGTGTTAACTGGTAAAGTATATGAAATCAGTTGGTGCATATCAACCAGCCCCTTAACAGAAACTTTCCAAATTACCCCCTTTTAAGACACCATTCTAAGGAAAATTACATGAAAAACCCAAATGAGCCTCCACAAGAAAATGTTTATTTTAAGCAAAGAAAGATACAAGAATATTTTAATGCATTTAAAATGTTAGTATATAATTTTAAAAAGGCTTTTTCGTCACAAAAGTAAATTAAATCTTAGTCAAAATAATTCACTTTTTGTAATTCGGTCTCATATCCTAAAAACCTTTTATTAACATCATATATGAGGGTCACTCATGTGGAAACGAGACAGAAGTGGGGGAAAAAGTAATATGCTTATAATTTCATAAGTAATCGCCAAAAGTATTTATAAATTTATCCCACTCTAAGACACGATGATTCGATGCCTTCTTAGAAACACGTTTGCTGCTGCCTACGGATCATTGTACCTAGGCGTATCTCTTCGTCTGAAGCAAATCGATTGCCAATGTCTTCAGGACTTCAAAAGTTTAAAAATGGCATGAGGAGGATAGATTGGGATTGTACAGAGGATGTGTAAGCTTCCCAGCGGAACTTCTAATCTAAATATCCTCAGCAGCACATGGGTGAGCATTATCGTGCAACAGAATTATGTCGTCTGTCAACATTCTTGGGCGTTTGGGCTTGACAACGCGGTTTTTGCAAAATTTCCACTGTGTTCATCACACACAGCAGACCTTCCATGAATTTCACCTCCCTACACTCCTTCCGGTGTCAAAAAACGCACTACACCACGCTGTTCCTCTTTACCGGTCACCATAGTGATGACGGACGCGTACAGACTCTCTGAACTCAATTCAGGCACGTCTAACAGACAAACGTCATACATAGAAGTATTTAATTACCAACTCTAAAAGTACATTATGCCACAAGAAGCGGCAAAGTGCGGCACAGTCACAAATCCATGAGGGTTTGCCCCAACCTGTGTGCCTATATCGCTTACTATAAGCTTTTGTTCATTCAACACAATGTGTCAATATGTCGGCCCCGTGGCGGAGATCGCTAAATGCCGAAGTGATCTTGGACCGTGGTGTCGCAGGTTCTGTTATGTCGCGCCTATCACGGCGCGCATAACTATTGAATTTGGCGCGCGAGCATCAAGATAGCGCGCTCTGGAGGGAATCGGCGGCGGCAGCGGCAAGCCGTGGGCACGGTCCGGCAGGCTCGAGGTTTGGAGCGAGTCTCGCCGCCTAGCATCGGCCCCTTATAGAGAGCCGGCCGATACCCCGCGGGCAGTCTGGAGAGGGCCCCGAGAGAGTCACGAGTGGCGGTACGCGTCCAGCCCAGAGAACCAGCAGCCAGAGGTCAATCGTCGTGGGGCGACGATCTCAGCCAGCGTTAGTAGGAAACGTCCAGGAGCAGACGTATAGGGAAACAGGGCATTGGAGATTGCCCGTGACTTGCAATATGGCTGGCTACATTTGTAATGAATGAATTAATATATTGTTGTTAAGTTAGCGTGTGATTTTCATTTATGGACATAACAGGTTCCAGTCCCGCCTCGGGCATAGTTGTATGTGCTCGTCACCCCATCATCACCACATCGTTTCATCCTCATACCATAACGTTATAACTAATAGTGGTCGCTAATGATCTAGTAGTTGATGCGATCTTAAATAACAAAAAAAAGTGTCAATAATTGAAAAGAAACTTAAAACTATATCGGTTTATATTCAATGGTTCTTATAAGACTGTTAATTACAAGTAGACTTATAAGAGCCAATAAATACAATTAAGTCGTTTTGAAAACGTCACAGCGGAGAACGTTCGCGCTGTTTTCACCTGATGCCCAATACAGGGCACTTCCATACGCACACCTATCAGCATTACCAAGTACCGCGCAATGCTCGTTATAAAATCTGTCTCGCTTTCATTTGGCTGACCCTCATATAATAGACACTTTCCTAAACATTCCACTTCAAGCAATAATAAACCATTTTTTGTAAAAAGTAAGATTTCCCTCCAAAATAAGACTTTTTCACGGTACCAACAAAGGTCGCTGAAAACAGATTTCACTGTATTCGACAATAAATTTTGCTAAATGAATAAATTGGATCATCATTTAAAATAAACGTGTATTCATTTAAACAAAAACAAGATTATATTTATTTAAAGCCGTAAAAAAACTCTGACACTTAAAATAGATCATTTAATCATCAAAATGCATTGTTTATCTTAGCAGGGGGAAAAGAGCGCGAATGGACTGTGAATGCAAGACTTAACATTGTGGGATCAGGTAAAAACAACTTATCTTCCTTCCCGCAGCCGGATAAAACAAAAAACAAAAGGAAAACAAAGTTAAGAATCTATATCGCCCGTTTAAGGAGTTTTAACACTTCAGGCAATTAAAATAGATCAAAATTAGTTGAATTATTTTCGCAGATGGCCAGATAATCATTTTTACTTTAGCTACTCTTAGCAACTAGCACATCACAAACCCGATATTACTATTCAAAAGATAATTTTCCTATTTCCCTCGAAAAGAAATCAGTGGAATTCTGTAAAAAAATGCCCAATCTATTGTGCATCCAAACATTTGATTGCAGTACGGCGCCTTATGGAGTATTGCCCTCTCTTTCTATCCAATACAATTTTACATAAGACTCTCTCTTTCTACCGCAAGCTGTGTTGCCGATTCAGGAGGCTCGGGGTTATTCGACTCGTCCATTTTGTTTCACGCGCAAATACTTAACAAGTTCATTCAACGATAACTTCAGTTGTGTTAATCTTAGACAATTGAGTTTTTTACCAGTTATTCCCAGAACTCTTATGAATGTGATGGCTATTTTGTAATTTAGTTTTATGGTTTAATTTCCATGAAATTAATTATAAATGATAGACAAATGCTTATTTCTACATTTTGACATTCTTAAATTTTCACTATGCGAGAAACTTTTTTATTATTGCAGAAAAGCACAAACACCCAGCGGATAAAATGACAAGGGAAGTCCAAATTTTGATATGAGACAAACCACATTTCTGTATGAAACATGGTTCTTGAGTTAGACGGTAATAAAAACAATATTGCGTGCGCTCCGAACGAACATTTCATGTCGTTAAGTGATCAGCGATTCTCAACAGGCGATGTGAAAGGAAAAATAGAGTATTTATTTTTGAATTTCACTTATTAAAAACAGTGAAATGCATTTAAACATATACAAAAAATGAATTAGAAATTTTACAGTTAATAATATTAATGCTAAAGACATTCAACCAGTAGTTGTCGTAAAATGTGCTTTCAAATGCAAATAGGTGACGAATTATTTGCTGGGTGTTCGAAAAGAATATTATGCATTGTCCGCACAAACCCTTGCAGTATTTGATACCATCCACATCATCTCACCTTTGTGAATGAGCATTTTCCCTTTATTTTACATAAAAATGTGGATGTATTGGACGTATAAAATGACTTGAGACTAAAAATTAGCAATATTGACCTTGATATCGATGTCATTCGCGCAAAACAATTCAAGCCTCGTCAGTATGTGATGAATTAACAATGTTCCAACTGGATTTGGACTTGTTTTGCTATTGATATTTCAGTTTTAACTCTCATTTAAAGGTCTGTTTTTTAAATAATAATTCTAATAAAAATAATACATCTTTTTTTATCAAAAATCTTTAATTTCTAATATTAAGCCATCTATTTAACATGTTTTGAAATTATTTCCGTTCAAGTGGTATTCTAATTTGCTCCAGGCTGCTGAGAAGTGACAACGCTGTTCTCTATAAGCTCTGTACTGCAATCAAATGCTTGGACGCTCTATAGGTACATAAAACTGGATGTTGGTAAGAATGTAAGAGCTAAACTCCGACACCGTTGGACCGATCTCAATGAAAGTTAGCACTTCTACGTGTTTTTTTTTTTTCACCCGGAAGGTTTATATGCTGTTAATTCTGTTGTAACTCCACTACATGGCGCTGTAGACCAAAACTAAATATTCACGTCAAATACAACCCGCAACACAGTCGGCATAATTTTGAATCTATATCGTTAAATAACTCTTAAACAAAGCAATCTAGGGCCTTAAAAACTAAAATTTTGAGGCCCAAGGCCTCAAAAAAACTTTTCTCACACCGTAATCTACAGAATGAGATCTCTTCTAGAATATTCTATTACATTTTTGTTGGTCCGGAGCTTCCCGATATTACCTCACCTACTCAGACGTGCAGAATCTGCAAGTAAATGTGAATGAGAGGGACAGAGAGTGGCAGAGAAAGAGACACACTGAGACAGACAGGGTCAGGGTGAGGGAAGGAGGGAGAGACAGTGAGAAAGGGGGATGGGAGGGTAAAGAGGGAGATGAAGGGCAG
This sequence comes from Acheta domesticus, assembly GCA_031308135.1. Classification (NCBI taxonomy): domain Eukaryota; kingdom Metazoa; phylum Arthropoda; class Insecta; order Orthoptera; family Gryllidae; genus Acheta; species Acheta domesticus. The sequence goes on from JAHLJT010002630.1 coordinate 18,866,771, forward strand.
AACAACGTCTGCCGGGTTTTCCTGGTTCAAAATAATCTTATGGGGAAATTTAACACGGGGAAACAATTTATATTTCTTCATGTGCCGAATCTGAAGGTGATTTTTCATACTTTTTTAACCCAGCAATAATCCCGCTCTAGGTGAAATGACACAACGGTGCTTCGACATCATTTGTGTGGGTGGGTGGGAGAGAGAGAGAGAGAGGGAGAGAGAGAGGGGGAGAGAGAGAGAGAGAGAAAGAGATCAGTATTGATGATGTGTAGAGCTCTACCGATGAATTCATGCCGCACCACTGTATTTCATACACGGCTCCGAAACTTCAAACACGCTTTCGTTTTGTTTTTGTTTTTTTCACCACTGTTGCAACAAATGGACGATATGTCAAGCGCTCATGTCGAATGGTACCCCTACGACAGGTCAATAAGTTATACCTCAAGCGGGAGATGAGCGAGAGGGGTTCAGACAGAGAAGAGATACATAATTTCGAGTCCCGCATTAAAAAAACGAATAAGAACACTTCTATCACTAAAAAACGAAAACTATATGCTTTCTATTATTGTTTATTGAACGTCAATAAGACGTTAAAGACTGTGTGTGATGTGTGGGTCAGAGGAGTAATCTGTGCACGTTTTCTTGAATTTAAAAATCCCTTCTCTACAGGTCTTCTATTAAGTTGAGTTATAAATACAAATAGCAACCAGCGTTTTCGGCTAAAATTGATTACATGATATATCGCATAATAAAACTTTTTGCAGAGACAAAAGAGTCCCATATTTTGGCTCGTATTCCTTATCATGCCACTACAAGAAGTAATAGACTTTCTACCGTAGGAACGAGGAAACCCATTTTTATGGTAGTATTCACGAAATAACTATATTCTCCGCATCGCCATCCCCACATGACCATCCACCATCCCCAAACATCACAATTCCTAAATATCATCATCCCCAAACCCCACCCTCCCCCAAACACCACCCTCCCCAAACACCACCCTCCCCAAACACCACCCTCCCCAAACACCACCCTCCCCAAACACCACCCTCCCCAAACACCACCCTCCCCAAACACCACCCTCCCCAAACACCACCCTCCCCAAACACCACCCTCCCCAAACACCACCCTCCCCAAACACCACCCTCCCCAAACACCACCCTCCCCAAACACCACCCTCCCCAAACACCACCCTCCCCAAACACCACCCTCCCCAAACACCACCCTCCCCAAACACCACCCTCCCCAAACACCACCCTCCCCAAACACCACCCTCCCCAAACACCACCCTCCCCAAACACCACCCTCCCCAAACACCACCCTCCCCAAACACCACCCTCCCCAAACACCACCCTCCCCAAACCCCACCCTCCCCAAACACCACCCTCCCCAAACACCACCCTCCCCAAACACCACCCTCCCCAAACACCACCCTCCCCAAACACCACCCTCCCCAAACACCACCCTCCCCCAAACACCACCCTCCCCAAACACCACCCTCCCCAAACACCACCCTCCCCAAACACCACCCTCCCCAAACACCACCCTCCCCAAACACCACCCTCCCCAAACACCACCCTCCCCAAATACCACCCTCCCCAAACATCACCATCCTCAAATATCACCATCCTCAAATATCACCATCCCCAAATACCACCATCTCCAAGAACCACCATCCTCAAATATCACCATCTCCAAGAACCACCATCCCCAAATACCGCCATCCCCAAATACCGCCATCACCAAAAATCGCCATCCCCAAATACCGCATCCCCAAATACCATCATCGCCAAACACCACCATCGCCAGACATCATCATCCCCAAATACCACCATCCTCAAATACCACCATCCCACACACCAAACATCTCAAGAAAACTCGTGCAGGTGTTCCGACACTCTCCCACACCTGTCTAGTGGCGGCACTGAGCGTGGATAACGTGTGACTAGTTGGACACGTCAGCTGCCACCGCCGCAGATCTATAGAGGAGAGTGGAGAGAGGGATGGAGGCAGCCCTGGGATGCGGGTGCGCACCTGAGGTGGGGGCAATGCAACTCGCTCTGTCTCCAGAGAGTGAGTGAGTATTGATTTCGATGCAGTCAACAACTGAGGGTATTAGAACCCTGATTACAGAGGATGTCTCAGAATAAATGTTACCAACTTTTGGGGGGGATGTACAGGGGTCGAAAATTATGACCCTTCGCCAAAAAACATAAGAAATTGCAAAAACAATATATGAAAATGAAAAATAAAATAAATAAAAAAATATATGAAAAATATAAATTTCATATAACGTACTTAAACATGCAATATACACCCCTGATGTTGGCAACTTCTTTAACACCTCTGTTGTTTATGTTTCGATGTGACGAAGCCAAGGAGATTTAATGTACCTGCTGAATACCTGTGCATAAGTTGTCTAACATCAGAGGCAAATGGAACACGTTTAACTCCAAAATATGAAATTTCCCTCGACAAATTAATTTTGCAAAAATTATTTTCGATTCCTCAAGATCCCCAAAAGATTTGTAGCATATATTTTGAGACTCCTGTAATACACTTTATATCCCGGATGGCTGTGTTTCTTTCCCGCTAGATCCAAAACAGACATTCACGTCATCTTCCGTATTTCCCCCTTAATGTACCTCTTCCAATGGGTAGATATCTCCACTCCAGTCGGGACAAGATCCAAGCTCCTGACTGATCACTCGTCGTGTGTGGTAGTGTAGTGCATGTACGTGTGTGTTGGCAAAAGGAGAGAAGCGGACAAGGATGAGGAAGGAAAAATTGCACGCGGTCGGTAGCCCGTTTGTTAGGGAACTTATCCGAAACTTTCATGACATTGACCGAAGGAACCACGTAAAAAATTCGATCAACAGCTCTCCTTCGAAAACAGCGGTATCAAGTACACAAAGTACGCATAAACTAAGCGCTAACGATGGGATATGAGCCAACAATTATCTACCCTTTTATCTAGCGTTACCTTCGAGCAAACTCGCACATGTGTCTCTATACCGCAGACTTACTATATGATGATGTTAATTATTGACAAACGTATGGTTAAATATGTGCAATTACACCCTAACGATTATCAAACACTTAAATTTCACAAAGAATTTGATATTCTACCTCCTTACTGTGGAAAGCGGACACTCAAACGAGCTAAAACTCAAAAGATGTAATATGAGTTCCAACACAAACTTAACAGGAACTCGAGAAAGGTATTCTTCGAATATAAATAAATATATCTATTATTTTTTTATTTCATTGTTTCTAGTAAAATTTTAAAACATAGACAACTTGATGATGAAAGTGCTTTTAAAACCTTATTATTGTAACTTCAAAACGAAATTAAATTTATAAACAATATTAAAAAATTGATTTTGATTGTTCTGAATTCTAAGGGTGAATATTTATAATAATGTGATACTCTTAAAAAAGAAGCAAAAAATCTCCGACGAATACACTGATCCGCTCATATTAATGTTGTAAAATATCGTAAAATTGTATAAATATCGCTCACGGTCTACGCTATTTTATAGCAACCTTAAAGAAAGAAAGAAATAAAAATCTCCAACGAAAAACAGATGCCCTGAAGAAGGAGAATCAATACGAGTTAACGCAAATGATTAGTCAAGCACAGGAGTAATCAAGCTTTTCTCTTCCTATTTTTTCTTAAGACGAAAATACATTTCATCTTTTGACCTTTTAAGTTTCACATCTTTTAATAGGTTTAGAATCTGTACCGTCTGCTATCTAATACATTTGCTACGTTTAAAGTAGATTGAGGTTTTTACTCTTTGAACTGCTACCGTCGTTTTCTCTCAACAGAATGAGCTCAAAAGAATGACACGCTAACCTGCCCGAAGCGAACCTTTCAGAAAGAAGATCATCACAGCTCGTACGCGCTGCCGTTAAATTACAGAACGCCTGTAGAGAGAGGTGGAATTAGGTAGCGTAGCAATATTAATTTCTACAAAATTAAACACCCTTGGGTCGTGGCGTATATATTGTTAGTCCTTTGTTGAAGCCATGAGTAATGCACTATACCGCACCATTTGTAACGGTAATAATATTAAAATTAGTATGTGAAATAGTGTAATCAAGAAGATGTTGAAGACCAAGGGCTGTTATTTAATTAAGAATAGTACATGAAATTTCGCTCTCGCGGTTTAGCTCATGGGTCAGCGTTCTCACTCTCCATAACGTGAGCCCGGGTTTGATTTCCGACAGACATGAAAATTCAGGAAACAAAATCACTGAATAATATTTCACAAATTATAAAACAATTAAAATAATTGTGAAATCAGAACACAATTTATTTTATCAAGAGAAGGAGTATTGAATTATTGATGAAACTGGAGTAAAAAAAATGTATGGTGTGTGTGTGTGTGTGTGTGTGAAAGTGAAAGTGAGAGCAAGAGAGAGAGAGAGAGAGAGAATGTGTTGTACTTACGTAAGAAAATGTGTCGCATTCCGAGTCAAGATAATTTTTAATGACAGTTTGAAAAGGTAGCAGGAAACTATGTTAATGCTGCTAATGTTTAAGAAAATTGGTCGAAATACATCAAAATTAAAAGAAGGAAAAACGCGAGACGAACGCCATGGTGAACTTCAAATTGCAAAAGCGGACAATGATACGTAACATTGCGGGCAGTGATGAGAGACGTTGCGTTTATAACATAGTTCATTGCTTGCAAACGAAAGGGGAAGAATATACATTATAAAATCTGTAAATGGGTACTTATGTTTTTCAATTTGTATTTGTATGTAATCATTTCTATGTCTTTTGTTGTTTCCTGCATTAATAATTCCTGGTTTGGAACTCTCTAAATTGCTCCTACAGCGCACGTTAGCAGATAGATATTCTTAAAAATCCTATCGCAAGGTGATGTCTCTGCCATCGCAAATAACACTCGAGGAATCAAGCAACTTGTCGCGACCTTTCGACCTCTAGCGGTACGACACTAGACGTCACGGGGAATTTCATCGTGAAAACGACCCTTTATCATGGTGACTGATCACAAAATTGAATTGTCTTATCTGTACATTCGTCACATCCACCGTTTTACCACTTAAGGTTGTCCTACTTTTAAATAATGATGTTTCTACTGGGTCGAAAGCGAAGATGGAATATTGAGAATCCTCTGGAGAAGAGTCTTTTTGTGGAAAGAGAAGACGGAATATTGAGAATCCTCTTGCGGAACTGTACAAGTTTCGGGACCCCGTTGGCATGTTTCCGCTTCACCCCACAGCGCTGTCATCGCAGTTGAAACTCCAACTAACTAGGCTGTATAGAGCCCACCGAGCAAGTAGCGAGAATGACGGCGGGGGCGGCGGGGGCGGCGGGGGCGGGGGCGGGGGCGGCGGCGGCGGCGGGACGACAGGGAAGGGGAGGGGGTATGGCGGGCAGGTGGATGGCAGCCAGCTAATGCGAGTGGCGTGCCCGACGAGAGACAAGGGAGGGGCGCGGAAACGGAGGGGAAGCGGCCGGGCGGGGGCGCGCAGTCACCGCTGGGAGACAGCTGACGAGCGGCCCGCGCGGCATTCGGAGGTGACGTGCGCGACCGCGTGGAACGGTGGGGGCGGGCGGGAGAGGGAGGGCAGACCCGAGAGAGGGCGGGCCCGAGAGAGAGGGCGGCCCGAGAGAGAGGGCGGCTGAGAGAGGGCTCGAGAGAGGGCGGGCGAGAGAGAGGGCGGGCGAGAGAGGACGAGCGAGAGCTGGCGGGAGTGAGAGAGCAGACGAAAGAGAGCGATAGCGGGCGAGAGAGGGAAAGCGGGCGAGAGAGAGAAAAAGCGAGCGAGAGACAGAACGGGCGAGAGAGAGAAAGTGGGCGAGAGAAAGCGGGCGAGAGAGCCAGCGGGCGAGAGAGAGAGAGAGCGGGCGAGAGAGAGAGCGGACGAGAGAGACAGCGGGCGAGAGAGACAGCGGGCGAGAGAGACAGCGGGCGAGAGAGACAGCGGGCGAGAGAGACAGCGGGTGAGAGAGAGACAGCGGGCGAGAGAGACAGCGGGCGAGAGAGAGAGAGCGGGCAAGAGAGAGAGCGGGCAAGAGAGAGAGCAGGCGAGAGCGGGAGGGCTAGAGCGGGAAGGCAAGGAAAGGAAATGAAAAATAGAAAAAAATGCATTTAAAGTACAAGAACTTGCGGAAACAAACGAAAGGAATTATTGAAGAAGAAACCTATGAAAGGAGATAGGAGAATGTAAAAAACGAAATGTACGGAAAGGACATTGGAATGATATGTAGAAGATAAATGGAGAATGTTAAGTGAATACAACTGAAGTGGGAAGGGCAGAAGGTTTATTCGAGGAAGAAAAAGAAATCTCCAATTCAAGATACATGCTAGCGGATTCGATGGTGTGACGGTTAGCGTGCCGGACTGTCATACCCAAGTTCGCGGGTTCAAACCCGATCGATTTTAAGGGCGAAAAAATCCTTCGTACGCCTTCCGCGGAGGGGAAGTAAAGCCGGCTGGCCCATGTTAGTAGATTTACTTACATGTAAAAGATCCTCAAGCCTAAATGACGCCTCTGAGCTAAATTCAAATCGCCTGTTTCGTCGCCCGAGATAATACCTTCTTTCTCCGCTAGGTGAAAGGAGCGTAGCGAAATTTGCGTGGTCAGACGGAAGAGCGGGCCTGATGGCCCGAGTCTCGCCACGTAAAATAAGGCATTAACATTAACACAACATGCTTGTGAGGAAGGACAGAAAATAACACTATTAAAATAAACTGAACGAAGAGAAAATGTGACTGGGATATTCTAGATAAGAATAAGTGATTACAGATTTGGTTATTATTTTGTTAATTAATTTCAAGTACAAATCTCAAAAAGATAATAAACTAAACCTGTCATGAATTACAATTCATGTCAATAATAAACGTTGGTGCCCAGAATTCTTACACTTGCCAGCCCGGACTTAAGCTTTTGAATTACATTAAGAAATTGATGTCTCTTGATAAATAGATAAAAAGAATTCCGTCTCTAGTGTCGAGCCTACAAAATATGAATACCAGAAAGTTAAAATAACTGGAATGCCGAATAATGTGTACAATTAGAATAGAAGCAAACATGCCATGGCATTCTCACAAATTGATTTTTCCCTTAGCTTCCAAAATTGCAGTTTAGAATGCAAGCCCCTTTCACCTTCTGCCAATTTTTAATAGTCAGTATCAGAATCTTAGTACAAAGGCATGAATGAAATTATATTCGATAATACATTACTAGTTCGTGACGAAAGCAAAAATGGTATACATGAATCACGTGAGAAAATATGTATAATCCCAACGAACGAGCATTATTTTAGACATAATCACCTAAAAACAAGACATTTATGAAGTCCCAGGCCCCAGGAGAGTCACTAACCCTTCTTCCTCAGTTTTGTTAAATGCCCTGCCTTCTCCGGAACTCTGACTACAGCGCACTCAAAAAATGACCTGGCATAACCACGCTTGGGTCCATTGTTCTTACGGAAGCACGGCTTTCGTCTCTACAAAAGTGGCGCTATCCATTACTTTTATGCTAGAAATGTCCACAACAGGCTCCATTGGTTGGGCTTAGAATTCATTGAAGACGACATCACTTTTAACTGCTATGTCTAGCGTGCTGTGTCTCAGGCAATGGATGTGGCAAATGTGTAAAGCAGCGAAATAATATAAATATTTAACAAATAAAGTATAATGTGTCTCCTTTATGCCCCTAGTGATCAGAATTGAAAGCAGTTTTCAGCACACTACACAATCGCTCTATGCAAGAATTAAGAAAGAAAGAAAGAAAGAAAGAAAGAAAGAAAGAAAAGAAGAAGAAAAATTCCTTAATTCATCCACTTCAAGAATTTCATCTCTTTACTGTGTCCCTTTTAAAGTCGATTAGTAAAAGGATTTATATTAAAGTCTTGTGTTCGGTGAAGACTCTCACAAAGAAAGTTCTATGCAGTGAATCCTGTACCATAAAGAGAATTAAGCAACAATACAAATACACTGAGGAAATGATTTTCTTGAGGAATGTAAAAGACTATAGAGTTCCCATTATCAATAGGATACAACGTAGAAACAAAATGCAACTTTTAACACAAATATCGATTCTATGAGTAGATAAACCAAACAAATGTGAAAGCATGAACCATTTGGAAAGAGAAGTGAGCAGTGAACAGCCCTAGAAAAGAATAACCAAAGGAAGGGGAATGGATGAAGTGATTTAAAGACGGAGCAGACTTCACATCTACTTCTGAAGTGAAGAAAAAGGGGGAAAAGAAAGAGGCAGATCAGTAAAATAAAGTTCTCGTTCAATCTACTATGTTATTAACGGTCTTCTAAAAATTCAAAGGAGATGGGGCAGAAAGTGTAAAAAAAGAAATGGACGTGAATGTGCACAAACAAGCATTTCATTTTGTTTTCACCCTTGTATATTTTTTGCTTTAAACACATTTACTCTTACTGTATAAAATGCTTCTGAATGATTCAGAAAAACTCGACGTAATTACTCGACTTTGCAGAATTGTAAAAATGTAAACCAGAACAAAAAAATTAACTGCGCTCTCTCTTGAGGAAACCAGAGAATACAGAAAATTATAAGGAAGATTTACGTTAATTTTGTCTTGTTTTTTCAGCATTTCCAAGCACGTTATCACTATAATTACGTTACACAGGAACACTTTTTTTTAGCTGGGGAGATTTTCAAAGACATGGAAAAAGTTTCTAGAAAAGTGCACGACGTTGAATTAGGTATGTACTTCTGCTCACGTTATTTTTTAATCATTTGAACGATGTAGTTTGCATAAAACCACGAACTTGGGTAAATGAGTTATTGTCCAATGGTGACGTTTAGTTGTGAAAATGTTTCCTGCGAACATATTTCTCCTCACAGTTAGTGTCTGTATTTACCTAGAATTACGTTCAGGGTTTGCGCACTATTCACAGATTACACGAGTGAAAAGGTATGGCGTAAAATTCAAAGAAAAACTAGGAAACCATGGTACTGTGGCAAGGGACATGATTATTCCACGACTCAACAAAAAGAGTAAAAAGACAGGATTACAAAATAGTATTTACTAAATATGTCTATCAGTGATTCGAGTTGAATAACGTCGTCAATCTTTGAAATATTTCCACGCACCCTACGAATTTTTAAAAATAAGTTGACTTTAATACAAGTTATACTACGTAATTCAGGGACGCCGATTACTGTAATAAAGAGAATTATTATCTTTCAGCTATTTTTTTCAATCTTATGATACCCAGTCAGGACTGATATTACAATATTAAGAAAACATTTATTGTAAAAGTTGGTTTGAAAAAAAGCTTTCTAGGCAAAAATTTGCATCGCAGAAGCGTAGAAACACATGAAACTGAAACAATCAGAATTTGTTTTATGATATCATTTTGAAAGAGATTTCAATTATATACAGTTTTGATCACTCATGGGTGACGACTCACAAAAGAGCAAGCAGATACAATGGATACTGTTAGATGCCCACGTGAACTCCTGTGCACTCTACTACCAAATACTGTGGAAAGCGAATTTCGGGAATTGTATAATCTGTGAAAGAAGACATCACTCCATCTGCTGCACATAAGACATGTAAAATCGCTACTTCTACAGACTTACAAGTGTTTGCATAAGTTTGTGGAGAAGAAAATTGCGACGCTGCTGTGAAAACGTCTCAACCTCCAACATCAGCTGAAATGCAGCAGTCATGAGCGACCAATATTTGCCCATTTAGCACTGGTCAATTGATTTCCAGAAATATCTTGAGTACTAGAGTTGTATTATCCTTAGAGTAAACCAGAAGCAAACCTTAGTAGAAGTCTTTATATTAGAGAGAGTGCCTGTATTGTAATTTTATTTTAAATTGTAATAAATTTTCTTCTCTCAGTAAAAAATTGAATGAATGTATTTAATGAAGACGAGAATGAATTTTATTACGAATGCTGTTTTCCCGGAGTAAACTATATATGTAGCTTTGTTTTTCATTGGATAATTTTCAGTTACAATGTGTCCCGGAGTGATGACAATAAACAACGTCCACTGGATGTAGGCTGTATTCACTATTTAGGACAGGTAACATTCAAGCTAACGCAAAGAAATCGAATAGGCTACTCAGGAATTCTGTAGAGAACATTTGTTGCATATCGTAAATATTATTTGAAGTACCATTCAAAAGATATTAAAAACAAAGTAATCAGCTAAAATGCATTAAAAGGACTGAAAAATGTAAAAAATTACTTATTTGTCGAAATAGTTGAAAAATGCAAAATAAATCACATATGAAAATGGGTAATTTCCTTTTCTCATAACATAAAATTAATTTCTAAGCTAAACGGCATTGTTCTTAAGTGAAAACAAAAAAATAATAGTTCATTAGAATCCGACCCCTACTCATTAGTATCTACGAGTGTTTTGTTCTGTCATGGCAAACGATTTTCATCCATCTGGGACATGTGCATTTCCTATTCATATTTTGTTTCTTCACGGTCTATAACTTATTGATACCACTTAATCCTTACATGACTATTCCGGAACCTGCAACGATGTGCATATATAGGATATCTGGGAAGTAAACGTAGAAACTTCGGAAATAAACGCTTAAGACAATTTCAAGCATATTTTGCCTAATAAACTACTTGGATATTCTGAATGGCAGCGCAGCAATAAGCACTCAATTGTTGGTTTCAAAAAATGCTTTTTACGCTAATATTTGCACTACAGAAGCATGGAAACACTCCATAAACATGTAAATAATATATTTTTTACAAAAGAAATGAATATATTTTTCTTTCTGAAAAAATATATTTACTCCATAAATATATAAATGATTTATTATTTACAAAGGAAATTAATATATTTGTTCAGAAAGAAAAATTAACCGAGAAATAAAAAAGAAGTCGGTTGTTTCAGTTTCATGTGTTTCTACGCTTCTGCGATGCAAATTTTTGCCTAGAAAGCTTTCTTTCAAACCAACTTTTTTGAGTGCTTATTGCAGCTCAGCCATTCGGAATATCCAAGTAGTTTATTAGACAAAAGATGCTTAAAATTGTCTTAACAGCTTTTTTAGTAGTTTCAACGTTTCCTCCCCGGGCATCTGTATATGATACCACACACAACCATACTGCATTCGTGGAACACAGCTTCAATTTTCATAAACCCAAATTCGCAAATCCAAGTTCGCAAATTCAAATTCTCCCATGTCTTGGGGGAGAAAGTATTAAGACGTTTCTTTCTCCAGTAAACTCAATTTTAAGACTTATTTTACAATTGCAAAGTTAACTGCACTGTTATATTTTGTGACACACTTTGAACGAAAGAAGCAGTCAACGTTCAAGGTGTTCTTCGACACGCAAGTACCTAACGACTTCTATTACCTCGTTTACGAGCCTCGTTATTTTTTCCGTCCTCGGACCATTATTTTGTTCTCTTCTTGAAGGATCACATTCAGAGTCGTTTCGCTTCAAGCTCTTTGTTCGTTTTACGTCCTTATGGTGAGGTTTCTGATGTTTGTTTCTTCGAAACATGTTCAAAACGGGTCCTTCAATGCATAAATTCTTCATTCCTATGTAATCTTTCACAAACATTCAGCCTTACAAGCAAACATTAAGACGTGAAATACTTACATGCTGGAATAAAAGACGTACATTTAAAAAAATAAATAGCGAGGTTCCAGAATGTGATTCGAGGAACTTAACAGCTGGACTTCGCCTGTCCAGTTATGCAGCTCGTTTTACGGACATACGTCTACGATCGGCGGGTTGCATCGTAGAAGGCGGCATAAGATGTCTTGTGTCCATTATGTTCATAGCGCGTGTTACAGTCATTAATGAACCCTTAACTCTTATACTGGATTCTCACAACGTAACTATATTGCGCCAGAAAAGTCTCTCCACAGTTGCACCGTGATGGTGAGAGTTCTTGCAACGTAAATTATGTTGATATCACGTGTTGCAGCTTGAAATCGTAAATTTCGTTTTCACCACAATCATAATAGATATTGGAAGTGTTGTATCCTTAACTTGTTTCCGAGTGATCTAGTAGCAACCAACATTAATCAAAGGAAAGGGACTTTCCTGGCGCACTGTATTATCGGTTAAGTGATAATCCGACATCTCTATTATAGCAAGTTATCACTCGGTGTCGAGTTGAACGAACCACCTCATAAGGTGGTCCATCTAAACTCCTGACAGTAGACGTACAACCCCCTCTGGATGAGGCTAGTAAATTGACCGGAAATTCGTACCATCTGAACTACTTCTAACTAGGACCTCCCGGTCAGAAGGACTGCAGTAACATCAGTTGATGCACCGAGCCATCTCTTGCAGGGACATGAGTATTTAGTTTTTTCTTCAATAAATCCTTCATATTTTTTAAGTTAAAGTGCAGTTCAAGTCTCTATGAAATTATCTTTCTTGAAAGAACTTATTTATATTGATGGCTTTCGCGTGAGAGCCGAAAAACTCATCTATACTACTGAAATATACAAGAGGATTTTATAAACATTCTGCCTATTTGCAACTTGGCCCAAAAGTTTGCCAGAAAGCGGACGTAGTGCAAGCGGTTCTGCGCTCTAGTGAGTGTTAGGAAAGTTTGGTCATAAGCGGCCGTGTTCGCTCGAATGCTAATTTGGTCGAGCACTGGTCCACTCTGGCCGCACCTTTCCACAGGACTCGAACTAGGTCCCATCAGTTCCAAAGAATTAAACAATGTTCGAATCCCCTAGGCCATCAATTTGCTATGCCGGCTCTTTGTCGTTGTTTAAAACTAGCAAAATAACCGGCGTTGCCCCGATTTTCTTTACAACCAATCCTGAATGAAAAATTTCAGTTTTATAAAAACCATATAAGATTATTTTTAATATAATTGGTTAGAAATTTAATAAAATACTATAATTTATATTACTTTCATATTATTTTAGATTGCATTGTTATTAAATTAAAAAGTGTTATCTTACGCACTGCTACTTCCCCCTATTCAGCAATCTCCCCTGTTTGTAAACGATTGGATTAACAGCCTTTTATGTGAACAGATAAATATTGCTGTTTGAGCTCTGATGTCTTTGCTAAGCAATCAGAAAAGGGACGTTGGACTTCAAAGAGAACAGACAACTCACAAAAGGAGACGCATTTTCACGGTCTATAGGAACGATTCCGATAAGAATTAGAGGAAACAACAGAGTTATCCATCCCTCAAACGATTGGAGATCTCGCAGAGATGGGAGGCGATGGGTTGGCTACCTCCCACCACCGCGCCCGAGTAAATATCAGTGGCGTAAATATCAATGGCGTTGCGCGTTTGGGGATGCTCAACAATAACGCGAACTGAAGATATCATGCTTCTTAATGTTCTCTAGAATCTATGTTATTCAAACAAATGTTACACTACTTCAACATATGTATGTCAGGAGACTTCTTGAAAATTATGAAATAGCTCAACTTTAGTTCTCATGCGCGGTTAACAATGAGATCACTTGTGAATTGATAGATTTCGAACAAAAATAAAATGTCATATATTTAAGTACGAATTCAACTTCTTAGATATTAATTGAGAATTAGTAGGCAAGCACTATATCTACTGTTTGTGCCCATGACCAAGCACAGAATTACGAGTGAAAAAGAAAAATATTTCTCTGACAACCTCAAGTGTGCTGCGCTCTCGAACACAAACAAACAACTTGCTCAAGCCTTTTCTCAGCCATATGCTGGCCGTACGCTAGCTTTTCAGGACTCGAGAATCCTAGGGCAGGGGTGAACAGGGGAGGGGAGAACCTCGCCGTCTGCGCATGCGTCATTGCTCGTCGCAATCTAAAGGCAGAGGCTAGCAGGATTTTAGCATCCAAGCAATCAGTGGCTAGCTTGTGTAAACGCGCGGAATTCAATCATAGGAAATCACTTTATAGTACATTATGAAACAATGATGTAATGATTAATACACGAGTGTGAAATTACGATACGAGCGAGGTACGAGCGAGTATCGTAAACTTCACACGAGTGTATTAATACCCATTACATCGAGTTTCATACGGTACTTTTTCTACGACTTATGGTAACTTTTATAAGTTAAACTTCTCCACTGAATCATTTCGTGGCTGTCGACATGCAAGATTTAGCCAAGGCCACCTAGCGGACACCTCTCTTCCCTACACCTGCAGCTGGCTTTGTTTTACCAGAGCGCCTGCGAGGGACTACAAAAGTTGCGGCAATAATACTCCGACGTCACCATTTTCACATTTTCTCTCATTTCTGTAAACGTCAGTACCACCAGAGCTACCATTCACTAAATATTTTAAACTAAAGAATTGGGCAATTTTTAAGAACAACCATACGGCAGCAGCAAATAACACAAAATGACTTGCGTTCAGATCATAACGTCACACAAATGTTCTCTGTAATAACTACCACTGCGCTAGTCATATAGGATCAAACTGAAATTACGATCCAATTTATTTTAAATATTATTTCACGTAAAAATGACTACTAATAAAAGAAATTAAAATTGAGAAGCATAATATAATATTAAATGCAACTTTATTATACTCACTCGAACGAAACGTTTACTGCAACGATTCTCAATGATTAATGAAGTGCTAATACTTGGTGTGTAAGCGTCTCTGTGATCGGTCAAGAACCTGTATCATAATGAAAACTGTACCGAAATGGCTATCATTATGCAACTGGTTGCAGCCATCCAATTACAGCATTATACAATGGGAATAGAAAAAAATTAATACAAAACGTGCTTCGATCAACGTGTTTCACTCACTTGGAAGATTATCAATACATTATTTAGGCTTCTTTGATTAATATTTTACGTGGGGATGCTCAGCATCTTAGCGTGCCCTGAAGCTACATCACTGGTAAATATAGAGGATATACTCTAACAAGGGACCACTTTGACAGGTCTGGAAACAAATGAACATCACGCAGAGGGAAGACATGGCAGAAGATAGTGACGAAGCCATTTACGAATGCGCTGATTGTAAATGAACGCACTGACAAAATGAGCAGTAGCTGTCATAGCGGTCTCTTCTTATAGTAATCTCTCTATAACATTGGACGGTGTGCTGAAATATATTATCGTCTCCTATATTATTTCAGTAGTATACGTACCTTCCCTTTGCGGCTCTCACATGCAACCAATCATTATAAATGAGGTTTCTAAAGAAAGATAATTTTACGGAGACGTGACTAAATGCACTTTGACTTTAAAAATATGAAGGATTTGTTTAAAAAACGCCGCTAAATGCAACCCGCAACGTACATCAGGATTTTTTCCCTTAAATCTATATTGTTAAATAACTCTAAACAAAGAGCTCTAGGGCCTTAAAAACTAAAATTTGATGACCAAAGGCCTCAAAAAAACGTTCCTTAGACCGTAACCTACAGAATGAGATCTTTTCGGCCATTCTATTACATTTTTGCTGGTTCAAAACTTCTCGATTCTCCCCCACCTATTCAGAGCCTGTATAACTGTAAATGAAATTACTCATTACTTGATATTCTATGCGATTGAATTACACAGATGTACCTCTTTGCTCGATAATAAAGTTAAAAGAATAGTTTCTATTGACAAGTGTGTATTATATTGTTATAAATTACAAGGTGACATATAGAACAAGTAACGGAGGATAAGAGGGTCTTGAAGAAAAATATATATTACAGGCTTAATATGGAAATGGAAAAAATGAGGATGAGCGTGGGGTATAGCATGTGAAAGTTCTCGCACGGGTACGCTAGTTAGCATATATTCCGTCTGTTCCAATTTTTCGGAACAATTACAACAGCAGCGGAGCCATCACGAACCGCACTAACTTACTGGTTGAGACAGCCTGGCCATGCGGAGCCCAGGGTTCCTTTTACAGAAACCAGATGTCTAAATATCTGAGGTAAGCAATAGTTCTGCTTCTTTGATTTACAAATATAAGCAATTTAACCCTCCGGCGGGCGCGTAGCGGCACTCAGTGCCGCATTCTTACATTTTTGTTGATTTCGTGTAAATAATTGGTGTCGCACTATTGAGCTCATAGTTATTCTTCATTCATTATATTTTCAACCGGATGACACTCAAATCACTACTATAAACACTGCCGATCGACCGTTATTCAGTAGTAATTCGAACTCTGCAACGGTTGCGGCACCCCGTACCGCACGCGCTTCGTCAATGAAATTATAATATTTGCGTATTTTATCCATTAGCAATTTTTACTGATTTTTTTGTTATTCAGCTTTGTTACAGATTTCGGAGTACTAACTAGTAATTCAAATTTAAATGTGTTGTTTCCAAAGAAACGTTAGAAGGTAGGTTTGCACCGTATTCATTCCCAGACATGTAACACGTACCAAGACACGGAGAGAGCGAGTGATGGATCAGATTCTTATTAATATTGTTATTTAGTTTATTATTTAGTTAGTTATGATGAAATAAAATGTATAAAATCTAAATATAGAACATTTCCTTCACATTCCGTAACAAAAGTAATAACTATTGACGCGAAAATCGAAATGATAAATGCGGTACGGAGTGCCGCACGCGCCTGCTGGTGGAAAATGATGGGACGCGCCTGCCGTAGGGTTAATACGTTGAGTAGAACGCTACATCTTGACACTGCAATTACGTATGGGTCAGTAAATAATATTGTGTGCTGAAGTACGCTGCGCTTTACATCCACCTGGGCTATGTATTCGGAACAGTACAACAGCAGGCCATCACAAACTGTACCAACTTACAGTGAGCGAACAGTCTGACCATGAGTAGTTTAGGGTTTTGTGGAACTAGCGAAGACAGAACAATTAACGTATTGCGCAAGCAATACCTGATCATTACAAATGTTTTCTCCAAGTCCGTACGCCGATAAATGTTTTTTCGTCCGTAACTATCTTAATTTTAGGGAATAACATTGGAACATAAAATGACAACGAGTGAATTTTCATTGACGAATGAAAACTGAGCAGACAGAAAATAACCAGCACATTGATTTAGAGCAAGGATTCTCAACCTTCTTCTTTCATCCACGCCTTTTAAAACAATTGTTGGTCCAACGATAACTTCTTCTTTCTCTATAATAAATAGCATATACAATAAAACACAAAAGATTTGCGCATAAATGCCTTAAACATAAGTTCGTACGCCAATATTTTCGGAAGTATCTGGATTTTCAATTTTCGAAGTCGTTTGCGTTTATGAGCAACTGACTTTCCAATCTTTATTAATGTGCAATAGTTACAAAAATTTCAATATATTCAAAGCGTTTTTAATTATTGTCCTGGACATTTTTCCAGCGCGTACTGCAAAAGAGTATTTTCTTCTAATAGTATTGCTGTGGATTCAGTTATCGTTTGAGTTTTCTAAACGTCTTAAGAAATAGCATAGCTAGGCTCTCGTACGCCTTGGTACGGAAAAACGAAATGTGGCCCCTTTTCTGTGATTACTAAACGTGAAATTAAAAGTTACAAACCTAATTGGTATAAGTATGGTTAATAATGGAGAATACACGCGTGGAGTGCGAGTTATATTGTTTCCGTTCCCCATCAGCGGGGGCCCTTAATTAATTCCTCGATACTGTGCACGAATTACTAAACTCTAGCTACTTCCCTTATCCTAGGGATGAACCGATGGTTGCAAAAGAAGAGTGAATGTGTGCTTCATTATGTTTTGTTGATTTATACCATAAAACAATCATTTATTAAGTTCATTATTTTTTATGTTTTTAATATGTCTTGATTATGGTAATTACTTATCACCATAATAAATCACCATAAAATATTACTTATCCCCATAAAAATATTCATCATCGAACAGTTCTTATTCGGCTATGGACCCACAATCGACCTCCTGATCATCACTGACCCCCTTCAAAATTGTATCGACCCCTAATGGGTCTATACCGACTCTATTGGGAACCCTTGACTTAGAGAAACCTGTTGCAGCCCCTTCTTGTTCCTTCGTGTTCGATCTCTAAATAGGAATACAACGTCGACAACAACACATTGTTGTTTGAATACATTTAATTTGAGAACCGTGTTTATTAATTTATAATTAATATTTAACTAACAAAATAAAGTAAAAAATAAAAACAACAATTAGAAAACCGACACTGAAAGCCTGAGCGCTCGGGGTCTTCTCAAGGGTCTCAGATTCCTCAGTAGCTCCGCACGGGCTACTTCTTACGATTTTATATTTGTTCACTTTGTCACAAATAGCGAAATGTTAAATTAGTTTCCTTTATTTCCTGATTTTAAAGGGGAAATCTAAAAAAAGCCTCAAAATATTTTTTAACTTAAAGTGCTCCAATAATAATAATTTTCTCGACAAATACTAGAAAATTCTAAACCTTGTTTTCAATATGTAAAGCCTTGTTCTAAAAATGCGATTTTTACAAAACTTAATGTGCTAAATTCTAACATCATTACTTATAATTGGACCAGAGGTTTGACGTCAAATTTAAGGAACGCGAAACGTGTATGTTGTTAACAAGTTCGAATTCAGCATAAGCCATGGACATTGTGACATGTTTGGGCTATCCTTCCTTACTCTCAGCCAGAAGCGGCTTTAAACTGCCAAGATAGGCATACAAATTCATTCCACTTTAACCATCTACAAATCTATTCTTCGGCCAATATTAACCTACGCATGCCCTGTTTGGATTTCAGCTGCCCCAACCGCATTAAACAAGTTACAAATCTTCCAAAACAAAATTTTAAGAATAACAGTAAATGCCCCCTTGTTTTGTCAGCAATAAGACCCTCCACAACGATCTTGCAATAGAACCA
The DNA here is from genome assembly GCA_031308135.1 of Acheta domesticus. Classification (NCBI taxonomy): domain Eukaryota; kingdom Metazoa; phylum Arthropoda; class Insecta; order Orthoptera; family Gryllidae; genus Acheta; species Acheta domesticus. Next base: position 18,885,517 of record JAHLJT010002630.1, read on the forward strand.
ATTACTTCCTTTATTACAAAGCTGGCACATGATTTTTTCAATAATTTAAATCATGTACAAGGAGCAGTCACTTACGAAATAGGAACCGATCAGCCCCCACTCTCCCGCCTAAGAAACAGACTCCCATTCCATATTTTCCTTCAATATCTCTCTGACATTAGATAAGGTAAGAACATTTCTAGCAATTACCTGTCCCTCCCATCGTATTTTCTTTTTAAATCTGTCATTGCTCGAACATAATTCCCTCGCAATAACCTTGGTTGAAGGTACAACACATGTAAACACTATCAGGGAGGTAACAAACAGTTACCCCCTTCACAATTTTCTGATGCAAAGTTGCTCGGCCAATCAACTGAAGAGCCTCACGGCTGAACGTTGTACAGTCTTTAAATGTAAAATTAAAAAAAATATAAAAAATAAAAAATAAAAAAGATAGGCATACGGGCCTCGGCAATAAAAATAATTTTACAACTGGCTGGGAAGGGCCTACAAACCAAATCTGGCAGCCAAGGAGAAGGAGGGTCCCTACCCGGATCGTAAAAACAAAATTTGGAGGGACGACAAGACGGAATGTTCAGGGAACGCGGATAACGGGAGGTTTACAGATTCCGGGATGGGATCAGATGATGATAGGACCGGAAGATTATAAAGACACCTAACCGAAAATATAGATAACATATCATTTTCTTCATAAATATTTCATTAGGATCACACTGACCGGCAACACTTTACCCAAGTGCATAAAGACTCCTTCAATTCCTGTATATGTACCGGAAATGAAATAATAAAATACGATCGTCATGAAGGAACGAATGTCGGCTGAATAATTGTGGAGTGGGGATCATGGGAAGCTCCTAGAAAATCTACCGCAAAATCCACTTTGTTCAGCCCAAATTCCACATGGATCGAACGCAATTTAAACTCCCTACCCGAAGATAGATTGTCAGCTCCCAGATCTCTACTCTATTCTCTTTCTCCCTCACGGGAAGGCATATGATCGACGCACGAGCAAAGTGACATCTAAAAAATTCTCATTTTGCAGGGGAACGTTTTTAATCTGAGCGGAGACTTTTACTTTGTAGACAAAGCATTTGTCTCTACATCTCGGCTGTTTTGTAAACTATCTTTATGGAATTTTTAATAGTAAAAACAGACTTTTTCCTACAAATATTTCTTCTCGTCACTCAAAAATGAAGATTTTTCAGTTGTGTTGTTATTCTTGTGCAAGTACCACACATTTATTAAATAATAACTTGTAGCTTGTCTACATGCCGATGTATCGGCTACAATTGTGGTGGAAGCATACCTATAATTTTATAAAATCTTAGCGGTTCCTTGTGGGATATATGGATGTGAAATCTGAACCATGGACACAAAAATTCGAAGTAGGATTCAGACTGCCAAAATTAAGTTTTTAAGGGGTTGTATTCGTGCCACAAGAAGAGACAGGATCCGCAATGAAAAGATACGTAACTGCCTAGGAATTTATAATCTACATGGCAAAATTAACAAATACAGGAAAGCATGGAGAGACCATATTGATAGAATGGAGGACACACGAATACCAAAACAGATTCTGAAATATAAGCCAAGAGGAAAACGAAACATAGGAAGACCGAAAAGAAGATGGATGGACCAATAGAAGGAGACACAACGGAATGATAGTTCTAATGCTTGCAGCAGAAGAAGAAGAAGCATACCTATATCTGGAATAGATACTTGCACTTTCCACATACTATCAACATCACATACATTGCACTTCGTGCCACAGAATACGCCTAGTTAACTGATCACTGCTATTTACATTACTAATACACCGTTTCCTTTTGACTCGTCAATATCGTTTAGCAAAAACAATATTTTACCATAAGGAAATCGTAGTTTGTCACATCATCACATTTTTGATTCTGAGAAAGGGTCAAGACTAACAGTACAAGATCAACGCGATATCAGCAATATTCTGCAAATTGTGCGTCGGGTAAAAAAGGCAGATTCCAATACAAGTGATAATTATGTTCACAAACCTTTCATCCTGTAATTTAAGGAGGATCTTCCTTTAGCGAAGCGTTCGGGGAGCACAAAGATAATCCTATAACCACCCTCTTAGTGTCAGGGCATATTTGTTATGGAGTCTACCCTTCACAAACTTGGAAGTAAATTCGTGACGCCAATTTTCAATATGCTAAGTGTAGCAATTAGTAACCTTGTCCACTAAAACCAAGAATATACTATTAACTACGTTTAAATGTTACATTAAGTTAGTAAGATTACTAACGTTTTGGTGAAAATGAAGAAAATGTCACTACTTAATTACACACCATTCAAATACCAAAAATACGAAATTACTCCCTCTTCAGCTTTTGCCCCGCACTTAACACAATTTTTATCCGAAATTTGCCGAATTGCACAAGTCTACACCGAGATATATTAGCATTATAGTCTCTTACTATTTAATAATAATGTTTCATAAGACAATAATTTCAATAATATACTTTCACGCGCTCATTTCGTAAGAAGATGAAGTATTGTAATCATGAACTGGAAAACTGCGAATTTTCGCCAGAGAAAACATTTTGCCGATACCTGGTATCGGAAAAGTGGATAAATCTGGTAATTACATATAGAAAATTACTTCCTCTAATAAACGTTGTATAGTCAGAATACAAGTTTTATGGGTCCCTGATACCGAAAAATAGATTGATGCCGTCCGTTCGTCTGTCGGTCAACGCTAGCGTCTAAATCGTACAGCCGATTTTCTCCAAAATTGATATTCCGCGATCGATTTAAAGGCCCAATCAGTTTGAAACGAATATTTTGATTTTTGAAGGTACTTTATATGAAGCCTCAAAAACCTTTTCAAAATTTTCTCAATAATCCTTCTCACTTTGTTTATTAAATTTTGATCTCATATAGCGTATAGAACGCTTAAGAGAACTCCGTAGATCATTGAATTGTGAATAAAGATGCCAACGAATGTGGTTGGCAATATATTTTGAAAACTAAAAATTTTCGCTCTCAGGTAATAGAAAACTTACTTGCAAGTGATATACGGTCTGTATGTTATAATATTTCAAACAAATTAACAACCTACATACCCCATCACTACTCCTAATACAAGTAGCAAAAGTAGATTTATTGCCTACCAGTTAGGGTATGATTTCAAAACTTATACACGCGTAACTTCTTTATACGTTATTTTCCATCAAAGTTCAATGGCAAAAAGGTATTTTCCTTCACCCTCCTACATGCTCTAGAATTTGTAATATTTGTATATAAATTTCTTGTACTGAAGTAACCAATTATTGTCGCTTCGATGTATATAAAAAGCATATGGTTCATTATTTACATTTTATATGGAAAGTAATTACAAATCGCCAAATACGTTAGTATTTTATTCCATTGGAAACTGCATCATACTCGGAAAGTGATAGAGGCAGAATTTCCACGCAAATACATGTTTTCATGTAAGTTAACTACAGCTCTCAAGCGTTGTTATTATGCGTTGCGTTTCACGGTTTTCTCGTTAAAAAACGCATAATTTTTCCGTGAATATTTGAGTGATTTTTCTGCAAAATTAATACATGACATAAGCCTTCTCATATATAATGACAATGATAAATACTTTTTATTGAAATTTTGTCATAAATTATTCTAACATTAAAATTAATACACATTATTAATTGTTAACCGTCTACAATCTCACCTTTAAAGAAATATCGTTACATGTTTAACTTCCACATTTTAAAATATCTTTTAAATTCGTAAAAAAGAAAGTGAAGACTGACTCCATTATCAATAAGTGAATCACACATTTAAAATGTTTACTCTGCAGCCAGTTTAACTGAACAATATGTGCTCTCTTTATAACGGTAAATTGAAGGCCTTAGCAGTGTAGCGGTCAGCCAGAGAAACTAGTACATGACCATGCTACTATGAGATCGTCTGTAAAATATTCTAATTAATGATTTATCATATGTTTCCGAGCGCGTCAGCGGCTATGGATCTCAATCCCGTAAATGCAGCGCCTGTAATACAGAGTGTCCGGGATGAAAACGTCGAAACTTCGAAAATAAGCTCTTTAAGACAATTCTAAGCATATTTTGTCTAATAAACTACATGGATAGTCCGAATGGTTGAGCCGCAATAAGCACTCAAAAGTTGGTTTGAAAAATTGATTTCTAGGCAAAAAATTTGCATTATAGAAGCATAGAAACACTCCAGAAACATATAAGTTGTTTATTACATACAAAAAAAAGAACAATTAAGTGAGAAACAAAAATGCAGTCGAATTGTGTAAATTGGGTGCTTTTCTATTTCTGGCTTATTTTTTCTTTCTGAACAAGTATATTTATTTCTTTTGTAAACAATAAGCAACTTATATTTTTCTGGAGTGTTTCTATGCGTCTATAATGCAACGTTTTGCCTATCAATCAATTTCTCAAACCAACTTTTGAGTGCTTATTGCGGCTCAACCATTCGGAATATCCACGTAGTTTATTAAACAAAATATGCTTAGAATTGTATTAAGAGCTTATTTTCGAAGTTTCGACGTTTCCTCCCCGGATACTCTGTATAGTATCTTAAGATGGCGGTTTTCCTCCCTTTCTAATGTCAGATGCCGTGCTCACCTACGTCACCTAACGAGGTTTCCCCAACCAGGTATCTCCCACCAGCGGAGCATTTCCCCAGCCGAGACAAACTCTAAGCTCACGACCGGTCTCCCGACAAGATTGGTAGTGTAGTGCCTGTGAAAGGGGTGAGGATAGGACAAGGAAGATGAAGGAAAGATCGCGCGCGGTCCGTGGCCCGTTTGTTAGGGTACTGCTCCGGCATTCGCCTGGTGTTGCTCGGAGAAACCATGGGAAACCACCGATCAGAGCAGCCGGCAACTAGAATTCTCCTCCAGACATCGAACGAATTCGACCCAGCTGACAAGCCAGTGTCGAAAATCCTGCCACCGTCGGCACTGTATTTTAGGACCTCCCGGTCAGAAGGACTGCATTGACATCAGTTGATGCACTGAGCCATCTCTCCCGGTCAATGGCACCTCGAGAAATGGTGGGAAATTCCTGTGACGTCAGACGTCGCCCGACTGTAGAAGGAAATGCATTTGACGAGAAGACATTACAGGCTGGTAGTTTATATTATTCTGCAGTGTGAAGTGGTAGGACGGCCAATTTCGTCATTTAAATATATTTGTACTCAATTTTATGACTTAAGAAAGGAATTTTCCACATTCAAACTCGTATTTTAATTCGAATAGATGAATCTAACTGAAAAAAATTGGGAAAATTGTACCCAATGCAACACGGTGTGCAATCAAACAGAAATTGACTTAAATATGTAAATTTGATAGAGAGATTAAATTCATTTTATCTTTTACGTGCATATTTGTCTATTTGATGGCTAATGTTTACATTCATATTTTGCACTTGACACTGCCGAGAAATTGTCTTCAGCGATAGCATTCATACATCAGACTCAAATGGAAGGAACTTCAGTATCAATGGTTGCAATAATCTCGAGTCTACTTTAGCCTCTAAAATCAAAGGTGTTATATATGGGACCAATGCGCCAAATCACATGCTTGCGTGACACGCTCGTCAAAAAATAGAACAGACTGTATCATTTGGCGGGAAACTGCCATCGTCGTTAGATCGGATTATAAGTAGATATAGGTGAAGAAATAGATCAGTTGTGCTCTAAAATAATATGAAGGTCAAATTCGTGACAAGCTGGAGCTAATTCCAATCAACAACAAATTGCATCTGCAGTAGAAGTAGCACAAGCAACCAATCTGCTGTTCCCTCAGAATTGGCAATCATCCCAAAGTATGTAAGACAAGAGGAGAAGGTAAATCGTCATGGAAATGTGTCAAAATATAATTGAACATTTTCATGGAACATACTGTCACAATTAGGATAACATTTTTAACTGAATAACTAAAAATCTGAATAGAAATACAATTTGGCGGGAATATGATGAAACTTACAAACAGTTATTACACCTCTGAACCTTAGAATTAACATAAAAAACAGGGGAATTTGGTTTAGGGAGTTGGTCGGTCAAAGGTCAGAGTCAAGTTCATCGACCTTTAAAATCGCCCCACCTAGAACAATCTGCTTTGCTTAGCTGTTTACTTTAACCCCATAAGCTATGTCAATATGTAATTTGTAGTGACACGGCTTTTACTTAATGAAATCTGCACTTCCGTTCTCTCATGAAAATTAAATAAGAGTGCGATGTTATGTATCATTGTTAAGATAATCGCTCTTAATTTTAATGTACAACTCCTATAATGACCCAAAATATTAACAATTCATACTTTCACTAAAGAATATTGTTAAGCCCCTTTTCGGCTTAGGTATATACAAGATTGTATATACTTGAAAGATCGTTATTCTAAACAGAAACTGTAAATGAAAGTAGGAACGAAATTCCCTGAGCGTTACACCGCACGAGTCACACATAACCGCAACATCAACACAGCTCACGCATAAACAATCAGCGAGAGCCAGCAGGTGAACGCCAAGCATCCCACGAGGTCTGGCGACCACGTCGACACGACACAAAACCCAACAGCCCCGCACGCCGCAAGAGTTGTGGACTGTGGACGCGACAGCAACACGACTCACCCAGAGCAGCGCGACGAAATCCCACGCAAACGTCCGTTCGCCGCACCGCGTAGTCGGTCGCCATGCTGCCGCTACCTCCCGCCTGCCCGGCCGTCGCTGCTCGCAACGAGCGGCGGCAGCCAGCGATCGTGCCGCCCGGAGGGGAAGACCGCCACTGCAGCGGCGGCGGCGGTGGCGCGAGCGGCAGCGGGAGGGGAAGGGAGGCGGGAGGGGTGGGGAGGGGATGGAGGGAGAAACGCGCGCGCAAGGCTCGCTCCCCGATTCCCCCGTCTATCGACCCGCGCCCGCCCCCGCGCACCCGCCCCGCACGCCCCGCCCCCACTGGGTCAAGAGTGCCCCACGGCACAGCCGCAGACGGTACAGAAGCACGCGCCCCGTCTCAACAAGCTGCCGTTAGGCCTCTTCAGCTGGGGCCGACGTGGGCGCGAGTCAGGTGTCTCAGCTCGCCTGTACCCTTATTTCCTTGCTTTTTGTTGTTGTTTTTTTGTTTTATCTCTGTTCATTCACGCTGATCAAAGAATAACACAGAAGGCTGGAAATAAAAATGCCTGCCCATCTGGGAAAACTGGAATCGTTCCTTTAGAATTCGTATTACAGTCTACCTACATTTTTATGATATTTTTATCTTTATTTTGCAATAGCTATTTTGTCCTCTCCCGTCCTCAGGTCCCTCCCTCCCCCACTGGGTCAAGAGTGCCCCACGGCACAGCCGCAGACGGTACAGAAGCACGCGCCCCGTCTCAACAAGCTGCCGTTAGGCCTCTTCAGCTGGCGCCGACGTGGGCGCGAGTCAGGTGTCTCAGCTCGCCTGAACCCTTATTTCCTTGCTTTTTGTTGCTTTTTGTTTTATCTCTGTTCATTCACGCTGTTCAAAAAGTAACACAGAAGGCTGGAAATAAAAATGCCTGCCCTTCTGGGAAAACTGGAATCGATCCTTTAAATTTCGTATTATAGTCTACCAAAATTTTTATGATATTTTTTCTTTATTTTGCAATAGCTATTTAGTCCTCTCCCGTGCCCAGGTCCCTCCCTCCCCCACTGAGTCAAGAGTGCCCCACGGCACAGCCGCAGACGGTACAGAAGCACGCGCCCCGTCTCAACAAGCTGCCGTTAGGCCTCTTCAGCTGGGGCCGACGTGGGCGCGAGTTAGGTGTCTCAGCTCGCCTGCACCCTTATTTCCTTGCTTTTTGTTGTTGTTTTTTTGTTTGATCTCTGTTCATTCACGCTGATCAAAGAGTAACACAGGATGCTGGAAATAAAAATACCTTCCATTCTGCGAAAACTGGAACCTTTCTTTTAGAATTCGTATTATAGTCTACCTAATTTTTTTTATATTGTTTTCTTTATTGTGCAATAGCTATTTATTCCTCTCCCGTACACAGATCCTTCTCCCACTGGGTCAAAAGTACCCCACATCTTAACAAGCGACCGTTTTGCCTCTTCACCTGTGTCCGACGTGGGAGGAAGTCAGATGTCTCAGCCTGATTTTTTTTCAATTTTATCTCTGTTATTTCTCGCTAATCAATGTGTAAAACATTAACCTGGAAATACAGATGCTTGCACTTCTGCGAGCACTGGATTCAAACCCTAGGATCTCCCGGTTAGAGACACTGTGGTGACATCAGTAGATGTCCTCACTCACCTTCACCGTTGTACTCACCTGAGATGTAGTCACCTTCACCGTTGCGCATGTTTCGAATGTGTGCTAAGCTTCTATACTCATTCTGTTCTATACTCTATATTTTCTATACTCTTGCATAGTTTTATACTCATTCCGAAGCCTTTTCTCAGAACACGGCGCGAAACTAGGCCATTTCCGAACGTACCGACCCAGAGAGAGAGCCGATTCAGGAAGAGAAATAAACGAGAAAGAAGACGCCGACTTGTTATGATCAAAGAATACAATTTTTGCGTCGATAAAGATATGTTTATTTTACATTTCCAGAGGAAAAATACAGAATATTAAAACTGTACGGGTCATTTAAAATGTACTATGAGTGAAATTTATTAAACTAGTATGTATGTAACAGGGTATGCATGTCTATCTTGTCCACACCAAAGAGTCACCAAGGAGTCACCGGTACTCTTCATGTCCGATTGATTCATTCATTGATTTGTAATTCCAGGCGCGTCAACTACTAAAGTCATTAGTCCCGCATGTTTTTCCTCAAGGGGTGGCGGTGATCTTCTCCCGCGGAGTGGTGAGATCCGGCGCCGACCTGCCCGTCGGCTAGTGGGAATTTTCCTCAACCAGGTATCTCCCACCAGCGGGGCACCATGCCAGTTGGGACAAGCTCTAAAATCGCAACCCGTCTCCCGGCATGTGTGGTAGAGTAGTGCATGTAAGTGTGTGTGTAAGTAAGGGGTGAGTAGAGGACAAGGAAGAGGAAGGAACGATCGCAAGCTGTTTGTGGCCCGTTTGTTAGGATTCCACTCCGGCATTCATCTGGTGTTGATAAGAGTAAAAACTATCGATCAGAGCAACCGGCCTTCAGAATTCTCAGCCAGACAGCTGCTGAACTCGACCTAGCTATGTAGCAAATGTCCGAACAAGCAAAGATACGCCTCTTCGTCTGTCCGTATTTGGGGGATAGCTAGGTGCCCCTAGCTCTCCTACCAGTGAAATGGCTTAGTTTCTACATTGCCGTTGTCTCTGCTAAATCACTGACCGGGAGGTTTTGGGGTTCGAGATTTGAAGCTAGCGAATTATCGACAATAGCTACGCATTTACATCGAATTCGTGTATTTAGGAAAAAACTAGCGGCCGGTTGCTCTGATCCGTAGCTTTCCTTTGTTTCACCCAGCAACATCAATGCTGGAGAAGAACCGTAATAAACGGGCCATGGATCGCGCGCGATCTTTCCTTCCTTATCCTTGTTACCTCCTCCCCTTACACACTCACACACACACACACGTACATGTGCTGTAGTACTTGCCGGGAGCTTAAAACCTTGTGCCCCGCTTGGAGAGATACTGGAGGAGGGAAACTTCGCAAGTCGACATGTAGTTTCTCGCTCGATTTAATGTTTCAGGAGGTAGGAACACCGACATCTCAAAGAATAAACATGCATTACATCTACGTAACTAATAATAAAAACGTATTGAATTTTGAAAACGTGTAAAAACATTATTTTTTTTATTATAGATAACGTAATGATTTACCAAACATACGCAACGTTGTGATAAAAAAAATGCATATCTTTTGAATATAGTTATTTTTCCGGGCCGCCGGATCTTTTTGTGCGGCCCGCGACTGCTTTGAAAAATTGTATTATACCAACCAACTGCAATACAATTGCACTATTCATCTTATTTTTATTTAATGATACATTAATTTTCTCGTATCTACATTAATCATTAAAATTACGGTGCGGCCCACGCCTTAACTAAAATTTGATAGGTGGCCCATAAGCTCTTCTAAATGGGACAGCCCTGACTTAGGGCATCAACTGATGTCACTGCAGTGTCTCTGACAGAGAGGTCCTAGGGTTTCACTTCCGACGGTAGTAGGATTTTCGACACTGGCTACTAGGTCGGTTTTTATCCTCTGTCTGAAGAAGAATTCTGGCGGCCGGCCGCTCTGACCGGTAGTTTTCCTATTCACACCAGGCGGTTGTCAAAGCAGTTCCCTAACAAACGGGCCACGGACCTCGCGGTCTTGCCTTCCTCTCCCATGCTCTGTTATCACCCTCTTACACACACACTTACACTCACATGCACTACGCTACTACACATGTCGGGAGACTAGTCGGAAGCTTGGAGCTTGTCCAGGCTGGAGCGGTACCACGCTGGAGGGATATTCCCGGTTGGAAAAAAACCGTTATCCGATGATAAGTCGGCGCCGACCAGTAGGGGAAGATTACAGCCACCTCCCGCGATAAAAACGATAAGCTGATTACCGCCACCTTCCAAGATAAGTGAGCTTCAAATATCGACCGTACAGTCCACAATATAAGAGTACAGACTGCAATATTTGTAGGGGAAAAGGGTATCAAATCCGGAAAAGGTTATTGATGGGCAAAGCATATCGCATGAAGCCTTTGATTTCTGCAGAAAAGTACCAAAAAATGGATCGGACTTTTGGAATTTAGTCATATTTCCAGACGAAACTTAAAATAACATTTTTGGAGCAACCTTTATACAGAACTGGAACCTCGAAATCTTGTGCCTAAAGTCAAATCTGGAGAAATTATCCTGCTACTCAGGGGTTGTATGAGTATATTAAGTGTGAGTCGTCTGCTTATAATCGATGGTGTGACGAAACACAAGGTGTATGTTCATTTTAAATGAAAATCTACGTGTTTATGCGCTGGTCATGATCGTTGGAAGTAACTTTGATTCGTTACGATAATGACATGAAACATAAAGCTTTCAATACTCGATTGCGACTTCTCTGCAACACCCAAAAATACATGCGTACACTCAGTTCCCTAACATTATCCCTACAGAGCATCGATGGTGTGTTCTTGGAATAAATAATAGAAAATTCAGTTTTTATAATAAAGACCTTAAAACCTCCTAATGACAATAAAATTTAAGTGACCGCAAGACTACGACTCAGTTGGTGCAATCCATGATGCAAGGACAGAATGCAATAAACAACACTATTAAATGACCTATCATTGGAGTTATTAATAGTTTGCACTTTTATAATATGAGGGAATAAAAATTAGATTTTCAAAAGCGCTAATTCTGTTTTCAATATTTCTGTAACAACGGGTTTATATTATGTTAGATTTTTTGCCACGTTTTCCTGGGTGTACGATCACTTTCTGCTTGTACTAATTGTACTTACATGTAGAAAGTACGAATGCTCAAAACGTGATTCTGTAATGTAAATAAATGTTTGTATTAATACCAACTACACTTCAATTTCATGATTCAACACTTCATAAAACACGTCATGATTTTGGTGCATAGAATTCGACTCATATCATTCGATTCAATTATTCACATGAACTGGGGTTCTCAACACATTCGGTTCTTATTTGTTTCTTCGCTTTTTATAATTTTCCTAACGTACATTTCGGGCAAATTTTATTTTATTCTACATTTTCTGTCTAATTGTGTGTGCTATGTTTGGTTTTGCTTTTCTCCAACGCGTCCCATATCCAACGTATTTATTCGAATCCGTATATTTTTGCCATTTCTTTCTCTTCCCTTTAAGGTGTTCACCTTCGGTCGTAAAATCTGCCATGCATTATTCAGTCGTTTTTACATTTTTCGTTTATTCAAATATTGTCTTTTCTCACTCTTTTCTCTTGGAAGTATTCTCGTCCTCATTTCTCATTCGATCTTCCGATGGTTTCGTCTTCGATTTCGATCATCCTAAGGTTTCCACATCTCTATGACAATCGTAAATGCAATGACGTATATTTATTAGTTTGTGCCCCAAAATAATTTGCAAAACTTAAATATGGAATAGATATAACATTTTTTAAGGCTATACTCGCAGTTTTTGTACAATCACTAGTTATGTGACAATTTCTAATCAGGGAGATGTCAAAGTTCCAGAAAGTTAAACGCGGTGCTACAAAATGGCACAGACTTTCTCGTGCTAGCTAGTTGCCATATATTAGGTGAGGTAGTTTATATTATATTTATATCTAATCCCCGCGGTTATTTTCGCTCAACTGCGGGAAAACTGATCAGATGGAGGATTTCAAGCAGATCGATCAAGAAATGATATTGGTAAGGTTGCTGAAAAAAGTATCTCTATCATGGTAATCAAGCAGGGAGGATCTTGACCAAATCAATCGAATCTCCAGAAAGCTGATCAATTAGAGAATCTCGAGGAAATTGATGAATACAAAGATTTTTACCATAGCTAGCATAAATTATGAAATGCTAGCATAAATTATGAAATAAAATAAAATTATGCTAAATAAAATTATGCTAGCATAAATTATGAAATAAAATTTTAAAAATATAGCTCCAATATCTTTTTCTAAAAGGGTCGTGGCAGCGTAGTGGTTAGGACACTCGCTTGCTAACCTGAGGGACCCGGGTTCAAATCCAAGCATGGCTGGGGATTTTTATCCGATGATGTCCTATTCAGGGCGATCCTTAGGTCCACTCAGCCTTCTTTCCAAATGAGTGCCAATATTTACTGGCTTTATTAACAGTAAATATTGGGGAAAAAGGTGTCCGGAAGCATGACGCTTGCCACGCCATCTTCACCCCACTTCTAGAGACACAACCATCTACTAGATAGTACTACTACTAGATACCCGTTACATTCTTCTGCCCAGAGGGCCTTGGAAGTGGGGATAAAACCGGAAAAATGGCTGAAAGAGGAGTCCTAACCTCCTCTAACCCTAAGCAAGACTAAAACATACACTCAGACTTTTATTTACTTATTACTACAAAACACGCTTCAGACATTCACGCTTATCAGATTCCGAACGCATCAACAGCTAAGGTCATTAGTCCCGTAAGTGTAGTGCATGGTTTTATCGTTGGCGATTGCTGTGATATTCTCCCACTCGATGGCGAGAACCGACGCAGACTTACATGTCTGCTTGCGGGATTTTTCCCAACGTGGTATCTCCCACCTTCTTTCGTCACTTTGGGGAAGATTGTGTTCGTAGAGAGGAGAATCGCACACTTGTTTCATTCTTTTCCCTCGGCCTTCCAGACAAAGAATTATTCGATCTTCTTATCATGTCACAAACCCTCGATTAATGTACGGGACAGCATTAATGTTTCTAGTCAATGGCTTTCTCATTTATCTTCCGGTTTCGTTTGCAGGAGTTTCAGTACATTCATTTCTGCCTGATTTTCACGGGGATACAAAGCAAACGCTTCTCGAATCGCAACATACCGGCCAAGTAAGCTCAGACCCAGCATTCCCACTGTCTGACTGGTAGGTCCTGGGGTTCGAGTCCCGACGGTGGCATATTTTCGCCGCTACCTCGCTTCGACTGATCTCACCATCCACTGGGTGTGGAATACAGCCGTCGCCGGGAATAAAAACGTTCATTGCACTGAAGGGACTAATGACAATAGCAGTAGACGTACCCAGAAACATCAAACGACCAGGCAAATACAGGGTGGCCCAGTTAGCTTGACAAACCAATGTAACTCGAAAAATATGCAACGTACAAAAAAATGTCAAAGGCAAAAACTTAATATCTCCAAGGGGGACATCTGTCAGACCAAAAATCAAACTTCCCCGCTCGCCCCTTGAGGGTGAGGCAGGAGCAAACTTTGAAATCTTAAATGGCAAACCCCATTTTTCATTGCAGATTCGAATTCTACAAAAAAATACGTAAGTTTGGTCTAAAACATTTTTTGAATGAAAGACGATCCGATTATTCGTATTCATGTATGTCAATCGGCTTCAAATCGCCTGCGCTGATTTAATCGAGTTAAATCAAGTCCTTTAATGAAACAATGGGGGAAAATTTTCATTTTAAGATTTCAAAGTTGCCTCCCCCACCCCTAAGGGGCGGGAGAGGGAGAGTTTATTTTAGATCAGGTAGATTTTCCCATTGGAGATATTCATTTTTTGTCTGGAACTTGTCTGGATAGTCTCTCTCAACCAAAAAATGTTTTAGACCAAACTTATGTATTTTTTATCGCAGAATCCGAATCTGCAATAAAAAGTGGGGGTTCCCAGTTAAGATTTCAAAGTTGGCTCCCGCCTCACCACCCTGAAGAGACGAGCGGGGGTCTGGCAGATGTCCCCCTTGGAGATATTAATTTTTTTGCCTTTGATTTCTTTTTGTACGGTTCATATTTGTCAAGTTATTTTGATTTCTCAAGTTAAATGGGGCACTCTGTATATCGGGATATCGGAGTGGTGCGGCATGGCAGACCGGTGCTAGGGTGAAAGGGATGAGAGGAACGGGAGAGGAGTTGGGAACGAAGTGGACCTGGGAATGCTCCAGACATCTTTCGGGCTATGAATCCTCCACGTTGATTGATTAGTGATGCCGGATGCGTCAACTGCTAAGGTCATTAGCCCGTAAGTGTAATATACTCGGAAAAAATAATGACGTGAGAGAGATATTAAAAAACTATATTTGTGTAATTTTTTTAAAAAATTGAATACAACAAAATGGCCTATTCAGTATGGCGTACAAAATGGCGTTTGTCTTACAGGGCATTTAACACATTCCATACAATGTAAAGATAAAATTTAGAACCGTTCTTGAGAAAATCTTAGTTTTAATATTTTTTTAATATTGGCCTCTATTTTACTCAAAATTACAGGAAAACTACTAAAATTCTCAACAAATGTACATATCAATAATTCAAGGACTGTCTGTGGAGAACTATTCCATTTGAAGTAAAAATCGCCATCTTCAATATTGTAATTATAGGAAGATGCGAAGGAAATTTTGAAAATCTCCCAATGTCTTCAAGTAAAAAACCTCCAAAATTTAAAATATGTTTTCTTTTAAATCTCAGAGATTCGAGTCAAGCCAGAATAACCGTGTAAAATTAATTTTGGAAAAGATCCTATGAATAGTTTAGGCGCTACTGTTGTTCACAGACGGACGGACGTTTTGAAAAAAATATTCTTTCGATATCAGGGTATTTCCGTTGAAATCTCAAAATAAATTTTTCGCAGAACTTCACAACTTTCTCCACTCAATGCATGTTATATGGCAGAACTTTCCAACTTGCTGTCCGCGGGCCGCATGCCTGACCTTTTTTGTGCAGCCCGCGACTGCTTTGAAAAATTGCATTATACCAACCAACTACAATAGAATTGCACAATTCATCTTATTTTTATTTAATTACATATAAATTTTTTCGATGTATGTACATTAATCATTAAGTATATTGAATAAAAGTCATATCTAATATGTATTTATTTCAGTATAATCTCAGTAGTTAGGGTAAAAAAATTTTAAGTTACCTCGAGGCTTAACTAGAATTTGATATGTGGCCCATAAGCCCTTCTTAATTGGACAGCTCTGTTACATGGACAGTACCTATATACGTACGTACACAAAAAGTAAAAACTGCAGATAGACGGACGTTTTGAAAACAAACACTTTTTCGGTATCAGTTACCCCAAAACGTGCATTTCCGTTAAAACTTCGAAATCGATTTTCCGCAACACTTCATAACTTTCCCTTCACAACGTATATTATACCGTACGTACACAAAAAATAAAAACTACATTTTTTAACTTCAAGAACTTTCTTTGTGTCTTTTGCTTCTCCTAACACCAATTACTTATCTATTGCTTCTTCTCACTTGTCTTTTCCTACGTTCTTCGCATTATTCAATATGTTATTTCAGTTTCCCAGTTTTTCTTTTCATCTCCCCTCGCTCTTTGCTTTCTTCCCTCAGAGTAACTTTCAGTTCTTTCATCCGAAAACTCTGCACGTGACCCATGTGATTTTTTTGTAAAAGTTCAATCTCCTCGTATTCATTCCCTTCTGAAGGGGTCTTTTCAATAGTAAAAAAGTTTCTCCTGAGTGTGAGAATATTTTCTTCAATAGAAATTTAATATTTTCTATGAAAATTCATTTAAAAATATTCTCAAATATGAAGCTAATTTATTTTTTTAATAAAAGCAGGTGTAAATATACCTATTTTTAATGAATTATAAGTTTTAATATGTTTTACCTTTTTACTGCTTAAACACTGGCAGTAACAAGCCGATAACAGTCGAATATCGTTCATGGCCGCATTTTGGTACAGTCTAATACTGATTTCGATATAATTGGGAAGTCATAACGGAAAAACACAATTATTCGTTTAGTCGTATTCAATGTTAATATTTTCTCCAACAGCTTTACAAGTACTAAACCGTTCAGAAGATTTTCTACAAAATTTCTACAATCCATCTGACTGATCTCGTGGCCCCTTGACTTTGAAACAGATATTTCAATGTTGAGGGCACTTCACATGAAGCCCCCCGGACATTTTAAAAATTTTCAAAAAAATTGGCACCAACAATGTATAACTAAATTTTGGTGTTGGATAATCTGAAGGTCATTTAGGAGAATGGTGCAGGTCTCTGTTGGTTGAAAACTCTGATTTTTCGAAAATTGAAAAACTTCAAGTTTTTTCGGCGTCTTCTTACAGCTACAATTATGAAGATATAAATTTTTCCTCCGCAAAATTAGTTCTCCAAAGTGAGTTCTTTCATTAAGGTCATGTACATTTTTTTAAATATTTTAGTAGTTGTCTGACAATATTGCGCGAAAATCTGCAATTTAAAAAAATTTTGTTAACTTTTGGTGGGGATAGTGCTAAATGCATTCTATGAGATGACTAATCAACTCTATAAACGCCATTATGCTATATTCTTTTGATTTTTCAAAAATGTAATTTTTTTACGTCTCTCACGTCATTAATATTTGCATGAACGGTGATTTGTTTACAATATTCTATTTACGAGTATATGTGAAATAAATAATGTCAAGTAAAGTTTCTCGATAACTCAACCGTTTTTTGTGAAAACTAGCTCAAAATTCCGCATTTTCAGAAACGCTCAAACTCCACTTTCTCATAAATAGCTTCAAATTTTTTCTTCAAAGTTTTGTAACGGATTGTGCTGATTGCATTCTTTAATATGACGTTAAGTTCAATTTGGGGTTGTTTTTGTTTGTTTTTTTAAAAAATTACATAAGTATAATTTTTTTTAAATATCTCTCACACCTTTAATATGCACATTACCAGCAATTTGTAAACACGATTGTCTTTGTAAGATAAAGTGCTTTAAATTACTTCAACTGAAGTGTTTCGAAAACTCAAAAATTTTCTGTGAAAAAGAGCTTCAAATTTCGCATTTTTAGTAGCACAAACACCATTTTCTTAAAAACGGCTCCAAATTTTTCAAATAAAATTGCCATTTAGGGCGAGGTTTTACTGTTCTTTAATATTCTGAATTTATATTTTGAAATTAATATTCTGACCATTCCGAATAGCTAGCCCAGGCCCAAGGAAATAGAAAAATAATACGGGAAAGTCTGTGCCATTCTGTAGCACCACTAGTTTAAAGTTGGACATACAATAAAATTAAACGACACTTCGCAGCAACCGAATAATGATAAAAGTGGCTAAAAAGATGGCTGGAGAAAAAGGTATTTCGTCCAAACCTGAAAATAAATTCGGTAAGGCATTAGAACTGCATTGTGACCAACGTTCAGGAATTCTAAGGTAAGCCAGTACATATATTTGAAGTGAGTTGCGAGGAACCAGAAAATGTAAAAATTTCAGTCAAAATGTGAGTCAAGGATCCGTCATTTAATAACCAAATACAATCGTGAAATTGCACCACCTCAATAAATACTTAAATTACTGCTTCATCCAAAGAAACCGACGGCTAGTAACGCAAGAAACGTGACTGTTGCAGCAATCTACTACACATTGGTTCGTAAAAAATACTTTGTAAAGTTACTGAGATCCCACTTTGATTTTTTCTGCAGTTGTTAACAACACCCATGTGAGTTTAGCTCATCAAATTTACCAAAATATTCAATTTTCAAAATCTAAATAAAAAACTGAAAATTCAGGAAATAAAAAAGTTTGCAGAGTCTCGAAAAAAAGTTAAAAAAATACACGCGTTAGCTTATTTTATCCATATAATAAATAGAAACTAGTGGTGCTACAGAAAGACAGAGACTTACTCATATTAGTTTTCTATTTCCTTTGGTCTCGGCTAGCTATATGGCGTTTGAGCGTTTCTGAAAATGCGGACTTTCTGAGCCAGTTTTCACAGAAAACAGTATTTTCGAGAAACTTTATATGACCTTATTTAAAGAACATATACTAATAAATTAATAATATGAACGAATCGTCGCTATTGTAAATATTAACGGCGCGAGAAACAATTCAAAAAAACTACATTTTTGTAATTTCTGTAATTTTTGAAAAAACAAAATATGGCAATATAGCGTTTATTTCATCTCACAAAGTTGATTAGTCACTATCCCTACCAAAAGTTTACAGAAAAAATTTGAAGACGTTTTTGAAAAAATCATGTTTTGGTCCTTTTTTAAAATAGCATATATTGCACACAATATTGGTGAAAACAACTAAAATTTTCAAAAAATGTACATGACCTTAATGAAAGAACTCATTATGGAGAAGAATTTGTATTTGAAAGAAAAATGTCCATAATCAATTCTTTTTAGTTGTAGGAAGACGCCGAAAAAAATTCAAACTTTTTCAATTTTTGAAAATTCAGAGTTAACAGTGAAAATCGGACCTATGCCACCTTTATAGGTGCATTTTCTCTATTATTACGAAATTTAAAGAAAAAATTTGGAGCCGATTTTGAGAAAATTTTTAAAATGTCTAGGGGGCTTCATGAAAAGTACCTCCCACAATACAGGGATTCTGCTAGAGGATTTTTTGTCTTAATTTAACAACTGGATTTATCCATTTTTTTCGTTATTTGTGCCCGGCAATGAATTTTTTTCTGCCGAAAATCAGCCATTTTTCCCCAATTACATAACTTGCCCTATACTACATTTATTACTCCATATATAGGTATGTATATGGGAAAGTAAAAATTAGAAAATAATTAAACATAGGAGGGTCAAATTTTGGTATTTTTTGTGCAATTTGACATGGAATGGCTCATGGTAATTTAGCTGAAATAAAAGCTATTTGGTTCACTTACATTTGAAGAGAAGCTTTTCATTGATTGGAAATTTTTGTTTTTGATTGTGAAACAAATATTGGTCTGAGAATTTGTTTGGTAATATGCAAAGAAATTATTTAAAATTCTTGGGATTTAATAAAAATGAACAGTTTGATTTTATTGGCAATGCAGTATTTCAAATCAAATAACCATAAAAATTAGTTAAATGTTTAAACAAGAAAATGTTGACTATGTATTTAAGGGAAGTTTCTGATTAGTGCAATTAACATGCACATTTGCAGCTCCAAAAGTATTCATAGAAAGGAATTTTTCTGCTTTTCAAATAATGCATAATTATACAAGTCAAACATTATGGAGAAGAGGAATGTGTAGCTTGCCACTTGTAACTCTTGGAACTCTTGGAGTTCATAGGAAAGAAAGTGAATTTCTACAAGTGTCATGCAAAAATTTGCTAATACAACAGGTCGGCTTTGAGTCTAAAACACCTGTGATATTTTGACATGCCTTCCCAAACCCAGGTAGCATTTGATATTTATTTAATATTTATTTGGTAAAAAAACAGTTAAATCTGTATATGATGTATAGGGGAGGAGATTATCTGTGCACGTTTTCTTGAGATCCAGAAGAAAAAAGAAAGAAAGAGAGCAAGAGATTAGCAACGTTAACTAGATATTTTCATTCCCAAGTAGTTACAGAAAACATACTTGCAACGGTAAACGAACTGCATATGTGATTTTTCTGCATTGTTAAGCATTAGAAAGATAGATTCAAACACAAGGCAAAGACCACCAGAACAAGCAGACTCACCACTGGTATGAAGTAACACAGATTTATGTATTCAGTGTAATCATCCGTCCATGAACAACACTAGTGCCTAAACCTTTCAATTTGATTCTCCCCCTCGCCCTTGATTTGCTCTGGCCAACTTGATTCCTTGATTGCTCTGGCCAACTCAAAGCCCCGTGATTTTTAAAAGAATTCATAAAATGTTGGGGATGCATTACATTAAGCCCCTGGGATAAATTCAAAAAATTGCCATAAACTTTTTTTTCAATTTCTTGTAAGAAAAAAGAGAAATAAACTGACCAAGATGGCATATATCCAATTTTTATGAACTTTTGAAAATTGCAGAAGGTTGAAATTTTTTGGTCACCTTCATACAACTACATTAGTGAAAATAGAGTTATTCTACAATAGAAATTGATTCTCCATAATCCGTTCTTCAATTAATCTAACACTATAAGTACATATTTTTCATAATAGTATGGTAATACATAATAGTGTGGTAATTCATAATGACGTGTAGTAGAAAGTAAGAAATCTGAAACTCAGGAAGACATGTGCACTTGCAAATGTCATAGCTGACTTGTCATACATTATTGAAATTGTATAAGTGACTCAATAAATATTATTATTAATATTATTATTTAAGTATTTGTATTTTTCAAGTAACTTTG
Source organism: Acheta domesticus (assembly GCA_031308135.1). NCBI lineage: Eukaryota > Metazoa > Arthropoda > Insecta > Orthoptera > Gryllidae > Acheta > Acheta domesticus. Next base: position 18,906,186 of record JAHLJT010002630.1, read on the forward strand.
AATAAAGTATGGGCAATATTCAAAACACAATTTTCTCAAAAAGGCACCAAATTATTTCTTTAAACATTGGTATAGGAATAGATAAATGCACTGAATAACTTGACACACACACAATGTTGATGTATTCTGTTGATTTTTCAAAAATTAGACAAAAGTAATTTCTATTTAAATATCTCACAATGTTAAGTATTATGGGTGTTTTTATACATTATTCCATTTGTGAGGACAAGTACTTCAAATGATTTCTCATGTTTTCTGAAAACAAACTTTCCTGTGAAAATGAGCTCAAAATTGAACATTTTCTCAAAAACTGCTGCAAATAATTTCAATAAAAATTGGCAAGAAGTGTGTTATACTTTCTTGTAATATTCTTAAAGTCACATTTGAGTTCTACTATTAGCAGACTGAAAAATTGAGAAAATGTGAACTTTTATGCACCAAACTGAGAAGAGTGAAGCAAAACTGAAATGGTAGCTCAAATTAATAAGATAAGAAAACTAACTGATACAAGAAAGTCTGTGCCATTTTGTAGTATCACTAGTTGTCATTTGTTTTGTATAATAGGGAATGTTTTATTAATGTACCAAAGATGATTAGAATAGGGTCTGGCAATTTAAATTATTAATTACATACTACCTTACATTTTAACAATAAGACGTAAAGATTTATTTTTAACAATTAGATATTGTATTGTTTAACCACAGCATAATAATTGTTCAAACATTTAATAGGGGATACGGTTCTACTTGTGAACATTTTCATTCATTTTAATCGCTTTTATTTAATTTTTTCGTGGTCACAAAATATATTATTAAAGAAGTAGTATTTAGTATTGAACTATTTTATTTATTTGAATAACATGAAACACATTTTCCATTTTTGATTGTTAAATGTTCAAAGTTTTGAAATTATCTTGTATCATTGAACATAACTTTGTGTTCCAGTGAATGAATCTGTTTTTGTGAGTTAATATAAGAACAAAAAGTTTCCACTTTAAACTATTACACATTCACATCAAATCATTCACAAACACTTAAGGTTTATGAAAGTGAAGGTCCTATCTTCCTGTTGGAATTATTAAATTATAATTTAATAAAACTTCAAAATGAAAGCAAAATACAGGTACCTTTTTAGGTCCATACATCAAATGTTTATTTCACATTATATTTAAGATACAGAAATTAATTCTAATGTGCTACAAGTAGTACAGTTTGTTGGCCTCTTAAACTATATTTCACTGGCCTTTTATTTCATTTTAGTGAATTACAGCAGTAGTAGGTGATACACAAACAACAAGTAGCCTATTTCCTACCTGCCACAAAGAAATTTGTTTTAGCAAACCAGTTCAAATACTCTACTTAATATTCAAAAACCTACATTATCAGTATCTATAACTTCTACAATGTAATCAACATTGTTTTTTGCATTAACACTGAACAACTCCAAGTTGCCAACTTCAACATTCTTACCTCTAAATTTCATCACAATTTCATTGACATCCTTCAAAATATCAGTCACCATTTCATCATCTTGATTGCTGCTTAAATGCATAATCATAACTTCTTAATTCATGAGAATAGCACTGAAGAACAGGCTTTGTAATGGCATGTACCCAATAATAAGGTATTGCATACATACACAATTCCATGCATTAGTATGTAAAACAGTTTACACATACGTTAAGTGTAATTCCGAAAAAAGCCAGGATTCAACGTTATCAGTTATTTTATTAATGAAAAGAATTCTAGATAAATACTAAATATATTATAGACAATAAGCATGCTGTCAGATTTGTTTCACCAATTATAAATACACACACACACACACACAAATCAACTTGCTACTTTTAGGTAATAAAAACAAAAACTTGACTACAAGATACATTTTTTTTCTTAACAAGCTTATATAAAAACACTAGGTACTACAGCTGTTAGGTAGTGATAAATAAATATGAATAGCAACAACCAGACAGTACTAACACAGCCTAAAGGATCAAGACTTCAAAGGTTCAATAGTCTCTTCTGATCTTTATTGAGTCTCAATCCTTACTTGTTTAATTATAATGAACAGTGTTGGTCTTTTTATTATGAACAATATACAAGCATTTTATAACGTTACTTGAAAACATTTAGTATTTTTCACCTTGCATTGTGCAGTAAGTGTCGTACCCCACTCATACATTTATGCATAGAACTGAAGAATTTTGTAAGAAAACTGAATACCTATCATTTCTAAATTCAATTGGATATAGTCCCATATTTTTGCTTTTACTTATAAGTTCAGGCATGTTGTAACTGTTCTTGTAAGTGTACGATAAGTCTGGAGTGTGCTTCACCTGTGTGCTCTTGTGGATGGATGAACTTTCCAATCGTGAGCACTTTTGGAGTACTTTTATTAAGTGAAATGATCATTTCCTTTTTTAACTAAATGGGAATGGCCAAAGAGAGTCAAGAGTGAGAAAATTTGTTGTAAGGACCTACATCTAGTGACCAGTGGTGGCCGGTGGATTGCAAGTTAAGAGGGTAGCATATAAGCTCCAACTATCACATACATTTTATCTCATTGAAATATTTATTGAATGAGGAAAACTACAGCATAAAGTGTACAATCAATTTGCTCATATCGGGATTTTAAACCTTGTCTAAGATAACTTGTACGTTGATAACTGACGATACAATTGTTGTATTGGAAGACACATTACAATGATTGAACAATCAGTATGAGCCAATCATTACAATATTCACTCATTATATATTAATCAGAATATCTTGAATCATACACAAACTTTCTTAATATTCCTAGAATGCAAGGTGATCATTAAAACAAAACATGGATTTACAGACCTTGTTAAGGAAGACATTAAAACATAATACATATCACAGACAGTATTTTTTAAATAATCTGAAACATTGGAGACAAGATGATCACTTTTGGATTAAAATACAACAAACAAATAATAATAATAATAATAGGCCTACTATTCACAAGCACACCTGGGGAGGTCATGGAGCTGCAACCCACTCAGGGCCAACTCTAGTAAGTCAGCTATAGCTCACCTCCCCTCTGAAGCCACATTCACAGGTCTAGTTTTTAATAATTTTCTACATTAACGAAAGGTATTCAATATTTCAATTAAACAACTATAAATCAGCAAATAAAAATATTTTAAATTCAGCATAAATGTAAAATTCTATATAAGAAAAAGTCAGCTAATCACTTCACCTGTTGCCCTTCCCTGTGGTGTAATAACCTCTAGTAAATTCAAATACTAAATTCAAAAAAGTAGGTTTAGAACCAATTGACATTCAAAATATTCAGATCATTTTGAGAGTATTTTATTAGCAAAATGTTCAAAGCATTTACACTGGAAAACATAAGTTTTGCAAAGCTGAAGAAAGTGAGTGTAGATTATTTTCTTCCTGTGAATCACATAAAGTCTTTTATTCAGCTTTTTATATAAATAAATTGAAATGAAACTAAGTATCTGAAAAAATTAGAATTAATTAGTTTAACTGAAATTTTGTGGCAAATTAATATGATTTCCTTGATCTCAAATTTTTGTTTGTTACCATTTTTCAATAATAGCAAACTGGTCACAAACAAATTATATTTAACAATTTTGAATTTATACAAATAAATTTTAATATTACATTTACACACGTGAAATAAATTTAAGAATAGCATAAAAGAAATATCATTAATAAAACATATATTCAAGCGTTCTTTAAGAAAAAACTGACGTTTAAATTAACTGAAAATATTTTAATTTTTTAAAACGAATTGGAAGAGCAGAAAGAACTGTGGAGTCAATGACAGTCCAGTAGCATATTTTTTAACATAATTTATAATTCTAATTTGAGTTTTGTACAGCTCACCTTGTCTATTTGCCTTGTCATACATGATACATCTTCAGTGTCATTAAGAAGTTAAATTGAGGAGAAAAACATACAAGGTAACCATATAAAAAATCCACTAAAACAAAAAAAATTGCAAATGTATTCATTAGCAATGATATCAAGACAAGATTTACAATCAAATTCAGCAATGAATTTTTCATACAGTAAATTGAGAGGCCACATAAATGAAACTTGGTTATATACATATACAAACAGTAATATATAATCTGGAAATAATTCGTAAAACCACCAATGTTTTGTGCATTCGGCGGTAATTAATTATGTCGCCAACAGGTGTCGCTTTACACATTGAGTTGTCGAGAATAATTTCGTATTCTTCTGTTTCTTGAATCACCAATCACTGACATTGGAAGAAACCAATTTTGGCGGTGAACAATTGAAGGGCCATGATAAACTGAACTGGACAATTTCGTCATTGTTGGAGCAGTCTTCTTTATATTGGTCTTCTTACCGATTCGTAGATACATGTAAGTATTGAATCAATAATTTATGTTTTTGATGATTTAATAAAGGAAATGTTATCTATGTTTATTTAGTATATTTTGATAATTCATACGATGTAATCAAGTCGCTCATTATTTCATTGCATTTGGCAGTCAATGGGTTACTTTTACGTCGTCGAATTGTAGAAAAATTGCCTAAATTATCTGTTTGATTGCCGAGTTAATATGATTGTAGCTATTTTGAACCTAACCAAACATTGAAAAAAATCGCGATTGTTTTCAAAAATGTGTCACTGAATACCGCGCAATCAAATTATGTAATTCCAACCTTTGTTTAGCTGAGTTTTTCGTGAGCGGGCATCTTACGACAGAAAAAAAGATGACATGCGAAAATTCGTAAGAATGTAGTAAAATATTGTTGAAAATTATTTACAATTCCATTTATTATTTTGTTTTTTATGTTGAAAGTTGCTATTAATATAAAAATGTTTCTTTAATAATTAATAAATATTAGTTCATGTAAAGAAAACACTTCTTTACAATACCTATTCTCTGAGTTCTCTTGAAAACTATTTATTTTAAAACACGGAGGCTAGTGATATAAGCTCACAGAGTAGATAAAATGTATTTATAAAAGTTGCCAGACTCGATTGAAGCACCGAATACATTATGTAGCGTAACCATATTATCTTCGCCATTCTTTTTTTAGAATTGATGACTCATGGCACAAAATTGTATTGCAGTTTCGAACACTTGTATCAAAGAGCTGGCAAAGAGCATTAAGATTAGGTTATTGTACGAAGTTCGACGAGCCTGAATATACAACACTATAAAATACTATTTACTATAGTTTATTCTAGCTCGTTTACGAAGTTCTATTTTTATTTAACTAGCATAATGGGAATCTATTTCACACTAGTGAAATTCTATTGCCTCCAAATTAGCCTACTGAACGATGGAATCTCATTTGATTTTGTATTATGAATAAAAATAAAAACCCGTAGAATTTTATTAATATCGCATTATTTATTTATATAATTTTTATTTAATATAAACTTTCCCTGGTTAAAAAGACGAACTTAAAAACATATTGTTATTTACTGGTATAAAAATTATGTGTTGCTTTATTTCAATGTTATTTGGTTTTGTGTAGGTATTTCAGGCTCGAACAAAGGATCTCGTAACCCCGCGAATAAGCTTTGTATTATTTTTTATTGTTCAAAAAAACTAAATAAAGAAACATTTCGTAATTTAAATCACGATATAGGTCGAGTATGTAATATTTGAGACAAGAAAAAATCAGTTATAAATAAAACATTACGCTTGAATAAAATTAACCTCTCTGGTTTTTACAGTTGAATTTAAGGAGGCAACATGTTTAATGGAAAAATACTTTTCGAAGATTTCCAAATCGATGAATGGAACAAAAATATGCACTTTACGTTTCTTCTGTATGTGCCATCGTCTATTTAATTGAGTGATTATCTGTGATTTCAAATAAAATGTAATATGCATTTTTGTGATTCATATTACGTGACGAAAACTAATAATCATTATTTATCCGATAAAAATCAATCATAAGTTTTTACATCTTTTGTCAGCCTATTAGCCTGGACTAATCTCTAATACGACAGAATAAATTTTGACGGAATTTTCCCTAAAAGAGACTATTTTGTCGGGCAAAATTTACGCTGCTCCTTTCAGATTATTATTTTTGTTATGTAAAGAAAAAGTGGTGCTACAGAATGGCATAGACTTTCCCGTATTAGTTTTCTATTTCCTTTGGTCTCGGCTTCGGACTTGCTATGTACTCTTGCCAACTGTAATCTATCGCCGCCCAAATTACTTTTTTCAACATTTTCTTAATAGAACGGAAATGTTATTTCAAGACTATTAAAAAACAGTGAAACCTCGTCCTAAATGGCAATCTTCTTTGAAAAATTTGGAGCCGTTTTCTAAAAAATGGCGTTTAAGCGTTACTGTAAATTCGAAATTTGATGCTCATTTTCACAAAAAAAATGTCGAGTTTTCGAAAAACATCATATGAAGTACATCAACAACAACAACATCACAAATACAATAGTGTTTACAAATTGCTAGAAATGTACGTATTAACGGTGTGAGAGATCTTTCAAAAATATTACATTTGTGTATTTTTTTAAAAAACAAAAATGAAATGTACGTCGTATTAAAGAGTATAATTAGCACTATGCGTTCGAAAAGTTTGAATAAATAATTTGGAGCCACTTTTGAGAAAATGGCGTTTGCGTATTTCTGAAAATGCGGAATTTTGAGCTAGTTTTCACAGAAAACTGTTGAGTTTTCGAAAAACGTTACTTGAAATTATTTAAAGCACGTGTACTCATTAATATATTAATGTGAAAAAAATCGCCGTTAATGTAAATATTAACACGAGAGACAAGTAAAAAAAGTTACATTTTTGCAATAAAAACAAACAAACAAAAGAATAGAGCAATATGGCGTTTATGTCATCTCATATAGTACCTACCAAAAGTTTAAGGAAAAAATTAGGAGCCATTTTTGAGAAAATCTTGTTTTTTAATTTTTTAAAATTGCACATTTTGCACGCAATATTGCGCGTAAACTACTAAAATTTTCAAAAAAGTGTACATGACGTTAATAAAAGAACTCACTCTGGAGAACAAATTTCATTTGAAGTAAAAACCTCTATCTTCAATTTTGCAGTTCGAGGAAGATGTCGAAAAAATTCAAAATTTTGCAATTTTCGAAAATTCAGAGTTAACCATGAAAATCGGATTATGCCACCTTAATAAGTGTATTTTACTCTATTCTCACAAGAAATTAAAGAAAATATTTTGAGCCGTTTTCGAGAAAATTTCGAAAATGTCCGGGGGGCTTCATGTAAAGTACCCCAAAAATTAATGAGTGTTTATCAAAATCGCAGAGATTCGACTCAGGTCAGATTGACAGGGGTTTCTTCAATTTGCAAAAAATTGTACGCATAGTTTAGGCGCAAGTATTGTTCACATACACCGGACAGACAGACGGACGGACGGACATTTTGCTTCCAATTAGGTTTTCGGTTGTTAATTTAGCAACTGGTTGTATCCATTTTTTCGTTATCACGGCCCGGCAACGAAATTTTTTCTGCTGAAAATTCGCCGTTTTTTTCGCGCAACATTACCTAACTTACCCTATACCACGTATATTACTCCGTATATACGTATGTAAATGAGAAAGTAAAAATGGAGTAAACTTTAATTTTCTAAATCCGTGTTGAAAGTGAAAACGTTTTGTTCTTCCTGAGTTTCCATTTCTACGTGGAAATGGCTCTCCAATATTTTGGGGAAAACTGACAAGAGAGAAATTGGCCGTAAATTTTGAATTTCCTTTTTTGTAGCATTTTTTACACGTGCTTTATTTTTTGTGTTTTTTAAGTTTTTGGAAATATCGTGGAACTTAAAAAAGCATTTAAAATGTGAGTTTACGTGTGTAAAATTGCATGTGATCAAATTTTTAATAAACAATCCGGAAATTCATCTAAGCTTGCCGAATATTTAGTTTTTAGTTTACCGACTAGTGGGAGGATTTCACTGGAAGTAGTTTCGGAAACACATTGTGTCGAAATTTTTTGGAGAACCTGTGATGTATTTTGTTATTTTAGTCCCTTCGTGCGATTCGCGAAAAGTGTTGGTGAGAAGACTTGCAACTTTTACCGAATTGCATTCTTCTTTGTCGTTACCCTTTAAAACAACATTCTCACCAAAGAATCGAGGTGCCATGGTCATATTTTTACGATATTCTACATTACTTAGATTTGTCAGCGTTCAAAACATCTTGATCATTTTCATTATTTTTGCTTGTGCTACTACTTTTTCCCATATCGCTTTTGTATTTTCGGAAGTAGGTGTGGAAACAGAATGGTACGTTAAGATGCGTATCGTTGTTGGGGAAAATGCTTTTTTAAATTTATAAGTGCTCGTGTAAGAAACTTGGATATTTGCCTTTTTCAGGCAACTTCCTATCTTAAGAGATGCTGAATCAAAATATGGAATACCAACAAATATTTTTTTCCCTTTTTCAAGTGTATTTTGCTGGAATATTTTAATATTTTTTGTTGAGTATTCAATAGGGAATGTAGGGAAAGAATTGATCTTTTTCGCAGTTGAGCAAGTGCAAGTGGAGGAAGAGTAGAGGCAAAATGTTCTAAATATTGGTTTTCGAATATCTGCTTTTATCCTTCCTCCATGTTCAGCAGCAGCTGAAAGCAGTGAGTGTAAGTTCTGTTCCGTTGCGCAGTTCATCACTGCAGAAGGAGGAAGAGCAGAGAATGTTTTGAAAGTTGATTTTTTAATACTACGAGCCCCCACGTGCAAGAGCAACTAAAAAGTTGCTCAATTGAACATATGCAGATGCGGGTAGAGAGACGGATGACTGTTCGGAATGTGGCGTTTTGAAGATATTTTCGTCTCCTCCACCATATGCAGGAGCATCTGAAAGCATGATGTGGTGCGCTTTGCAGATGCAGTGGGAAGTGGAGGGGCTGGGCGAGGTGGAGATGCGCCCAGCGCTGCGCTTGTGTCCCCAGATGCAAGAGCAGCTGAGAGGAATTGATGCGAGATGGAGATGGATAGAGAGTGTTAAGGTCCGATTAAATTAAGAAGGTGATTGACATTTCTGTGTGACGTCAGGACGCCTCTCCCGTTTCCATGGCAGCGCCAACCAGAGACACAAAACGTGACGTGCCAGGTCGCTCAGTTGCCACTGCCGAGCAGGGGAACATTTGAGCATCGCACAGCGACTTCCCTGCCGCCGCGCCGCCCGCGTTTCTGCCTGTGCTGCGCGCGCAATGTGTACTGTGTTGTGATGAGTTGCGTTGAGGTTAGGCTTTTGTCGTATTTTTTACACTTTTACACGTATTTTTTGAAGTGTTTGTTTTCGTGTCCCGGTAACACGTGCTCAGTGGTTTGCGACCTGGCAACGTCGCTCCCCTCCACTCACAAATGTCAATCACCTTCTTAATTTAATCGGACCTTAGGCAGAGGAGGAACAGGGGCTGAGCGGGAGAGGCTGTGGTCGCTGGTGCGCCCTGCTCTGCTCTTGCATCTGAAGACACAAGTGCTCAGATGCGCTGCATTTGTGTCCTCAGATGCAAGAGCAGCTGAGAGGAGTGTGCGTGACGCCTGTTCCGTTTTGCAGGTGGAGATGGATAGAGAGCGTTAGGGAGAGGAGGAACAGGGGCTGAGCGGGAGAGGCTGTGGTCGCTAGTGCGCCTTGCTCTGCACTTGTGACCTCAGATGCAAGAGCAGTTGAGAGCAGTGGGCGTGAAGCCAGTTCCGTTTTGCAGATGGAGATGGAGAGGGAGTGTGAGGTGGAGGAGGAGGAGGAGGAGGGGCTGGACCCGGAAGACGCGAGCCGTGTGCGTAAGCTGCGGCCGCTGGTGCGTCCTGCGCTGTGGGCCGCCACCAACGCCTACGAGCACCTTCGCATGGCCAACGAGTACCGCAACTTCCTCCTGCAGAAAGAGTTCGGTGAGGCCCACGCCCTTGGTTTCGTTTCTTTAACATCAAATGCACTTCGAAATGCAGCACACACCTCGTTTTATCCTAAAGTATACGTAATTTTATAATTTTGCAAATTGTAGCCTACTAATTTTTAGCCATGTCGCGAAACACTAAAAGATAGGCGGAATATGCAATTTTTGAAATTTCGTAGGTTTTAATGGAAATCGGACGTTTAGTATATTTTTGCTGTACTTCGCCCTATCCGAGCAAAACAATTCTTTTTAATAATGAAAAATTTAGAACCATCTTTTTAAACCCGAACACCAAATTTTAGAACCGAAGATGTTTTAGATTACCTACTGGATTATAAGGTACATTTCATATTCTAAGAGCGGTGATATCTTTTGGAAAGAGGAATAGTATAAATTTTAATTAAAAAATGTGTTCGTTTTAGACGCTACAGTTTATCATGGACAGTCATTTAGAGAAAAAAAAACACTTTTTTCGTGATCAGATACGTAGATTCTGACTACACTACATCCTACGTGAAAGCAAACTACTACTTACAGGAGAAAGAAAAACTAATATTCTTATGGCGTGAGTGAATGTGCAATTTGTGACCTCTCCATGAAATTCCCTTTCCCCAATTTTTAAGATCGGTTAAGTGGACGAGCCACAAAACTTGTCTATTCTGCTGAAATAACACAGATGATTGTGAGGGAGCGCTCGTTATATGTCCAAGTTTTGGGCACAAGCGCCGTACCCGTGTGACGTAGAGCTCTGTGTGCCCGAGGTCTGAACCCGACGCCGCCGTCCTTCCTGCGCCCGCCCTCGCCGGAGCGGCGCGGCCCGAGGCGCGGGGGACGAGAGCAGGGGAGCAGCCGGGGAGCGATGGCGGGGGCGGGGCCGCGTGCTTCGAGTGACGGCTTCAAGGTGCCTGCCCCGCCCAAGCGACGCTCGCGCAGGGCCTCTGTCACGCCCCCGCCCCTGGCCCCGCCCACCACGCAGCCCGTGCGCCTCCAGGTGAGCCAACACCACGCACCTGCACTTCCTTTATTATTTATTTATTGTTGAAAACCAGCTACACCGACCTCTGAAGCCATGAAGGCTTATGTAAAGATTTTCTTCCTATCGTCCTTCTTTTAAAATCTGATTCGCCATTAATTAGTTGGCATGTGAGCTTATTATAAGTTTGAAACAGTTTCAGATGCACATTCTCTCAGTTCCGTCGTGAGAAGCTTCGTTAGAGTACTGTATCTTGTATTCTTAAAAGTCATAAAAACAGCTACGTATTGGAAGACTACCGTTCTCTGTTATATCTTTCTCAGTTTTCTCCATTTCCGATTACGTGAGTATAAGCCCATCTCTGCCCTGTGCACATTGTGAGCGACTTACCAATAATGACGTAATTTATCATGGAAAAACAATGGACGAATCACATCATCTTTAAAAATTCAGACCATCCTAAGTCACTTTTGTGAGGTTTTACTTTCTTCTTCAGAAGTAAACGAAGATAATTGTACAAACCAGGCATTTCTTAGGTCTTACAAGTACAATTTACTACAAACGAAAAGTATTATTTATAACCAAAAGTTTTATTTTTCTGAGAAATGACTTTTTAGCCTTAGGAGGCTGTAGCTCAACTGCGTAGGTAAAACCATCGGCTGCGCATGCGCTTACAATATGACTAACAACTTCGCTGTTCTCCCTGAATCATTGGCTGGCAGCCGGTTGACTTCCCCATCGTTGTTCAAAGTGAAGTCCCCAAGCGTTCGGTATCGGTAACAGTGTAACGCATCTGGCGCCAATTGTGCGGCGTCAGTTACCCGATGCAGCCCCCTGGCAATTTCCCTCACATGCTCACATTAATATCATCATGCGTTCCTTATCGGTGACTGATGGTGCTCTTCGAGCCAAATTCCATCATACGCTTAGCGTACCCCTGGCATAGCCACAACATCGCCTCAGAAAGGCACCGCAGGGCTAAAGATCGCGAGTCAAACAACATTTTTGAGGTAGTTGTCTAAGCTGCAGAGCTGTAGCTAGAAGAAGGATTTCAGGAAGAGTGCGTGGAAGGAAGTGCGAAATGAGGCGGCGTTGGATGTTGCAGAAGGTGAAGCAGGAACCAGTGGAGGCGCCCGAGGGCTTCTTCGGGGAGGAGAAGCTGCCGCCTCTCGCACTCTTCCACGGCTTCAGCCCCGCGCCGTTGCTCAGGTATGTGCCCGCCCTACCATCCATAACGCGCCCCCTTTATTGTTACGTATATTGTTCTCCTTTTGCTATTTCCCGTTTCTATGGGGTCGGTGTTAAATGGGGGAGGGCTCATTTTTATTAATTTTCGCACACCTCTTTTAAACAGAATTGACGAATGTTTTGTGGCCGGATGCCCTTCCTGACGCCAACCACAGGGGACACACAGGCACATTATACATAGACAACACACACAACCATGAACGAGGCGGGATTCGAAGCCACGATCCTTCGGTCCAAGATCGCCACGACACTACTGCTTTAGCGATTTAGGCCACCGGATCGGCTTCCTTTGTTGATACGTATCACATATCTAGATATTTTCCTCTGCCAAGTACGTTCTCTCACTCCCTTCCCTTCACAACACTACCTGTTTGTTACGTTTCCCACATTTGCAGCTTTTCTTCCAACAGTTTTACATGCGCCTCTTACGAATTCAGCCAAGCGCCGTTGCTTAGGTAGAACACGTCTTCCACCTGCTTTCTCGAAGGCACACCTGGCGGGCGCGCTGCGAGTAGCTGTGCTCAACCGTGACCCGCCCATTCCCTCGCATGCTCATGTCTTTCCGTGTCTATTGAACGTTGCAGGCACATCTGCCGGGAGCTGTAAAAGGGGTGCGAGAGGCTGTAATCATTGGTGATATGCTCACCCCCTTCGCTTGCCCATGTATTTCAATGTCATTTGAGTGTTGTATGCGCAGGGGTCGGGAGCTGGCGGAGGCGCTGCGAGCTAATGTGATCATTGGCGATCCTCCCATCGCCATTAATCGTTGCTTGCGCAGGTGCCGGGAGCTGGCAGAGGTGCTGCGACCTGATGTGCTTATTGGTGATTCTCCCATCCCCTCCCTTGCTAATGGCTTTCCATTTCTACTAATCGTTGCGTGAGCAAGTGCCGGAAGCTGGCCTAGGCGTCGCGATCCAATGTGCTCATTGGTGATCCTACTACCCCCTCACTTGCTAATGGCTTTCAAAGTCTACTAATCGTTGCGTGCGCAGGTGCCGGGAGCTTGTGGTGGCGCTGCAAGGGGCCGTGCGCCGCGCCCGCGAGAAGGAAATTCGACTGCAGCGACGCCGGCTGGCGGAGGCTGGTGAGTAGATACTTCCTAACACAGGCGTGATTTCTTATTAGACCTCTTGCTCTGGTTTTTAATTATGTTTTCCATCTTTGCACCTTCTCATACTTCTAGTCGCAACTCTCCTCCCCTAGCAGAGACCTATTACCCCACATGCTGTCATAAGATGACTCCTACCTACCATCGATAGGTGTCGCCCTTGAGCCCAAATCGGTAATTGTATATAGTTTGACAATCGGAGCTCGTAAACCAATTACATTTACTCTTGTATTAGAGGAAATTCTTTTGGCTACACCTCAAGGCATGACACTTCTGAACACTCTGCCCGCTGCAGAACCTACTAGCGAAAGGACATAATAATGAATATGATTTTAGGTTCAAAAGGGGGAAGTATGATGGGCCGAAAATATTTACCATGCTACAACGGGAGATACATTAATTGTTCGGGTGTAACGCGTTCTTGAGCCAAATACGCAAGCCTCTGCTCCACCCGGACAGTCCAAGAATGGAAGGAAAATTTATTAATATATTTTACGTCAAAAACAGTTAAAAATAGTTTTTCGTACTATGATTAGAATGACAATCTGGACATGGTTTCTTGATCTCAGGGATCTCTGCCGTAACCCACGTAGTTTTAGACAAGAGTTGCTACGAAAATATTCGCTCCCATGCAATAATATCAGTTTGCGAAGGCAAAGCAGCTACAATGTTTAGCGATTATCCTTTATATTCGTCCCTTCGTGACAAAATCGACTTTCTGCCACGAGAGCATTGGGAATGTTTACTCGAATTATTACATTCCCCTCAGAGCTCAAGAAAAAGTTTACAGTTTCACAAGATACACTTTTGTTCGAAGCAAAACAAGAGGCCATCTCAACATTTGCTCTAAGGTTCAGGGAAATAAACGAAAAACTGCTCGAGATGGATGTCATTGATCCAAAGACTGAGGTACTTGTTACAGGTATATTTACTCTATTAGAGTTACGGTGTAAATAGTAAATTACATATTGAATATAATGGTTAAAATCAGTATTACTTTCTCTTTTATGTCTATTGTAGTCTCTTATTGTATAGAAACAATTAAAGATGAGATGATTTAAAGTAGGAAGGTTATATAAAATTTAACGGGCTGTGTCTTAGACCGCAGACCAGTATGCTTGCTTAGCCATCTATATAGTTACAAGATTGCCCAGTAGAATACAATATTGCACTTGCAGAAAACTGATAGTGGCTTGAAGAACCGCAATCATTTCATCTTCTGGAAAACATTAAAAAAGTAGTAAAACAGTGCTTTTCTTTCTTTCCAATGGCGTTATAGCTAAGTCTGGGCTTGGCCTTATCTGTGATATAGCGGAACTGCAGGAATATTTTGCTTTACAATACACTATTTCTTATGGGATATGAAAGCTACACAAAGCTAAAGACATTGAATTAAATTGTACCCTTAATGACAGACAATCCTAATGGGTGAAGTTTTGTTACCATTTTTCGTAAAATATGAGATTTCTAGCAGATTGAGTAACTTCTATAAATTTCTGCTGTTGGTAAAAAAATACAAAGGATACACTTGCACTCAAAGAAATATATCAAAGTCATTTAGTTTGCGACGCAACATTGATTTACGCAATGCAAATAATTTCACGTTTCTTCGTCCGCAGAATTACACCTTGGTAATTCAAGGCGTTTTCCAATTCTGAAGAAGAAAAAACTGTTTTCAAGCGGCACAGATATGCACTACTACTGTAGTTCTAATTGTTTTCATTTCAAACCATTGACAATAGTAACGGTATGCTTTGATATGTGTTAATGGAGAAAATATTGCTTGCGGCTAGAATCTTTATTAGTAACTCAATCAATAAAGAAAATTCGGCATTAAACCATTTCCAGTGGGGCTTCTTAGTGTAAATATGAGTAAAATTCAAACAAATTGCTTTAAGTTTTCACTAGATTCTTTATAGATTGCCCTTCTTTCTCTGGAAAGAAACGTACATTGAAAGAATGTGAACCTTGGTATTTCGCATCTAATCATAGTACAGTACAGCCTACACTGTCAAAAATCTTTTCCTTCCCACTTTCTATTCCAGCATCGCGCCCTCCCCCTCCATCAAACGACGTGCGGGTCGTGTTCCCTCCCGACGACGACATTTACGAGGTGCGCGTCAAGCAGGAACCTCTGTCCTCGGGGGACGAAGAGGAGAAGGCAGAGGAACACACACAATCAGAAGAGACACAAAAGAAGACGGAGGACACTGAGCGGAGAGGACACTACTCTCTCCGCAAGCGAGCACCGGTCGACTACCGCGAGTTACCCGTACCCGATGAGGACGAGATTCTGTGTAAGTAAATGTTGCGTAGTATTCTAGCAGCTCAAAATGAATGTAACAAACTTCTACAGCATGTATAGGAAGGTTTTGTTTATTAGTGATTTCGGGCTCGTCAACTGCTATGGTCATTAGTCCCGTAAGTGTAGGTTTATCGCGGGAGGTGGCGGTGATGTTACCCCACCAGCTGGCGAGATCTGTCGCGTACCTACAAGTCGGCTTGCAGGGTTTTCCTCAACCGGGAATCTCCCACCAGTGGGGCACCGTCCCAACCGGGACAAACACGAAGCTCCCGACTGGCCTGCCGGCATTTGCGGAAATATAGTGAGTGTGAGTAGGGAGCGAGGATATGACAAGGAAGAGAAAAGAAAGACAGCGCGCGGATCCGTGGTCCATTTGTTAGGGTTCTCTGGCGTTCGCCTTGCACTGAGCGAAAAAAAAACGATCAGAGTAGCCACCCATTAGAATTCTCCTCCAAACAGCGGCTGAATTCAACATAGCTAACTATCTAGTGTCGCAAATCCTATATCTAGACCGGTGTATGGGGGGGGCAAAATATTACTTTTGCCAGTGAGCATATGGAAAGAAATCTCAAGTAAGTTCCGCAACTGACTCTCAAGCAACGCGCTCTTGATTAATGGGCAACTCGTCCTGCTCTAAAGTTTGGCAGGCACATGAACTCACAGGGAACGACCTATTCTTTAGAAATGGCCAAATGGAGTTTTCTATCTTCTTTGTTCAGCTTCGACTATATCAGAACGACCGTCGCCCTTCCAGGCATGCATTTCATTGAATGTGAATTGTCAAAGTTAAAAAATACTAAGAAAAAATCAATGTTTTTTATGCCAGTGGCCACGTCGCTTCATTTACCTAACGTGTCAAACACCAGTGCAAGATGAATCAGTGGCGTAACTTCGTAATACGAGATGGCAAAAAGTGATCATCTTCTAAACCCCAACGTGCTGTAGAAGTGTGTGACATTTATTCTCAGCCAATTTGTAGAGGAATGTTAGCAGTGGTGTGTGTTTGCGCAGTCTGCGACGAGTGCAACCGCGAGTGGGAGGGCGACTGCCCCGAGCACGGCCCGCTGCTGCTGCTGGCCGACGCGCCCGTGCCGCCGTGCGCCGCGCACTCCGAGGAGCGCGCCGTGCTCACGGCGCCGCCCGAGCTGTCGGTGGCGGCGTCGGGCATCCCGCAGGGCGGGCGCGGCGTGTGGGCGCGCGTCGCCCTGCCCCGGGCGCTGCGCATGGGGCCCTACCAGGGCGTGCGCTCGCGACGAGAGAACGACGAAGGCTACAGCTGGGAGGTATCTTCCTCCCCACATTACTTGCGATTACTCGAGTTTGCAGTTTCCGCAGAACATATTCGGCCAATTATGCTATGCTGATGTTGTACTATTTAGTTGATTATTTAAATTTTATAATGCTATGATAGTAACCAATGCTTCTTTTCAACAATTTATGTCATTATGCAATTACAGCATATCACTGAATTGTTCACTCATACGAATCGCGAATATACTTCTCTTAATCCAAATCCCTTGTTTATGAATAGAAAGAAATAGATGTTACAGATCTGGGGAGTTGTCAACGCTAATACTGAAAACTAAATAAAAGTATTGATCCTAAAACAGCTTACACATTATCCCGTAATTTGTGTTTGAAATTGGTGCAATGTCAAAAAACATTTTCTCAGAAACCGCTCCAAATCATTTCTTTAAATTTTCTCCTCGTTTGTATCATAGGAAGGTAAAAATGTCCTGCTAATCCCATTTTTGGAGAACTCGGTATTTTCGGAAATTGCAAGAATTTAACATTTCCATTAACGTGAGACAGAGATTTTGCCTTAAACGAAATCTGTTGTAAAAATCAGCCTTTTAAAAAAGGTCTTGTAAAATTGTTTGAAGAAACGAGTAGTTTTCACGTAATTTCTGGTTGAAATTTTTGCAAATTATGAAATGAAAGTTTTCTCAAAAACTTCTCCAAATTTTGTCTTACATTTTTTTCAAGGAATGCTTAAAAGAATGGCAGAGATCTCATTTTCGTTGAGCTTATTTTCGAAAATTCCGTTTTGGAAATATTGGGTTAAGACAACTAGATTGTTAAGCGTCGGCCCTAGTTGGTTCGTCAGAGCTGCTGCTTGGTGTAGAGGTAAGGCGCATGGAGTGTTAGCTCGGAGGGTTAGCTCTGGTTGAAAACACTTTGCAGGTTCATGTGCTAGTATAATATTGCAAAGCGTTTACAAATAATGCGAGTATTTGCTGTTAAAAATAATTAAGTATGAGCTGTTGTAGCTCCACTAATTTTTATATTCATTGTTTTAATTTTTTCGTACAATGCATTTCAACGTCTCGTACAACGAACTCTGTTCAGATCCGCAAAGGGGGCCGCGTGGACCACTACATAGACGCCGGCGACACGCGCGTGGCCAACTGGATGCGCTTCGTCAACTGCGCGCGCCACGAGCAGGAGCAGAACGTGGTGGCCTTCCAGTTCCGCGGCGCCATCTTCTACCGCTCGGTGCGCGCGCTGGCGGCCCACGAGGAGCTGCTGGTGTGGTACGGCGACGCCTTCGCCCTGCAGCTGGGCATCTCGCCCAAGGACTTCCGCGCGCCGCTGCTGCGCCCTCTGCGCAGTAAGACAACGCACTTTCCTTTCAAAGACTACGCTGACGTTTTATTTGTTTGTTTATTAGATATCACGACATATTCACATGACTTCAAAAATTAGATGTAAAATTATCAGAATTGCATTCTCCGACTATATTTGAAAGGTTTGGTTGTATACCATGTAACTCACAGAATTACTTTCGAGATGTAAGTGAGTATTTTGGTTTAAAGAGTTTAAGTGAATTAAATAAAAATGACAAGAATAGAGGACCAATTAGAGGGACACATTGAATTATTTTACAATCACCCTGCGTGTATAAGGAATGTGAGGAGCCAAACACCATAATATTACCAAAAATATAATTTTGAGAGTTACCATTTTATACGCCAGAGCCCTTCATTTCAGTAAAAATATTTTTTTTCCAAATGAAAGATTTATCTGTTAAGGCAAGAGTCGCATTTATACTCGTAATATTACAATTGCAGATGTCAATGCTCCTTTTCAGTTCGCATGAGAGCCCCCTCTATCTTGCAGATTATATTATAAAACTGGAAATTTAGATGAAGTGTTGTTGATTTTTAGAAAATTCAGATGAAAGAAGCCTCAGTCCGACCATTTCTCCGTTTGTGAACACTAATGCTTAAACATCCGCAGAACTTTCTCGAAAACCAGTGATCCCCGATCAATCTGAGCAAACGCATTTCCATTTTAGGCTAAATTCGTGTGAAACAGAAGTTCGCTCGCGGGCAGCGTTGTGTCGTGGACGGGATGGACGTCACCCAGCGACAGGGGAAAATGGCCTGGGGAGAGGAATGCTGGGTTGTTAAATGCCAAACAGCCATCGGCTCCGAAGCTATGACTTCCCTCTACAAGCGATCCTCTTCCCTCAAAAACGCCCGTCACAACTCGTATCGTAGCGCCAAGCCGGCTCGTCTGAAGCCAGTTGAGCAGACCTTCATTAGATCCTGTATAGATGGTAGAAAGTAATATAAATGTTGGCTACTTCTTTGAACACTCGGATTATCTATGTATAAATGAATAATTATTAAATGACTCAGAAAAAGGTTTAGTATTAACTGTGGCACTTTAGAATGCATTAATATTGACCTTTCTTTCCTGTACCTCCGGGAAAAATTGATCAGTCGTTTCTTTGACTTCTAAATTCATTTCTAACACTCTCAGCATATTTTCCCATACTGCTAAGAGGACCAATGGAGGTGAAGTAAGTGTGATCAAATCTCACATTTTGACAAAAAGTGGTCATGATGACCTTTACATTTGTGATACAAAAATATATTTTGAATGTTATATTAATTTAAATATTTTTTCTATTAATATATCAGCATATCATAAATTCATATTCAATGATACTTTTTGAAGTTTTATTTTAGAATGCTTAAAAGTTAAATGTTGACATTTTCTGTTCTACACTCTTAAAATTAAATCAAAGGATTATGCTTACAGAAAAGTGGCGACTTTGGATATCAAATACATTTGATGATCTGAATTTTAATTTTCTGTTTCAGGAGAAGCCTTTCCCTGCCGCTACTGCCCACTCTCCTTTTCCAGTCCACTGTATCTCGAGGCTCACACACGGCGTTGCAGATGTCGCTTTACTACACGAAATGATAATGTCAGGAGAAATCGAAACATCAACGTACCATCTGCAAGTACCTCTACGAAAGATGGACCATGTCGCTCTGAAGAGTGCGGTATAGCGTTCAAAAACTTCGGTGATCATTCTCTACTCACAAGGTCTCACTCCAGACTGCGACCTTATCGCTGTGAGGAGTGTGGCGTAGCGTTCACTCAGCTTGGTCATCTCACTAAACACAAACGGACTCACTCGGGAGAGCGACCGTATCGCTGTGAGGAGTGCGGCGCAGCGTTCACTCAGCTTGGTCATCTCACTAAACACAAACGGACTCACTCGGGAGAGCGACCGTATCGCTGTGAGGAGTGCGGCGCAGCGTTCGCTCGGTCTAGTCATCTCACTACACACAAACGGACTCACTCGGGAGAGCGACCGTATCGCTGTGAGGAGTGCGGCGCAGCGTTCACTGGCTCTAGTGATCTCACTAAACACAAACGGACTCACTCGGGAGAGCGACCGTATCGCTGTGAGGAGTGCGGCGCAGCGTTCACGGAGTCTGGTCATCTCACTGCACACAAACGGACTCACTCGGGAGAGCGACCGTATCGCTGTGAGGAGTGCGGCGCAGCGTTCGCTCGGTCTAGTCATCTCACTGCACACAAACGGACTCACTCGGGAGAGCGACCGTATCGCTGTGAGGAGTGCGGCGCAGCGTTCACTGTGTCTAGTGCTCTCACTACACACAAACGGACTCACTCGGGAGAGCGACCGTATCGCTGCGAGGAGTGCGGCGCAGCATTCACTCAGCTTGGTCCTCTCACTACACACAAACGGACTCACTCGGGAGAGCGACCGTATCGCTGTGAGGAGTGCGGCGCAGCGTTCACTGCCTCTAGTGATCTCACTAAACACAAACGGACTCACTCGGGAGAGCGACCGTATCGCTGTGAGGAGTGCGGCGCAACGTTCACTCGGTCAAGTGCTCTCACTAAACACAAACGGACTCACTCGAGAGAGCCACCGTATCGTTCTGAAGAGTGCGGCGAAGCGTTCACTACTCCTAGCAATCTCACACGACATGAGAGGTCCCACTTAGGAAATACTTTGATTTGTAATGATGTGAGCAAGACTGTTATCAATGTACCTAGAGAAGTGAAACACAATCGGATTCATTCGGAAGAGTGACTTATTATCTGGGACCATCTATTAAGGAAATGGCCTTGCGGGTACGCAAGAAAGATAATGCGTTTGTATTTTAAATACTCATACAAACCGCAATTAATAATTTTTTGAGGAACTGACTTTCTTTTCACTTACAAAATGAATATTTTATAAGTTGCTCGCCCAAAAAGGTTTAATGTAGTTATTGTGAAAGCAGTTCACATTTCAGTTATTTTATTGACCAACACAGTTTTCCTATTTAATATTATGTGTTTGCTCTGAAAATAAAATATTTTAAATTGTTTGTGATAATTCATGATGCTGCATAAGTTTTAAACTAACTTAGATCTGTCTCCTAATCAGAGGTAATTATATTTGTGGAAAAAATAAACTGTTAATACTAATAAACGTCTAACCCTTTTCCTAATTTTGCCACATCTGGTTACATAATATTAATAATAATATTTTTCTCGTTTTATTAACATTATTACATCTTGATGTACATGAAAGAGTGCCAATTTTTGTTTATAGAGAGACATTAATACATTACAGAATTTTTCCTTATCGTATTCTCATCATTTTGTTTAAAATGTTTACATTAAATGAAATATTTTATTATTTTCACAGTAAACTCGTTGCTCTAACTAATTTGTGTAAACAAAAGTTTTTTTAGAATTTTTGAAAGAAAACGTGACTTTCTAGTCTTCTGTTGGTTGGCGGTAAGCCGCCTGGCGAACAAGGTCCGGGCGGTATTTCAACTCCGTCTGGATCCAGAGTGTAAGCTCCGGCAGTGGTCATGGTTACGGGGCGCAGGCCCGGCCCTTGGTCGTATAGACCCATGTGTGCTTATCTTGGTCGATTGTGTACATGTCTCAATTTGTCTGCATCCTGCTCCGATGGCAACGGAGGGACCCCGCCGCGGCCGGCTGGATCTCGTGCGATTGCTCGCTTGTACGCCTTATCCGCCGAAGCGGTTCATACGGTCTCAAAGTGATAGAATCTCAAACGTTATAGCAGTGGCATCTCGGTTTAGAATCATTCTTACATTCGATTCGATCTTAGTCTAACTTAATCTAGCAGTCTTACTGTTATCTTTGTCTCAGAACTGTGCTGTTAGAGGCTGCACCTTCGTACTTCACGTGGCCTCCTCCTGCTCCTCTGCAGGTGTTATTCCAGCTTTCCCTCAACTTTTGTCTTTTGCTCCTATGTGTGTTCTCTATCCTATACTTTGCACTTAACCAGTGACGTGTAGTGAAGGGCTTAGTTTGGGTAAGCAATAAAATATATATGGCCGGTAAGCCATTCATTAGTTTAAAAAAGTTGGCTATTAAATTTCCTTACACGGGTCTTCGAAATAGTAGAGTAATATCCGGCATTGGCCTTCCTGCCTTAATAATGATTTTCTTATCTTTAAAGTTCCACGAAACAAAACTTTTCATTAATAAGTCTCAAATCACGCACGCGTGTCCGTCTACGCCGCTACCTGCAGTAGAAAGATCCATGTTCGTGCTCTTCCTGCTGAAACACTAGTGGACGCAATCTTACTGACTGCATACCCTAGGGCAGGGCTGCCCAATTTAGAGGGGCTTATGGGCCACATATAAAATTCTAGTTAAGCGGCGGGCCGCACCGTAATTTAAGATGGTTTGTACCCTACCTACTGAGGTTACAATAAATTAAATATATATTACATACAACTTTCATTCCTCATACTTTTTGTTTTTAATGTACATATTTCACATTTATAATTAATTTTTCATATTGTTCATTTATAATTAACATATTTAACATTTATAATTACGTTGCGCAATTTTAAAAATGTGTAACAGAATAAAAGAACGTTGTATTTGTTTGGTATAATAAAATTGTTCAAAGTAGTCGCGGGCCGCACAAAAAGATCCGGAGTGCCCCATATGGCCCACGAACCACCAGTTGGAAAGCCCTGCCCTAGGGTATGGCGTCACTTATAACATTTCGCATGCTAGTTTCACTTATAATACACTAAAATCTGAATTAGAACGCATAAGCATACACATTATATTACACTTAGAATTACGCACTTCAGTGTACATACATCTACACGCATTTATCATTAAAGGCGAAGAATTTCGTTTGAAATACTGCTTTCATCAATCGAGGTCCTGCAACTCGGTCGATTGCAGGCCCCACGAAACGCACCGACCACACCCGAGCCTCATGAAGCCCCACGAGCCTTGGACCTACCGATCTTTGGCAAGAGCGGGCATTTCATAACTGCTAGAGTAAAACGACACCACGTTTTCGATAAAGATTTAGATTTAGGTTATAAAGTAAGATTTATTTCCTGTTACAAATAAAGTAATTTACAGGGTATGCCAGTACTGTCAAGATCTGCTAGTAGCAGTAGCACGCGTCGTGGCACCGTAGCATGCCACGAGCTTCTCTGCGCAACTAGCGTCTGGAAAGGGAACTATGAATAGTAGAAGTAACCCCGCCGTTTTACAATAGGGATGGCATTCTCTTACGGCGGGATAATGGACTACGTGGAGAGGCAATTTCTCGTAGCACCCGGGCCACGGGCTCCCGCTCGTGGCATCGACCTTGACAACACTGGGGTACCTTGCGTACATGAAGGACACGCCACTGCAATGAACCTAGCGGTAAAGGATATGCCAGAGGCTCAAGAGCGCGCGGACACTTCAACTCACCAAAGCTGTAGGCTCCCCTGCACTTCGACACCGCCCAGCGTCGATCTTGGGACTGTTGGACATGTGCCTACCCTGCGAGCAAACACGCTCTACGACACACGCACCCTGCAGGAAGACACGGTTTCCGGTCAAACAATTTTTTTTTCCTCTGCGAGGAGACACATTTTGCCGTCAATCGATTTTTCGGTTCTCCGATCATTCGCTTTCTGTATTCAATATTGTAGAGGTAGAAAGACGACGGAAAAAATGTGAACTTTTGCAATATCAAAAAACTAGAAATTTTTCAGAAATCATCTTTTAAAAAATGTTGAACATGTTTTTCAGGCTTCGTGTTAAGTATCCCCAAAAATCAAAATATCAGTTTCAAATTCAGATGGCCTCGAGTTCCTTTAAATCGATCGAGGAATATCAATTTTAGTGAAAATCGGCAGAACTGTTTGGCGGTAGCGTTAACCAAAAAGGTTTTGCCGTCAATCGATTTTTCAATGTCAATGACCCACAAAAAATGGATTCCGTCTACACAACGAGTTAGAGGATGTAATTTACTATACACAGGAACAAGATTTATCAAATATTTCGTAATTGTATCTCGACAAGGTTTTTTCTGCCGAAAACTTGCCCTTTTCCGGCGCTCGATTACAAAACTTTCTCTCGCGAAGGGCGACAAAGTAAAAAAAATGCCTTTATTGATGGTGAAAGCTACGTCGAATTCGGTAGCGGAGGACAATTCTAGCGGCCAGCTGCTCTGATCGGTAGTTTTCTGTGGTTGCTCTGATCAACACCAGGCGAATACCGGAGCGCAATACCTTAGGGGCCACGGAACACAGATCGCGCGCAATTTATCCTTCCTCTTCCTTGTCCTATCCTCGCCCCTTACACACTCAGGGCCGTGTTAACATGTTGGGGCCCAGGGCCCCTAAGTTCAACCTCTCCCCCTCAAGTTCAAGGACCCTCCATAGTTCTTAAAAAATATTTATTACTATTTTTTTTTCAAAAAATAAAATAAAAACCCACAAGAATCTGTGTATGATTAAACTATACGCAAAAATTGACAAAACGGAGTGATGTGTCAAACATCATTGGATAATATTTATAATATGGAATGTTGCTGATTGATGTGTTTCAGTTTTAAATTGTACAATTCAATTAAAAAAGGAGTATTTTTCAATGTAATTTTAAATATAAGATTAATTTTTCGTTTGAATAATGTTAAAATGAAACACTAAGAAATCCTTTCAAAATATTAAACAACAAAAGCAAAATGCAATGTGAATTGATAGGATTTTCTTTATATTTTAGCATTGAATTCGGAAGGGGGGAAGACTGGTGAAAGTAAGAATAGGGGGCCCCCAAATTAACCTAGGCCCAAGGCCCCCAATGCTTATAAAACGGCCCTGCGCTCACTTACATGCACTACACTACCACACGTGTCGGGAGGTTGCAGCGTGTCCCGGGTGGGGTGGTGCCCCTCTGGTGGGAGATTCCTAATTGGGGGGAGAAACCGCATGCCGACGATTAGGTCGGTGCCGGATCTCGGTGTCTCGTCATCGTGCGGGAAAAAATCACCGCCACCTCCCACAATAAAATATGCACCACACTTACGGAACGAATGACCTTAGCAGTTGATACGCCCGGAAACATCGATCAATAAATCATTCAATGTTCTCCGTGTTTTATTTTTCCCCTTTTCCCTTGTTTAACCCCTCCACTGTTTTCTTTATTTCTTGACATTCCTGGGTGTCCCATCTAATATTAATGTCGCATGAAATCTTTAAACTCGTAATCTGGACATATCGTCTCGCACGTTCCCTTACGAACATTAAGAGACGACAGCTTTTCGGGGCGCTCAGTTAAATTTATTTACTGGATGATGCAATTTCGTTATTTTCATTGGGGTTATTTGCTATGTGATGCAATTTTACCCCAATCGTTGCGTCACTCTCGACGCTCTGCGAGCACTTTGCACACGGTCAAATGTGTTGCTATTGCCTTACCTTCAAACCCGTTTGCATTCCTGTCCGTCCCAGCAGTGGAGAATCTGGGACACTCTCCCAGACACATGAATGGGGAGAGGGTGGGAGAAAGGGGTATTGTGAGGAGGGGGGAATGTTAAGTCTCCTCGTGTATTCCTAATTGATTTAAAATTACGAAATACACATACATGAAATAGAATTGCATATTCTGCGCATGCGTCTTTGAAGCATCTCCTTTAAACTACGAACTTACAGTTGCGTACCGTACAAGTGGAACATCTACAATACAAACGTTTATATTTCTCTGACTTCGCACTCGCATTTGTATGCCAAATAACTATTACAATCGAAATTACGCTTCACTACCAATTTCCAAGTCGACAACGAGGTTCGGGACTTCGGTCAATATCAATGCATAATTACTTACACTATGTGATCAAAAGAATCCGGACACGGAGGCGGTGGTGTTAAGGTGTGGTCGTGTTTCCCATGGAGGAGGCTTGTACTTCTTGTTGTTTTGCGTGGCACTATCACGGCACAGGCCTACGTTGATGTTTTAAACACATTATTGCTTCCCACTGTTAAAGAGCAATTCGGGGATGGCGAATGCATCTTTCAACACGATCGAGCACCTGTTTAAACTGCACGGCCTGTGGCGGAGTGGTTACACGATAATAACATCCCTGTAACGGACTGGCCTGCACAGAGTCCTGATTTGGACCCTATCGAACACCTCTGGGCTGTTTTGGAACGCCGACTTCGTACCAGGCCTCACGATCTACATCGATACCTCTCCTCAGTGCAGCACTCCGTGAAGAATGGGCTGCCATTCCCCAAGAAACCTTCCAGCAGCTGATTGAAAGTATGCCTGCGAGAGTGGAAGCTGTCATCAAGGCTGAGGGTGGGCCAACACCCCAGTGAATTCCAGCATTACCGATGGAGGGTGCCACGAACTGATAAGTCATTTTCTGGCTTTCTTAGACTTCTACCATTTTCTGGCATAAGCTGGCTCGCATGATACGTCATTTTCAGACACGTGTCCGGATACTTTTGATCACTTGTATTTTATGCGAAAATACGAGTTTTTTAGGACAACTCTTAAAAATCCCTTGGATGGCAAAATTTGGGTATCTTTTGTTTGCTGTAAGAAAGTACTCATTTCTCCGGTTAATCCAATTACATCATTCTTACTGTCTCATTGCATTATCTTAATAAACCTCGTTTAAAATTTCGTAAAACCACACAAAGATAATGCATACAACACCCCCTATAACTATGGAAAGCTTTCCCTCAAAAACTCCTAATACAACTTCCCCTCCGCCGTAGGTTTCACATTTATAATGCGATTTTTATAAAGCTGCTTCTCAAGGCCCTCTTGACGATGGAATATATCACTGCATTTCTTTCTTGGCGTGCCGCTAAATGTCGCATGATCAGGCCGTGCTTGATACGGTCGCGATCACAGGACATCTAACGGCACGACCGAGAAAGACGCGAAATGACGTGATATATTCCATCGTGAAGAGGGCCTTGAGAGACAGCTTTATAAAAATCGCACTATAAAGGCGCGAACGTCCGGTTGAAACGGCATCCATAAGTTGTTGATTCACTGATTGGTGTTTCCGAGCGTCAACTGCTGTGGCCATTAGTCCCGTACGTGTTAGGCATGTTGTATCTTGGTTGATGGCTGGGTTCCTTCCTCTACCGGAAAATGAGATCCGGCCCCGACCTTAACGGCGGTTGCGGTTTCCCTCTCCAGGCATCTCCCCTCAGCGGGCACCGCCTCTGCCGGGCCAAGCTCCTGCACACGAGCGTTGCCTTGACGTGCGTCGTAGAATAACACTACAGTAAAACCTGATTAATACGAATTCCAAAGAACCGAAATAATCGGAGTTCGTGTTATAAAAATTCGGGTTATCCGATTATTATAAATGACCGCATTACTGCAATTCCTTACAGGGACCCAAGTTTTGTTCGTGGTATGGCGAAATTTTGTTCTAAGAAGGGTTTACTGTACAGGGCCTAACAACGCTTAGGTCGTTCAGCCTAAGATTCTACAGTATTAATCGACGAAGCGCGTTACTTATCACGCGTTAACTTAACGCTCGTGTGTCACATACCTACTCGTCCGACTGATCTCCCGATATGTGTGGTACTGTAGTGCGTGTTGGTGAGTGTGTGAGAGGGGAAAGGTCGAGAAAATGATACGGAAGGAAAGATCGCGCATGTTCCGTGGCCCGTTTATTAGGGTACTGCTCTGGCGTTCGCTGGGCGCCAATAGGAGAAACCGTGGAAAACAACCGACCACAGCAGTGCGCCCGTAGAATTCGCCTCCATATAATGGTTTAATTTGACTAGGGTCCAAAAATTCGCCATCTTCGGAACTCGACTCTTCGGACTTCCCAGTTACAGTCCCAACAGTTACATTTACAATCCGACACAGTTGCAATAGGTGTGGCTCTGATCTACAGGACTACAGGCAACCCATAATGTTTAAATCTCCAAAATATTAATATTTCAAAATTTAATTAGAAATTTAATACTATTCAAGAAAATGGATCTTCATCCCAATATTCACACTTCTCCGATTATTTCACCTTAATCTTCTCTGCTTAAATAACAATGCAAGGTCATGTACTTATTAGCCAGAGCTTCATTCTACATGTGTATAAAACTTATTTCATCAAAATTGTATTTATTCTTAGCAAAAGGCAAAATTGGGAGAGAGAAAAAAAGAAAAAGGAAGAGAGAGAGAGAAACAACTACTAGTACTTAGTCTGGGTTTCTCATTCACAAAGGTGAACTTAGGTCCAAAGAATTACAATGAAATAAATAATTATTATTAATGTTTATTAGTTTATTTTACATATTTACAGATCTGAAAATCTACAATACTGGATTCAGTACAGCTTCATGAAACTGAATACTATACATTCTCTTCGTTAGCATTCTGTCACTTTAATATTTCTATGAAATAATTGGAATTATTTTAAATATATTCTTTGTATTAAAATAAATAATGACTTATTCTTTATCACTTCAATGTGATTGGCATGAATCCAAACTACTAAAAGCAAGAAGGCATAGCACTCCTTGATTATAACAAACACAAATTTTGAACAGTATTGTTTTGCAGTTGAGTATTTATACATTCTGCAATCAATGGGAATCAGTGTTTTAGCACGAGAAGTTTTGAAAAAATGTGAGTTAGCCATTTTCAGAATTATGCAACTCTTATTGACAAAAGAATTTCAATTAGTTGTGTTAAAAATCTCAATTTGTTTTTGAGAAGTCACATTTCTTTTGTAAGACAATTAGGAAAATGATCAGAAGTTTAAATGTAAATGCAATAATACAAATGAAAAATACATTCCCATTCATTCCTCTCTTTTGAGGCAATTTGAGATGGGATTCAAGAGACTTAATGAAAGTTATTAACAATTAGTAATTGAATTTAATTAATCACTTGAATTTTTTTTTGAGCAACTTCAAACCATGGTCACAAAGTTTTTACAACAACAATTAGTGGTGGCAGAAAAACAACATTTAAATTTTATTTCCGGCACATAAACCGAGTTCTAAACATTTTCCATTTACTTCAGTCATTTACATCAAAGTATTCATGGATAACAAAACACCCAATAAGGAACTATTTTCATATATTGCACATGATCTACCCACAAGTGAAACCTCAAAACACTACATTTCACTTATGAGTTTTCCTAATAATGTGCCCTAACACTTGGCAATACAGACACACTAGTACTAATTTCATTATATAATATTTTTTTTAATACTATGAGCTAGTATTGCCAAGTTCATTTTAGAGAACATTATTTTGAACTAGTAAGACATCATTAGTAAAAATATTTATTTTTTTATCAGCGTCACTACTGCAGCCCACCAGCAATTTGTTTATGTATTATAACTACAATTCACAGTAAATGTGGGAATGGTAGTAAAACAATTATCTCTTGTAAATACAATTTCTTTAGCAAAACAATAAAATATTGTATAAAAGAACTATAATACTGAACTGATTTTTTAGTTCTATTCCAACCACTACATACATCAATTTTAGAAGAATTTTGGGTTGAAATTGTTACAAGTTTATACAAAAAAAGATTTGAAGTACAAATCATATTCATTTTTCAACCACCTGCTTTCTTTGCAATGATGATCTGACTTGGAATAAGAAAACATACTTCAATCTCACAAACTCTCACAAAACTCAAATAATTTTCATTTATCCAACGATTTCAATATTTTAAAATCATATTACATAAATGACATTATAAATTTCACTCGCACTAAAATGCTACTAATGCTTAATACAAAACAATTGCTTTATAAGTTAAAAGTGTCAAACACCTAGCATCTGTTTGAAATGTATGCTTTTTGTTTAGACCTTCACTTCAGAATTATTAACTTTTTATAAAAATCTACTGTCCTAAAGTCAACCAGAATGTTGGAATGTTAACATGGTAAGAAGCACAAAATTAACAACTCACAAAAACAGTATTATTTCAGCAAACAACTTAGTGAAAATTATGTAAGCACACAAACTACTGGCCTGTGACATTTAAATCAATGTCTCCAGTTCCAAGGAAAGAAAAAAGCTCTTCAGAACTTTTTTAAAATATAATCAAATTTCTTGTTATTATCATTGTTCTTTTGTTTTATGCTAATCTATGATGATTCCCAATGCTTGAACCAGACGCTCAAAACTTAAATTAAAATCCTAAGTGAACATTTTTCTAAAACTTTGTACTTGAAGATATAGATCATTATAAAATTCAAAGATCATTTAAGATGATTATGAATAAGTAATGGTATCTAATATTTTCAGAGAAATCGAGATTATTGGCCATTAAGAAAAAAGAGGGAGTAGCTTTCTTTATATTCTGACTATTTCAAGAACAGACAACAAATGGCAGTGGTAATTCACTTAAACATTATGGCATTCACAACTCATTTCTTTTATGTCATTGCATTTTCTTAAATATTTACACCAAATCCCTAATTTAAAATATAATTTAACCCTTTGCACTCTTAGGGCATGAGTGACATGCCACCCATGAATGCACTCTGCGGTCAGAGGTTTCTGAGCACTGCGAGGTCCTACAACTCATAAGGAATGTCTAGGATGACAATGGAAAAAGGCTGCACAACTTGAAGCCAACACTCAGCATTCCCCCTTTCCAGCTTGTTTTTGCATTATTGCGACAGCGTTATTTAAAAATAGAATAGTAGCCTGGATCAATTCAACATTGAAAACTTTATTTTACATACCAGGAAAATACGTGGGTGTCCGTGGCCTGATCTATGAATTAATTAGGGATTTTGATGTGGCATTTGAGACACGCCCTACGAGTTGCAGGATGTGTCACATTACATACTGATATGAGCTAGTAGCCATTATTCTCGTGGCATCTCTGACATGCCATGCAAACTGTAGGAGGTGTATTATGCTCATTGCTTATGAGTGGAAAGGGCCTAGGTCTCTCATTAGAGTGTCATGAGTTATACCAGCCAACAAGAGAAGTCTAACCAGAAATATCAGAATTATCTCTCAGTATATTGCCTAGTCTTTAAATTCAGAAGTAAAGTTGATGTGTTGATCTATTACATAATTTACATCTTATCTTGTTTTTATGACGATTTCTAAAGCACTGCAGAATTAGATACAACTCCTTTCTAATTTCATTGTGTTAGTACAGGTAGGGAACCAAATCTTTAATAAAATTTCCAGCAGCAATATTCATTGTTTACTAAGTTTATGCCTGCTTTCTTTCAAAGCAAATGAATTCAACATAAAAATATATTTTGCATGCTTGCAAGAAAATAAAAAAATTATTTCCTGTATTAGGTTTCTTAACATTCATGCATTTATCTTTATAACTGATTCAAAGAAACATGTAGAATAGGACACCTTTTAATCAAATATTGACCTCCCCTGGGCATGTAAAATAACTGATCAGATAGTTTAGATAATTGAAATAATTTGCAAAAAATTGTGTAAATAACATAATAAACAACAAAAAAAATCCACTTTTTAGGAATTGAATTGAAAAACTAAATAATTTTAAAAAGAAGTTTTGTTAATTCTCACTAGGCCTCCTTACGAATTCAACTGAATCTATCAATGGCAATCCAACTTCTATTTCTACTGAAATACATAATAAAAAAAGGTGATGTATGTCACTAATGAAACCTTTGTAAGAAGCTTACAGCTACATTTACTTTTGCATTTATGTATTACTGATTTTCAACATCCTTTTTTCACCAAAAGGTAAGAGAGTGGTTTTACACTTTTTTTAACTAATATAATTTCAATACACATCTATAACCAGAAGAAAAATACGGGCAAAAAGCATAAATGTGAAGACTAGTTACAAGGGTAAAGATAGTGCTAGAGGAACAAACTTTACACACAGGGTGCCTCTCAATTTTTGGTAGTAAAATGTGATTGATGTTGGGGAATTTCCTTTCAATACACTCAGAAATTTTGTCGTCAGACAAGACAAGACTGGAAATAATAAATTTCTTTTCACTAGAACTTTTGCACATTGAGAAAACATTGGAAACTGCTTAAAAGTTAAATGTAATAAATCTTAAATATACCATCAACATTTTTAACTACATGGAAACAGAAATGATTAAAGTATTTGTGCACTTCCACACAAATCAAACTCTGGTAAAAATGATTTGATCTCTTTGATAATGTGTGAAAAAATCAAGTAATAATAATCATTTAACATTGAAAATATTTAAAAATACTCTCAAAAATTCCATTGTTTTTCTCAAGTCTCTCCTAAGCATTGTCATCGTAAATTTTTTTTTGTAGAATAACGATTACCTCAATCCAGAAGGCAAACAAATGTATTTATTATCACATATATTTGGAGAACATGCTCACCAAATTCTCTAGCAACTTGGTCTCTGTTTTAATGTTGTTATTTTTTTAATACATATAATCTAAATTTCATACCTCTATATCTATACGTTACATAAATTAAATCAAGCTTTGTTAGCCTGGATATTGTCCACACAATCACTTTTCCATTTATTGTACCAATGCTTCCAACATCTGGCAGACTATCACTTATCAATTAATTGAGGTAAGGTATGTAATTTTCTTTGCAATTACAGAATGATAGATCTAGCTCAGAGACAATTTAATAATTCTAATATATTACAGATTTACATTAATGTTAAATAATAAATGTATTTGGTAAAAAAGTATTGGTCAATATATACTATAAATTCAATAAAGTACTCTAGGTAGATAAAATTGTTTTAAAATTAGTTGTTTACATTATATTCAACAGTCAAAAAATTATAGGTAAAAAACCAGACAACTAAATTAAAGCAGTCCAGTTTCTGATGCAAATCTATCATGTTCGTTCATGACTACGAATGAATATCATGGTAAAATAGATAAATTTCACTATCTACAATTCTTCTACAAATTTCTCTCAGGCATTTATAGAGTGACAACATGGCACTACAGAACACACCACCCATTGAAATGACTTATCTAGGTCCAGATTTCGATTTGTATTAATGTTCTATAAAAATTGTAATGGAGTAGGGCGGTGTTTCTTAGCAATGCTAGCAACCACAATCTCAAAAGCTAAGGCTGGTAAAAATACACGCATTACATAATCTTAATGCCAATATCATAACAAGTTGCCCATTTTTTGCAAATTGAGAAGGCACATCCAACTCATTAATGTAGTAAGTACATTTAAAGGTGGTACAGGCAACAAACCAACATTGCACCAGCTATGCTCCTTTACAAGTTCATTTTACTAATAAGCTAAGCTGAAAATCACAGCAACTTCACAAGAACTAGGCAGTTCCAACAAATCACATCTCACTTTGCTAAAGCTAGTGCCTGCGTCAGCAGAATTCTCCAGACAAAGGCCATGGAAGATCCTTGGGGCAAATCCTCCCCTTTCCCCCTCCAAGAAAAGCAAAGTAATTTTGAAAAATTAACAAATTCTTTAGGTCAAGCAATGTTATTAAAATTTATACTATATGATGTAATAGAATCATTCTCCATAACAAAGGAAATTTCATAATTGTGCTGTGAAATCAACAGATTAAAAATACCAAACAAAGCAATGTTAAAGTAATAAAATATGCAAAGCAAAATTTAAATATGTAATACCAATAATAGTGAAACAAAATTTTTGAAAACATTTAATTTTTTTTTATATTGTTGAACACACAGAAACAGATATACAATATGCTGAAAACATTTAGAGCTAAATTAATTAATTATTTTCTAATCAAATTTGAAATTTTTTTAAAAAAATTCACCCCCTATGATAGTTCTCTGGATCTGCCAATAGACTAAGTAATAAGTAATTCATCATTTGGGAAGAGAGGTCTTTGACATGTGTGATAGTGAAAGAGAACAGAAATTACTATCAGCATTTGATATGTTCACTTAGACATTTATCACAATTGGAGATCTCTTTGAAAATCTAAATTTGTTTAGATATGTGTCAGGACATTCAAAATGAATGTATTCAGAAGGAAATGTCTTTTACATCAACAGTCAATTTTCTCACAGAGAACATTTAGAGACCATATGGAAAAAATTGTATTTCATTGCATAAGACATTTTTGATTTTAGGTAAATGTTCTTTTTACTAAAATTAAATTCTATTACTACATTTTAAATTCAAAATATAATGATAAAAAAATGTATCAATTGTCTCCTCATGTCTCCTCACAGTCACATGGAAATATGTTTTGAACATAAGACTGGTTCTCATCCCTTCTTGATGGATTACATCTTAGCATCACAGAATGTCTCAAAATACTTATTAGAAATATGTGCAAAAAATACAAGTAAAGTATCTGTGTGGGAAATATGACAAAATATGACTAGTTAATCACTCTACTAAAACATACTTAATACATCTACAATATGTATTCTGGAGGAACAACAAGAGAGAAATAATAAGTAATCTCTAATTGAGAAGAAAAGAAGGAAGAGAAAACAGTGACAAACAGCTAATTTTGAGTATATTTCTTTTTGAGTTTTTTGAATTGATGTCAGCTCCTTCACTAAAAAATAACACACTTTATAAGAAAAGAAATTATTTTCAGGAATGATTTCTGTCTTTATGATTTATGAGCTACATTTATCACAACTAAAAGCATTTAATAAAAATCTCTAATCAAAAAAATATTACCTAGCATAACATAAAATGACAGAACATAAAGATCAGGTTTTGGTCAAGATTGCTCTTAAATGAACTATCCAATAAAATTCAAAAACTGAATGTAAAACTCAGTTAACTTGCCTTTGAAAAGAAAATAAAGTAAAGATGCAAATGTTGAGTATTGGTGTTGTGTAATTTCAAGATATGCATTTTGAATTATGATAAACCAGTGTCAAATGCTATGATAATCAAACATAGAAAGAAAAAAGCTTCGAACAACTCAACCTTTAAGAGGCAAGTAACAAAAGACAAAAGAAACCATAAGTCAGGTAGGACCTATCAGGATTTCAAGGGCTCCAGCATTTCACAGGATTGAAAAGTAAACAGTGATAGAAACGTGACAGTGCAACCATAAATTTATTTTTGTGAAGCAGTCCCTGATGAGAAAGAGACTTCCCAACCCTCCTTGAAGATCACTCTAGTGATGCATACAGAGTTTAAGAAACCACCTTCACTCATACCAACACAGAGGGCACTGAACCAGACAATAAGCATTCATATTGTAGCAAAACCCTCAACTAACTAAAAGAAACCTGAGACCAGTGAACCAAAACGGCATCATTATGTGAAGTTATTGGGCTAAACCACACATAGGTGTCGTAAAAACATCTCGGGAATCATTTAGCCCTCGCAAAAGGTATTGTAATGAAAATGGCCTCATGCCTGTAAACATCCAGAGGCTCCCAGCGACAGCTTCATTGTGCATGCCAGCCCAACCAGAGGTCTTCAGGCACAGAAACTTTCTGTACGTTAACACGTCCAGAGCAGTCAAAGGGTTAACAAAAGATAGTTGAATGATGAAAACAGTACCATTAAAGCAAGATTAGCAACATTTAAAAACTAGACATTTTCATTCCTGAGTTATTAAAAAAAACATATCTGCATTGGTAACTGAATTACAGACTTGATTTTTAGTACTGTTAACAAAACACCAAACCACGCCCCCAGCCCTACTTCTACCTATTAATACTACTCCCTCAATACATGCAACAGAAAAAAAAGAACTCAACCAAACACAAAAAACAGAGCTCAAAAGAATTTTGATATAGTAAATTGTTATTAAATTTGTCTAAAACTGAAATATATATTGAAAGGAAGTAAGAAAAATGTCTATTGTAATATGAATGTGATATGTCAAAAAGGATGCATTGATGGGGCATCCACAAAATATGTCAGTGGTTGTAAGTACCTTGGTGTGATATTTATAAGTTAGAACTTATGGATAACTAAATTTACATAATCAAGAAGCTACGTAAAAAGTAGCATCATTCATAAAACACAAAAGTGTGTGTCACAATTTATTCACATTGGAAGATACTATGGCCTCAAGAGATTTCTTGTCAGACTTAAATATTTAGAAATACAATAAGTGTTTCTTAGAATAATACAATTTTAAGTTTTAAATTTTTCTTTACGTACTTTTATTGTGAAGTTTCAAGGAATAATCTTTTTTTCCCCATCTTCAGGATACAAAGAATATAACAGCAACATTTTATCGAACATTGAACTCAATAAAATGTTACCCACATCAACATACAATGAAAAAATTTGATAAAAATGTAATAAAATAGTAGCACTCAATATAAAAAAATTAAAATATTAATTATCTTTATAATTTTTTTAAATGTTGAGTCTTGTGAGAGAGGTTAATAAATAAAAAAAAAATAAATAGACAAAACTAAATTCTCAAACAAGTCCATTTTCACTTAACCAGAGAATAACACAAGCAACAATGTAACTGACTGTGACCCTTATTATGTTGGTTCCTAACAGTGAAAATGGAAGTCAAAAACTGATAGGTAGTGTTGGGTGCCCATGTGATTTTAAATTCGAAAATCACCAGCAATGAGGCCCAAGTTGGGGTTGGGCACTACATATACTTATGTAAATAATATATGAATGTTTGAAAGTATGAAATTATGTGAATGAATGTTTGTTTCTCAGTGCCATATTACTAACTATTAAAATGATATTGAATCACAAATATTCACATACTCTCTATATTTATATTTTATTACATGAACTTCAAAGATTCAATAGCTTTTTTCAAAAATGCACATTCGTGTTTTTGGCATCCAGGGATGATATTTCAGAAATTCACCGGTGAATGTACATATGGAATCCCAAAATGTAGATTTGTTATCAGGATAAACAGATGAAATGTCTTTGAAAGGAATGATACTAAATAGTTAGTGAAATAAAAAATAAAAAACTCCTATCACTGTTTTCTTATTAAATTACTTAAAGATTTCACTTGGGAAATTAATACTTTTAACTTGAACTCCCAAATCCTCCGATAAAAAGTTAAGTAAAAGAATATCACAAAACAGTCTTAATGAAATTTACTACTATTTTTTGCACATATTTCGCTAAATATCTTTGGATAACTTTTATACATGGAAGCAATTGCTACTCTGGACTCAAAATTCTGCTACCTTTAATTTGAACTACAGATCTATATTCAACCAACTCAACATGAAAAACTTTTAACTCTGGTATACCAGAAATGGAGATGGTTTACAACCTACCACAAGACTATTCAGAGGCTCACTAATGATCATAAATTCACATTTTATGTAATTTGTCACTCATCACAGGGATGTCTCACTTGCTGTGGAACTGTGGGTTGTGACTCCAACAGAAGCAATGCCGGTACTATGTCCTGCTCTGCTCACTATAGCCACTTCGCTCTCTAAATCCGCTACCCTCTGCTTCAAGCCTCGCACCTGAAAATAATGAATCTTATCAATTTCCCAGAGAAAAGGAAAATTAAATATCACTCAGAAGTTAAGCTGATAAAAATTATTAAATGAGGCATACAAATGACTGAATTAACTAGTATTTTTGGGTTGGATGAAAAAATAGAATTTCCCCTCTCCCCCTAAAAGCACCATTTAAAAACCTTTATTTTAGAAACACATACTCTCAAATCACTGGCAAGAAAACACATGGCAAGTTTGGTTAAACTGAACCTTAACAATTTTTAAATTCCTTGAATTTGAGACAACCTTCAATTGCCTTAAAAACGTCTAATAAATTAAAAAGGATTACAACTTTCATTAAAACTTTTCAAGAATCACAGTTCTAATTCAAACATTTAAAAATGAAATTTATTGAAGTAGAATTCAAAATTGCTTACTTCATGTTCATTCAATGCTACAGTAAGACTGTTGAAGAGATGACATTTAAAAAATAATGGAAGTAGAATACCTCTTTAAATTTTAATTCTCATAAAAAATTGATTTCTTGATAAAGACATTAAAAGAAAAAAATGCATTCATTCATTCAATCAATAAAACTCCAACTTGTGGTGATCCCCACAAAAATGAAAAGTGGATTAGAAATAGTAGTTGCATTTGAAACATGATTTTTAGCATTTTAGTAGGAAGAATTATGGAGTTTATGACATAGGCATCACTATAAAAGCAAAAATTAGAAAAATATTGAAAATACAATTTGTTTAACAGAAAAATTCAAATGAAGTAACATGATTTTGATGTAACAGAATTGAAGAAATGTGAATTTGCAAATTTCAAGTATTGCTCCTTTGTAATTAAGCAATTTCTATGTGTAATTTCTTCTTCCTTTAGTTCTATTTGTAATTTCCTAATTACATTACTTTAATTATATTTTCCTGTTATACAAATTGTAACTTATATACGTTATTCTTATTTTTGAAGTACTGAAAGTGGCTGCATTGTGGACCAAAATGCTTTATTCAGAATTAAATGTCTGCAACAAAACTAAACCGTATAACTGCTTCCATAATTTTAACTTTTTAGTTTCACCGGTACTAGTACACGTGGCATCTGTTTCCCCTATTGTCCCTATTGTCCCTATTGTCCAATAGCCTGCCCAGTGAACAACAGTAGCACACTGTTCAAAGAATTTCTACGAAATGGATACTCCTCAATTGATCTGGCCTAACCCAAGACCCTGTGAATTTGAAATTGATCTCTTCAATTTTTGGAATGATTTTCACATGGTATGTATGCATAAGATACAAGTGACACATCAGGGGTCAAGATTGTGATAATGTGGGCACAGAATTATGCACTGGCAAGTGTTGCGCAGTCTGTGCTCAGTGTCACTTTCACCATTTCCCCAGTGTCATTTGCTTTGATTCAGGAAAGATTTCTCTTTTGTTGCATGAATTAACGGTCTGTGGCCATGTGTATCTTAGGTTTTATCAATAAGGTGTGTATCATTGTTCTTTGCAGGCAGACATACGAATTTACAAGAACAGAATACCTGAATTTTTTGATGGGACAGGAAATAGACAAACATTTCAGGGTTGTTAAAGACACAACTGAAAGGGATGTCAAGTAGTTCACATTCTGTTCCACAGAGTGCATTAATGGCACTATCTTCACCGAGCATCTCTCGCTCAGGATAACTCCGTTGCCCTGGTATTTTGTCTTTCCTTGCGTTTCACAGATGGAGAGGCGGAATAAGCTGTGGGTGCAAGGCTTCCCCTTTTCTTCCTGTACCTTCATCAGCGAACTTGGGAACCTCTTAAGATTACAGTGGGCACTCAGCTTTCAGGCTGAGCATTTATATTTGTTCTTATTATTTTTAGTTTGTTTTCGGTTTAATCTTAATTATAACTTAATAAACACAGTCGATATAAAATTAAATGATGTTGCCCATGAATTTCATTTTCGAGATTACTAAACTAGTTTTATTGAAATTGATGTAAATTCTCCTGTTGATCCTGATATAATTGGAGGTGTTGATGGTACGAATAAATATATGTATTTGACCATATAGGATCAATCAAAATTGATTTCAGGAATTAAACTAGTTTTAAAAAATCGATGTTTAATACATAGATATTTTTTTATTGATATTTTATTAACAGCGATGTTTCAATTTTGAGCATTAATAATTGGTAACATCGATGTTTTGTTATCGATGTCACAGAACTAACTGGCACCACCAACAGAATTCCTTACCAGCTGCCACTGCATAATATCATTATGTTTAAACTTGCATCCTAAAAATCAATCTCTTGAGAAATACTTTTAACTAAATGAAGAGAGGTTAGCAACTCGCTTCAGAAAACAAAGTACTTCAAGTTCAAATCACAACCAGGGCAAATATTTTTGTTTCAGCCTTTTAAGTTTTTGTAACGAAGGAGCATAAAACATTAAATTTTATGGATAAAGTCACATTTTCTTTCAAACTTTTGAATTTTCAAAAATATTAAAGATATGTATTGTATTTTTGAAATGCCTTTACATTTACATGATAAAAAATACCGATATTCATTGACTGAACTATTTTTGCAGAAGTTTTGGAAAAAGTCAAATGTAAAATGGGAAATGCAATTTAGTCATAATTGAATATTTCAATCTAAAAAGGATCCTTCCACCCAAAAATTTCATTAGTTTCTCCTCAAGAGAACATATAATCACACAAACAAACATTTTTTTAATATGAGTTTACCTCATGTGCATGTCTTTCCGCCATATCTAACATCCTTTGTTCCAATTTCTTAATACGAGACTGGTACTTCTTTTTGGAACGATCAAGAGTTTGAAGAAGAGCACTAGAAAAGATAAAAAAATTAAAATTATACACTCTCACAATATATTATATAGAACCCAATTTATTGCTATTAAACACTGGAGCACAAAAAATGGATAAATGTCTTCTGTATAATGTTTATAACAATTCAGAATAAATATCTGTTTTTACCCAAATACAAGAAAAGGTTTTTTCCTAAATATCTCATTCAAAAAGTACATGGTCATCATCTCTGATAAAGCCTTGTCATTTAGTGTTTGTTTTCTCACAGACTTTCCATGTCACCAAACTCACATTTTGACATAACAACATGCTGCAAATACAATAAAAATATCATGCATATCTATTAATATAATTATGTTCACAAACATATTCTTGGCATCCACCATGATATTGCCGGGCAATTCTGATATTTTTTAATGGTCTGGTAAAGAGAGAATCTGAAATGAATGACACTGTATCAAATGAAATGCAATGTGAAAATGATTAAAAAGCATTGCTGAGATTTTGGTACACATTTTGTAAAAATGGGAAAGAACAAGTCACGAACAAGAGTGGGTCAGAAAAAATCTGTTGACACAGAATGCAATGTACTTAGATGGCTTCAGATTAAAGACTACAAATGTAAACACAGAGGGGTCTCAAAAATCGGACCATGCCACAGAAAAGGAAGACCAAAAAGAAAGAAACAACGATACCAGAGAAGATGCCGAAAGTAGTCACAAAATCATGATGATGTTGATGATTTTTATGGAAGAAAATAGTAATGGCACCAACAAAACATTTTAACATTCTTGCCAACAAGGCAATTTTTTAATCAATTAGACAATTTGCAATTTTATTTTGATTTATGTTTTTATTATGTTTTGTATGATTTTATTATGTTCTAATGCACTGTGAAGAGTTTTATTTATTTTTTTATTAAGAGTTTTATTTTATTTTTTTTTACTGTGAAGAGTTTTTACCAAATTCTGGCAAATGTCAGGTTTGTCAGCTATCTGATAGATGATTCATAAATTAATCAGTATTTCTTTGTCTAATTCTTTAAAAAATTCAAAAATAAATTTCCTTGCTCCT
Source organism: Acheta domesticus (assembly GCA_031308135.1). Classification (NCBI taxonomy): domain Eukaryota; kingdom Metazoa; phylum Arthropoda; class Insecta; order Orthoptera; family Gryllidae; genus Acheta; species Acheta domesticus. Next base: position 18,947,547 of record JAHLJT010002630.1, read on the forward strand.
CAGTTTATAATCATTTTCAGTTCTATACACCCATGCCTTTCCTACATTAAACACATTTCTAGCATATAATATCATTCACATCAGTGCATACATCATTTTCATGAATAAAATAGCTCCAATTTGAAATTATTTAGTTTGAAATGCCAAATTTCCTTCTTAGAAAAGTTCTGTCATGGGCAAGTTTCACTGGATAATAAGTTTTCATCACAAATCTGTACCTGTTAGCATGTTTCAGATCATTGATCAAGTCAGCAGATTGCTGATGTCTCATCTCAGAGTTTTTGCTAACTTTTTCTAATGTGGCGACTAGACCTTGCATTCGCTCTCTCAGCCTTGCCTCACGTCGGCTTGCCTCTTCACTTGGCGAAGATTGTTCTCCCTCCAAACTGCCACTCTACATACATGAAAAAAAAAACAACATAAGAATAGTATAACTACACATAAATACTTAAAATGAATCTTATGTGAATTAATTTCATTACAACAAATTAATCATCAAAAAATGTTAATTTAATGACGAAATGTTTATAACAGCAAGTTTTTCTAAAATCTCTTTTAAGAAGATCAAATTTGAGACGATATATATTTTGAATCAAGAAAATTGAATTCTCAATCCCCAACCTCTTCCAAAAGTGTTAGTAAGTTTTTAAATCTCACTCGGAGCAGATGATGAGTAGATGGTTGCAGATCTTGCAGTTGTGCTTGGAGTTGCTGCAACTGTAATTCCTGAGCTCCCAATCGCAAATCTAATGCTGCCTTGTCTTTCTCCATCAAGAACAACCGTGCTCGTAACTCAGCTCGTTCTTCCCTCACAGCCATTAGTTCCTACAAACACACGGAAAACACATTGTCAATTTCAATACTTCCACCAGCAAATTTATACTGAATGTACTAAACTGGATACTTTGTTTTACATAGTAAAGAGAGTAGTAACTGTAAGAAAGGGCATTATCTACATTTCAAACATGACACAATTTTAACTTTAATATACTTTAATATTGTTCATATGAATTAACAAGCTTCTTAATGGTCAATAATATGCTGATACAGTACCTTTCTATAACCTATGGGTGATTAAAATTTTAAAATCTACTTTCTAGGGGATACAGCCAGTGGCATATGTTCTCCAGAGAGTAGCACAGCAAACTTTTTGTCTGGCATAACCTATCATATGTTTTGTTGTATCTGACTACAAATCAGAATATAATAAATTAAAATATTACACACAATGATATACATCATAATCTGCTCGAGACAGACACCTTTTTCATGCATTTGTGCTTATTTTTCACTCTTAAACGTACATAATAAAATTCCCTTTAAGACCATACAATGACTGTATAATAGGCGCATTGTGACAATGGTGACATTAAGTGTTCTTTATGTTATTAAGTGTTATTATGTTCTCCTAAAGGAGTCCAAGGAATCCTTACTGGGATTATGTGGTAAGGTTGATTAGATTTGTTGATGCGCAGGGCCTTTGAATCCTTTTCATTGGAACTGTGGGCAAAACTACAGTTGCACAGACAAGGGGTGCTAGTGACACTCAGTTTGCATAAGGTTTGCCGGTATTGCACAATACAAATTCAACATATTTGTACAAAATACAATATAAGAGGGAATCAATTACTAAGGAACAGTTGTCATGTTTTGAGAGGAAAATTCATGCTTATGGTGCAGAGAAAACCAACAGTTGAAGATCAAACTTTTTAAAAGTTACAACTTTCTTTGAGAATATTAAAGGAGTTCTAAAACAAACAATAAAATCGAAATATTGAATTTTTTTTAAATTTTGCACTAATATTTTTCATATTTTTAATATTGTTTTATTGTCACATGTTTTTTCCCTACGGTTCACCTGAAAAAGATATAAATAAAGATTTATTCTATAAAACAAAAGACCCGATAGAAAACCAGTATGAATTAAACCAGAAGTATGCTCAAGACAGGAAGGGTCTCCAGAAAAGAATCTGACCTGCATGAGCACAGCCGTTTCAAGATCCAACTTGCAGGCATCGGCTAGAGTCACACATGCCCCAGGAGGTTCCACATGGCAACTTTCCAACTCCAGAACTGTACCTCGAACAGTTGCTCTTTCGGTTTTCAATCTCACAATGTGATCCCTGAGCCTTCTCTCTTCAGCTTGGCCCCATTCACCTTCACTAAACATAAATAAACATCGGCGTATTTTAGGCTGGGTGAATTTTTACAGTAACATCTTAGAAGGGTCAATGAACAGCTTGGAAATTCTTTACAAATTCTAAACAAGGTTTAATTTTCTCAGTCAGGTACGGTTTGATTACTAATTGATTGGTTATAGCATACACAACAAAACACAAACATGTGGTTGTAATGCAAATATTTTGGTGTGATAAATTTATATACTCAATTGTAAGCCAATATTTCCCCCTTCTAAAACATTTACAGGGCATCCCTGAAGAAATAATATAAATCACAAATGAAAATTAAGCTCATCACTTCAACACATAGTGTCATTTTGACTTCTGCTGCTCTTTAAATCTTCGTAATTTCTTTGTTTTTATACATTTATATTTTTATCATTTTTGTTTATTTACAGTTTGTTAAAAATTAAAGTGTCTAAAACATTTTATGAAAAATATTCAAATTTACCTATAATGTTAAAGAAGCATCATTTTGACTCCTTACCTACCAATAACCTTCTGCAGCTTCTGTTTCATGTATTTTAACGCCGATTATTTCCAAAGTGCCTCCTAGTATTTCAGATACCTTCTGAAGAAATATACATACTTTTTTTCATTCTCAAGAAAAGTGGGGCAAAACTAGTGTTAACCAAGAATATGCAAAAGAAATATGTCAAAGTGCAACAATTGCAGGACCTCTGTAGAGAAGTGCAGTGCAAAGGAAAAGTATTTTTAGACAACCACTAGTAAAAGCGGTGCTTTCAGGACATGCAAAGTGTGCTAAAAGTTCAATTTTTAGCACTAATGCTAAAAGTGAGACAATACTCAAGTGTTAAGATAAATACATGAATGCAACAATCATACCAAGATACTTCCCTCTGCCTCTGCCTACTGATCTTAATGTGTCATTAAGTAATTTGTATACTCAAATAAAAATAAAAAAAAGTTAGTAAGGCTGTCTAAAAAATAGTGTATGACACATGTGGTAAAAGGGATTTTATTTTCTGCAAAGGATAGCACCCACAACATTTCCTACTTGCAAAATAAAATGTCACTTTTATCACTCATATCATAAGTAACAATTTTCTGTTACAAAGTTATAAAGATAACTTTTTATTCATGTCTTCCGGGCTGATGGGCCGTGGTCCAATTGGCTTTGAACTGCCAAATGTTTCGCCCACGACTGCGGTGGGCATCCTCAGTGGCGAGATCTTGGGTGAAGTGTCCGGGACAGCAGCTTACTAGTTGCCTTTTTATCACTGTCATCATCATCATCATCATCATCATCATCATCATCATCATCATCATCATGTACTGATTAATCCATTATTGCTCAGCTTTTTCAACTGAGGACGCACATTTCCGGTCAACTCAAATTTGCTTCTTTTGCACTACTTTACAATTTTATTAATAGATGAAGACATCCTAAAAGAAGTATAAGCAAGTTTTGGAATTCCTGAATGCTAGATGTTGATTTAGCTGAGATCGCTAAAGCATTGTGTATTCCGAGCCAGAGTATATTCATGATTTGCAGCAGTTTGAAGCTTCTCCCAAAACCATACTTAGCTACTGTATGCCTGTGGAAAAGTTGGAGGGAGAGACTGATGTAAAGCAAATGTTGGTTGGTCTATACAAAGCTGATGCAACATATGCAGCTGTTGGGGCTCTGGAGTGTTCTACTAGCATAATTCAGCAATATAACAATGATTTGGAATTAAAAGTTGCAAACAGATGCTACCAGATATCTCAAACAGCCCTATGTGCTTTGGATGCAACACCGAATGAGTGCTCTGTATGTAAAATTAATTGTGGCTAAGTGAGTTGCCCATTCTTGTTTCGATGTAGACCTACTGATTAATCCTCCAAATGTTCCATTTTAATTGTGATTTCTCAACATTTCTTCAACCTATTGGCTTATATTTCAACATTATAGTAGATCCCCTCACAACCATCACTCATAGGACCCTGACATTGTTGGTACAAGAAAAAGTCAGGTAATACGAGAAACAATAAAAAATTCATTAAAATGCAAATGAGTATATGCAAACTATAATACTAGTTAAGTTTAGTATATATTGATATACATATAATACATTCAAAAAATTATATACAATATGTACTAAAGTATATTATATTGAAGTTCCAAAACAATGTGCAAGGGTCAACATGAAGTAGTGTCTGAGAATTCAAGGTAAAAAAAAAGGGGAAAAGAGGGTCAGATATCCAGAGGGATTGGATAAGAGAGTGTCTACTGTAACCTCAGAAGTCTTTCTGCCTTCATTCTATTAATGTGTAAGAATCATTTCTTCTAACTCCTTTCTACCTCCTAATTTTTTTAAGTCTCTTTCTGATGTCTTTATTTCTTTGCCAATCCATCAGTGTCTTTTGCAAGGTGATGCAGAAATCTCTTCTGTACGACTTCAAATCTTTGGTGATCCCTACTTTTCATTATCAAAATTTCAGATCCATAAAAGAGTATTGGTTTGATGTTGTCGTATTATCTTCATTTTGTTTCTCGTTAATCTCTTTTAAAATGTTTTCTTATTATTATTCCGTTTCAAATTATTTCTGAATTTTGCTTTATAATATTGGTATCATCAGTTTGAGCTACACAATATTTGCCTGTCCACTATATCATAATATATTTTTTGATATTTGTCCACCGAGGTTACCTAAATAATAGAATTGAGGAACTTTTATTATTTCTTTTGTTTTATATTATAACAACAGCCATTACATTACATTGAGATTAGATTCATTGCATTAACAACAAACCCTTCATGACAGATTTTCATGACCCATTAAAAACTTCAAACACAACTTAACCTCTTAACTGGCAAAGCAAATTATCATGCAGATTTCTTTTGCTTTTTCCTAGGCTCACAAGTTTGCATTTCATCTTTATTTGAAAACTCAGCTGCTCTGGATAGGATGATAAATTTCACCCCTCCTCTCTCACAACCATATATAATGTAACAAATATCCGCTAGGTTGCAGCATTGTAGATACAATAATTCATTGACAAGAGCCTATTTCAACAGGATCTGTTACATCTCCAATGTCATTGATAACCATTATTATGATCGCCTGACTGTAGAGATGAACAATCTAACAATCAAAGAAATTATAGTGAAAAATACATTAATCAACACCAAAGAATGAACATATGGAGCAGGTTGTGATATATGTATCATCACATTAATATATTATGATGACAGGGTGGGAAGAGCTAAGACACCAATGCATTACTCTATTGAATGGGATTAGTTGCTTCCCCTCTTGCATTATTGTATTTGACAGGATGAATAAACAAATTCCCATACCAAATTTGTTGCTTAATCTGAAGCAACTTTTAGGCTAGAAATTTTCCTCATTGAACATGTTAAATAATGAAACAATGAAACTTATCTTACCTAGCTGCATGGGAATAGTCTTCCCAAGGTGCTGCAGGCATTCCTACAGCCACTGTTTCCAATCGTGCCAGCACATGCCTTGCTACAGTCTCAGCAGCATACCGGTTGTCCCGTGCTTTTTTCAAAAGTGAAGCTTTGTCTATCCCATCAAGGCTGACTTCCTCTGAAACAAGCACATTGTTAAATAGATTTGCAGCTGAAAACAACATATGAAGAAATGATGTAGGAGAGTTACTAGTTGGAATCTATTATAATATACAAGTTAAAAGAAAGTTATAATCAGTTTTAGTAGAAAGAAAACAATAGATATAATTTTGCTACCTGAAAATTTTGTTACCCTGTTTACACTCTTCTTACATCCCTAATATGATATGAAAATGATACGTTTTTAAGCAGCATTACATAACTTTCTCTATACCATGGTAGCGGTAGCGTGGAAGTAAAAATCAACATCATAGTGTACATTAATTCTTTCAAATAATTTGTACTTTTAACCAAACCTTTTCTATTATACCCATCAAAAATAAAATAAGGAGGCACAGCCTCAAATAACCTCACCTGCCGCATGGAGACCAAAAGACGCTAGGCCAAGAGATCTGCAAGACGCAAGAAGGAGCCCCAATTCACTTTCAAGAAGTGCAACCAGAACATCATAAGCCTCAATGGCGCGATCACTATATCCTAATGCCAACCTGCAAACAGAGAACAAGGATCACTATTAAGCCAATTAAATTTACTCAAAGTACTATGTCAACAACTACATTAATACAGAGCTGCACAAAAATCTCTCCACAGGTCCTGTTGAGAGTGCAAATTATTGGTAGCACAAAATGCAGCTTGTAAGAAATGAAAACGTAAATTGTTAGTTAGTTAGTTAATGCCTTATTTTACATGGCGAGACTCAGGCCATCAGGCCTGCTCTTCCGTCTGACCACGCAAATTTCACTACACTACTTTCACCACCTAGCGGAGAAAGGAGGTATTATCTCAGGCGACAAAACAGGCGATTTGAATTTAGCTCAGAGGCTTCATTTAGGCTTGAGGATCTTTTACATGCAGTAAATATACTACATGGGACAGCCGGCTTTACTTCCCCTCTGAAGGAAGGTGTATGAAGGATTTTTTCACCCTTAAAAATCCACGGCTTCGATCGAGTTTGAACCTGCAATTTTGGGTACAACAATCTGATGTGCTGACCATTACACCATCCGAATCCGCCCAATTGTGTCCTCCCCACAATCATAATAGATGCTGAAAGTGTTTTCTCCTTTCCGTATTTCCAAGTGATCTGGTTGCTATGAACGCAAATGCAATTGCTAGTAAGAGCCTTTCATTTATCATAGTGTGGAGAGACTTTCCTGGCACACATTACACCATGCTATTAAATGGCATGACTGGTAGTCAAAAAATGATTTGCTATGTTACTACTGTCAATTTTTAAATTGTTATTCAATTCAATGTTCTTCCTGCATCTACCTTCTTTATAGAAGTGACACAAATTCATTTTACTCAGGTGTCAAGTGGCTATCTTTTTCTTTCTCAAAGAGGTTTGTTATAGTTTGAATACTATCTCAGTTTGGGACACCAAATATCCTGAAACAAGACTGTATACAATCTGTAAAATGAATTTCATGCATCAAGCACTTTGCCACTCTGAAAGACACTCTTACGTTACATGTTTTTATTGACCAACAACATGCATGAAAACATTCTGCAAAAACTCACCGAAGAGCAGTAGCGTTGGACTCGTATTTCCCAACCAGCAAAATAAGGCGCTCGTTTTGAGCTCTGCTCTCTTCAAGAGCAAGTGCCAGCACCCGATTCTGAGCTCGGGCATGTTCTAAACGAGCCGAGAGTTGTTCTCTCTCTACTTCATGGCGAGCGGCTAACTCCCCACCACGAGCAAGTTCCGCAGCGTCAGCTGCTCGAAGCTCGCTCACCAAGCTCTCCGCTACTGGAGTATGGCTCACCTGCAGCACATGAATTGTCTTTTAATGATGAATGAAGGAACTCTCAAAGATATTCATAAACAATTTATACATAAAATATGCTTTAATGAAACTCATTTTGAGTTTTTTTTTACAAATTGCATTGGCATCAATATGTACTTCAAGGCATATACTTCACGGCACTTGCATGAAAATTCCTGAAAAGAACTAATTAAATCATGTTTCCTCAATATTTATCAAGTAGTAATATTGGCACTCTACAACTTACAGAATTCAAATCTTCAAATATTATCATTATTCAGATTAAATTTTTATAAATCTTATTCACATGAACTATTTCCTGTTCTTTGAAAGTGAAATTAATTACAAATTACTCAAGAAAGAAGTATCTTCATGTTAAATATTTTGTATTGAAAGTAAAGTAGACAAAATAATCACAATCTAACATCCACATTTGAAATGTTCTGTATTTAAATATAGAATGAAATGTGTACAGTTAAAAATAATTGTAACAAAAAGTATGCCAGTGAAGTTTTCACTGGCATATCCAACTGGTGCAAGTGAGAGTGAAAATAATTGTGCATATCTTTACTTTTGTATGAAACAATTGACATTAGGTAATTTTAACTTTTTCACATACCTACATATACACTGAGTAATATACATAGTATAGAGAAAGTTAATTAATGCTGCAGAAAATCAATTTCTATATTTCATCAGAAATACACACTTTGAGGGTCCCATGATGGTGTTTTTTTCACCAAAACATCCATCCATCCGTGAACAACACTAGTGCCTAAACCATATGTATGATATATTCTAAAATGGATATTCCCTAGTCGATCTGAATGAACTCAAAGCTTTGCGATTTTGAAAAACATTCTTTAAAATTTGGAGGTACTTTACATTAAGCCCCTGCAACATTTTCAATATTTTCTCAAAAACAGCTCCAAATTTTATCTTTATTTTTAAATTTTATTTTTGAAAGAATAGAGTAAAATACACTTGTAAAGATGGCATGGATCTGATTTTTACTGTTAACTGTGCATTTTCAGAATTCATGGCGAGTGGCTAAATCGCCAAACTAACTTTCTCAAATGCCATTTTCTTAAAAATGGCTCCAAATTTTTTCTTCGAACTTTTCGTACCAATAGTGCTAATTGCACTGTTTAAGATAACATAAAATTGTTTTAGCTGTATTCTTTTGTTTTTTCAAAAATTACACAATGTAATGTTTTGAAATATCTCTCGTGTCATTAATATGCACATATCCTGCGATTTGTATACATTATTGCATTTGTGAGTGAAAGTGCTTCAAATAATTTCAAATGAAGTTTTTAGAAAACACAAGAATCCTGTGAAAAAGAGCTTGAAATTTTGTATTTACACTCGAGCTTAAAGGATTTTTTCTTAAAAACGGCCTCAAATTATTTAACAAAAATTTCCATTGACAACAAAATTTTACTGTCTTTAATATTTTAAAAGTAATATTTCAAAATTACCTGAAAACTGAGAAAGCTTCATAAAATGTATTTTGGGTGACAAAAGATGGTAGCTGGCAAGAGAATGTGGCAAGACCGTAAACCTAGCCCACAACAAGGAAACTAGAAAACTTTACTATGAGAAAGTCTGAGCCATTCTGTAGCATCACTAGTTGAAAGTGACCTATCTGGTCAGAGCATCCCACATACTACCAACCAATCTCGTGTCTCCTGGTACCCAAAATACCTTCAATTTACATTTCTGGGATGAGCCTACATCCCTCTTGACACATCACCTGGCAAGAACACTGAGGCACCCACTGAGGGGAACCTACTACTTTTGAGAACATAGACTTCTGCAGCGGAAATCAGTAACTACTTGATTGTCCAAAAGACGCCACATTCTGGGCATATGTGCCAATGTTTCTACCATCACTCTGACCTTTGTGAGCTCTGACCGCTGTGACCTTTTCCAGGGTAATGCATTTCAGGACAGCCAAGTAGTTACCTACCACTTAAGTTACTTTAAATAAATCAGTGGTGCCTGCTAATCAACAAGCTCCTCTCGACAGCACTCCATCTACTGGAGGAAAGAGGTAAGAATTACGATCATATATGGACTAATAGGGAAATACACACAACATCCATGCCCAAGGCAAAATTTCAATTCGCGACCCAGAATCGTCCAGGAAGCCAGAACAGTCCTACCTTAGCAACCTCAGCAATCCTGTTTGGCCAATGAAAGGATAATTCTGTACTCATAAAGTAAGAGAGAATATAAAACAAAATTTGAATTTACATAAATTCCTGAAAAAAGACATTATGGAAAGCAAGTAAAGAATCTTGATCACTTGATAAAATAAAAGCACTCACCCCAAGAGATGCCAGCTGTGATCCTGTGATCTGAGGATCCATTCGCCTCAATGTTACCCTTTCTGCAACCTTGCACACTGGCATGTCATCACGTGGAACTACAGCAAGGCTACCAGCAGATGCACAACGAGGACCACTACAGCAATCAGGTGATTCCATCCGAGAAACTGTTTCTCCCTAAAAGTTTAAAATTCAATTCAATTATACCTTATTTTATGTAGTGAGACTTAGGCCATCAGGCTTGCTCTTCCATCTGACCATGCAAATTTCACTACACTCCTTTCACCATCTAGCGGAGAAAGGAAGTATAATGCGGGTAAAGAAACAGGCGATTCTGAATTTAGCTCAGAGGCTCCTTTTCGTCTTGAGGATTTTTTACATGCAGTAAATACATATCTTGGGACAGGTGACATCACTTTCCCTCCGAAGGAATGCATACAAAGAATATTTTTGTCTGTAAAAGTCTATGGCTCCTATCAGATTTGAACTCACAAACTTGGGTATAAACATTCATATATACTAACCTTTTTACTGTATATACATACATCTTTTTTTCAAAACAATGAGGAAAATACATAAAATAAACAATGTATTTATTTAAAATTGCTTGATTTCCAAATTTTGAACACAAAAACTCACCAATCCGGACATAAAACTGATTCGATGACTGAACTAATGTTCTACTTCTATAGAAATAATTAGATACTAGTCTGCGCCACAGAGGAGTTTTATACAAAATACAGAATATGTACATAGTATACATGAGGGGTGTCCAACTTACAAGGCCTCAAGGACCACAACAAAAACCTTCAATAAGCGGGCTATATTTTCATTACATCCCCATATAGTTGAGCTTGGAACTTTGCTCGGCTGCTCAGAAACGGGGAGGGGGAGAGGTGAAGGAACCATATGCGATACCAGGCCGTACCATGCATAACGCAGTGAAACATATTGGAATGATTTTGAATTTTTGAATTTAATAAAAAAAAAGTGAAATCTAAACTTAACCTATTTTTACATTAAAAGAGGTGTTGACCGTGGAATTGCATTAGGCACACAATGTTCTCGTGCAACATGCATAACAGGGACTTAACCCTTTGCAGTCCTTTCACTTTTCCGTCTTCTTCGTCTGGCGGTCCGGTGTCCCGCTTCACGGGACTTTCTTTTTTCCTGGTTCTGGTCCTTTGTCCCGTGGGGTGGGACCTATATTTAACTCTGTGTTATTTCACTCAGGTAAATGGCACCGGTTTCCTGTACAACTAATTATCTTCAGAAGAGATTAGGCAGTATTTTCCTTCATTTTAGCCAGACTTTGCCCATTTAATATTGTTTAAAATCAATTTGCTTACAAGGTATCAGTTGAACATATGATGACATCGAGAAGTGTTCGAGATTGTAACAGCTTGAACTGGGGAATCGGTAAACAATTCCAAGAGTTAACAATCTTCAGGAAAGTAAGAATTTGAAAACATTTTCTCGAGATATTCCGAGGAGTGTGAAGAAAATGACAGTAATGATGACTCAAACTTCGTTCATGTAATGCAATATACAGGCGTTATTGGTAATGAGGTGAAGCTCTCCACACCAAACATTAAGTTACAAAATTATGTATTAAGAATTAGGCAAATAAATTAAAATGTTTTGTTTTTAACAATACAAAAAATAATTTGAAACGTGAGTAAAGTTTCTTACGCCGCGGCACGCCGGACTGGTGCAACCAGCTACCTGCGGGTTTAAAGGGTCTGCAATGAGGAACATGCTGCGTCCCGCCAGGCGGGACAGAGGACCGCAAAGGGTTAAACTACTAATAACCTTTCAAAGGCCACAATAAAATGGCATCACAGGCCGCATGCGGTCTGGGGACCGCCAGTTGGCCAACCCTGGTATAAACAATGTACCTAGTATGTACAATGTTGTTTACTAGGAGCTTGTACACATGGGAAAAGTCATTCTGTGTGATGAAACAGGAATGGGGAGGAGATCATGTCCCTCAACACAAATAACAACACATTTCAAAAGAGTATTGCCATTAAGTCTCAGCATACAACATTCCATCAACAGGTTCTAATTTCTGAATTCCTGAGGGAGGGAGGATTCTTGGAGGGATGCAGAAAGCATTATAAAACAATTCTGTAAGAAATATTTGTCAGATTTTGATCTGGTTACACATGGGCTGTACAAATCATGAGCAAGCATGCAATTACTTCAAAGTCCAGGATTTCAGAAAAGCAAGGGAATGTTTCACCCATCATTTTTCAATCCTCCTTATCATTGTCGGATGGGCTAGAAGTCACAGACGTATTCAATTTACACATGTATCTATTCCTAAATGATGACCATGGTGTTAAATTAATACTGAGATGATTCTCAAAATAAGATTATTATTACAACAAAAAGTTACCTTTCTGGGGGATCGCCCATGGTCTGGGCCACTTGCAGTAGATCCACATGCTATGGCTAGCTCCTCCGCGAGGCTGCATGTGACAACGTTTGACGGCAGAGATCTCTCTCGCAGATGGTGGTGGTGAAGATGAGCTTCCGGTGATCCTCTGCCTCTGTGCTTTTTTCTGCTGTAGTCTCCTCTCTCTCCTTCTTCAAGAGGGGCACTGTCATCACAACAGCTACCAGGTGGTGTCAATGTGCAAGCTTCCTGGGCAGCAGTGGTCTCTACGTCAGCGGCATCCCCAATCCCAGGAAGCAGATCTTCACACCTTTCCGAAGAGTCAGCATTTGCTGCAGACTTTAAATGAAGAGAGACAGTAAATTCACAATTCTGATGATAAATAAAAATTACCAGTTACCAACTGACAATAGGAAGAACATGTAACAAAAATTTAAAAGCAAATCCAAAATAGGATCATACATGGTATAACTCTTATAGTAATAGAAGATGGTGAAAAAATACCTCTCCAGGAGGATGTTGAGTCTCATCGTTGTAACAGCCAACTTGATGTTGTTCAGCCTCAGCAAGATTTGCAGTAGAACCAACGGTGTTGTGCAAAGCTGCATTTTCTGCAAACACAAGAAACAAAATTGTTTGACCTTATTACTGTGAAGATGCCACGAGCAGTTACTGGTTTGGTTGCAGGTTTGTACAACCATCACCTTTCCTTGCAGGATTCTCGAATCTATTCACAGGTTATTTTAAATAAATAAGTAATAAATTATTATTATTATTTTAGTATTTTTCCTCCACAAGCAGAAATTTATTTAAAGCTTTCTGCTCTTTCATTCCCAAAGCATACTGCAACAAAGTTTGCAGTCATGTCTGCAATCACATTCACACTTAGGTTTGCAGTCACATTTGGTTGAATACAATTTTATTTACAATAAACTGGGAAGAAGCCCATGTTTTACAACTAATACTCTTTTCTCTTTTGGCAGGACACTGCAAAATTTCCCCAGAAAATATAAATATTCATATCACTTGCATATTTTGAGTTTTGCCTTTCTAAGATTTACTGATGCAATTGCTATATTTACAACAAGTCCAAATCTGTGTTTGCCTTCTTAATACTGTCTTTTTTCCTGAACTTATTGTCATATTTCTTTTTCCAACATGTTGGACATACAGCAATTTAAATAGTTTAGCTGTTACACTATGACGACAAAGCGTGATATAAATAACATTCTCATTACCCCCAAAAAAGTGACATTTTTGACATATCGGGTTCTACCTTACTACTACAGAAAAATTGTCATAAAAGTTACAGGCGTATTTACATTACATTGGGTGAAAGCTACATAAATAATACATACATACTTGATACATAGAAAAGATTTTAAAAAATTACTGAACATGTAAGAAGTCAACGAACAGTGAATAAATTATTTATTTGCACCTCATTCACTCTATTAATCATGAATTAATTAAATTTATTCATTCATTCAATCAATCAATCTGACATATTATTAGTCATACTATAGATGACAACAGCAGTAGTATAAGTAACAGCAGCAGTCACCGCAGCGACAAAAACAAATCTATCCAAGCATGACATTTTCGCTAATGCTTTTCTCAATACGTTGAAGAGTTAGCAAAGGCCAGCATTCACATTTCCTGAGAATTATCCTTAACGAGTGCTTTTATTAGAAATTTCAGGCATAATTAATTCACATCTAACCTCTTGTTTTACTTTCTTTGATTTCATTCAGTTTCAAGAAAAATTATAATAGGTTTTTACTTTAAAAAATGACCGCTGAACTGGGTTTGTTGCAAAAAACTGAAATAAAGTTCAATTGAAAGGCTGAGCACAATAATAGTCTAACACCCAAAAATGAAAAAATGAGTTTTTGACAAAAATGAAAAAATAAGTAAGAGTTACCTAAGAAGTTGAATTATTGTACATTGTTGGTTTCACCAGTTTTCCTCTATAAAGTTAAGAATGAAGCCACTATTCCTTCTCTTCACAAGTCTTTCATACCAGTATTTTCAGATTTTCATATTTAAGTTTTTTACAACAAATCAGTTTGGTGGCCATATTCTTTTTTATAAAAACCTGTAATAATTCTTACATATGGTGTAGTTCTCACCTGAAACCGCATCATCCTCTTGTATGCTAGTGGCTCTTCGTCGTTCTAAACTTCGACGCAACTCTGCAATAACCGAATGAAGTTCATTAATGCGTTCCTCATATCTTTGTGCTTGAACTTCTACCTGCTCATCAGCTTCAGCAGCAACTCTTAGCTTCTCTACCTGAATTAAAAAGAACACAACTAAAAACCTATTTCAGCCCCAGCATCGTTTATGCTTGAGAAGCAACTAGTACAGTTACAACAGCACATATTTTCTCAAATTACTTTTGCGATTTGCAAAAATTCAAAAAATTCAGCATACATAAGATCTTTTTTCAACTTTTCCATTATTTGAGGAAAAAAATTAAACAAAAAATTTGGTGGCGTTTGGGAAAAAATATTTTAATAAATTGCATTATCTACACATATAAATTATTCTAAAATACTCATTTACTTAAAAAATAGTACAACTTTGTTTAAAAAATTAATTTTTTAGAACAGATTTCATTTAAGAAAAACATTTTTATCTTCAATATTCAACTTTTACAATGTTAGTTTTTTGCTATTTTCGAAAATACTAAGAGTTCATAAAAAATTGGACAATCATCAATGTTTTACCATTTGCTTCATATTAATGGAAAAATTGAAGAAAAAATTGTGAGATGTTTTTGAGAAAACAATGCTTAAAAATTATTTAATTTTCATGCAAAACTAAGCAAAAACTATTCATTCATTTTTGAAAAATTATACTTGACCTTATACCATGCAGTTTTTAAACAACAGAATACATTCAGGCAAAAAAATCTCTACCTTCAAAATTGTACTTCCGGGAAAATACCAAAAATGTTTGAACTTCTGCAATTGTTGAAAATTTAGAGATTTCAACGAAAATGAGACCTGCACCATCTTTTTAAAGTGTCCTTTATGCTAATCAAGGACTAAATTTAATCAATTTGGAGCCATTTTAGAGAAAATGTTGTAAATGTTGACGCTTTATGTAAAATCCCCCAAACATCAAAATGGGGGATGGGCAGGCAAGCGAACGGGCACACATTTTTCATTTTTTTTCTTAACAATTTTTATATTACTGTAGGACTTTATTTGAATGGATAAATAGATGAAAAATCCAAAGAGCAATGTTGAAAAAATTTGGAGGTATTATGACCTCCAAGCACAACCTAAACTAGATTGTAATGTAATTAGAAGAAAAATGAAATTGGATGTACTCGTCTAAGTTACTTCTGCACAACGATACAACTACAACTTTTGCCGCAGGAATGGAAATAAAAGGAAATCAGACATCCTTACCTGGGCTTTGGTGAGTCGATCTTCTAGCAAATCCCTTTCCTGAGTTACAGAATGCAGCCGATTTGATAGATCCAAAATTTCTCCCTTTAAAGATGTTAGAGCAGCAAGGTGAAGCTGCAAAGAAAACAATGGGTCACTTCAACCTTAGATAGATAACATAAGAAATCAATAAATTATCTCAAATGAGATGCTGAGAGCAAGAAGTCAGTATTGGGAGTGAAATAGTGCATAGCAATGTGCATTAAAATTCCAAACTATTTAGAAAAAAAGTATTCGAGTCAAATGCAGGGCAACAGATAGCAAAATTGGACTGCAAAACCAATAAAAACAATTATACTTCCACTGAAGTTTATCGCATCATATTTCTCCTTAAGCTCCATGCAGAGCAAGTTCAAAGCAAATGGGATGTCACCAATTCTTATTTTGGTTTGAAGTGGCCACTAGTGACATAATGAGCCACCACCACTGTTTTTACGTTCTTCTCGTCCAATACAATCCAAATCTTCAATTTACCTTGTTAGCAAGTTCAAACATGCCGCTCGAGGATCCAGCTCCCAGGGAGTTTCCTGCAGCCTCCACAATCTTCTGCAAGGCGTGGGGCTCAGGACTCAGGTCCCGAGCACCGGAATCAAACTCCCAGCTCTCATGCTTCCCAGCTGATGCCGCACCTGTTTAAAATATTTAATATCATTTACCACTCTCCCTCCGTAAAAGACTGGTTGATTGACGTGATTCCGGGCGCGTCAACTACGGAGGTCATTAGTCCCGTTAGTGTAGTGCGTGTTTTTTTTCCTCGGGAGGTGGCGGTGATCTTTTACCAGCTGGATGGCGAGAAGCGGCGCCGACTTACCGTCGATTAGCGGGGTTTTCCCCTCAACCAGGTATCTCCCACCAGCGGGGCACCGCCCCAGCCGGGACAAGCTCTAAGCTCCCGACTGGTCTCCCGGCATGTGGTAGTGTAGTGCTTGTTAGTGTAAGTGTGTGTCAAGGGTGAGGATAGGACAAGCAAGAGGAAGGAATGATCGCGCGCGGTCCGTGGCCCGTTTGTTAGGGTACTGCTCCGGCATTCGCCTGATGTCAATCGGAGAAACCACGGAAAACTACCGGTCAGAGCAGCCGGCCGCTAGAATTCTTCTCCAGACAGCGACTGAACTCGACCTAGCTGACAAGCTAGTGTCGAAAATCCTGCCGCCGTCGGGACTCGAACCTAGGACCTCCCGGTCAGAGGGACTGCGTCCATAAAAGAGGGTGGCAATGTACAAGAAATAAAGTATTTTATAGATAAGATAATCATTATGAATCATCATGTGAAAGAAAAGAAAATGAAGAAAGAATTACACATGGTGTATCACTGGGCCAGCACAGGGAAAGGAGCGTCTTACGCACCTTACCCTGAGATGACAAAAGTCAAGGGCAAATATCCAATATGCAAATACGCAATTATACAGAGTAGAATCACGTACAAAAAGTATTAAAGGGCAGTGCATTGGCAGAGCTTTCATTTATACTCAATGATTCATGTGAAAAGGTTTCTGACGCGATTGTGGCCACATGGACTGTGAACGAGGAATGGTAGTTGAAGCTAGAGCATGGGGTATTCCATTTCGGAAATCGTTAGGGAATTCAATATTCCGAGATCCAGAGTGTCAAGAGTGTGTCGAGAATACCTAATTTCAGGCATAACTTGTTACCATGGACGACGCAGTGGCCGACGGCCGAAGGAGAGAGGACACGAAGAAGAAGGGAAGATCGCACGCGGTCTGTGGCCCGCTTGTTGGGGTTCTACTCCGGTATTCGCCTGACACTGATCGGAGAAACCACGAAAATCTACCGGCCAGAGCAGCCAGCGGCTTGAATTCTCCTCCAGACAGTAACTGAATTGGACCCAGCTATCTACGCAGAGTCGAAAAACCTCCATAGTCGAGATTCGTGCCCGACCCTGCCAATTCGAAGCGTTCCCTGATCGCTCACTCCGGTATGTACTTCGCGTGTCACAGGATTGGTCCTTGTGGCACCGTCGCCTACCCACCACGGTCATCGAGTCTAAAGCGTCTGGATTCTTCTGACACTACGTCAAGTGTCGTGTGTACTTGACTCCGCCACACGACGTGCAGATTGTCCACGTGCAGGTAAAGAGGAGTCACTCTAATAAGGGACTATTTAGACAGATCGGGAGACAAATGAACGAAGTAGAACAATGGTACTGCAAGAGATAATGATGAAGCCATTTAGAAATGAGATAACTGTAAATAAAATTATTGACGAGTGGAGTGCATGGACATAATCTACAGTTATGTTGCCAGTAGCCTATGTCAAAGCGGACCATTCTTGTAGTAATCTCTCTGTAACATTGGGATAACGTGCTTTGGCATACGTGCTGGCGGTAGCAAATGTATACTATTTGGATCAACAATGAAGGAGGCCTCGGGATTTGTTATTTCCTGACCTCCGGACTTCCCGTTCGTAACCAGTGAGCCCTCCACTTCCTCACTCCACGGACTTCCCGTTCGGCGCCGACGTTCTGGCAAAGAAGTCACGAGTTTTCTAAAAGCCGGACGCGATACTCATTATGCTTGTCATTGCTCACTGCGCAATTGTTTTCGGAAGACATACGTTGAACTAGTCGCCGGATATTGTCCTTCCCCGAACTACCATAATATACAATTGCCCCTTCGACAATACTTGGAAATCAGCGTGACGCATTATGCAATATTTATTACCATGTTTTCCCGGCATTGCGATCATTGTGGTACTCTATATGTGCGGGTAAAATAGTACTCACTACACAAAGGTAGATATAATGCGAACACAAGAGAAAAACAGAAGAAGCAGGGACAGGAGGAAAGAACAGAAATACGAAATAAATGAAAGTGAGCAGGGACTCTGAAGAACGACGAGAAAGACGTTGACGAGAACGATGCCGATAAGAACGACGCGGAAGAAATTTATTATGACCGGGTGGCTCAGTGCATCAACTGATGTCCCTGCAGTGCTTTTGAACGGGAGGTCCTACATTCGAGTACCGTCGGCGAAAGGATTTTCGATACTATTCAGCTAGTAGAATTCAATCGCTGTCTGAAGTAGAATTCTAGCGGTCGGCTGCTCTGATCGGTAGTTTTTCGTGGTTTCTCCGATCAACACCACGCGAATGCCGGAGCAGTACCCTAACAAACGGTCTACAGACCGCGCGCGATCTTTCTTTCCTCTTCCTTGTCCTGTCACCCTTTACACACACACAAACATGCACTACATCACCACACATGCCGGGAGACGGTCCCGGCTCGTCCCGGCTGGGGCGGTGCCCCGCTCGTGGAAGACTCCTGGTTGGAGAAAACCCCCCGCTACTCGACGGCATGTCGGCGGCGGAACCCTCCATCCAATGGGGGAAGATCACCGCTAACTCCCAATAAAAATCATGCCCTACACTTACGGGACTAATGACCTCGGAAGTTGACGCGGGCGGAATCACTAACAATCAATCAAATTGACTACGACAATGATCATCAGATCTTCGAACGCCCGGACATTATATATCGATTTAATCAGTGTCCTCTGACAGCCCATCAGCTGTTACGGTGTGATCCAATCGGGAGCTTAAATGTCACTAGAGACGTCACAATGGAGACGTTCAAGCTCCCGATTGGATGTCACCGTAACAGCTGAAGAACTGTCAGAGGACCAGAGGCGTATCTAGGCATTCAGGCGCCCATGGCAAGCATAGAATTTGCGCCCCTTTGGGGATGCTTGAAATAAAGGTGGTTGTTATTTGTTTTAACGGGTATATACTGTAAATAGCGCCCCTTGTGAGTGGCGCCCATGGCACGTGCCATGTCTGCCGTACCGTAGATACGCCACTGCAGAGGACACTATGATTCAATCGATGTGTAACTTGGTTGAAACGAACTGGTAACTCTCCAAGGCACTCGCGTCATTACTTCAGCCAATAGATCTTACCCAGGCTGTGGTCGCTGCCCGTGGGCAGGTACTCGGGCGTGGCGCGGTGCCTCTGCAGCTGCAGCTGCTGCTGCTGGTGATGGGGCGGTGGCGGCGGCGGGGGCAGCGCGGGGGCGGCGGGCGCCGGCGGCGGCTCCAGAGGCGGCGGCGACGGCTGGTGGCGCGTCGCGACAGCGGCAGCGGTGGGCGGGCGGGCGGCGGCCGCGGGGGCGGGGCCGGCGCCGCCGGGGGCAGCGTCCACCTCCGGGCGCAGCGCCAGGCGGCAGCGCAGGAACTCCTCGAAGGAGACGCGCCCCAGCTCGTCGGCGCCCAGCTCGCGCATCAGCTCCTCCAGCGAGTGCTCCAGGTTCAGCTCGCGGCACATGTTGCGCAGGTCCTGGCTGCAACGCACACGCCATTCCACACAGTTACAAGCGGCCTGCAGCTAGTGGCGGCGGCGATGGTGTAACGGTTCACGGCGGTGGTTATACTGCGATTTTTTTTAAGAGCGACCCTCAAGGCCACTCAAATCCCATCTTCGCGATGGAATATGTCACGGCATTTCGCGTCTTTTCTCGGTCTTGCCGGTAGAAGTCGCATGATCGCAAGCTCTGCTTCATACGGTCGCGATCGTGCGAAATCTAGCGGAACGACTGAGAAAGACGCGAAATGCCGTGACATATTCCATCGCGAAGATGGGATTTGAGTGGCCTTGAGGGTCGCTCTTAGAAAAATCGCAGTATAACGTATCGGGCTGTTATACCCAGTGGCGTAGCGTCAGGGGATGCTAAGATGCTGAGCATCCCCACGTAAAATGTTAATCAAAGAACCCTAAATATTGTATCGATAAACTTACAAGTGGTCCGTTGAGTGAAACACGTTTTGTATTAATTTTATGTGATTTCCTAAGATTGAATTCGGCGCGTTATTACAAGCTGGCCTCCGATTGCTTGGAAGCTAAAATGCTTCTAGCGTCTGACACAAGATTGCGACGGGCTATGACGCATGCGCAGACGGCGAGGTTCTCCCCTCCCCTCCTCACTCCTCCCCAAGAGATTCGTGAGTTTTGTACGCTAGCGTACGACTGAGCAAAGTGGCGTATGAGAGTTGCTCGTTTGTGCACGAGAGCACAGCACACTTGACGTCAGTGAAATATTTTCTTTCTCACTTGGGATTCTCTGCTTGGTCGTGGGCACAATCAGGAGAAATAGTGCTCGCCTACTAATTCTAAATTAATATCTAAGAAGATGAATTCTTCCTTAACTATATTAAATATTATTTTGATCTGAAATGTATAAATTCACAAGTGATCTCATTGCCAATCGCGCATTAGAATTAAAACTGAGCCATTGCATAATTTCCTTTCAAGAAGTCTCCTGACATAAATCTGTTGAAGTATTGTAACATTTGTTTTGATAACATAGATTCTAGAAAACATTAAAGACCATGATGTGTTCATTTCGCGTTATTGTTGAGCATCCCCAAGCACGCGAGTCACGCTACGCCACTAGTTATACCCAAGTTCGCGGGTTCAAACCCGATCGTGGATTTTTAAGGGCGAAAAAATCCGTCGTACGCCTTCCTTCGGAGGGGAAGTAAAGCCGGCTGTCTCATGTTAGTAGATTTACTGCATGTAAAGGATCCTCAAGCCTAAATGGCGCCTCTGACCTAAATTCAAAATCGCTTGCTTCATCGCCCAAGAATTACCTTCTTTCTCTGTTAGTTGGTGAAAGGAGCGTAGCGAAATTTGCGTGGTCAGACGGAAGACTCATGCTCTGAGTCTCGCCACGTAAAATAAGGTAATTCAATTCAGTGATGGCGAAGCACATACCCGAATACGGTGGTGAATAGTGCTCCTAAACCAAATAGATAATCGCTACTCATACGAAAGAGAATAAAAAATACCACAGATTCAAAAAAATCAGCCTCCTAGGTTGCAGAGAAACGAGAAACGCGTTTTTCCTTTTATTTTTTTCTCAGATTCTATTGCATACATCAGGCTGAAAAAATCGGAGACAGCGAAAATAGTTGAATTTGAAGGTATTTTTTGTCAACCAATTTTGACGCCACATTAAAAGAGAAAAAACATATTTTTGATACGATAACGTTTTTAGTACTGTCTCAGTTCCCCCCCTAGAATGTGTCTCGTAACACTCTATAACATTATTTTGTCGGATTTTTAAACAATGTGGACGATAGTGAAAAAAAAATTAAAACAAATTTTATCTAAAGCACTCCTTCACCTTAATTTTGTAATCAATATTTTATGCAGACAAGGTTCAAAATGCAGTTTAACGATATCAACATGTACAAATTCATCGAAAAAAATAACATAAATATTTTGTATCATCAATGTGTCTGGAAAAAAATTATCGATCTGTAGAAAACATCGATGTTTCTCATGAAAAATATCGATGTTTTAAAACCATATTTTTTTTACCATCCCTACCTGCAGCAGCACAAATGTTGCCAACACAACCACAGAATTTTTTCCATGCAGATTACTCTAATAATAATAATAATAATAATAATAATAATAATAATAATAATAATAATAATAATAATAATAATAAAATACTCACGTATAGCACTACAATAAATTAAATATTTTAACAAATGCAGTCCCTGCGAATACTGCAATAATGAAGTATTGTCTACACATCAATTAGTATATAAAATGTTTGCTGTTCTGTAACACAACACGTGAATAGCTAATGGAGAGTGGCCTCTTCCTTGGTGTCTTGCTGTCGAGTGACGACAGCTGTGTCTTAACTGTCGGACGCGCACAAACAATGATATTTCGATTGGAAATGTATGTCGACTCAGACAGTAAGAGAACAGGCGGAATGGCACAGTCAAATATTTGCATTTTTCGGTCAAAATCGAAACTTTCGTTGCTTTTTTTTTCTTCTTTCTTTCTTTCTTGCCAAAAGGCAAGTACTGGAAAATGGGAGTTACCTGAGAAAAGTTCCTAACTTTAGGTACTAGTTAAAAGACCATGAGGTCTCCTAGAGTAAACATAGGATTTGGGATGGCGAAAACTTGCAAGTTAGGCAAGCTTGCAAATTTTCGACATCCCAAATCTTACGTTAACTCCATGAAGCCCGAAAAGTCGGTATTTTCCTGACTGTTTTCGAGTTTTTCTGTGTAACTCTAATTGTACGACCTACAGATAAATTATTCCAATCAAATTTAAAAAGGGTAAAATTTTCTACTACTATTGTATAAAACATTTCTTTCCAAATCAATTACTAAGCGACCTGCAGTTTTTTAAGTTATTTCATTTCTCCAAAATGAGCGAAAATACGCATATTTATGATATTGCTAACAACTTATAATAAACATAGATATTTTTATATGTAATACAATTAATCTCACTGTCGTCGTAAACATTGCCTCAGAAATTTACTCGTTGCCGAAAATATTAGTATATACAATAAATTGGATGTATGTTCGGTTCCAGCTTAAATCTTCAATGCGGGAATAATTGCGTTTCAATAAACTCGGAGTACTTTATTGCTGCAACGAAGAAAAGAATACTGTGGAGACAGCCTACAGGATGGTGGGAAGGAAGAGGCATTTTTCCAACAAAATAATGCAACCCGCATTGCACATACGTGTAATGCGCACTGAGTGGGCATAATGGGCGAGCCGAACAGTGCAGTTTAATAGACGATTTTAATAAGTAAGTAAGTAAGTAAGTAAATAAGTAAATAAATAAATAAATCTTACTTTAAAGAGAATAAAATTTCCTACTTTTGAATAAAACTTTATTTTTCTAAACGTAACTACAGCCACAAAAAACAGCAACAGCTACCAAAAAACAAAAAAACAAAAAACGTTGTTTTCAAGATTAGTATGCGCATATAAAATTCAATCAACTAAAGGTACATTGTCTGGCCATTTGCAACAAAATATTCAACCTTATCTCTTACTCAGACATTTCTCGCCGGCAGTCTGATTCCTGTTTACCACATATCTGATATTTCTCGACACTGTAACGTTCTTCACCTACCCACTCTTGGCTAGTGTAGCTAACGTTGACTAACCACAGCTGGCTAATACGAACTGCACAAACTCAAAAGTAGTACGCTTTGAAGCGTTTCCTTCTTCGGACTTTATTCACCGATTTCCGATAACCAAAATATTGACCGGCTAATTCTGAAATTTCCAGAATCGCGCTTTATCCACACCTCTCACTACTCTCCGTAGACTAAGTTCGTTTTCCCCATTTACTTCTATTTTATCGGTTGACTATCTTAATAACCGGCGTTGCCTGAGAATTTATGTATCATAATAATCTATTAACCAGCCCTACCCGCTTCACCCAATGTGCCCGCTCAGTCGCACGATCGCAACTGCATCGAGCAGTGCTAGCGATCATGCGACTCCTACCGGCACAACCGAGAACGATGCGAAATACCGTGAGATATTCCATTTTGATGACACCCCCCCCCCCACGCGCCAAGAAAGAAAAAAACGAAGTATAGTTTTCTTTCAATTTCCGCGCACACTGGAAATTAATATTATAGATTCAATTAGGCTATACCATCAACCGTGCCTACCTATTTACGCATTGGTTGCAGTCTGGAGCATCATCCTCTACTGCCTTTGCCTTTTTGTAGCCTGACTTCACAGATTCAGTGTGTAACTTTCTTTCCTCCGCAGAGGAGCTGAGGATTGGAAAGTTAAGGGGTGAAATTAGGTTTATGGATTTAGTGTTTAGTTCTTGGTTATGGCGTAAGTAGGGATATTTTAGCGTGACGCTATAATGTTAAGCTGTATTGTAGAAGCACTGTTTTGAACACAAGTGCCTTTAGGAGTGAGTTTTCAAATTTGTTCGATCACGTAAAGCAACATTATACATGAGTTTCGTACGCTATTGCATTGCATAAATACAAACTATATTTACAAAAGAATGGAAGTTAAATTTGGAAACAAATTAGTACGCAAAGTTATTTAGCAACATGTGCGTCGGTACTGTAACGTCACGTGTATTTGACATTCGATCGAAAAATTGTGGTCGGTTGTGTAGTTTACTGCCACTTTTCGCTCCCACGATTCGCTCGCTGGGTTTTGCAGCCTGTGATGACGCAATTACTCTCGCCGTAAAAGCTGGTACGTCATAATCTGTGACGTAAAGGCCATTTTATGGACGATTTCTTGCAACGATAAAGATCGTTTATAATGCTGGCACACAAAAAATATATTACTAGCTTAGCACGGCGGTTCCAGCGAGATTGCTTTTCACTTTTATGTTAAACTTCTTTATTTTTCAAAGCAAGTTCATTGGAATTTAATACACGAGACGCGAAATGATGAGTAAATTTACTGAGAATTCCAAACGTACAGAGAAATTAAGTATCACTATTTCGCAAATAAACCGATTCAAATTAATCTATAAAATAAACAAATCAGACGGAAAATAAATATTTATTTTCACAAACCAGACAATTAAGAAATAATTTAGTATCACTGCCGTCCTGAATACTTTCATGTAAGGCATGAAAGTTACGCTCAAAAAATGAATTTGGAAAGTTTGGTTTATATTCTAAAATATGTTAAGAAAGTTAAAAATTGTATTAAGCAACAAGAAACAGACATAAAAATAGCAGGCAGGCAACATTACAAGAAACAAAAAGAACATTAATTAAATGACATATTATTACATATACACGTAATATTAATTAATGGTAATTAATCATAATTACCATTGGCGCGTCATTCCCACTAACAATATTTAATAAAAAACGATGGAATCTTTTTTTTTAATTTGCAAAAATGTCCCAGGGACTTCATGAAAAATACCCTCGAAAATTAAACCATCAGTTTCGAATTCAAGGTGCTGCGACATCAGCCAGATCGGTGGGGAATATCAATTCTGGAGAAAATCGGCTGAATGATTTAGCCGCTAGAGTTGTTCACAGACTGACGGACGGAGAGACGTTTAGCCGTCAATCAATTTTGCGGTATCAAGGACCGACACAACATGGATTCTGGCTGCACCAAGTGTTAGAAGACTTTTTTCTAAATTTAGAAACTGGATTTGTCCATTTCTTCTTTTCCGGGGCACTGTAATAAGAGTTTTTCTGCCGTAAATTCGCCGTTTTTTTTCGCGCAATATTACAGAGCTTTTCCTCAACTGCGTAGCGAGAAAAGTAAAAACAGCTTCCAAGGGCCCGACAACTTTCTTTTCGAGACAAAAGGCCTCACGTTACGGACGTTCGCCGGAATCTACAAAATGAGACCTTCCGGGGTCTTTTATTATATTTATAGGGGTTCATCACCCCTACACAGTGGAGAGGATGGAACCTGCAATATCGCGAATTCAGAGACGCGCAGTATTTCAAATTATGCTCAAACACGTTTCCCTTATGTTTTCCCTTCATGAGGTTCGGATTAGGGATGCGACATCGGATGTCGATGTTTTCGAAACATCGATGTAGGTAACATCGATTTTTTAAGCCATTGTTGTTGTTGTTTTCATATTAGTTATTCGATGTTTTGTGTTCGATGTTTTACGTGGTCGATAAGTTTTAAATGAAAAAGCTCTTCATAACAAACTCCTATAATAATTTTCAGATACCCATGTTGAACAATCTTCAGACCAAATTGATAAAGGGTTAAAATAAATAAAATAGAGCTTTCGACAATAAAGAAGCGTATATATTTTGTTTCAATTATGGAATCAGATAATCCAAGTTTTCTTAATTGTCCTGATGATTTTTTGACGTTTTTTCCCGAGTTAAATCACAAATGAAAATTAATAAACGATACTACTTACAATAACATCGGTAGTTTTGGACCGAGGTTTTATTAACATCAATGTTTCAATTTTAAGCATTGATGTTTAGAAACATCGATGATTTATTGGCACTTTCGCATCGGATTTAATCACGCGGACTTATCGAAAGGGTAGGCAATGCTTATTAAAACATTCAACCATTATACGAAATCATGCCCCAAATTCAAGTTGCCAGTTTTCTAACCCCTAGCCTCATCATATACAAGAATCTAAGTCGTAAGTTTTTTAAACCGTCAACGAGCTATTAAATTCGGCGTCCAGGATCAATCAACACATAAATTTAAACCTGTTCTCCAGTAAGGATCAGACCAGTAAGGATCAGAAATAGGACATTGCAAAGGGAGAACATAAATCCTGGCGTTCGAGTCTGTAATATTACAAAGTCGTATGTCTTTGCTTGGACACGAAATTTCCCTCCTCGCGGAACTTCACAGCGGAGTTCGCTGTTGCCGACGTGGCGAGGCCCCTTCGGGCGGTCGATTTTTTTTACCGAAGTAAACCAAACCATTCTTGGCTGGCGCGTCACGAGGAGCGCACAGCCACCTCCCCTTTATTTGAAGGGGAACAAACTCCCTCGCTCCCCTTCTCTCACACAGCGCTCGCTCCGCTCCGCTCAAGCTCAAAGGCGCGCAACCAGGCGCGCTTACATGATCTAACGTAAGAGGGACAAGCGCTTCCTTGCTGGAAAAGGTATCTTTGTGATGGCTGTAAATTATTTCTTGTAAGATTAGATTAATTTTATACTACACATTGGTAGTTATTTACGGCGTAAGTTTCGTAAGATATCTTTTTACAATATGAAATTAGAGAATTAACAAATGAGGTCGTTATTATCCGCGCAAGTTTTCTTAAAGCCCCAAATTCTTACCCTTCTCCTTCACCAACATAAGTTGTACTAAAAATTAAAGATAGCAATGAGCGTTGTTGACAAAATCTTATAACCTGACACGTGCGCTCCAATAGAAACTATTTTGCATCGACAAACCAGCTGCAGGTTCGATATCCCAGTCTTGATGCCCAACGACTCCTCTTCCCGCGCGCGCACACGCGCGCACACACACACACACTTCCACCGAAATGAAGGCTCTACCAATACCTTATAACAGTCGATAGTTTCTCAACGCTCA
Organism: Acheta domesticus; assembly: GCA_031308135.1. Taxonomy (NCBI): domain Eukaryota; kingdom Metazoa; phylum Arthropoda; class Insecta; order Orthoptera; family Gryllidae; genus Acheta; species Acheta domesticus. The sequence continues at coordinate 18,975,113 of JAHLJT010002630.1, forward strand.
TGAAAATATGCCCGGGTCGAACGCTGTTGGGTCGACCGAGGCGCTAGGCAAAATGGCCTCGTTTGATAACCAATCAAGTTTCGTAAGAATGTGTTACAATACGAATATCACAGAAAGTTTTATCCATTTCGTAAAAATTCAAATTAACTATAATTTTCGACTATCGATTAAATATCGACTATTCGTCCTGCGAAAGTAAACGTACTGATGTTAAAACTAATAATAGGAAGCTATATATTATTTCTAATATTACTTGCAGCACAATAACTGATATAGTCCCCACAAAGTGATTTTCTTCCGTGTTTTCGAAACGAGAAGGGGCCGGTGCGGTTTATCGACACCGCCCCACGCTTACTTTACTATCCAATAATAAATCAAGCTTTCAGCAGCACTTGCGAGGCACAGATTTCGAGCAAACTTGAAGCACTGAACCGCACAGACTGCAGGCACACGAACGTCGCGTAATGGACGTTGCAACGGTGTACTGACGTCCGTTATTTCACGGACGTCAGTACTCCGGGCTCACAATTAGTGCACAACGGACGACACGCAACGCGCTCGTGTGCCGTTCGTGTCTGTAAACTCTAAAACGGGCGCATTTTTGACGTCCGTTGAAGTGCGCCCGTGTGTCTCCAGCCTCACGAGGATTGCGTGCGATGTCGTTGGGAAGTATGGACAAGTTCAGACATCCCTACTTCTTCGCATTTCTCGGAAACATACCGTCACTGTCGGATGCTATGAACCCTCTATTATCGAGATTAGACACAAAAGGTTTTGCGCTACTTGGAAAAATCTTTTTTCCCCGCCTACATCGACCAAATCTGACACTGTCATGGGTTGACTCAGTACAACAATAAATCCAATGAAACCTTTAACAGAAACACGATTAATCATTGGTTACTTCCCAACTGATAACTTGGGTAACTGTTATTGGAAAAACACCTATACTATAATGAAATATAATGCAGTAAAGATACGTATCGCTATATAATACATATTATGTTCCTGGCCCTACTGCTATTTCTCGAGATATTAAACACCTTCCAATTTAAAATTACAAACGTTTTCAAATATAATTTTGTACAGTTGTAGAAAAAGTGTTCATATTTCGTGAGCGAAGCGATTGTTCTTTTCACGGTCGAGATTGAACTTTCTGCCAAGATCGTAGTTTGAGGCCAAAAAAAAATCAATCGAGACTATAAAAAACACCTACTTTGCGCATTTAACTCGAAGATAAATATTTATTACATGACAAGCGCAAGTATCCGGTGTTGCCAGAGTTTTTAATACAATCCAATTAGAACCAGGAATGAATTGTATGTATCTTCAATGTCCAATGGAAATAATTTAATTTGCATGCCCGCTTCTTTGTCTCAACCCACCCTCTCAACTCCGCCCGCTCGGTCACTCTCCACCCTATGAACATCCTAAGCTGTCCTCAACTGAAATAGTACGTTATGAAACGATGATGTAAAGATGATATTAATACACAAGTGTGACATAACGATACGACGAGGGACAAGCGAGTATCGTAAACTTCACACAAATGTATTAATACCCATTACATGGAGCATTAGGGAGAGAAATTGTGGAATAAATAGTATTACATAACCTTTACTAATGGCGAGAAAGTACGTAATGTTTCAGCACCATTAGTTTATTAGTTCATTTTTACTTTTCTTCCCTGTACTGCAGAATACGAATCACCTCAACAATTCGATCTTCAACTTTCGATTCTAAAATCCATGTTTAAGGTTCTTTTGGGATATAACTTCGCACATACGTCAAGGTTAAGGTACATCAGTGCAGTTTCAAAGATTGTCAAAATTTTGTGCAGGTGGCGAGGAGATACATACGGTTTCGTACACAAAATCAGAATGTCTTTACGGATGGATGTCACTCATAACTGTCAGATTAGAAGCTCTATCTTGGTAATCACGTCAGAACAGAAATCTTGAAATATTTCAAATATTTTTTGATTGCACCTTCAGTGCAATTTCCTTCTTAATTTTAGACTTTTAAATGATGTTATGAACTAAAAAAACATTTGTCGATGAGTAAAAAACACTAAGGAAGAAAATTTTCCGTATGTCTCCTCCACATCCTAACCAGTATGAAGTAATTTCAAATGAAAATGTATGCATCTGTAGGCCGGAGTGGCGAATCCTAAATGCACAACTGAAGCCTTGTAGATCGGGATTCCCAGGTTGAAGTCTTGGAAGTGACGGATTTAATTGATTGATTAGCGCTTCTGGGCGCAACTGCTAAAGTCCCGTACGTGTGGTACATGTCTTTCCTCGGAAGGTGTCGGTGATCTTCTCCCGCTAAATGGTGGGATCCTGTGCCGACCTAGGGGGGTTTCCCCTTCTCGGTATTTCCCACCAGCGGGGCATCGCCCCAGCCGGCACAAGCTCCACGCCCCAGACGGTTCTCCCGGCTTGTGTGATGGGTAGTGCATGTCTGTGTGTGTGTAAGGAGTGAGGATAAGACAAGGAAGAGGTAGGAATGAGCGTGCGCAATCCGTGGCCCGTTTGTTAGGGTGTACTGTTCCGGCATTCGCCTGATGTTGATCCGAAAAAACTCGGAAAACTACCAATCAGAGCAGCCGACCGCTGGAATTCTCCTCCACACAGCGACAGAACTCGACCCAGCTATGTAGCTAGTGTCGAAAATCCTGCCACCGTCGGGACTCGAGCCCAGGGCCTCCCGGTCAGAGGCACTGCAGTGACGCCTTGAACCACCTCTCCCGGTCTGGAAGTAACCAATAAAGGTGATATTACAATAAGTATTGAACGACACACGGCTGATATCACAAACAGCGGAATTGGTCGATTATAACCCTCGGCTAAAGCATCGGTTTACGAACTAGAACCGCGTCCCTTACACGCTCTTTATCAGCCTAATGACGTTAATAACTGTAGCCGGGCAAAAGAGGGAGCCTGGTAAACGCTCGCAAGCTGGTCGATGCCCCTTACGCGCCTGCGAGCGTGCGCTGTTGTCGGACGTCCCCGGCGGGGGACGCGTCTTTCGGCGCTCCCCTCATATCGCGTCTTCGCAGGAGAGCTGACGGTCGGGGGTTGCTGTGGGTGGGGGGAGGGGGAGGTGCGAGGTCGGTCCGAGCCGCCACCCTCGCGAACGCTCCCTCGCGGATTAGGGCGAAAGCGCGCGGCGGAACGAAGGAACGCCCAGGGCACACTTTACAGAGCCCTGCAAGGCGCACCCAGAGAAAACTAGGGACCTGGGGCAGTTGATCCACAAGGGGCCCTCATTGCAAACAAAACATTCCCTTCTCCCCCAATGCACAAACACAATTCATTCCTCCGTGCATCTGAAGTAACTTACAGCGTTAAATTTGGATTAGAGATGAATATATTTTTTATTTCTTTGGAATGAAAAAAAAATTGGTCCCCAATTACATTGGTGCCTAGGGGCAAGTTGCTTCATGTGCCCCCTTCTGGTCATCCCTGCTCGCTCGAGCACTCGAGGGATGGGACATCGATGCTGATGTTTTCAAATTATCGATTTTTCTATAAAAATATCGATGTTTTAAACATCAATAAACGTCGATATCGTAGCAAACGAACGTGGTGTGTACTGCCTTCATCGAGCAGACTATCCCTGGCCCGAGATCTTCCGGGTCAATGACCCCCATCTCGATCAGGTTTTTGTCCAGTTTCCCTGATCCATTGAGCAAATGCTGAGATGGCCCCTTGTTTTGCTTCTGAACGTAAATGTAGCTTCACTGTGCGCACGTTTTGTTGAGCACTCCTTTTGCTTGTAGTTCATTTAGAGTTGAAATTGATTTTTTATAACTCGGGAAAATACATTTTTCAAACATTTTGATTTTTCTAAAATAATTATTTTCTAAATTCATTTTTTTCGTTTGTTTTTTTGTTTTTTGTTTTTTATTTTTTTTGACAAATAAATAAATAAATAAAAGAGTCTCTGGTATTTCCTTCGTCTTTCCTCGTATTCCACTTGAGGCGTTTTATAATTTTTTTTCAGATAAGTTTTAATTATAAATTAATGTACATGGCCACTGCCATATTAAATGTTCTTGAGCACGAATTTAGAGGTTATTAAACCAGCTTTAAAACATCAATGTTTAAAAACACGTACGAATATTGATCGATGTATTATTAACACCGTTATTTTAATTTTGAACGTGGATGTTTTGATGTCGACGTCGCATCATTAGTTGAAAAGCACGGCGCAGCGAATCCATGGAGCTAACTCCATGGACGCAACAGATTCAGTAGCTCACGAGATGCAACGCAACGAGAACTAGCGCGAACAGTTGAAAAATGGCGCGGTCCAAAACACGAGATTTATGTCTGTGTGAAAATATGTATTTAAAATGGAAAGTATTAATATGTGAGAGAGCAGATTGGATGAATACAGTGTGGTGCAGTAGCAGGGTGAATATCACCATCTATTTCCCATACATCGCGGTAATGAAAAACTTTTCATGTTAAATGATTAGAAAAAGGTATGAATTACAGTACATAAAAATGTCTACTACTAGAAGAATCCATTGGCTGTGCAATTTCTTCCCACACTTCGATAATAACGCCTCAGTTCAGATGATGTTTATACACTAAATCAACAGTTTCCCATCCATGCTCCCACCCTGGCAGGTTCCGATCGTGGGCAGTGTGCGCGAAAAAATCAAACTTGACTGTTCAACATTACGCCTCACTGCTTGATTATGTGCTCGTGCACACAGCCGTACTTGGAATTGTCCTTGCGTTGCATCGCGTGCTGTGTGTTTTTACCCTAAATCAAAGCATCCTGCACAAGCTGTTAGGAGCGATATTGCCAACGGAACAGTTATACTTATATTTATTTATAGTGTCGCTTGACGTAAATCAGTTGTTACGGTGTCATCCAATCGGAGGCTTGAACGTCACCATAGTGACGTCACTGTGGTGACGTTCAAGCTCCGGGTTGGAACAGCTGATTTACGTCAAGCGCCACTATAATTAAATAGAAGTATAGGGACGACATCGCCAACACTCCAGACCAGTATCGCGGGCTCGATCAGCTTGGATTTTTGATTGATTGATTCGTGTTTCCGGGCGCGTCAACTACTTTGGTCATTAGTCCCGTCAGTGTAGTGCGTGTTTTTCCTCGGGAGGTGGCGACGAACTTTTCCCCGCTGGATGGCGAGATCTGGCGTCGACCTACCCTCGACCAGCAGGGTTTCCCCTCAACCAGGTATCTCCCACCAGCGGGGCACCACCCCAGCCGGGACAAGTTGTAAGCTCCCGACCGGTCTCCCGGCATGTGTGGTAATGCAGTGCATGTTAGTGTAAGTCTGTGTGTAAGAGGAGAGGACAAGGAAGAGGAAGGAAAGATCGCGCGGGGTCCGTGGCCCGTTTGTTAGGGTACTGCTGCGGCATTCGCCTGGTGTTGATCGGAGAAACCACGGAAAATTACCGCTCAGAGCAGCCGGCCGCTAGAATTCTCCTCCAGACAGAGACTGAATGCGACCTAGCTGACAAGCTAGTGTCGAAAATCCTGCCGCCGTCGGGACTCGAACCTAGGACCTCCCGGTCAGAGGATCAGCTTGGAAAGCCAACGCCTTTGGTTGCACTTTCTTTGGTCGGGAGTCTACCTGTTCCCAGGCCACGATAAATGTTGACCATCCTTCCCGTTCACGTCAAGCTTCGCGTCCCCGTCGTGTTGCGGACGCCCACCTGAAATCTTCGTCTTTCGACGTTTTTTTACGTTCATGTTCGCGTTGTCGTTCCCGTTTACGAGCTATTGTGGAGCGGCCTTTACGACAACCCGTTTAGATTGATTGATTAATTAAGGTTTAGAGGGCGCTTCAACTGCCAAGGTCATTGGCGCCCATGTCGAAGTATTTTAAAAAAGGGAATAGGTTCAGTATATGTTACAGATGGAGCCTACCCTCTAATTAAAATCATATACATAAAGAGAGACTTGAATTCTACATCGAGTATTCAAGTAGTAGGACAGAAAGAATATATAACAAACACGTAAAATTCATAGTAGAACTAAAAGTTGGCTGTAAAGGGGCCAAAAATAAAACAACAAAAAAGTAAAACACTATTCTATTCTCTCAAATAAGATTATATATTCCGCTTTCCCTCAAGAAGCAAAAAACTTTTGAGAGCGCGGAATCGTCATCCCCGAGCACCTCCCTTAGCGAGTTGCCCAGGCCATGTCTTCGTCGGTTGCCTAAATATTTCCTGCAGTTCAGGAGGACGTGTTCCACAGACAGAACCGTCCCGCATGAGTCACATACGGGAGGAGTTTCTCCTCGGAGGAGGAAACCGTGGGAAAAATGGCAGTGTCCAATTCGAAGACGGGTTAAAATTACTTCCTCACGCCTAGAGGAGCGAGATGAGGAACGCCAGGGAATTACAGAGTTCTTTATCCCACTTAGTTTAAAATTGGTATTGTGCCACTCTGTTTGCCACGCTCTAAACAGAGATCGTTTCAAGTAAGCCTTAACATCGGACAATGGCACAGCAGGAACGTCGATACGAGTATTACGAGTAGCAGACTTCGCCGCCAGGTCGGCCAGCTCATTCCCTGTGATTCCCACATGGCCTGGAACCCAACTAAGAACCAGGTCATAGTTGCGGGACATGAGACTATGAATCAGGTTTTGAACTGATTTTGTCAGGTAGTCTGACGAAGGCCGGGAGACAGCTTGAAGAGAACTGAGAGAATCAGAACAGAGAACTACTCGCTGCAGCGTCGTTGACTCGATGTACATTAGGGCTTTGAGTATTGCATACATTTCAGCAGTGAATGTACTGCACTGTGAATGAAGACGATATGATTTGGTGGCCCAGATGCAATGAAAACTACACGCCACTGCGTCATTGTGCGATGACCCGTCCGTGTACAAGAATAGATGATCCGGATAGGCTTCCCTCATATCCTGAAACTGCTTCTGGTAAACCAGAGGGCTAGTATTTTGTTTGGGAAGATTGGAGAGTCTGAGGTCAATATTGGGGGGAAGGAGTTTCCAGGGGGGAATCAGGTCATTTGGGGGTTTCACAGGAGTGGGAAGATCGACATTAAGTCCCCGCAAAAGATTTCGCAATCGAATGCCTGGGGGCTGGGGTAGCGATGTTCGAAGAATATAAGAAGATTCATATTTTGGACGAGTGATTATTCGGCGACAAGGATGATTAAAGAGTCCTGACACTTTAGCACCATAAGACGCTAATAGAATATCTCGCCTTATTTTTAAGGATGGCTCCCCAGCGTCAGCTAGAATGCACTCGATTCGGCTGGTGCGATACGCGCCTGTTGAGAGGCGAATACCTGCGTGGTGTATGCTGTTGATAGGTCGAAGGGTGGAAGGAGCTGCAGAACCATACACTTCACTACCGTAATCCAATGCTGAGCGAATGAGTGCTCTGTATAACCGCAGTAGGGTAATGCGGTCGGCTCCCCATGAAGTGCCACTAAGCATTCGAAGAAGATTGAGGGGGGAGACGCATCTGGTTTGCAATGTGCGGATATGAGAGCGCCACGTGAGGGACTTGTCAAAAGTCAGCCCCAGAAACCTGGCAGAGTCAGTGAATGGAAGCTGATTTCCTCCCAAGTACAGGATTGGATCGCTATGCAAATGGTATATTCTGCAGAAGTGCAGTCCAGTGCATTTAGTAGGTGAGAACTTGAAACCTGTCGACATGCTCCATTCATGCAGCTTGTTGAGCACCAGTTGGAGTTGTCTCTGGATCACACTTATGCTGCTGGATGAACAAAAAATGGCAAAATCATCTACAAACAGCGATGCCTTCACAGGTTCCCTCACGACCGACGCTATACTATTTATGGCTATGGCAAACAGAGTGACACTTAGTACCGAGCCTTGGGGGATGCCGTTTTCAAGGGGGTGACTGTTAGACAGTTTGTCACCGATGCGAACTCTGAAAGATCTGTCCGATAAGAAATTTTGGAGGAATAAGGGGAGCTTCCCCCTGAATCCCCACGAGTGCAAGGTTCGCAGAATGCCATACCTCCAAGTGGTGTCATACGCCTTTTCTATATCGAATAGTACGGCGACAAGGTGTTGTCTCAGAACGAACGAGGTTGAAATTTCCGTTGCCAAAGCGACGAGATGGTCAAGGGTAGACCGGTGTTTCCTGAAACCGCACTGAATTGGTGCCAGTAGGTTTCTGCACTCCAAGGTCCAGACCAAGCGCTGGTTTACCATCCGTTCCAGCACTTTGCAAACGCAGCTGGTGAGAGAGAGAGGTCGGTAGCTCGATGACAGCGACCGATCCTTTCCCTCCTTCAGAGCTGGGATAACTATGGCTTCTCGCCATACAGCAGGGATGGTGTGCTCTTCCCAGATGCGATTATAAAGGCGGAGGAGAAATTGCATCGCCACATCAGGAAGATGTTGTAACATTAGGTTGTGTATTTCATCAGGACCTGGGGCAGTTTGTCTGGCCAATGCAAGAGCAGAGCGCAATTCCGATATGGAGAAAGGTGTGTTGTAATCTTCACACGCTCTGCAGAAGAAATCCAACGGACGGCTCTCCATCCTTTCTTTGATCAAAAGAAAGTCAGGAGCGTAGTTCGCCGAATTTGACATGGCTTCATAGTGCGCGGCGAGTTCCTCTACAATCATATCTGGGGATGTAATAATTTCTCCGTTTTTCAGGAGACCTGGCACCGTATTTGGTAAAGAGTGTCCTCTTATCTGTCGAATTTTTCTCCATACCAGGCGTGGTGGCGTGTGACAATTGAGAGACGAAACGTACGCTCTCCACGATGCATTTTTGCTCTCTAAGATAGTTCTTCTAGCCTTCGCCCTGCATCTTTTATACTCGATTAAGTTATCCACTGTTGGATAGTGTCTGAGACGTGCCAGTGCCTTTTTCCGAGCACTGACCGCTCTCGAGCAGTTCTCATTCCACCACGGAACGAAAGGGTGTCGCGGTTTACCACTTGCCTTCGGAATTGCAGTGGAAGCGGCAGCGAGTACAGCGCTATTAAAATGTTCTGTCATTTCGTCCACATTTCCGAAGGGACCGTCTGACAGGTTAACATTATTCTGGAATGTCGACCAGTCAGCTCGTCGCACGATCCATTGAGGGGGCCGTGCACAGCTACGGCGAAGATGATCGATGTGGACAATCGTGGGGTAATGGTCGCTTCCATAAAGATCTTCTAATATGGTCCACCGCACAGCAGTAGCAAGTGAAGAGCTGCAAAGGGCTACATCAATAGCCGTGCTAGAATTCGTAGCTACGGCAAAATGAGTTGGTTCCCCAGTGTTGAGAATAGCCAAATTCATGGTGTCGATGACTGATTCCAAAATAGCACCTCTTTGACACGTACGAGAGGAACCCCAAAGAGGGCTGTGGGCGTTTACATCACCCACAACCAAGAAAGGTGTGGGCAATTGGTTTATTAGACTTAGAAGGTCATCAGCCGACACCGTTTGTCTTGGGGGAATATAGATATTACATACGGTGAGTGAGAGGGACGGCAGATATACCCGCACACAAACTGTTTGAAGGTCAGTGTGAACAGGGATTTCCGCAGAATGCAGCGAATCCTGGACCAAAGTAGTAACTCCGCCGTGAGCGCGAAGGCCGTCATCGACATCAACCCTATAAGGAGTGAAACCGCGAAAGTGTATGGACCGTGATGGAGAAAGATGCGTTTCCTGTAAGCAGAAAATTGACGGTGTATAACGGGACAATAAGAGTTTTAATTCGTCCCGTCGGAGAGAAAATCCGTTCAGATTCCAGGAGAGGAGAGCCGTTGTTTAAAAAGTTAAGAAGATTTCTTCTTTTCCTTTTTTCGCCTCTGCCGCCCGAAGGAGCGAGTGTCCACCCCGGCTGAAGTTTCCTCCGAGGCAGACTCATCCTGACCACTGCTCGACAGGCTGAGAGATCGCTCAGAGCGAGTTTCAGGAGTCGGGGTAGGTGGTCGGAGTTTGGAGGATCTATCGTTTTTCTTGTCCAGGCCAGCAGGCCGTGTGACATCAGCCTTCTTGCGCGGCTGAGAAGTGGATACTTGTTCTGTCTTCGTCTGTGTTGTCTTCTTGGGTTGTGTTTTGTATTTTGTGGGGATTATTATTTTCCCACCTTGCAGAGGCGATGTCTCCTCAGGGAAGTCCACTGGGGATACCTGGCAACAGAAGTTCGCTACTGGGGGAGTAGCAAGGGAAGACTTAATACTCGTCGCTTTGACCGTGTTCGCCAGAGTGCTAGAGAAAGAACGCCTGAGATCCACAGGGTTCTTCACCAGGTATCGGCGTTTCGCTTCCGGAAAAGATACCTTCTCCGTCACCCTAATCCTTTGAATCTCCCTCTCTCTCAGATATGTGGGGCACTTGTTGGAGTTGGCCGCATGGTCTCCTTCACAATTTACACATCGGGCTGGTGATGTACAAGGGTTGGGATCATGCGCGGAATTACCGCACTTTGCGCATGCAGGGCTTACGGCCATGCACCTTTGTTGAGTATGACCGAACCTCTGACACTTAAAGCAGCGCAGGGGATTCGGCACATACTGCCGCACGCGAAGGTTATAATAACCACAGCTAACATACTCTGGGAGAGAAGGGAGATTAAACGTCAGGATCAAGGTAGAAGTGGGGATCTCTTTCCCATTCTCCTTCCTCCTGATCCTGTACACCTCCGTTACACCGTAGCTCTTGAAAAAGGAAAGAAGTTCATCCTCGTTTTCAGTCGCAAAGTCTTCATGGTTGACCACTCCCTTACATAGGTTAAGGGTAGGGTGAGTGGTCACTCCCACTTGGAGGCCGGCAATCTGTTCAGTTTTTAAAATCTTTTCTATTTGTTCGTCGGTGCGTGCTTCAAAGAGAATTGTACCATTTCTTTGTCGCACGACCGCTTGAAGCTTTCCAAAACTCTCCTCAATTGCTCGCGCAAGGCGGACCGCACTAACACTTTTGAAAGTTTTTTCAGTTTCCGAGCAAGACATCAACAGAAACCGATGCTTTCTTGGTTTATCTTCTTCCCGGAGGAAGAAGCTATTTAGATCAACTGTTCTGTCACATCTCCTCTTCCTTGCAGAAGAGGGCAGGGGGGGTTGTTGAGTATCCATGAAATGGATATAAATTCATCTCCGTGCTCCCCACCCACCATGGAGTCCAACAAGGGGACACCCCACTGGGGTGCCAGGGCTGACACGAAGATATAGTAGGGGAATGTCACAGCGCTGCACCGCCGTGGATCCCCCCGCTCACCCTGGAGTTCAGTGCAAGACCTAGTCCGAGCCGATTGATCGGGAGTGGGTTAGCTCCCGACCGCCCGTCTAGAAGAGTCCGAGGCCAAAGCGAGTGTATTGACACCTACAAGGAATGTTCCCCAAAAATACGTAGACGTACCCCTTAGTGCAAGCCAAAAAAACATAGCACCAGGACTAGTTGGGAAACAAACAGGTCTCTCAACTGCCAGGACACACATTCCCTCCGACACGGGTCGCCATGCACGGCAAACACATGGGTGGGCGTTCAGCATACAGAGAAGGCCAGTGAGGAAGAAAAAGGGGTGAAAAGAATATACGTGACATGAAATGAAAAGCAAGACGATGAAAAAATGGAGAAAGGAACACTTGAGAGCCTTCTCTGCATCCCCCCGTCAGGACGTGGACCAACCCACCTCGACGGGACAACCCGTTTAGAGGCACTGGAGAGACATCAGTCGATGCCCTGACCCACCTCACCGGTCACATTTCGATGCGATGCGATGCGATGCGATGCGATGTTGAACAGAGGCGATGTTCCGCCACTGTGCGCCCGGACTGTCCCGGACTGTCATCGTGACTGTCCCTTCACCAGTCGTGAGGGAATCCTAAGATATCGTGACTGGTGAAAGGAGAATTTTAGCAAGTTTTACCTTTAGTTTTCAAAACTTAATGCAATGTTGCGGGACGGTCACATTTCAGACATGATACTTGATCGCAGGATCTAAATCTTACTCTAGACGTATTTACCAAGTTTAAGCTCAAAAGCTTCTAATCTGAAAGTTCGAGAATCGGACCTGCGCCATTTTTATAAGCATTTATTTGAGCAATACATGTAAAAAATTTTGGAGCCATTTTAGAGAAAATTTCAAAATTGTCTAAACGCCTTCGTGTAATAAGTATGGTAAAAACGGGTCCTGCGCTCGTTTTCATTTTAAAAAAAACTTGAGTCATTTTTATGAAAATGCCATTTGAACGGTACTGAATACGCCCAATTTGAAGCTCATTTTCACATAAAACTTTCCAGTTTTCCAGAATCTTCATAAAAAATTATTTGAAGCCATAGAACTCACAACTGAGATAATGCACAAGAAATGCGCGTAATGTATATGTGTATATATATATATATATATATATATATATATATATATATATATTCACGATATGAGAGATATTAAAAAATACAATTCTATGATTTTTGAAAAACTGAAAGAATATATAAAAGTAGCCTTTTGAGTTCATTTTCACAGAAAACGTTCGAGTATTCGAGAAACTTCATAAAATCATTTGAAGCCGTGTCCTGGCAAATGCAATCGAAATGCCGGTAATATAAATATTAATAATACATAAAAAGTATTTCATTGGTGTTAGTTTTCAAAAACTACAAAAATTCAAAATACCGTTTATCGTACCGTTTACTGTACATTTAACACTCTTCCGACAAAAAGTTTAAAAAACAAATTGGGAGCTGCTGTTGAAAAAGACTTGCTTCCAATATTTTTAATATTGACCATATTTAATTCAAAATTACGCGAAAATTATAAAAACTTTCAAAAACATGATCGTGACATTAATTAAAGGACTAATTGTGGAGACCAAATTTTATTTCTAGAAAAATGTCCATCTTCAATATCGTCGTTTTAGAAAGACGCCAAAAAATATCCAAACCTTTGAAATTTTCTAAAATTCAGTGTAAATAGTGAAAATATGGGCTACGCCATCTTTTTAGTGTATCTCACTGTATTATTACAAATATTTTAAAGAAAACATTTCGAGCCAGTTTAAACAAAAATTTGAAAATGTACCAGGAGCTTGGTGTACACCCAAAATGTAAAGAATATTCTCAAAAGCGCAGGGCTTCGGTTCGATTCAGATCGACAGGGGAATATTCACTGAGTAAAACGTCATACGAATAGAGTTCTCAGACGGACAGAAATACGGATTTTGCCGTAAAGCAAGGGTTCCCAACGGGATCGGTACATCGACCCTCTGGGGGGTCGATGAAATTTTGATGAGAGGTCAGTGACCATCAAGGGGTCTATTGGGAGTCAATGTAAGTTGTATCCATTGTTCATTCTTAAGAGTTGGGTGTCAAGAAAGTATAACGAGGCATCCTCAACGATATTCTATCGCGCAAGAAAATATTCTCCGCAATACGCACTGGAGATATGTAACGGCCAGTTCTTAAAAAAATAACACTCAACATTTTGAAACCGCTGCACTACAGTGACACTCAGATAGTCAAAAGCGGCAGCGTCTTCGATTATTGAAAATCGAGATATTTACACATATTGGTATACAAAATTATTATAAGGCATATATGATGTAATTCTTTGTGATATAATTATACCGATGCTATATATTATAAGAAAAAAGGAAGAGGATCGATGAACAAGTAATTCTCTTAAAAGAGGTCGACGAAAGTCAAAGGTCTGGAATCCGTGCCGTAAACCAATGTCTCGTTATCAAGGACACACAAACTGAGGGATCTCATTACAAATGTTAGAGGAAGTAATTAACATCATATTGGAACAAGATTTATCTACGTATTACGTATCAGGGCCCCACAGTACGATTTTTCTGTTGAAAAATTTACGTTTTTTCTGCAACATAACAAACCTTTCTCCACACTACGTGTATTACTCCGTATGTATACAATGAAGTAAAAATGAAATGGGAAACAAAAAACATAATTATAGAAGATCCTGTTTAATTTGGCATTGACTCTGTCGAGTTTCTTGACTACCTTAACAGTTTTTATTTAAAAAATATTACGACTGTCTACACTCTACAGTATGAGTATAAATCAAAATTCTGCCGTTACGGCACACCATCACATCCTGCGCTTTTAATAATAGCTTCGTCTTTGCCTATAGAAAGGTAAATAATTGTTATTGAAATGCCAAAAACAACAAAAAGGATCGCAAAGCTCAGCATAGAACTCGCCTGCTAGTAGGCAACCCGCAGTGCGTGTATGCGCTACGGTCCTTCAAAGTATTCCAATTAGGGAGCAACTTATTGTCCGAATTAAATACAGTGACTTGTGGCAGATCATCGGCTGTGGCGCCGTTATCCAATCGGGAGCTTCGTTACATAAAATTAAAGTCGTAATGAAGCTCCCAATAGGATTATCGGTTAATGTCACAAGTCACTATACTTAAATCGCACAAGAACACAGTTGTAGGTTTGTTCGCGTTCCCGGGCGCTGAAACTGCCGGTTTCATTAGTTCCGTAAGTGTAGTGCTTGCTTTTTCTTCGTGAGGTGGCGGTGATCTTTTCCCCGCTGGATGGTGAGATCCGACGCCCACCTACACGATAGCTGCCGGAGTTTACCCTCATCCAGGTACCTCCTCCCAGCGGGGTACCGCCGCAGCCGGGGCATGCTCCAAGTTCCCGACCGACCTGTCTTCCAGCAAGTGTAGTGCATGTGTATGTGTATATGTAAGAGTGGAGAAGGAATCAAGCATGAGCAAGCGTGTGGTCCGTGGTCTGTGTCCCGCTAGGATAGGATACTAGTCTGGCATTTGCCTGCTAATGATCAGAGAAACTAAGGAAATCTACCGATTAGAGCACCCGACCGCTGGTTATGATATGAGAATGAAGGATTAGGGGGCGGATCAAGAAAAGGAAAACTAAAAAAGGTGAGAGAGAGAGAGAGAGAGAGAAACGAAGAAATGTCCCGAGCAGATTAATGGCAACCTTAATCTCCACGCGACCTTCATTGTCATTTCGATACAACATAAACGTTCAGATGGTAAGAATTCAACGGTTATGCTACGAAAATGAAGGATTAGGTGGCGAATTAAAAACAAAAATAAAACTGAAAAAGGCGAGACACAGACGAGGAAACCTGTCGCGAAACGTGTAGTACCACCGAGGAGGCCGTACAGGGCGTAAAAATCCGAGGAGACCCGCATGCTAGTAGTCAGACAGCTCGTCTTCCACTCTGCGTCCAGGGTTCAAATCCCCATCGATCCATGTAGAATCTTAGGAGGACAAAGACACTTCGCGGCAATTTTGGGGTATGCTCCCAGATTCCCCTCCCATTCCACAGTCGCTGCATTATCATTCAAATCATATGAATAGCAAAATCTCATCAATTTTTTTCTGGCTACAACACTTAGGAACAGATATCAAAAAAGTACACCAGAAACTCTTGACAGAATTTGAACTTCAATACCAAGAGAAATCTTAAAATATTTCCTCTATGGCTACATCTTTCTCAATGATATTGCATTGGATAAACTTGATATTTTGGAGTAATACCAATTTTGCTATATACATTTGATTTTTCATAATAAATTTTATAATTTTTTGGATATGAAACAGCTTTAAATGAATGTTAATGTTATATTGAAAAGAGTGAACTAAATCTCACGCTTTTAAAATTTAATTATGAGAAATATCAGAACAATTCAGTAGCGAACATATGTACAGTTATAACTGTAGTAAAGAAGGGGACAAATTTTCAAAACTTCCATTGAACACAAAGCTCACAAAAAGAAACTTGATAAACTTTGTAGGATCATTGAAATCATCTGTGAATTAAAGGAAGAGCAGTTGACTTGCAATTCTTTGATTACATATAAAACACTTCAACAAGAAATCTTGACATTATTGAGACAATACAATAGAAAAGTCTCCTATCTGAGAAAAGATCAAATCATTCATTCTTCTACAATTTAAATAACTACCAATATCACCTAGATAAATTGTATAAACAATTGGGAAATTGACATTTTTAATTTTATTTATTTGTGAATTCTATTTAAACAATAAACCATACTCTAACTACCTTCTACATCTTTCCACAATAAATAAAAATGGTGAAAGCAAATATACAACCTCTGCTCATTTCTAGAGCCTCTGGGGCCTGTAACTTTACTTTCAAAGCTATTTAATGATTTGGAATGTTTTGCAAATATTAAATTAAATATTGTCTTAAACAACAATCCATAATCAATACTTTTAACTTTTTACCAGTCTGACATCTTAAAATAAATCTGAATAAATACAAAATTTCACTTCTGATCCATTTCACAAGCAATTGGTCTGAAACTATCACATTACTGGTTTAACAAATGAACTTTGTGCAGTGAAAGGAGTTAGTAACAAGCAATCTGAAATTTAACATTAGTGTAGTTCAATAGCAAATTATAGTGTTGTTCACAGAAATCAACAAATATTATAATAAAGCCCATTATTGGAAGGAGAAGAAAAGAACAAGAAGAAGAAATGGAAGGAAGACAATTTTATTATTCTCAAATTCTTTTAATAAAAGAATATATTTTTTGAAGCCACACAGTAATATTTTCTGGATTTGGGGGTAACTGAATCATATCTCTATACATGGTTCGTTATCCATAAAAATAAATTTACTGACAGCAAAAGGCCAATATTTAAAAAGGAATAACATGCATCTTCACTAGCAGAACTTATTTTAAATAAACAAACATGGTCAAGAAGTAATATACTACTGACATCTTTTAAGGACATTTTAATGAAAAACAATAAATATAAAAATGCATTGTTGAGGTTCTGCAAGGAGGAAAATGGTATACATATTTAAATTAGCCTATTTGCAATTAAATAAATAAATTGTCAATATTACACATATTTATAAGAATATTTCTCTACAAGATATACAAAATTCAATATTTTCATTATAATATGAACACTTTCTTTCTGAAGTTTTATTATCCTATTCAATTAAGGGTAACAACTGCTTATTTGGTCAATGCAATAAATGTGATAGGTACATAAAGAACACATCCAATGAAACTTGATTTTTAAATAAAACTATCAAACTTTCCATTCAAACTTGCATACCATTTTACAGTAGACCTTCATGAAACATTTTCATACTATTGTCAAACATTTAATGAAAGCATGCGAATTATGTTAAAAGTCAAAAACATTCACATGACAATACCTGTCAATAAAACCATCTCCATCTCCATCACAGGCTTGAAACAACTTTCGAACTCTTTCCTCTTCACAAATTGAACTTTGATCTTCACCGAAATTCTCTGAATGTTCTAGCGTACCAGCCATCTTCGGATGCGACAAATTGTATTTACATTAACTACACCAGATGAAATGATCACTTGGTGAAAAAAATGTTCTTTAAAACAATAAATTTGCCAGATATACATATTACAGATTCTTTCACGCGCCTTGTGTAGACGATCTCGTCACGAAACCGTTCGACACCAACTTTCAATGTCTCATCCACGCCCCACATTCGAAACATCATTTTACATATACTCTTGTTCGTAGTGAGTCTCTCATCGTACAACCTTGACATTTAATTGTAGAAGGTTGCCATAAGGCGTGAAAGGCTAAGAGGAACATTGTACTTCACACAACACACGGCCAATCGAACACATGATCTCTCAACACTATTGAGTTTACGAGACCTGAGAATTTATCGCACTATCCAGACACACTACTCCGAATAAAGTAGAGTAAATCTTCCATTCCTATCTCGGCAGCCAAATTTAATATTCCAGTTGCATTTTCATTATTTGTGGCGAACAGTCAAGAGGAGCACTTCTGAATCGAATTTGGTACGTGAAAACTGTCATAGCACAGGATGAAAAGAGCCTTACGGTGAAAGTGTTGATAAGTATAAATTCAGTTATGGTGGTGGAAACGTTTTAACTTTTAAATACCCTAACATAATAAAACAAGCCATCTTCGCTGTTTACGAAGAAAGCTGCACCCTGGTTGTATCCAACGTGCCCAGTGCCTCAGTCGCTTCATCTGGCATTTATCCGGTGGCTGTCAGACGTACAGAAGACAAACGATGTCCCACATGCGCACTTCAGTAATCTAACCTACCGGAAGGTAGCGACACTATGTTTACAAATGAAGTACCAATTTCAAACCGATAAATGAAGAAAAAGTATTACACTACATTTTCCTTCTAAGAGACCATGGTTATACCAGTTTAAAATGTTCCGTTCTTTAGAAAATTAATATATTATTGAAAGTGTGTACCAAAAAGCCAATAAGCTAATTCTGCAATGTGAATTCACATGAAATTTGTAAATTTGGAATATTGTAATACTCAAATCATGGTTTCAATTTAAAGAATTATCACAATATTGAATAGTATTATTGTGCTTCCCAGTCATTTGATATCAAAAACTTTCAAAATTCTACTACAATTTTATCCCGTGAATTTGTGTAAATGGAAAAAAGTTGCTTTTTTTAGGAAATTTGGTAGACCACTAAATACCATTGAAGGGTGTTTTTCAGAAATCCACTGACACCTGTTCAATACACATTTCTTTGATTAGATGATCAAGGTCGCATTTCTGAATAATAGGTGGTTATGACTGAAAAGGTACGTCAGTACTCCCCATTTTCTCATAAAATAATTGCAAAATACACCATGTCTATCTTATAAGAATCAAATTTTGTGATACTAAAAATCAATATGTACCTAACTTGAAGTTAAAATAAAAGTTGAATTCCTTCCTAAAACTGCAAAGACTTCTTACAATTTCAACCTCCAACTGGCACAGCCATGTCTTTTTTTGTAAACAGAAATTAATTCAAATACATAGTAATAATATATTTATAAAATAACATTCATTTGCACTGACCAACTAGATGCAAAATCAGAATGGAGTGGCTAACCATTATCTTGGTGAGGCCACTCTACTTCATCCAAAATATTAAATGAAATTCTTAAAAAATAAAACTGGCAGCTCAAAAAAATCTTGTTTAGAATGCTATAATAGTTTTTACCAGCAAGTCAAATTTTTAAATGGCATTTACATAGTGTGCATATTGGAGTCTACAACTATAATTCCTAATAGCTGACCAAAGTACATAGTAAATGGACAATTCCAATGGTAATTGTCTGCTGTCAAGAGATTTTGGCATTTATGTATTTAGAGGTACATAACATTTTCTTTTGGATAAAGGTATTCTGGTAGTTCTCATTTATTTATTTGGTTCAATATTAAAAATGAAGAAATATCAACAAAAATCAGTTTTTAATTTAAGAGAATATCACTCAAGAATTAGTGTAAATTATTTGGTATGCAAATTAGCAAAATACTTTTTTCTGTGATAACATCTTTCAAAGTTTCTGAAATAAATATTTTGTGATTTTCTTTGCCTGTAGTAGTTTAACAATTTAAATTTACCATAAAAAATTATTCTTTCTATTGAGTATTTTTAAAGACATTCACCCTCCTCGGGGGGGAAAAAGAACTGTGCTGTGTGCAGGAGAAAAGAAATCTAACACTGAGTTAAATTACTAAATGTTAATTGTTTTCTAACATTTCATAGATGTGGTTCAAAGCATTTGGAGGCATTTTTTTGCTTTATTATTCGGCAAATTCTTTTGTTTTCATAAAAGGTGTTTACTAGTACCTGCATATAAGGCCCGAGTGGCACGTGCGTTGAGTTGACATGCATTGTAAATTAACAGCATCTTATGCAGAACGGCCAAGAGCACTAGTGTGCCATTTCACATAAGATGTAGTGTTAATCTACAACATGCATTACATAACGCATGTGCATAGCAGGCCAGAAAAGTCTTTGACACGCAATATTGGTGATAATTTAGGATAGGTGATAGGAAAGGTTATGGGAGTGTTCAATTGGGTAATGAATACTCTCAAATTAAGAACATTTAGCACTAAAAAATGTTACAAATACAAAAAATAAAAAAATGTGACATTGTATTTTCTCATTTTTACAAGTTATATACATATATATACAAAACGGTACTTATTAGTGTAGTTGTCAGTCCATCCATCAAAAAGTTAAATACATAAAATTGGAGTAACAGAAAATTAACAGGAAAAATAGACACAATATAAAACACAATAGTTTTCATTTAGGGCAACTTAAGGTCACCATCATTTCAAATATTCTTACTGCTTAACAAATTGTTTATTTCCTTTTATGTTAATAAATATATTGCTGGAGACTAGCTTAATATAAGAAGGGCTTAAAAATTATGTGATTAGTGAACAAAAAGGAACCAAATAAGCTATAAAAATTGAAATTACCTGAATTTTCTTGGTCCAAAATTCTACATTTTAAAGATATGAGTTGATTGTCTAAACACATAATTAAGAAGTAACTGTTGCATGAACTACAATTGCTTACTAATTATTGTAATTAACTTTATTTGGATCCTAGATGCTCACCGTTTCTCACAAACTGATAACACAACAAACAAGATACAGACCCTCAACAGCACCCTGAGAACCATGAAATTCACGACTCAAAATAAACATTTGTATGTATAATCAAAACAGAAATCTCAAGACAGCTAGTAGGGAAGCCCAGCTTTTTAACTGCCCATAATGATGAAATTAAAATCACAATTCCATAGGCACACACTCTTTCTCCATATTTGCCACTTCAACAAAGGTGTTCATGTTCAACTATTAACTGATGGATCAAATTCTGATTCACTCTAGGTCTCATTAGTACATTTTTGACCAACACAAAAAGAATTGAAAAATACTACTAATATATAAACTGATATGAAAAACCAACAAACATTCATTACCATTCAAACAATACTTCATAATATTTTAAAGTGAATTAGAAATACTGAGCTCAACAGCCCAGAAGCATTTGTTATGTTTATTTTTCATATAATAGAAGCAAAACATCTGGAAACACTTCAACAAATTGGAAACAATTTGAAAGAGTTTTTACATACAAATTGCCTTGCTTTACAAAAAAAATTCAAGTTCTTAAAAACTCCTGACCTGATAAGAAATTCAATGTATCCTGAAACATTGTGAATTTCAATGTTAATAATACACATTCTTTTGCCAATTATAATTCAATCTATTATTTTGATTTATTAATTACTGTTGAAAAGGGGTTTTAGGTTGTATTTAATAGATATTAAAATTATTTTTATCATACCAACCTAAATATTTTTACAAAAATTATCAACACCTGCGGAACTGACTATTCTGCACTGGCATGAACAGATATAGAACATTTTTAATGTCAATATATTTGAAACAGATGTTTCACAGTATGGTTCTGCACAACTGAACTTCACCATTATGATTCTTATCTTCCAGTTCACATCATTTACCATTCGTAACAAACTACAAACTAGAAAGCTCTGAGTGTATTTTCAGAGTAATGAAACTCAAAGAAAGCGAAAAATAATCATACTTCAGTCAAACTAATAAAATCCAAAATCACACACAGAAGTGAAAATACACAGATCAAAATTTTCTGTCACTCTTTTGAATGCCTTATTTTATCATTCTCACTGTTTGTGATTTTAATTTAGACGTCAATATACTGTTTACAAATAATCCATTTACTGTTTCAAAGTTTTGTTTTCAAACATTAGAAAAATTGTATGCATTAACCTATGAATTATGTTTGCAATACTGTATGTAACACATGCAGTCATATGCCTAAACTTCTCATTTGCTCTCATGCTCTACTGCCTACCATGTTTCATGCAGAATACAACACTACCATTGACTTGAATGATTTATTGACAAAATGTTACACAAAAGCATATATTTCCTGACAAATCAACGATTTTCTCAAGCAACACCAAAATCCTCAACTTTTCCAAGATTCCATATCTTTCCTTAACAGTTGGCTGTCTTGAAGTGTAATATTTGGACACGAATATTCATAATGTATATAGACTTTAGAATGTATACAGAATATTCTTACTTCTATTTTCTAACAAAATTTATATTTTGTACAAAGTTCATGAAATGCATTAAATTACAAAATTTTACCTCACTTAATATCATATTTCCATTTTCCTAAGCTTTTCCCCCTTTTGAGTTCTATGTTCTTGAAAAAGAAACTTATTACAGCAATAATGAACAATTAGGATGCGATAAGAAGATGCACACTAATACGAAGAATATACAATGATCATAAAATTACTTATGTGGCAATTATTTATAACAATCGTTGCTTATCAGGGTTAATGAGATTTCTAGAAAAGAAGATTCAACATGAAATCTTATTAAAAATAAATGTAGGAACATTTTTATTACCCGAATACTAGCAAGAAATTATCTACGACACCTAAATTTTACATGAAAACAAAAAAATTTAAGAGCAAACTCTGATGGAAGACACTGTGAGAGTACACTTGTAAGAGTTGTCTTGCCTCGCATTTTATCCATAATTATAGACTTCCTCAAACTTGATAAAAAACAAAAAAAAACTTAAAAATAAAAATTAATTACTATGAGATTTCATTTTAATTATACATATACAACCAAATATTTTGTTTGCCTATTTAATTTCATGAATGTATTTTTAAAGTATAATATTTAATTAACAATATCTACCTTAAAGTCAACTTCTTAAATATAACAAAAAGTACAGAGAAATTGCATTGTCATTTTCAGAGGAAATCTACCCCCATTACCCCTTCTTTTTACTCATCACCTGCAAAGATGTACATAAAGGCATATTTTAAAAAGTTGGAATTGATACATTTTTCCAGCAACGTCTAAAATGTATAAACGTTTTCTTATTTACTTATTCCAGGTCACAGAGGTATTCCAGTCGAAACAATGATTATACAGAAAATTTAATTTTCTAATACACAAAATACCTAGGCAGTACTACAACAAATAAATTTATTATCAAGGAATTATTGTGTGAAAATATAACATTAATAAATATTATTTGTTGTTGTAAAATGTATTTCTGTAGTAAATTTGAAATTTGTGAAAAACAGAAGACATATCTTCTAAAGATAAGAAATTTCTAATATTTCTTTGTTTAAAGAAAGTTAAGTTTTTTCAATTTGCAAATGTCATTAAAATTTTCAAATAATCAAAAGCAACAATGTTAAAAATTCCAAATTATTAGTGATTCCCCACATACATCAACAGAAAATTTCCTTTACTAAGGGCATAAAAAGACCAAAGATCCAAGTGAAGATTCTTGCAATAATAATAAAAATAATTTTAAAAAAAAGATGATTGAGGAAAAGCAAATATTTCATTTACACACAACTTAAACTTCATTAAAAGAAATTAATGAAAATTATGAAATTAAAATGTAAAACTCTATAATCAATGTTTATTGTTCTTTATGGTACCAAATCTGAGAAACAAAATCAATCACCAAGAATTTTTCCAACAAAAAATTATATATTACTCTTCACTATGCTTCATCTCAATTTTAATGGCAGGTTTATTTTGTAACTAGTCAGATTGGTTAATAAAATAAAAATGTAAAAAACTATAAACAGGACATGAGAATTATTGATTTTGTTACTAATCACATGTTGTAAATTGTAGCCAGAAAGAAAAACAGAAACAACATACATCTATAAGCAAGTGCAAATTAAAATCAAGAACAAAAGCATTAAAGCAAATTACGTTATCATTTAAAGAACATATTCCCACTTTGTATTGTTTCTTTGAAATTTGTTTCTAGAGAAAGAATTATCAACCTATGTATTGAGAGTCACATTTTAACTTCAACATATTTTGGTAGCTTTGAATGCACAAAACAAACAAGCACATTCACAATTCTCAATTACTTTAAAAATGTTTTCCTATGGAAAGTTTGATGCAATGGCAAAATGTGATCAAGGTTATTGCAAATTATATTTTTGACCACCCTTGGACTATGTAATTAAATGTGTTTTTTTATTTTCTGAGATAACAACATAATACTGTCCTAAGACAAGAGAATATCTTAACAGAAATAATTATTAATAATTATTATTAATCTAATAATTTTCAGATGTATTGAAAATACCTTCTTTCCTGCCTGTATCAAAATTTATACAAAAAACAATATAAAATATCTTTGTTTATCATGACTGGACATAGCAGAAACTGCTGCTGTGTAAATTTGACTTACAACAGAACGTTGTGTAAATAACATTTCATTAAAAAATCAACTCTTATAATTTATAATATTCACCTCATTTCTTTCTACACTACAAGGGAAGCTGTACAAAACATCCACAAGTTATTAATGATAATTTATCAAATAAAAAAGACAAACACTTTTTTCTTATTTGGCAATATAACTTTCAGTTTAAAATAATTTTTTAATGCGGCCTAGCAGAAACTCACATCTAGCAGACAAATATGACATCCTCAGTATATTTGTTATACCTATGCTTGCTTACTGCAGTCAAAAAATATTAATTAATTCACCTACAAGAAGCTATAAAAAAAAAAGAGAGATATTGTGAAAATACTTTGGAAGGATAGCAATTACTAAATATGAAAGGAAACATGGCACATGGTTTATCATATTGACCTTGAGAATTGGTTTTAAACTACAATGCACTTTAACTAAAGCCACAAAACTACTATTCACATCAACACTGTCAAGACACATTTTCACTGAATAGTCCATGATTCGAAACTCAAGTTTTTAAATATAAAACTCGCATTCTTGGATGGTGTGCATTTCACAGTTAGTGAAAAAGAATCTTCCAGAAATTTTCAGAGACATTATAGCAATGGGTATGAGAAATGAAGACTGTTGCATGAATAGTTTTTAGTAATTTCGAGAGATCAACTTTGAAGCAAATAAAATTCTTTGTTACAAAGCATGTTTAGAAAACCTCCCGTTGAATTTGTTTGAAGCTATTTATGACAATCACAAGGATAAAAGTATGTAGACAGGAGGAAGCAACCCAGTCCATTTTCATTCCAAGTCTTAAGTGAAGTGTGTGAACTGATGTCAAACAAATACAACTACACTATAAATTACAATGCATTTAATGAATTGATATTTTAAATTACTTTTACAAATTTATTGCAAATTTGATATGTATTTTTCACTTAATTTCCATAAACTGCGTCATGGCTTCTCCCTAAACATAAAATTTGA
This sequence comes from Acheta domesticus, assembly GCA_031308135.1. Lineage (NCBI taxonomy): Eukaryota > Metazoa > Arthropoda > Insecta > Orthoptera > Gryllidae > Acheta > Acheta domesticus. The sequence continues at coordinate 19,000,181 of JAHLJT010002630.1, forward strand.
CTTGGAGAATTGCCTGAAAACTGATTCACTATGAATGTTACAACCTGAAAAATCTAAGTCCTTCAGCCAAAACTTATGGTTATGAGCAATTCAACTCTTTGTTGCAGAAGCAATTACAGAAAAAGTTAACTTTATTTAAAGTTACCTTCATTAAAAAAAATTAGGAAATAAAATAAAATCATGAAAGAATATAATGTATCTCTTGTGACAAAATGCCAAAAATAGTTACAAGACCCGTATTTCAAAAACAGTTATGACAACTTAGGTCATTTCCCTATTCGTCAGTTCCCTCATTTTAGAATCAGTGCACCTACACAGGGCATGTAAGTGGAATAACGAAGACCAGCCAAAATATCAGGAACAATTTTAACATCGGGACGTGATGAGTATCCTTCTTGCATTCATTCTTCTTAATGCAGCTCACTGTGAATTTAAAAAATTATAAAATGAGGTAAGATTACATTACAAAATCAAAATGTTTGATTTAAGCAATGCAATCATTTGCGCTTCAGCGTCTAATAATTACAAAATTTACCCTCTTACTCTTTTAAAATTAGATCATCAATTTTATTTTACTCATTCCTAAAATATCACACTTTTATGAAACAGGACAAAAAAACTATACAAAGTGATGGATAATTTCAAAGAGAGAAACTCACAAAATAATAAGATATAAGTATTCACACAGTAACAAAATAATATAAATTTGTTATGCAGGATAGGTTAAGGGTTTTCTTGATACGGAAACAATTCTAAAATAAGTCATCACTTGAAGCACAATTAAAACATTTCATAGAAAAGTAATGTCACTGGTTAATCTTCTGCCAGGTTGTTAAAACACTCATCAAAAAGTTAAAGTAAGGTTAATCTCTCAGCAAAATTGTTTCAACACCATTACATAAAAGGAATATGTTTTTTTATTTTGCTAAGTGAATTGTAATGATGTTATTTATAACTGAACTCTGCTGACATAATTACAAAAAATTTGAACTCCGCTACATGCTAACTGAATCACCTTTCTACCAAACTACACTTGCATAGATTTACTGATGTTGCAGCTGCTAACAAACTTAAGTTTGAGAAAAACATTTTAAATTAAGCATCCACTTTTATTGAAATCAAGATACATTCTTCCACCTTTATCTTGCTTATGGTGATGAGCTTGTCAAATCAAATGATCGCAAGAGCATATTTCAATATAAACAATGAGCTGAATTAAAAATGTTCTGAGACAAATACTATAAAAAATGTATTTGCAGCATTAAGAATTATGTCCTATTCCAACTAAAATAATAGTTGAGGCTGCCTCATTTCACTCTAATAGTAGTAAACAGATTCACAGATTCTTGCAAGAAACCAATGTTAAACTTTAAATAAAATGAATTATTTGCATTATCAATGCTGTACCTAAAAAAAATATGCATGCAAAAAACGGATTCACAAACATTACAAAATCTTGTAACAGTATTTTATTCCTTCAATCTATTTAATCCACCATCTACTTGGACCATCCTCCTTGGACATTAAAGTCTTGCATTCTCTAATGTTTACTTGTTACTTAATTAGTATATTGCATTCACTGAATTTTTGTCTTTTACTTATTAAAATATCTTTCCCTGACATACGATGAGTTTGGGATGGTACCTTCTAAGAAAAATTCTTAAAAAACACTGTCTAAAATGGAAATACATTAAATTCAACAAAAATCATACTTCCTTCACACATTTTGTTGTAAAACACTACTCAAAAATGAGAGATCTCCTTCAAAAATTACATTTTAATTCCATGGCAATAAATTCTTCATGGAATTGCATAGCCACACACTGGCACAAGAATTCTGGAGAAAACATTCTCCGTATTAATGTTTGTTTTGAACAAGAATCCATTATCTTCAAAAAGTTAATTGTGATAAACAATCTATTATTGGTGTCTTCTAAATAATGAAAGCACTGAATCTTCAAACATCAACTTAGGAACATTTAGTGACAAGCCAAAATGTCAGTGGTTCTCTGAAAATTGTTCACTGCTTCCATATTCATAGTAGCTCTTCGTCACCTCCTTTTCTGGCTTCTTTCTTATCCATTTCCTTTCCCCTTTATCACTTCAACCATCTTTTCATCACTCCGTCACTTTAGTTCACCTTTCCCAGTATTGTGTATGCAAAACCAACATGAAAAAGCTACATGAGAGAACAGGAAAAAGCTTGATATAACTGCCATTGGCTCAAGGATTATGGAGTCAATTTTGAAGGTTCAACATTATATTTATATTCATTTTTTCCCCTTCCTTTAATTCTTTTAAATATTTTATCAATATCATCAGCATCTCCCAAAATATTATCTCCTTTCTTTTATCCACCAATCATCACATATCAGCTCCAAGATAACTCAAATCTGTATTGTTCAGAAATTTTAATGTTTTCTGCTCATCAGCTCATTTTTCACCTAGTACTTCATTTATTTAATTACGACTCTTCTATCATGTCTTAACTTTTTGTATTTGCCCTCACTTAGTAAGTCGTTCGACATATTTTTATTTCCTTTCTCTCTACAATTTTTTCAACTTGATCAAGGCTTTTCCTTTTCTTTTAACTGGCTCCAACAAAGGAAAGATGTTCATTATCATCAGGAACAATAAGTTTATTCATTGTTGTACTTATCATTGTTGACTGTTAAAAGGATTTTTTTATTTTTCAGTGATACCAATACGAATATTTTCAGACTCCTCACCAGAAATTAAGGTTTATTTAATTTTTTCAGACTCCTCACCAGAAATTAAGGTTATTTAGTTAGTGACAGTTAAGTTTCACTGTTTTGTGATGATTTTAAATAAATTTTTTAGCAAATGCTATTACTTTAAAAGAGAAGAATTATTTGTTCCCTTTCATCTGTCCCTTTTTTTTCTCCATCTTCTACTTCAAGAATTTTGCACAATCTCTCTCTTAAGAAAATACTGCATAATGAAACATTTTATGATTTTATGTATTCTCTTCCCTGTTAATGTTCATCACATATATGATATTCACATCAGACTCCCAGTTTCACAACATTCAATTCATGTATCTTCCTTCATTTTTTCAACCTTAAAAACAGGTACATCATATGAGTTGCTGCCAAATTATCGTTCACAACAGACTTTACACTTAAGGTACTCTGAAAATCATACAATTTAACACTTCATTTAATGCGAGACCAGTTTAACATCCATGGAAATTAAATGACTTCACTGGCAACGATTCACTAAACAGGACTGATCTGTAACGGGATTGATCTGTAATTTCTTTGCTTATAAAAATAAGGTTAATAAATGCCACATCATTCTTCATGATTAATATACACGACTTCCTTCATCATCTTATTCTTGTTTTATCCAAAAATTCATATTCTTTTTTTCGTCGAGTTATACTGAATTCTGATACAATCCCATCAACACCTAGTAAAATAATTTGCAAATTGTATTTAACCTATTACTTTATTTGGAGATTAAGAAAGGAGCACTTTCAATTTGTAATGTATTAACACAAACTAAAAAAATCTCCTTTCTTTTATGCAATACCAAAATTATGTGGATGCCATCAGATTAATATTCTATTACTTACTCATTGAATTCACGATCAATTGGAAGTACTTTTCAATTCGAATCACTGACAATGATTGTAGTATTTAATTACTACGAGCATCAAAAGGAAGAGGTATCTGTATAGTCTCCATGCAATATGATCTATGCCAAATTTGTTATCTTCAGTCAGAGGCAGGAACTTTGGGAATATCATTCTGTAAGTCATCATAAATAAAATTCAACATTAAAACCTTGAAAATATTTTAAAATTTTTCTCAACACATCATTTAAACGTAATATCATATAAAATATATTTACGACTTACCTCCCAGTGTATATCCAAATTCAGATGTATTGCCAGAATCAGAGCCACTCATATCTACACACTCATATATATCAATGAATGATTTGGAATGAAATTCCATGCTTAATACTGATTATCTGATCACAATAGGGTGAATTTTAAAGCATATGTATCTTAACTTACTGATGGATGTACTTTACAACTTCACTGTTAACTTTTTACAAACCAATGTTCCTATGTCAGATTATTTCACATTCTTCATCACTTGATACTAAATCAATAACAGGAATTAATGAGAGATCCTTTGCAGCGACCTTTGAAAACGACACCTCTGGAGATGTTTTAGGCCCACTTAAAATATGAGGCACTTTAGAGAGAGACACAGAAAAATTGTTTGCTACCTTTGGAGTTACATTTGCTTCTAATTCACTCTTTGTTTCTTTCCTACTCATTGAAGCACCATTGCCCAAACTGCTATTAACCCTCTTTCCATTGGTAGTACTTGGCTTGTTCACCGGTGTTAATACATCAACCTTCTGTTTCCTTGAATGGCTATTTTCAATTATACTACTAGTCACCTTTTGAGAAGGTATGTGAACACTATTTGCTGATTGTCTAGACACAAGAGGCCGGTTGCATTTTGATTCTACAACAGAACTAATAGATGCTCTCTTGGCACCACTAGAATTATTTGTATAATATGCAATCTCACTCGGGGTCAATTTTCTCACATATACTTGCAAGTTCTGGCACTGACTAAGCAAATTTTGTTTCTTAGTCCCTAATCTACTCTGCACAGATGTTCTTGTTCTTCCTCTCCACTGCCTTCCAGGTTTCCTGTACATATGAACCCAATCGTCATCTGTTTTCTTACGAGGTTTCCATGAAACTGGCCAAAGTGTACTTCCTCTATCCCGATTGTCTTCATTAACAATTGATGGCTTGGCAGGGCAATGTCGTTCAAGCCTTTCTAATTGTACTAGAGCAGTTGTAGGTGATGCTCGTGTTTTCTTATAAACAAGCATCCCTAGAGGGGATGAAATCGGTATACTTGAATACCAAAAAGAATTTCTGAAACCACGTTTACGTAATGGGTGATCAACATTTTTTGTAAGCTTATTCCCCTTGGTGTTAATTAAATTGAAGTAATTTAAAAAACTGTCCTTAGTACTCTCCTCAGTCACTCGTGGGGGTGAAGGTTCTCGCTGACTTGTACAACAACATTTTTCATGCTCTTGTACTTCTTTTAAGGTATTAAATTCTTCATCACAGTTATCACAGAGATACACATCATAAAGCGGAGGCTGAACCATAGCCTGTTGCTCGCCTGATTCTCCATTGCTTCTTGATAGAAGTGTCTTCTTGGGACTACTCCTTTTCTTGTCATAAAATAGATTTTCATTCCTAAAAGTAACAAGCAACTTCCCATTCACTTTATTGTATAGTGAAGTAGTCCCATCCCAACTATTTACATATTTCAAATCCGAGACTGGAAGCTGCGACAATTCAGCACAGAAACGCAGCATAAAATCGCACTCATGGTAATGATAACAGCGACAAACCAGGTTTTTTAGAATAAGAAACCACTTTGAATCAGATACTTCCCTGGGTCTAACTAATGGAATGGAGAATTGAAGGCTAGACGGCCACCACGGTGGTGCTGTCAATTTTCGTACATCATTTTGGCCACACGAACACTGAACCATAAATGGAACGAATTTTTCTAGTTGGACAAGATTAATTTTTTCTAAGCATGTAGGTTGTCCATCGGCAAACAACAATGGAAGATTAGAAATCATATTTTACTTAGTTTTATGCTTATTATTCGCACTAACACGAAGATATCTTCTCTCATGGAGATCACACGTTTTATACAATCCTCACATTGTATTTTCAACGCTGCATAACCTGCCATGTCCTCCCAATCACCCTCATTTTGATGTATTATGGTACATTTCACTTCTCACAACATGGACTTTCACTACACCACACTACACCCAACAATTGCTCGGCGCCTATACGGTGCATTCGCGCCTATTGCCAAGTAGCAAGTACCAACTTATAACACGATTTGAGAGTATTCCAAAGTCAACAGTTTTCCGTTTGCTTCGACAGGATGCGGCACAACAGTTACTAAGCTGCAATGAGACTTGAGAAATATATCGCTCTTTGGCAATCGTAGTTTCTACAAATTTCAGTGCAAAACATTCTGAATATATTTTAAAATGTCAAAGAACAATTAGTGTCGCATAAAGCACAGGATTCTTGCACTTCAGAATTTTGACAGCGTGAGAAATTTCGAGGGCACGTAAGGGGCAAAGTGCCGGTAACACGTGAAGATCGTGTATTACTATGATTTATTTTCTAAATATTTGAAAATCAGATGATTCTGTAAAAAATGTAGACGTGTTTTTCGACCACTAACCAATGGCGACGTTGCAGTGAATAGTTATTACGCCCAGCATTTTACTTTCTGATTTTTGTAATAAAATATATACCTATAATACTTTGTGACGACAGGAAAGGTATTGAGCTCCTGAACGAAATCTGTGATCCAAACCCCACAGACATGTTGATTCTAGAAATGTTTTTGTTTTGCTGCAATGCTGCATGTGATTTTCAAGGCAGTTTCTCGGTGCATCATGAAATTCTCTTAAAATTTAGAATACAAGCCACTATTACAAGGAGAAATGAGCGTGACAATATCATGTCTCGTCAAAAAGTACAAGAAATCATTATTAGTGTATTCTAATCTCACAAGTGTCGTCCCTCGAACATGTTTATTTTTGGATCTCTCCAAACACTGTGAAGTGACCTACAATGTCAACCAATGTCACTTGAAGCGCACGTAGAAACAGGGGCGGATCTAGCCGATCGTTTTGAAGGGGGCCATCATAGTTTTTGTTAAATAATAATAGTTAATAGGGGACAAATGGGATAATGGAACGAAGTTAGGCAAGAGGACAAAGTGGGACAAACTGGGTCACGGGGGCAAAATGGAACACGAAGACGAAATGAGATAAAGGGTACAAAATGGAGCAAAATGGACAAGGGGACCAAATGAGACTAAGAGAAAATTGGACCAGGAACAAATGGGACTAGGGGTCAAAATGGGACAAGATGGACGTCGGGAAAAAATGAGACAAGGGGCAAACGGAAAAGGGAGATAAGTGGGACCAATGGGACATGGGGTCAAATGGACGGATAGGGACAAAAAGGACAAGGGCCAAGTGGGACAAAAGGGAAATTTATCCAAAGATTTATGAAAACTAATAAAATATACACCTGCGAGTCAACTAAAATATTTTTAATAGACTCTCGAGAATTTTAGCGGTCGTTGCTATGGACGCGTTTGTAAAGCGTTGTTTAGATGGTTGGTTGCCAAGGGGTTAAGCGCGTATTTAACGACGTAACAAAATCATATTTGTTATATTGTATATTATTTTTGTAGTGTATATATGATACTATACTATATTATCTTTACATAATTTTAACACAAATACATATTTGAATCAATTTTGCCAAAGACAGGAAGGAAACAAACGAAAACTCTAGGCCTTTTGGGGGGGGGGGCATGGCCCCCTGGATCCGCCACTGTGTAGAAATTATACTGTTTTCGTAATATTGTTCACCTCATCTTATTATGCATATCAATGTTCATTGCGGAATCTCATTAATTCAAAATAATTAGTTCATGCACAATTGTTATGTACATGCACAATGTATATATTCTCTGCAATTGTTTGATTTGCTCCTTCCTTTTCCTTATTCTCTACACTTCCTAAGTGTGTTCCTAAAAATACAGGGATGATTTGATTTATTTTCGTCAAAGAACAGTAAACAATGTACGCGACCTATGGGAGAAAAGTATAATCTGCAGACGTTTTCTTCAGCTCCAGAATATCATACCTACCTTTTTTACTTTCCCGTATACGTACGTATACACGAAGTGATACGCATAGTATAGGGAAAGTTATGTAATGCTGCGCGAAAAAATGGCGAATTTTCGGCGGAAAAAAATTCATTGCCGGGCGCTGATAACGAACTAGCGGTGCTACAGAATGGCACAGACTTTCCCGTATTTTCTGTTTCGTTTGGTCTCGGCTAGGTATTCGGACTTGCCAATACTCTTGGCAGCTGCCATCTATCGCCGTCCAAACTACGTTGTTTTGTTTTTGACATTTTATTAATTTTTCTGTTTCCTAGTAGAAAAACAAAACTATTATTTTAAAAATATTAAAAAACAATTAAACCTTGCCCAAAATAGGAATTTTCGTTGAAAAATTTAGAGCCGTGTTCAAGAAAATGGCGTTTAAGCGCTACTGTAAATGCGAAATTGGAAGCTCTTTTTCACAGAAAATTTTTGAGTTTCCGAAAAACTTCATTTGAAGTCATTTGAAGCACTTACACTCAAAAATTCAATAGTGTTTACAAATGCCGGAAATGTGCATTTTAACGGTATGAAAGAACTTTACAGAAAAAATTGCATTTGTGTAATTTTTGAAAAAATAAAAAATATCCCAAAATGAACTTTACGCCATAAAAAAGAGTGCAATTAGCACTATCCATTCGAAAAGCTTGAACAAAAATTTTGAAAAAATGATTTTTGAGAAAATGGCGTCTGAGCGTTTCTACAAATACGGAATTTTGAGCTAGTTTTCACAGAAAACTATTCAATTTTCGATGTATATTATTTGACATTATTTAAAGCACATGTACTCATTAATATAATAATGTGAACAAAGAGCCACTAATGTAAATATTAACGACGTGAGAGGAAAGTAGAAAAAAATTATATTTTTGTATTTTTTGAAAAAATAAAAGAACAGAGAAATATGGCGTTTATGCGATATCATAGAGAACATTTGGCACTATGCCTACTATAAGTTTAAAGAAAAAAATTGGAGCCCTTTTTAAGAAAATCTGTTTTTTGTAATTTTTTAAAATTTCAAACATTGCGTGCAATATTGCGCAAAAACTACTAAAATTTTCAAAAAAATGTACATGACCTTAATGAAAGAACTCACTTCGGACAACAAATTTTATTTGAAGGAAAAATCTCTATCTTCAATTTTGTAGTTCTAGGAAGACGCCGAAAAAATTTCAAACTTTTGCAATTTTCGAAAATTCAAAGTTAATTGTGAAAGTAGGACCTATGCCACCTCAATAAGTGTATGTTACTCTATTCCTACAAGAAGTTTAAAGAAAAAGCTTGGAGGCGTTTTTGAGAAAATTTTGAAAATGTCCGGGAGGCTTCATGTAAAGTACCCTCAAATTTTGAAGAAAGTTTTTCAAAATCGATGCACCTCGAGTGGACGCAGATCGATCGCGGAATATCCATTTTGGAAGAAATCGCACGTATGGTTTATGCCCTAGTGTTGTTCACAGACGGACAGACAGACATTTAGGGAAGATCCATTTTTTTCGGTATCAGGGGACCCCAAAACGTATTTCCGTTGAAATATCGAAATCGATTTTCCGCAGCATTACATAACTTTCCCTATACTACGTATATTACTCAGTATGTACGTACATATACGGGAAAGTAACTAGTGGTGCTACAGAATGGTACAAACTTTCCCGTATTAGTTTTCTATTTCCTTGCGTCTGCGCTAGCTATTCGGAATTGCCACATACATTCGGAAACGCCATATTGATCTATTCTTTTGTTCTTTCAAAAATTGCAAAAATGTAATTTTTTTGACTTCTCTCACGTCATTAATACTCACGTTAATGGCGATTTTTTCACACTATTATATTTACAAGTACATGTGCTTTAAATAATGTCAAGTAAAGTTTCTCGAAAACTCAACCGTTTTCTGTGAAAAGTAGCACAAAATTCCGCATTTTCAGAAACGCTCAAACGCCACTTCTAAGTTGAAAGAGAAATACCCGAAAAGATCTGACTTCGATCCATTTCTCCAGAAAAACCTGGAATATATGGACTTAAATATACCGCATACATTAAAATACGCAGTTAAACTGAAAAATTGCACACATGCAAAATAAAAATAGGGTAAATTTGTTTTATTTTTGGTGATAGATAAAGTTATATACATTTCCTTTCCATATGCACAGTCAGTAAAAATATGCAATTGCATGAAGTTCCGCGGTCTAATAATAATAATAATAATAATAATAATAATAATAATAATATAAAATTATAATAATAATAACAACAACAATAAAACCCAACACACTCGCCAACAAAAAACACTAAATTAATAATTTGTATATATTAGGACTTATAATTTGAAATAAAATGTATTTTAAATCAGTAAAATATACAGTAAGTAAATATTGTGCATTTTAAGTAAAGATTAACATATGAAGCCATTGCAGTCCCATTTTTAAACTCACGCCATCTGTTTGGAAACATACAAGGATTATTTTAGATTTTTTTCAATTATTTTGAAGATGAGCATTTTGAAAAAACTCAAAATCAAAATTTTAAATTCAAATTTGAAAACCTTTTTAAACGCAACCCCTATTGAGTTGTATATCATATAAAAGGTCATAAAGAAAGCTGAAAAATGACACCTGTTTCAGCTCTCTATCTTTATTGGGTGAGGTTCTACATTAATTTAAAACTATTCGGAAACCCAATTTTGTAAAATTTTACATGGCTGTATTTCATAAACGGGTGTTAATATTTTACTCAAAATGTGTAGTTTTCTTATTCTTCATTCATACTACCTATGTGTCTAATTTCATCTGAATCTGAGATGGGGATGTAAAATGACTGTGTTGATTTAATTTGGAATGATCCTAATTATAAAACCGACATCTCATTTGTTTTCCCTTCTTAGTTCGATCTCTGGTGTTCAACTCTCTTTCGTCAAAACAAGTCACGACTGTCTTTTCTTTCTCTATAACAATGTCCCCTCTCTACATGCATTGTTCTAATAAAATATTAATTTAATAATATTTTCGTCCCGTCTTTTACAAATTACATGTTATATATTGCCGTATCTTTCTTAATTTCCTGACCCAAAGTTTATTCCTGAAGTACAAGAACACGTCGTTGTTCTAATGTACTTCAATATGGCGTATGTGTCATCGTCTAGAGTGCATGAAATACTATCCCTACCAAAAGTTTAAATAAACAATTTGGAGCCCTTTTGGAGAAAATATTGTTTTTGTAATTTTTTAAAATTGCACATATTGCACGCAATATTGCGCGAAAACTACTGAAATTTTCAAAAAAAATGTACATCACCTTAATGAAAGAACTCACCACGGAGAACAAATTTTATTTGAGAGAAAAATCTCTATCTTCAATTTTGTAGCAGTAGGAAGACGCACGCAATTTTGTAGTTGTAGAAGAACTTTGAACTCGGATTTAGAAACATCGACGTTTTGTTGTCGATGACGGCGACGCCAGCGCCCTACGCCCGCCAGTGAACTTCTGCAGTGGCGGATTTACCATTTTCGAGGACCCATGCCAATACATTTTTGAGGCCCCCTTTTTATTGTTAACAATAACATTTTTGAGATTAGAGATTTTAATGTTTATCCAGAATTAGTTAAGCGATGAAAACAGCCCTTCAAACTAGCGGTGTTACAAACTGGGACATACTTTCTCGTATTCGTTTTTTTTTTTATTTCTTTAATCTGGGCTAGCGCCCCATCCTCTTGCCAGATGCCATCTATCGCCCCCAAAAGTACATTTTTTGACATTTTCTCAATAGTAGAACCGAAATATTACTTTAAGAATATTAACTCTTAACTTGGCAAGCAGAGTCTTACTGGAGGCACAAATTATTTAATGGAATATAATTTACCTCGGTGGTGTATATGAAGAGAAAATAGTATTCTAATTCTTAAATTGGGGTCATTGGTTTGAGAATCTCTATGTATCTCACAAGATACGTTGCCAAGTTCCATTAGAAATATGTATGTACGGAGATACATTGCCAATAAGTGATACATTTATTACGATTATGTAACAGTATATCATTAGTATTGCGGACGGTATCAAGGGCTCACTATTCGTGAAAATCTGACTTCGAAACGTGTTTGAGGGAATAATTTACTACAAATTAGAACAGGATTTATCAACTTTTTCTGAATCACGGCCTCACAATACGAGTTTTTCTGTCAAAAAATCGCATTTTTTGCCGCAGCATTACATTACTTTGTCTATACTACGTACATTACTCCGTATACGAGAAAGTAATAATAATTTTATTCAATTTTTTAATAAAAATTGATAAGAATCGTCTCTATATAAAAATTAATTATAAATTGGTATATTTTAGTTAAAAATTGCTATTTTTTAAAATAATTTTTTAAGTCCCTTGGACTGTGAAGCCCCAAGCTGTAGCTTATTTAGCTTAACGGTAAATCGTTCACTCGCCGCCTTGTTTGTTTCGCTAGGGAAAGTGCAGCAGTCAAATATTTCCACGTCGTAAAACCGCGCTAGACCCTCAAATGCACACAATTCCTTCGTTCTTTCGGCAATTTTCCTCACTCCAGGACGGCCCTGGCGAGGCGGACAAGAAGAAGACATGCTCTTTGGCTTATGGGGCGAAAATGTTGCAGAACTGAACATACTAACTCAACTTGCTGATTTAGCCGGTGCTTTGTCCCGCAACCTAAAGTTCACGTACATAGGATTATAATTTACTCTGTCTTCTTTTGTTCATGTTTCTTAGACTTGCTTTTTGTTTCTACTTTCTCGCCCCCAAAAGTACACAGAGTAAAGAGAAATGATTGTAATGTTGTGGTACAAATTGTCGATTTATCGACAGAAAAACTTGTATTGTGAAGGGGGGCGGGTACATCTCTATACACCTTGTTCCTAAAAGTAGTAAAAGACCTCATGTAACAATGTACGGTCAGAATCCATAGTTTTTAGGTCCCTGATATCGAAAAATCGATTGAGGCAAAACGTCTTTCTGCCATTGTTCTATGCTAGTGCATTAAACTGTTCAGACGATTTTATCCAAAATTGATATTCCCTAATCGATCTGAATGAAATCGTGGCTCTACGAGATTGAAACTGATATTTTGATATTTGGGGACACATTACATGAACCCTCAAATACATTTTTAAAATTTTCTCAAAAATTATTCCAATTCTTTTATTAATTTTTTTCCTTGGATAGTCCCACAACCGATCTTCTGTTATCATGGATCCACAAAACATGAATTTTGACAAGTGTTAGAGGAAGTGATTTACTACCCACAGCAACACGGTTTATGTGGTTTCTTGTTACCAGAGCGCTACAATATGAGTTTTGTGTCGAAAAATCGACGATTTTCGGCACAGTATTACAAAATTTTATCTTGACTACGTAAACGTGGAGAGGCAAGAAAGTAAAAATAGCTAGCAGGGGTGGGGATACTGTACTACTGATACAACACATTTTTCCTTTCGAATACACGAATGTGAAAAATAAATATCTTGGCAACGCGGGGTGCGTCAGGTAGTTGACTTTCATTTAGTTTCGTAAAAAACAGTAAAACTGTATTTATTTATTTACGTCAACAAGAGTTTAAAACTGTGTGTGACGAGACATTTAATGTAGAATGTAAGTGATGTACTGGCAAGAAGTACAATTTGCGCACGTTTTCTTGAGCTCTAGAATCTCTTCTCTGCCCTCCAACCATCAATAGTTGAATGGTGAATAACAGTACAAACAAAGCGAGGTTAGCAAGATTTGAAAATAGACACTTTTGCTTCCGAGGTATACAAAACTATAGAACAAAGAAGTTTTGTACAACGTACCAGTGCGTATGTTTTGAATTGTCAGTGGCAGTGTCGTTCCCAGTGTCTCATGTATTACCTCTTTGCCTTCCAAAATGTCTTATTTTAACTTCTTTCTTGAGTTAGAGGTCTCATTCCTGTTTAATAAAATAGAAATCATTCCTAAATCCCAAGTAAAAACATTTTCTTTCTTAATTCGCTCAATTAATGAACTGTACAAATGATAATCTACACGTTGCTGAATATTGTTGCATTTCCTCCATAGCTACTAGTGATGTCATCACCCACCTGGTTGATGATCAATGTCATCAACTACCTTCCCCTCTTCACTAATAAAGGAATCTGGATATTTACATCTCCAACGTTGATAGACAAATTCTTCGACGTGGATGGCTGACTGACTTGGATTCTCCAAAACATGTATTTTTGTTTTATCAATACGAAAATTTAGATTATATTTTTCGAAGACATCTTTTAGTTTGCGAAGCGACATTCCACGAGTTCGTCGTAAGATGAGAAAATAATTTGGTCGTCTGCAAAACAAATAATTTTTAGAAGAAAAACTGTCATTCAGGAACATTTTCATACTATGATTGTGTTCATCGTGGCAATTGAAAATGTGAAACTCAGGCTTATGCATGATCTTCATCAAGGGTCGGGAAAGGGCGCTGGCGATCGATAAAGCACTTCCCCTAACCAGATAAGGCGAGGTTGCCACCAACAATCATGATGTGCATTATTTAATAAGCCGATATCTTTCAAATAAAAGATTAGTATCTAAATTATGAATACACCCCCACCCCCACCCACCCACCCACCCACACACCCACACACACACACACACACACACACACACACACACACACACACACACACGTCTTCCTGCGAGACTCAGAAATCTACCGTGAGATCCTTCTCGAACAAACTTTTCTGATCGCGCTACTAACTTTTCTCGAAGTCACATGGCAGAGCCACGAACCGGGAGGTCCTAGATTCGAATCCCAATGATGTGAGGATTTTCGACACTAGCTCGACAGCTAGGTCGAATTCAGTCGCTGTCTGGAGGAGAATTCTAGCGGCCGGCCGCTCTGATCGGTAGTTTTCCCGCGTTTTTTTCCGATCAACACTAGGCGAATGCCGGAGCAGTACCCTAACAAATGGGCCAAGGACCGTGCGCAATCTTTCCTTCTTCCTCTTCCTTGTCCTATCTTCACCCTTCCTTACGCACACAATTACATACACTACACTTACCATACATGCCAGGAAACCGGTCGGCTTAGAGCTTGTCTCGGATAGAGCGATGCCCCGCTGGTGGGAAATAACTGGTCGGGGAAAACCCCGTGAACTTACGTAGGTCGACGTCGGATCTCGCCATCTAGTGGGGAAAGTCCACCGCCACATCCCACACTTATGGGACTGATGGGACTGAGGAAAAAACACACTTATGGGACTAATGACCTTAGCAGTTGACGTGCCCGGCATCATTAACAATCAATAATCAAAGACAGATTGCGTTGTGACGTCATCGACACAGTGACAGACGTTACAATATAAAACAAGCACATTCAGACGCTCTTGTTATGTCCATTATATCGGATTCAGCTGCTTCTGCCTGGTGGAGAATTGTATGTTGGCTGCTCCGATCGGTAGTCTTCCGTTTCTCCACTCAATACCTACCGTTAAAAGTGGCTCAGGTCAATAACTGATGTCACTGCAGTGCCTCTGACCAGGAGGTCCTAGGGTTCGAGCTCCGCCCAACGCTGGCAGGATTTTCAACACTAGTTATATATATGTATATATATATATATATATATATATATATATATATATATATATATATATGTTTCAACACTAGTTATATATAGATGAATTCAGCCGTTGTCTGGAGGAGAATTCTAGCGGCCGGCTGCTCTGATCGGTAGATTTCCTTGGTTTCTCCAATCAATGCCAGGCGAATACCAGACTTGTATCCTAACAAGCGGGACACGAACCGCGCGCTTCCTCATGGTGGATTCGTTCTCCACTCTTACAGACATATGCATGCACTACACTACCACATATGTCGGGAGAGCTGTACAGAGCTTCGAGTTTGTCCCGACAGGAGCGGTACTTCGCTGGGGAGACTTCTGGTGAAGTAAACCCCGCAAGCAGCCGTGGAGGTCGGCGTTGGATCTCGCCACCCAGCGAGGGAGGATCACTGCCCCACCTCGAACATCATCTGGTGTGTCTACATCGATGGTGCGCCTGGAAACACGAACTATTTTTATTCCCCATCGTCTCCGAGATAAGCTCCTCTTACAGGATGCGATTTGCGCGGTCGGGCATGAACACTGAATCATCGGCAGTTTCATGACTTCTGAGGAACTTCCGGCGGTGGAGCAAAGTTTGAATTTTCTCCCCCCCTTTCTCAAACACACATATACACACAAACACGCAAACACACATACACACACACACACACACACTGTAACTTGTATACATACATATATCGTCAAGGACATTGACATTATCATGCTGCATTCTATTTATATGTTCCTCAATGAATAGAGAACATTTCTCTTAATCCTTTCAGTCTACTACATCTATGTCGTCGCCAATGTGTTTACCAAAATCCAGGACAAATCAATTTACTGCAAACTTCTGTTCATTGATGCGTTTTGCATTTGTGGCTTTCAATATATCTGTCTTGTGTGAAAGTCATTAAGAGCCATTTTTGGATAATTGTATCAATATTGTTTTATACTCTAGATCTAGTGGCCTATTCGGGGATATCTGGTTGGTTTAATGACACCACAATACGGAATTGACTCGGTCATTACATTTGGGTTTTTATTTTTTGGTGCGTGGGGTCTTATCTTCACGATGGAATATCTCACTGTATTTCGCGTCGTTCTCAGTCATGCCGCATGGTCGCCAGCGCTGCTCGATACGGTCGCGATCATTCGACTCCTAGCGGCACGACCGAGAACGATACGAAATACCGTGAGATATTCCATCGTGAAGATAAGACCCCACGCGCCAAGAAATAAAAACCCAAGTATAACTCTTTAGTAATTATCTCCATGGTAACTACCTCCCTTCTATTTTCCTTTCTCTCTACGGATTAGAGAGAAAATTATGTAATGCTTCCCGGAAAAACGGCGAATTTTCGGTAGAAAAACTCTTTATTACAGGGCCCCGGTAACGGATAAATCCAGATGCTAAATTTAGAAAAACGTAATGTAGCCAGAATCCATATTTACTTGGGTTTTGATACAGCACAACGTCTGTCTGTCCCTCCGTATGTGAACAACTAGCGGCTAAACCGTTCAGCCAATTTTCTCCAAAATTGATATTCCTCAATCGATCTGACTATTGTCGCAGCCTGTTGAATTTGAAACCGATATTTTAATTCTGGGGGGTACTTTACATGAAGCCCCTGAGACATTTCCAAAATTTTCAAAATTAAGGCTCCATCAGTTTTGATAAAATTTTGTTGTTGGATAGTGTAAAGGACGTTCAAGAGAATGGTGCAGGTCTCATGTTGGTTGAATCCCTAATTTTTCGAAAATTGCAAAATTAAAAAAAAAATCGGCGACTTTCTTCAACTAAAATATTAAAGATAAGAGATTTTTTCCCTCGACGAAATATGTTCCTTAAAGATAGATTTTGAAACAAGGGCATGTACATTTTTTCAAAAATTTGAGTTCTTTTCGCGTAATTTTGCATAAAAATACGGGGGAGAAAGTATGTGCTGTTCTAGCATCACTAGTTATATTAATGGCCGCATGAACAGCTTCGGGAAATCCATAAACTTCCCTGCTCGCCTGTCAGAGCGCAAGGTTACGTG
This sequence comes from Acheta domesticus, assembly GCA_031308135.1. Taxonomy (NCBI): domain Eukaryota; kingdom Metazoa; phylum Arthropoda; class Insecta; order Orthoptera; family Gryllidae; genus Acheta; species Acheta domesticus. The sequence continues at coordinate 19,017,584 of JAHLJT010002630.1, forward strand.
AGGCCCGAAGCATAAAGCACGGGCCAATCACTATTATACAGAGTGAGTTACGTAACTTTAGCACCTCCTATACTTTTTGAACGATTGAAGTTATTGCAATGCAGTTTTCACAGAAGTGCATAAGGGAATGGGGCTAATTGATGCATGTATTCGTTTCTATTTTGTCACTTGCATTTTAGGAGATATTGAGATAACTTTGTTTTTTTTCAAATGGAACTATACATTTTTTAGTGTATCAGGAGCGTAAAAAGACGAATTTAATGGTATACAAATTGGCATATGTTAGAGAGGCGGTTTAACAGATAGTTTGCGACTCGTGTTTGACGGATATTTTGAATGTAACAGTCCTCCACTCAAGGTCACGCAGCTCTCTATCTGCTAATATGCACTCGGGCCGCTAAATACGAGTCGCAAAAATAAATAAATAAATAAAATTACTCAAAACTAGTGTTGCTAAAACAGCACATACTTTATCTCCCTTATTTTCAGGCAAAACTGCTCAAAAAGTAAGTCAATTTATGCAAATCATGCAAAATTACGCGAATACCAACGATGCACGATTCGTATTTTAGCCGTAAATAAAACTATTTGTTTAGATTAATGCGGAAGAAAAGGCAGCAGTCGTTATGGCCTTTTTTTAATATTGCGGCTTTGCAACAATGGGTTACAAGCAATAATAACCGCTAAATCGCATGTGATACACATTTTGCCAATTAGCATTGTTGATACCGCTAGCAAGAAAATGAAAATGGAAAAAATATAATAATTAAATGTAATATTTTTATATACATAAAAATTACTCAGTTTATACAAGCATTAATTTTTACTCCCACTTTTTATTAAGCAAAGCGAAATCATCTATTATTTTTCACAATTAATTAAAGACCGCAATTTAAAAGAGGTTTTAAATAATTTGTAAATGATTAATTTGTAAACGTATAAAAAAGCTCCAATGTAAGAAACGAACAAAGAAATATGAAATAATATACACATTCTAACTTACGTAGCATCTAACTGCCTCAAAACACAACTAAACTTACGATCACGAAGCGCTGAATTTTCTGAGCGGGCGATTCACTTTGACGCCTAATTACTCCAAAAGTACATTTTCAAAAAAATCAACATGTCTTTATTTGAGGATGTTGTTGATGGACACATGTAATTTAGAAAAAAATGTATTTTCATGATTCTAGTTCTAGGTAGACGCCGAACAAATTTTGAATTTTTTTCAAAAAATAAGGATTTTCAACCAACATGAGACTTGCGCCATACTCTTAAAAGTGCTTCAGACTATTCAACAACAAAATTTAATCAAAATCGATGAACCCGAACCCTTTTTTTTTTTTTTTTTTTTTAATTTGGAAAATGTCCCAGGGGCTTTATGTAAAGTACCCCCCAAAATTAAAATATCAATTTCAAATTCAAGGGGCCGCGACATCAGCCAGATTGATCGGGGAATATCAATTTTGGAGAAAATCGGCTGAACGGTTTAGTCGCTAGCGTTGTTCACTGCCGAACAGACGGACGGACATACAGGCGTTTTGCCGTCAATCGATTTTTCGGCATCAAGGACCCCCAAAACAGGGATACACTACGTGTAGGAGGATTTTTTTTCTAAATTTAGCAACTGGATTTATCCACTTTTTCGTTACCAGAGTCCTGTAATGAGAGTTTTTCTTCCGAAAATTTGCAGCTTTTTTTCCCGCACTATTTCATTAACGTTCTCTATACCGTGGTATCGGTAGCGAGAAGGCAAAAATGCCTAATATGTAGCAATATGTATACCATTGGAGTCGTCTTTTTACGCTCGTCATGATAGACTAAAACTGTGTATAGTTCCATTTGGGGAAAAAAAAGTTACCTCAGTATCGCGTAAAATGCAAGTGATAAAATGAAAATGAATATGTATAAGCTAGCCCCATTCCCTCATGCGGTTACGTTAAAAGAGCATTGCAATAACTTCAACAGCTCAAAACTTGCAAGAAATCATAAAGTTACGTGACTGACCTGTATATCTATCGAAATTTGGATGTCATATGAACGAAAAAGTGGGGAAAGAGAATAATCAAAATTTGTATTTTTTTTAGAACGAGCGAAATTGTTAATTAAAGGGGAAATATTACAAACTTTTTTGTATAAACTAGTAATTATAATTTGCAATAAAAATTAATATTTTAAGAATATCATATATCAGGATGGTTTTTAAAAATGACTTCTTAAAGTGAGGACTTACTCTTAGTATTCGCTACTTTGCTTTTAAAAAGATTTTAAATATTAAAATAAAAGTATCTTACTTTTTATATTCATCTCTTTCATTGAGTATTTGACTACATTTTGTAATTTATATTTAATATCTTGTATTAAAATTTTTAATTTTAACTTAAAAAATATTAACATTGCAATTTTTTTAAATTAAAACTTTTGATTTATGACATTTTTTACATATTTAATTCGTATTTATTCCAGTTTTGCGTGAAGAAGAGCTCACACGGATCAGAAACGTAACTTGTGACTTGATGGAGCAATGCAAAACAATAAAATCAGCAACTCGTTTATCAATGCTTTCGATTTCAATTTAGCAAGCTTTCCAAAACTGGAGAGCGAAAATGTCTATTTTTTTTTCTTCAAATTTTGCTAATCTCGCGCTTTTTCAATTTCATAATTACTATTATTTATTTTTGTTTATTTTATTTTCTTTTTCAACTTTTATTCATCGTTGAACTGCTTGTAGTTAACATATCAGGAATGGATTCTGGAGCTCAATAAAACATGTGCACGTGGTACGTCTCCCCCTTACGTCACATAGTTTTTACTGATCTTTGACTAAATAAACCAAAGAAATACTGTAGTACGTATTTACGTCACCGCTGTTTGTGAGGCGCGGGCGGGCGGGACTGGGAACTGAGCGAAGCGAGGGGTTACGGGAGTGGAGGGCATCGATCAGGATTATATCTTTCGTCAGTGGCAGAACTCGAGGGGAAGGCGGAGTTCCACCCTCGCGGCACTTTTTTAGGAGCGTCTGCTTCAGAAAGAGATGAAAACGGAAAAATTGAGAGAGAAGGGGGCGGGGGGACAGAATGAGGAAATTGGTGTTATTGTGGAATGCCCAGGATCTGAAATGTGTTCATATCCCCCCTCTCTCTCTTACCGTCTCTCTCTCTCTCGTTTTTCCTCTCCCTTCTCTCCATCCCACGCCACCCGCTCCTCCTGTCCTCCTCGACCTCGCCCGGCGTCAGACGGAAACGTCTAGCAACAATGAAGCCCAGATGATTAGGAATTGCAGTTAACTGATGCTCCATCTTGTACCCCTCTCTTTTTCCCTCTCTCTGTTTCCCCCCTCTCTAGCAGACCCCAGCAGACGTCCTGTGCTCTCTTCCCTCTCTCTTTCCTTCACTCTTTCCCTCTTCTCTCTCCCTTTCCCATTCTCTTGTTCCTTTTCTTCCTTGTTCCATCTCTCTCTTTCCCTCTCTTTCTTTCCCTTTCTCTCTTTTCCTCTTCCTTGTTCCTTTTCTTTCTTATTCCCTCTCTCTCTCTCTTTTCCCCTCTCTCTTTCTTTCCCTTTCTCTCTTTTCCTCTCTCTTGTTCCTTTTCTTTCTTGTTCCCTTTCTCTCTTTTGCTACCTCTCCTTTTCTTGTTCCTCTCACTCTTTTTTTCCTCTCTCCATGCCATGTCGCTTGCTCCTCTTGTCCTCCTCCACCTCGCCCCTCGACACACGGAAACGTTCAACTACAATGAAACCCAGGTGAATTAGGAATTACATTTAGCTGATGCTCCATCTTCTGCTGCCGCGCCATCTAATGGAGTTCCAACAAAATGAACAGCATAAATTCCGCCTCCGTGAAAAAAACACATAAATGTGCGAATTTTCATGGAGTCCTGTCATACGATGTAGGAGTTTATCGATCTGGAACATACCAACATCCATTTTTATAGCAGCCCTGTGGGGGCGAGGATATATTGTTTCATTTTAGAGTGTACAGTCTTATGTTTCTTACTTGGAGCTTTAGTGACTGGAGGGAGGGTATTTATTTAAATCAATAACTTAAACTAAATTTGGAGAATCCTTTACGACCAAAAATTTTATGCTGAATTCAGGGGCTTGGTCAGTAGGAATAAAAATTTTAACTCATTGTTGTTGGCCAACGTTTCGGAAAATGGATTTCCATCATCAAGGTTTGCAACACCAGCAGAGTAAACACATAAACAAATAAACAGCTACATTTTCCTGAAGGTGGGACATTCACGGGAAGTGAGGAACATTAGTACACCTTCACTACCCGGGAGGGTTCCCACCTTCAGGAAAATGTACGAGTAGCTTTATTTGTTTGTGTGTTTACTCTTCTGCTCGTCGCAAGCCCTGATGAAAGAAATACATTTTCCAAAACTTTGGAAAACAACCATGCGATGAGTTTTTTTTTGCTCCTACTTATTTTAGCCCCGTAAACTTCACTTTAGTTTAAACTAAGTTACCAAACTAGTTTAAGCTAAAATCTAATAGTGCAGCTTTATCGGTATACTATTTGGCATACCTAATTTGCTATAAATAGTTTTTCAAAAGTACTATGAATGTTCGTGGTTTTTTCGTTTTTTAATGATTATGAGATTTTTTAATTCACCCAACTTCCTACTTTCAAACATGTTTACTTAATATTAAATGCATAAACATACACGCATAAACATACCCCACTCCTGACCAGGGCCACATTCACGGCGATTTTAGAATTTAACCGTCACATGTGCGCTTGAACCCAGTGGCGGCTCCTAAACTTCAGGCCAGGTAGGGCACAAAACAAAGAGCTAGAAAATAACTAATAAAAATTTTATTTTGAAGTTTAAGCGCTGTAAACTAAAAAAAACACTTGAAATTCCTCATTGGTTTCTCACATATTAACTAGGCAGAGTGAGAAGGGAGAACAATTCAATTGAAACAACAAACGCTCACGATCAAGAAAAAAAATTCACAGAATCACAGCTGCTGATATTATGAAGATTACGCGGGTCCTGAGCTAATAAGCATTTCATTTCTCAGACACTATGAGCTTTGTTTGTACATCTGTAAAGTGGCGCTTGCAGTAGCAGTTACAAAAAACTTGTGACCGTGAAGGGCCTTAAGGGAGCATTACCCCTTCCCTTTTTTCCTCGCACTATGAGGAAAAGCTTTGCTGAACGGGAGGGAGCTGGTCACACGAAGCTTGCGAACTTCGCCCTGTTGCCACAACTACCTCGTTATCAGCGCTATGAAATAGTATCGATATCGCCAGTGAAAACCTTAATGTAAATTCTCTAGAATTATTTCTCGATAATATGACACGCGTTTCAGTCCACTATTAATATTTTCCTTTACAAGTGGGAGGGCACGTGACCATGTGACCTTATGGTAGAGCCGCCACTGCTTAAACCTAACAATAACTTGAACATAACAATTTTTGCCTCCTAAAGTCACCTTCAGGGACCGATATAACAATCATCACAGGCATTCACGTCGTTGCTTGCCACGTTCCCTGAGTAAACAAATAGGAGACCTGCTCTGAAGATTTAATTTTGCCAAGCTTATTATGGTATGTGTATGTCTTTCTGGTTTCGGTTTACGGGTCGAAGTTTTCTTTATTCTTCGTGCAATATAATTTCAATTTTCTATAAGATTTTTGGTGAGTGTCGTGACTTCTACGACCTCTCTTCGATTCGCTATTTCCAGGAATTGAAATTACGTCTTGTTTTTCGATACTTAATGTAGCTTCACTATGTGCAGGTTTTGTTGTGCTTGCCGTTTGCTAGTTGTGGTAAGATTAGAGGCGGGAGTGCGGGAGTTATATCCCACAGCTGGGCGGCCTCAGCTCTGCGACCACATCAGCCTAAGTACCGCATCCTGAGCAGCAGGAAATCGCCTATCAATTCTGAAGTTGTAATAAATATTGCTTTGCATTACGAAATAGTACTCAGGAATTTGCGGCTAAGATGTATCATGCCAATGCACATGTGGACACTTGGGTACTTGTGCGCAAGTGTATACGTCGAGTCACGCAGGAAGTTCTCTCGAAAGTGAGAACAGCCTCGTAAGTACAGATCCTCCATCAGGTAACTGTCTGGCGTCTGCACGTGGCTCTTATGTCACCCGACAGGCAGCGGGTGTATAAGCGGTGGGGCACAATTAGTTGTAAGCTGTATCCGGATCTTTCTGTACACTTCGTTTTGGAATAAACGACTGTCAACGGGAGTTTGTGTTTGTCTCTCTACCCCGAGCCAGTTGCAGCAAAGCAGTCCGTTCTCTCACCCCAGAGAGAGAGAGAGAGAGAGAGAGAGAGAACGACCAACAAAACTAGTGTATCTATTTTGTTAGCATTACTGTAAAATCAAATCTATAGTTCGTCCATACATGCATACTGCATACGTCCATACATGTTAAAGTTTTCTCATACCCGAAAGCGAATTTCTTTAGATTTCAAATGTTGCTCAACTTGCTTAGCTGACATATTTATTCATTTTTCAAATAAGTGCAATAAAAGAGCTAGTTAAAAACTCAAGTTTTCACCTCCCAGACCGTGTGCTAACTCCAGGAAGCCCGAAAAACCCGTATTTTTTCGGACTTTTTTTTGTTTTTTTCTCTATAGCTCTTAACCCTTAGGTCCTGTAGAAAAATAATAAAATTTCCTGCAATCTTTATATAAAATAATTTTTTCGAAACCAATTAGCAAGCAAGACATTAACACGAGAGAAACCAACACGGACGGGGAAAACTGTCTCGTATCCCTATCGTATAAGGACCCCTTAAAACTAGACGTCACTGGGGACCTTAGGGTTCGGTTAAACACGAAACGAAGAAACACAGACGAATAAAACTGTCTTGTATCGCGAACGTATATGGACCCCTTAAAACCTGATGTGGATATGGTTAATCACGGACGAGTAAAACTGTCTCGAATCTCATGAATCTGTAAACACATTAAACTAGGACAGCTGTGAGCAGCTTGGGTATGCGATTAAATACGTGTCGGTCAAACACATATTGATAAGCCGGTGACACGTAACCCAGACATGTATAAAACATTTAAAAGCGGCCACTAAGGGCATGTTTTGGATGCGGGTAAATAAGACGCGTAAACACGAACGGTTAAAACTGTTCGATCGCCTACGGTTCCTTTAAAACCGGGGATCTGTGGACGCCTACAGTACATGGTTTAACAAAACGCGCAAACGTGAACCTTTAAAATTCGAACGTGTCCCGAGATTGTAAGGGCCCGTGAACAACACAATCCGAAACAGCTTACACGCACAGATGTTTAAGACACTGTAAACCATGAAACCTTATCCTTTTTTTTTTTTTAATTTATTTTCTTCCTGTTCGGCAGTTTTGCCTTTCAGGGGTTTTAAATTTTACATAACATTACATACATAACATTTTGGGTAAACATCCTCTTATTATTGTATTTTACTACTAGCTATTTTACAAGTTTTCATGATTATATTTCTATCATATGTAATCAATTTAGATACAATACTCAAATTTTTAGCTTTAAACATTCTTAAATCTAGATATTTCTATAAACATTGAAAAGAAAATTTATTTTAAACATACAATATTAATGAGGATACTTATTTTTCATGGGGGTTTATACATGTCCTTCGGGTATCGTGAGCGTATTCTCTTGTGATTATTCAATGTTTTTCCCATTGTAAATTTTATACAGCAAGGAGAGGACGGAAGAAGTGTAAAAAATTTATCACAGTTCTTTCTTATATGCTCGATTAGGGGCTCAATTTGAAGTTCTCTTTGTATTTGTGAATTTGAGATGAACCAAGGAGCCTTTGCACATTTTCTTAAAATTTATTCTGTATTTTCTGCAGTTTTTCAATGTTGCTATTTGCTGTGTTATTCCAGACTGGACAGGCATATGTGAGCGATGGCCTAATAATCGATTTAAATATTAACATAGCACATTCCAAATTTAAGGCTGAGCGAAAGTTAATTAATGGATATAGTTTCGATATTTTGGCATATGTTGCACTGGGAAACCTTATCCTGAAGAAAATCAGCCGATCTGGGTCGCCGAGCTCGCGTACGCAGTCGCACTTTAGCATTCTCGGCTCAAAGAACCGAGTGTTAGAACCTCGCGTCGCGCATGAATGTTTGCTTGTCTGTTGTGGTACGGTGAGTCTCTCCCATCAACTAACGTGTATCACCTTTCAACACTTTCTCTTTAATTCCGACCACTTATGTGGCTCAGGGCGTCAGGATGTCACTGCAGTGCCTCTGACCGGGAGGTCTTAGTTTCGAGTCCCGACGGAGGCAGGATTTTCAACACTAGCTTGTCAGCTAGGTCGAATTCAGTCGCTGTCTGGAGGTGAATTGTAGATGTCGGCTGCTCTGATCGGTAGCTTTCCGTGGTTTCTCCGATCTACACCAAGCGAAAAGTACCCTCAAGTACAGCAAGAGGGCCATGGACTTCCTCTTCTTCGCGATGTTTCCTTCCTCTTCTTTATCCTATCCTCGCCCCTTACTTACACACATTTACACTAACGCCAGAGACCAGTTGAGAGCTTAAAGTTTGTCCAGGCTGGGGCGGTGCGAAAGGAAGCGGAAAGTACTCAAATTTTCAAAAATTGAACATTACATTATTTCAGAATATATCTTTAAGGAACATATTTCATGAAGGGAAAAAATCTCTATCCTCTTTGTTGTAGGAAGATGCCGAAAAAATGTCAAAGGAAATGAGACTTACAGCATTCTCTTAAATGTCCTTCGTAGTATCCAACAACAAAATTTAATCAAAACCGATGGAGCCATGATTTTGAAAATGTCTAGGGAGTAGTCCATAAATTACATAAAGCTTAGGAGGGGAAGGGGTTTGAGGCAGCGTTGCTGCGTTACATAGGGGTATTCAATACGTAACACTGATTTTTTTTTACATCTTCAACATTTGTTGAAATACTCACATTTTCTTGAGTCTTGTATTGAAACATTAAAATATTAACGAATTAGTTTTAAAACAAATAATTTAAATAAATTAGAAGTTGTTACAACAAATGGAAATTTTTTTCATCCATTTTGAATTGAATCTGTAAGATAACGAAGAAAATATTCAAAACTGATTTGTAGTATTTTGTAGAATACAATTAAACTGGTGCAGTAGTAGACCCCCCCCCCATTCCCCAAACACAACAGCAGCATGTGCGCGACTTGTGATCATAAATTTTCTCGCCTGTGCGTCCTTCCATCTCTCAAAATTTGCCCCTAATCTTATTGTCAGGAGTAGTCAGCATCGACAACTAATTCCGATTTTAATTATCATTAATTTTAATACGCAATAACATAAAATGAATACAATTTTTAACTGAGTTATAATTTATTTTCGCTTCTTGTATTTACAACTGGGTGTTGACGTAAGCGTTACTTAATTATTTAGGAGTTCAATCACGTGTAACGGGTGCGTTGCAAGGGGGAGAGGGGGTATTCAAAATACTCCAAATTTGCCCCTATTACATAACTCCTAATTACATAACTTATGGACAACCCCTAGGGGCTTTATATAAAGAACCCCCAAAATTAATACATCGGTTTCAAATTTAAGAGGCCACGATAGCAGCCAAATCCAATATGAAATACTGTATAGAAGCCAATATGAAATTATATTGAGGAAAAACGATAAAATAAGAAAATATATTGTGAAAACAGCAAAATATGTAATATAGTACTAAATATGTTGTGATATACCAAAATATATAATATTTTGTTAATAATATTGGCTTTAAATGGGTTGGACAAAAGGGTATGCAAATGGCGATATACAGCCTTAGCAACGCCGGCGCAGTGGTTGGCAAGGTCAACAAACTGCATTCAGGCCTTGAAGAGATGGGGGCGCTGGCTAGATAGACAAATAAAATAATGTGTGATTGGTCTGAAAAGGAATGACTGTCGAGGGCGTGGCTACTTGGTTTGATAAGAGATGAATGGATCGGCTAAAGAAGAATAGACTGTCAAATTTTGTCGTTTTGTTTTAAAAAAGAGGAACGAAGGACTGATACCGAAGCGTTGAGGGCGAAAGAACAGGGAGAACTGGACATTCTGATAGTTGTCGTCGAGTAGTAAAGATCGCTCGCGAGATAAACGTTAGTGAAGTAGGACTTGTAAGTTTCGAGTGAGACTCAATAGTTTTCCGGAATCTGGAAGTTGATGTGCAACGGGAAGTTCGATTAGGACTTTGAAAGTTTTATATATATTGCGGTTTTGGACTTTAATATTTTACCACTAGTTGGGGAAGACTAGGAACTCTGAATACCAGTTAAGAACCGGTAGATATTCTAGTCAGTGAGGGCTGGATGCGTCGGCAACGTCGTAAGATTAGAAGAGAGAAGCGGAACTTTGGATCGCAGTACAAAAGATATATTTTAAAACGAGGTCATGACCTAAGGACAAAAACAATTGTAAATATTGTTAAATAAATTGTTGAATTTTTTCTTTTGGAAATGAAAAGATTTTCATTTAGTCAATCAAAATTGTTAAATAGTTAGAAATAGATAATTATTCCCTTTCAGATTCCTCGCCATACTGTACAGTTGGCAGATCAAGTAATCGGCTATCTAGGTGATAGCGATTATCCATAACGGGACCCATTGACCCAGCTAGCCGGACATTTATACATTTGTTGAAATTAGCTGTGGAAGCATTGGTCATTTTTAATTAACGTAACCTGTTCCTGGCGCCCAAAATTTTAATATAAATTCGGATCGGGTCACGATTATAACCATCTTAGATGAATGATGCCAACGATCTCGTAAGAGTCTATGACGAGACGTTGTTGGTACATTTCAATGTAAATATATGTAACTAAAAAATTCGATATTGTGTTAGAAGGGCTGTGATTCGCCAAAATAAAAATTTGAGAACGGTAAGTAGAAAGACAAAAAATATGTAATTACAAAAAAATCCGGTCTCTAATTATGACAGACAGATGTTTTGCCATCATTCGAGTTTTCGGTATCAAGAACCCTCAAAACATGGATTCTGACTACATTCCGTGTTTTAGGATTTTTTTCTAAATTTAGCAACTGGATTTATCCACTTTTTCTTTACAAGGGCTCTGTAATAAGAGATTTTCTGGCAAAAATTCGTCGTATTTTTTCTCGCAGCATTACATAACTTTCTCTCTACTACGTACGCGGTAGCGACAAAATAAAAACCACGGCGAAAGAAAGCTCTTACATCGTGTTTTTTTTAACGGAACAGGCGAGTGTATCACATAACTAGAGACCGAAAAAATATGTAGTATTAAACGTCAAAATATGTACATAAATATGTAATGAAAACTGTCAGAATATGTAATAAATATGTTAAGTCGGATATAATATGTAATATTAAAATTCTCTAATTAAAATCCATTTACATAGCAAGAAATTACATCTAGAAAAACTGCTCACTTTACATCACACAACTTTCTCGTCAGTAGCAAAAGCGTAATCTATTACAATCCAGAACCGTAGTTTAGCAGCCAGACTAAACGCAATAGAAGCCATCGCACAAACTGACCAGATCTACGTAGCATACACTGTAGCACAACGATACACTGTAGAATCTTCATCGAAGTGTTACACGTTGGCGATCGCAAATTTTTCTCAGAAATTAAGGTAACAGATCACAAAACGCGGTGTCAATGATATTTTGGACACGTAGATTTCCCCAATAATGTAGGGAAAATGCTGATTTAAAAAAATACATATTTTCATAAAAAAAATATGAATTTAAATTGAGGAAAAATGATAAAATAAGAAAATATATTGTGAAAACAGCAAAATATGTAAAATCTGTAATATAGTACTAAATATGTAAAAATATGTAAAGACAAAATTCGATACTGTGTTAGAAGGGCTATGAATCGCCAAGATTACAATTTTGAGAACGGTAAGTAGAACGACAAAAAATATGTAATTATATAAAAATCCGGTCTCTACTGATCAAAGGACTTTTGAGGGCAATTAAAATTCTTGATATCTTGATATTATTCGATTTTTCGGTATCAAGGACCCACAAAACATGGATTCAGACTACATCACGTGTTTGAGGATTTTTTTCTAAATTTAGCAACTGGATTTAACCACTTTTTCTTTACAAGGGCTCTGTAATAAGAGTTTTTCTGCCGAAAATTCGTTTTTTTTTGTTTTGTTTTTGTTTTTTGGTTTTTTTAATTTTGCGCAGCATTACAAAACTTTCTCTCTACTGCGTAAGTGATAGCGATAAAGTAAAAACCATGGGGAAAGAAAGCTCTTACATCGTGGTTTTTAAAACGGAACAGGCGAGTGTGTCACGTCACCCGAAGGAGTGCGGGCCCCACGACTTCGTGGCGGGCCCCTTGCGCCGCCGGAAATGGCTCTGACTACCTTGAGCCGGGCCAAGGCCGCGCTGTCGGTGGGCTTGCTCTTATCGGTCGCGCGACTATGACGACGCGGAGTTGGCAGTGGGCGAAGGGGCACCGGAGAGGCGTTCGGAGGATCTCATTGGCTATTCGCTGGCGCTCGAAGACCTTGGATTGAGACCGGGAAGGAGAGTAGTCCGCACATCGCTAAATCAATATTTTTGTTTTTCCGCACGAGCATTATCGATCTAGGCTGGAGTGACACATCTGTTGTTTGAAGTAGGTATCTATCTTTTTGCAAAACTATTAAAATATAATAATATATTTAACTACTTAAAATGTTATTACATAAATTAATATTAAAATTGAATAAATATATTTGAAATATGATTAATTAATAAGACTGAAACTGTAAACCTTAAAAATTTATTGCTTCGGTTATAATTTAATGTTGTACCGTTAATATCCTTATTTTTAATACAACATATACTAATTCAAAATAAAAAAAAACAAACTAACACGACCAAACAAGGGACAATCTTCTTCTTATATATTATTTCTCAAAGGGCTGTTTGGTCTTTTCAATAAATTGGGCGACATACGAAACCGATCTATATAAAGAAGCAGTGGATTGAAAAATCGTGTTTCTTTTCACCTGCACATGGGACATTCGTATTGAAAAAGGGCGTTAAAAATATCTAAATATTAAAAAAAGTAGTAATTCGGGATCTGTAATATCTGGTTGCCGCGCGATCTATCGGAAGAAAATTACACTCGGACGGTGGCGGGAAACAAGTGAATGTTGCAATCTCAAGCATTTTTGTTTGTTTCAATTTAGTGTAGGTTGTGTAAGCACGTGAACGTGATTTTCTACATTGAATAGAAATCTTGAAATATGAGAGGTTAGTGATCTTAGTGAGGTTAGGTCGTTTATAATGCTGGAATACAAAAAAAAGAATTTAAGCAGAAAACAGTTTGGTTATTTGACTAACCGTGCGATTTAATCGCACGGGTTCTCACTAGTAAACATAAATAAAATATAAGCTTTGTTTTCGACATTAGCAGCGTTGTGATTTGATATTTCAAATGCTGTACCGATAGTTTTGTTCCGGTATCGATTTTTTGTTTTCAATATTAACAATATCGATCTCATAATTTTGAAATAGGGCTTCTGAAACTTGTATTACTATTTTGTTATTGACAATAGTAATCAGAGGTGCTAAGAAGGGGGTGAGGGTTGGGGTGACTTGTCGTAGGCCCACTCTTAATTGGAACCCCGAACATTTGATTCATTCAAAACAACAACAACAACAACAACAACAACAAAAGCACTTACTTCAAATTCATATTACGAGGTAGAATTTATTTTTGTTTCATGGATAAATGAATTATCTTTCTTTCATTGAAGGGGAGGACTGTTGTTAGAAATAAGTAGTGCCCAAAATTTTATCCCCAGGCCCCTTTTCTTGGCATTACTGAGAGCAGAATGTGTAGACCTTCATGAAAAATTGTACAATGAACAATTTTAGGATATGTTGAACAAATTGATCATTCTAGACAAGAAATAATTAGCACTGTACTACTTCTCGTACTTACAAGAGACAAAAATTAACGCATGACCTACTATTTTTTCTTTCTTTAATCGACCTCCTTACGTTTCTCTATGAAATGGAGCATTAATAATGACCCAAAGAATTGCACGTACACAAAGTGATCAAAAGTATCCGGACACGTGGCTGAAAATGACTTACCAGTTCGTAGCGCCCTCCATCGGTAATGCTGGAATTCAGTACGGTGCTGGCCCACCCTTAGCCTTGATGACAGCTTCCACTCTCGCAGGCATGCTTTCAATCAGGTGCTGGAAGGTTTCGTGGAGAATGGCAGCCCATTCTTCACGGAGTGCTGCACTGAGGAGAGGTATCGATGTAGGTCGGTGAGGCCTGGCACGAAGTCGGTGTTCCAAAACATCCTAAAGGTGTTCGATAGGATTCAAGTCAGGACTCTGTGCAGGCCAGTCCATTACAGGGATGTTATTGTCGTGTAATCACTCAGCCACAGGACGTGCAGTATGAACAGGTGCTCGATCGTGTTGAAAGATGCATTAGCCATCCCCGAATTGCTCTTCAACAATGGGAAGCAAGGTGTTTAAAACATCAACGTCTGCCTGTGCCGTGATAGTGCTACGCAAAACAACAATGAGTGCAATCCCCCTCCATCAAAAACACGGCCACACCATAACACCACCGCCTCTGTGTCCGGATACTTTTGGTCACACAGTGTAAATGCCGCTAAGAAAATAATATCGAATTTCAATATTCTCCATTACATCCGATTATCCAACAATCGAAGGCGCTTCCGCTTTTGAGTAGGTGAGTTTTTAATTTTCATTGAAATGCAATGGTTACAAAATGTTGAGTGATTTATAGAACTGACAATACATTCCTTCCTGCGTATTGCGGACACTTCTTTCTTGCGTGATAGAGTATATTCCTGTCAAAGCAGAATTATTATTTCTTGAATTTTCTAAATGTCCTAATTCCTACGGATGAATGACGGATAAGAAAAGAGAGGAGCGAATTTGTTATTTTTTATCATCCGTTTCCTTGCTTCCATCCGACCCCCAGTCTACCCCTTAATCATCACTGACCCCCCTTAAAAATTTCATCGACTCCCACAGGAGTCTATACCAATCCCGTTGAGGACCACTGAACTAACATATTTCCACACATGCCAAACATCGCCCCAAAATCAGAATTCACCATTTTCTGTGATTCATTACTCTAACAGAAGATATGTTTAACTCTTATGCACGCTTGTTATAATGTATCTCTAGCTTATAAATATAATTTATGTAGTACAACGTAAATACATTGAATATTTTAAGAAACAATTGTGAAGTTAATCGTTCCAAATGAATTGTGTTCAGGTCTCCTTGTGACGCTAACGCTGCTCCGTTGATCGTGAAATTAATCAAATCAATATCGTGGGATTATTAATCAAATCAATGTATTATTAATGCCAAGAGAATAATAATGTCAAGAATAGCTGATTCCATCACCTCGAACGGCAGTACCATTCTGATCACTAGAGACCGGAAAAATACGTAGTATTAAACGTCAAAATATGTACATAAATAGTAATGAAAACTGTCAGAATATGTAATATGTAAAATCGGATATAATATGTAATATTAAAATTCTCTAATTAAAATCCATTTACATAGCAAGAAATTACATTTAGAAAAACTGCTCAGTTTACATCACACAACTTTCTCGTCAGTAGTAAAAGCGTAATCTATTACAATCCAGAACCGTAGTTTAGCAGCCAGACTAAACACAATAGAAGCCATCGCACAAACTGACCAGATATAGGACCAGTAAACATACACTGAAGCATCTTCATCGAAGTGTTACACGTTGGCGATCGCAAATTTTTCTCAGATATTAAGGTAAGTGATCACAAAACGCGGTGTCAATGATATTTTGGACACGCAGATTTCCTCAATAATGTAGGGAAAATGCTGATTTAAAAAATACATCTTTTCATAAAAAAATATGAAATTATATTGAGGAAAAATGATAAAATAAGAAAATATATTGTGAAAACAGCAAAATATGTAAAATATGTAATATAGTACTAAATATATAAAAATATGTAACGAAAAAATTCGATACTGTGTTACAAGGGCTATGAATCGCCAAGATTACAATTTTGAGAACGGTAAGTAGAACGACAAAAAATATGTAATTACGTAAAAATCCGGTCTCTACTGATCACACTCTGCACTGCCGTGACGCATATATTTTACGCCGCGTGCTTGTTGAGTCATTGTCATGGAAGTGGCACAGTGGATAGAGATTAGTTTGTCCTCCATAATCAGGCTGGACTTCATCATTGACCCAGAAGGTAATGTACTGTTGAACGTTTTCTCTTTGAATGTTAATTTTTGTACGAGTGGTTGATTAGTGATTCCGGGCGCGTCAACGGCTAACATCATTAGTCCCGTAAATGTAGTGCATGCTTTATCGCCCATCCAGGACAAACTCCAAGCTCCTGACTGGTCCCCAGGCTTATGTGGTAGTGTAATGCATGTAAAGTGTAAGAAAGGGGTGAGGGAAGGACAAGGAAGAGAGGAAAATTGCGCGTGATTTTTACTTTCCCGTATACATACATATATACGTAGTATAGTGAAAGTTATATAATGCTGCGCGAAAAAACTGCAAATTTTAGGCATAAAATATTCATTGCCGGGCCCTGAAAAAAACAGTTGCTAAATTAAGAAAAAAATCCCCCAACACGTGCTATAACAAGAATCTCTAGTTTGTGGGTCCTAGCCGAAAAACGAATTGCAAGCAAAACGTCCGTCCGTCTGTCCACGCGGTGTATGTGAACAACACTAGCATCTAAACCACGCGTACATTTTTTTTTCAAATTGAATAAAATCCCCTGCCCATTAGGCCTGAATCGAAACACTAAGATTTTGAAAATCTTTCTTCAAAATTTGGGGGTACTTTATATGAAGCACCCCGGACATTTTCAAAATTTTCTCAATAACGGCTCCGAAATTTTTCTTTAAATGTTTTCTGGGAATAGAGTAAAATACACTTATTAAGGTGGCACACGTCCGATTTTCAGGATTACTCTGCATTTTCAAAAATTGCAAAAATTTGAATTTTTTTCGGCATCTTCTTCCAACTGCAAAATTGAAGATAGAGATCTTTCCTTCAAATGAAATTTGTTCTGCAGTGTGAGTTCTTTTAATAAGGTCGTGTATTTTTTTAATTTTAGAAGTATTTGTGCAATATTGCGTGCAATATGTGCAATTTAAAAAATTACAAAACCAGATTTTCTCAAAAACGGTTCCAAATTTCTTCTTTAAACTTTTGATAAGGGTAGTAATCAGTGAGATGTAATCTATGAGAATGAATGAGAAAATCTATGAGAATGTAATCTATGAGATGAAATAAATGCCATATTGCACTAATCTTCTTTTTTTCTCACAAATTACATGAATTAAGTAAAATGTTTTGACTTGTCTCTCACGTCAATAATAATTATATTAGCGGCGATTTGTTGACATTATTATATTAATGAGTACTTTAAATATGGCAGATAAAGCTTCTCGAAAACTTAATCGTTTTCTATGAAAACTAGCTCAAAATTACGCATTATCAGAAACGCTCAAACGCCATTTTCTCATAAATGGCTCCCAATTGTTTCTTCAAACTTTTCGAACGGATAGTGCAAATTGAACTTTAATATGACGTAAAGTTCATTAACACAGATGTAATTTTTTTGAAAAATCTCTCTCACCGTTAATATGCACATGTACCTATTTGTACCTATTTGTACCTACAACACTATTGTATTTGTGAGTGTAAGTGCTTCAAATGAAGGTTTTCGAAAACTCAAAAATTTTATGTGAAAAAGAGCTTCAAATTTCGCATTTTTAGTAGATTAATATTTTCTTAAAAACGGCTCCAAATTTTGCAAAGAAAATTGCCATTTAGGACGAGGTTTTACTGTTCTTTAATATTCTAAAAATTAATATTTCCATTCTACAATTAGGAAACCGAAAAGTTAAGAAAATGTAAAAAAATATTGTTTGGGCGGCGATAGAAGGCAGCTGCCACGAGTATGCGGCAATTCCGAATAGTCAGCCCACACCGAAGGAAATAGAAAACTAATACGGGAAAGTCTGTGCAATTCTGTAGCACCACCAGTGTTCGGGGCTACTATACACTTAATGTTCATAAGTGGACTGTATGAATGGACTGTATTGTTGAAGTACAGTAGTCCCGAAACCCTTTGATAGCTCTTGGGATTGGCGCAGGAGTGCAGGATGCATATACGAGCAAATTTCCAGCACAAACAATGTTTAATAACTAAATGCACAGTATTTACACAGTATATGCACAAGAAGCACAGAATTAAGATGAAAAGTTCTCTTGGTGCATTAATACACCAGTCCAAGCGTAGTTATTGTAGTGACACCTTGGACCGCCGACCAGAAGCAGCCGTGAGTTACATAGTTCAACCAAAATTGCGGGCGCAAATACACGCAAGAGCGACAGACACAATTATAGCGTGCACTGCCACGATTAAACAATTTTTGTGCGAGCCGTATGCAGCTCATTTGCACGATTATAGATTCTTTACACGCTACTGCGCGGAGCCCTAACACACGCGTCTATCTTGCACGGTGTCTTTATGCGGACTAACGAAGTCGGTTAAGCCGAATTCGGTTGGGGCAGAGACGTTAGGAAAGGGCTCACACACGCGGCAGAGGTGGGGATGGCGATGGCCAATTACCATTTGCCATTTGATCTGAATTTGCAATGATCTGGCAGTTTTTGTCCGTTGCTCCTCCAACGGACCGCGCTGTGGGGGCGAGTTGGGCAGGTGATCACGTACGAGCGGCCACGCCCGAGCGTTGCCGTCCGTTGAAAAATACGCGGATCAGCGGATGTGAGGGTGATATGTGACACCAGCGGTCAACGGCTGCGCTCTGCCGATTACGCAATTCAACTGTTCTGCCTTGCTTGTGAACGTATTTATTTCTGCTTTGCTGTGGGCCCGAACAACCAGTTTCTTTCTCTTCCTTGGCTCGTTTGTTAGGGTACTGGTCGGGCATTCACCTGATGTTGATCGAAGAAACCACGGAAAACAACCGATCAGAACAGCCGGTCGCCAGAATTCTCCTACCGAGAAAGTAGGCTCAGTGCATCAACCTGATGTCAACTGCAGTCCCTCTGGCCGGGAGGTCCTAGGTTCGAGTCCCCACGGCGGCAGGATTTTACACACTAGCTTGTCAGCTAGGTCGAATTCGGTCGCTGTCTGGAGAAGAATTCTAGCGGCCCGCTGCTCTGATCGGTAGTTTTCCGTGGTTCCTCCGATCAACACCAGGCGAATGCCGGAGCAGTACCCTAACAAACGGGCCACGATCCGCGCGCGATCTTTCCTTCCTCTTCCTTGTTCTATTCTCTCCTCTTACACATACACTTACACTAACATGCACTACACTGCCACACATGCCGGGAGACCGGTCGGGAGCTTACAACTTGTCCCGGCTGGGGCGGTGCCCCGCCGGTGGAAGATACCTGGTTGAGGGGAAAACCCCGCTAGTCAACGGTAGGTCGGCGCCATATCTCGCCATCCAGTGGGGAAAAGATCATCGCCACCTCCCGAGAAAAAACACGCACTACACTTACGGGACTAATGTCCAACGTAGTTAACGCACCCGGAAACACGAATCAATCAATCAATAGAATTTTCCTCTAGAATCAGCTGAATCCGACCTACCTACGTAGCCTGCTATCGTCTGTACTCGATACCTAGGTCATCCCAGTCACAACGAGTGGTTAGTTAGTGCCTTATTTTACGTGGCGAGACTCGGGCCATCAGGCCCGCTCTTCTGTCTGACCACGCAAATTTCGCTACACTCCTTTCATCACCTAGCGGAGAAAGAAGGTGTTATCTCGGGCGACGAAACAGGCGATTTGAATTTAGCTCAGAGGCGTCATTTATACTGCGATTTTTGTAGGAAGAGCTCTCAAGATAACTCAAATCCCATCTTCGCGATGGAATATGTCACGGCATTTCGTATCATTCACAGTAGTTCCGCTAGATTTCGCACGATCGCGACCGTATGAAGCAGTGCTTGCGATCATGCGACTTCTACCGGCAAGACCGAGAAAAGACGCGAAATGCCGTGACATATTCCATCGCGAAGATGGGATTTGAGTTATCTTGAGAGCTCTTCCTACAAAAATCGCAGTATAGGCTTGAGGATCTTTTACATGCAGTAAATCTACTAACATCCGGCTGCCGGCTTTACTTCCCCTCCGAAGGAAGGCGTACGAAGGATTTTTTCGGACTTAAAAAAAAAATCCACGGCTTCGATCTGGTTTGAACCCGCGAACAGGTATGACAGTACGGTACGCTAACCGTTACACCATCAAATCCGTTACTACACCATCGTTGTAGTAACATCAGTTGATGTCCTGAGCCACCTAACGCGGTCATATCTTCAAATTTTTTAAAATTATTTCGTTGCTTCAACACAAATATGTGAACATTCCGAACGTATGTTTTTCAATATTGGTTTTCAAGGAAACGTAAATTTAAATAGTTTTAACTGTTTTATATACATGTTTCGCTCTCTTTGTCAGTGGGAAAGAAAAACAATTTTTGCGATCATAAATGGGTCAATACTATGTTAAATCCCATACTTTTTTATTAATATTTTATCCGGTTATGGGCTTCAATGTAGATTACTTTCGAAAGGTCTTTATTTTATGCATGTAAATGGGTATTATAGAATACTAATGTAGTTATTTGTTGTAGCTTACCTTCTACATTCGAACTCCAATTTAATACTATTATACAAGATTTTCTCGAAAAGTATAAGACGAATCCTAAACGTTTGTTAGCTTATGTTGTTTGGCATCGCTTTCCGAATATAAAATTAAATTTAGATTTTTTCGTATTTCTAAGCCAATATCAGGATCGAATCATAAAGGAATGATTTGTATTATTAAGGTCGGCTCCGGAGACCCTCGCAAGGGTGAATCCAGCTCTGATAGTATTATACTACTTTTGTCCCTTTTAATGGCTGAAGTCACGTCCACGGCAATACCGAATTCATATAATGGCTCCGAAAAAGAAACTTGGCAGCGATACTTCTGCATGAACCTAAAGCCGACAGAAATCTAAGGAACCGTAAACTCATGGAAGAAACAAAAACCTAACTGATCAACTCTTTGTATACTCCCACTAGGAAAACCTGGCAGACGTTGTTCTGCCCTTCATCTCCCTCTTTCCCCCCCCCCCCCATCATCCTCTCACTGTTTCTCCCTCCTTCCCTCACCGTGTCTCTATCTGTCTGCCTCTGTCTCTGCCGCTCTCTGTCCCTCTCATTCACATTTACTTGCAGATTCTGCACGTCTCTGAGCAGGTGAGGTAATATCGGGAAGCACCAGACCAGCAAAAATGTAATTGAATGTTCGAAAAGAGCTCATCCTATAGATTATGGCATGAGAAACGTTTCTTTGAAACCTTTGGCCACAAAACTTCAGTTTTTAAGGCCCTCGAACGTCTCGTTTAGAAGTTATTTAACGATATAAATTCAAAATGCTGCCGAATGTGTTGCGGGTTGCATCGACGTGGATATTTAAGTTTGTTTTACAGCGCCATGTAGTGGAGTTACAACAGAATTAATAGCACATAAACCTTCTGGGTGAAAAAACATGAAGTTCCAACTTTCTTGGAGATCGGTCCAACGGTGTCGGAGTTTAGCTCTTATATGTATGTGTGTGTGTGTGTGTGTGTGTGTGAGTCGAATTGACAGCGATCAGCTGGGACGTGGTTATCTAATCGTGAACTTCGAGACGATTTAATTTTTTTTTTTTAAGTTGAAGCTCCCGATTGTATAACTGCGTCTGACATGATCAAAAGTCAATTCGCCAAGTTTTAATCGGTGAATTGTCTAGTTCACACAGACTGTGACTCGTCCCTTTAACTCGTTTTAAACCATTGGTGATTGAACATACCGGCCCTTCTATTTCCCATTTTATCATACTCGAAGTTTTTGATGATGATTTTGTCCGAACTGACTACTCCCCGATCAACCTGGCCTCACTCGAAGCTTACGATTTTGAAAAGCATTCTTGAATTTTTGGAGGTACTTGAAGGCCCTGGGACATTCTCAAAATGTTCCTCAAAAATGGTTCCACTTTTTTTTTAATTTCTCAAAGGAATAGAGTAAAATACACTTATAAAGGTGGTAGAGATCTGATTTCCTCTGTTACCTCTAAGTATTCGAAAATTGCAAAAATTTGAAATTTATTCGGCGTCTTCCTACAACTCCAAAATTGAAGATAAAGATTTTTTCCTTTAAATGAAATTTGTTCTCCATAATTAGTTCTTGCGTTAATGTCAACATAAACGTTATTTTGCTGCCTTCTGAATTTTTTTTCAAAAATTACACATATGTTATTGTTTGACATCTCTCTCACGTCCTTTTTATTTATTTGTCAAAAAACAGTAAAAACTGTATATGACGTGTGGTGAAAGAAATTTATCTGCGCACATTTTCTTGAGGGCCAGAATTTTATAAAAAAGAAAATAAAAATAATTTACATTAATATTTACCTTAATATTTACATTACCGGTGGTTTGAATACATAATTGCAGTTACGTATTCATGTGCTTCAAATTATGGAGTATAAAACTATAAAGTTTTCTGTGAAAATGGGCTCGAAATTCTGTATTTCCAGAAACGCAATTTTCTCGAAATCGACTCCACATATTTTCTTTAAATTTTTCGAACGGATAGTGCTATAGGCCTACAGCGTGACATCAATGTCACAATGATATATTCTTTTTTCACAAAATACACAAATGTATTTTTTAAGTCTCTGAAGCCGTTAATATTTACATTACCAGCAATTTGTACATATTATTGTATTTGTCAGTATAATGACCTTAAATAATTTAATATGAAGATTCTCGAAAACTCAAAAAGTTTTGGGTGGAAATGAACTTTAAAATGCGCATTTCAGAAACTCTCAAACGACTCGAAAGTTTTCAACGAAAATTGTCATGTAGGACAATGTTGTACCCTTCTCTAACATACTTAAGGTCATGTTTCAGTTCTACCATTAAGGAACCGAAAAATTGAGAAAATCTGAAGAAATGTCATTTGGGCGGCGATCGATGGTAGCTGGGAAGAGGATGGGGTAAGACCGAAAAGATCAAGGAAATTAGAAAACTAAGAGCGTAGTACGAAAAAGTCTATGCCATTCTGTAGCACCACCATTTTTTGTTATATTCAGTTTTATGGAACATTTTGACATCGTCTCATTTTTATCGCGCTTTGTATGCCGTAAAAGTAACAGCTTTTACAGGCTCTGTCTGAAATAGTTTGTTTTTTTTTAATTTTGTTGTTGTAGGATTCTGCAACTAAGATCTTCACAACTAGTTTTCTTCGTTTTGGTTTGAACTCACATGGTAAATTTTTAAGCAATAAGGACTATTCATTTCGCGGATGTACATTGTAAGATTACGTTGTTGACGACCGCGAGGTCATTGGTTCGATGCCCGAGCAAGGTCAATTGGTATCAGACTTTGAAGGTCATCTCGTAAGCTCACTATTTTAAAGGTGTGAAAGTCAATGCACAGAAAATTTATATTATCCATTTGAAAGTAAAAGAAATGTAATTTAAAAAATCGCAGGAATCGAATAAGAATTTGCATGGAGCAGGTTGGTCTAATAGAGCTCACGTGAAATAAAAATCCATAATCCTTGTTAACAAGTGAGGCTACAACAGCGCGCACTGTTTCGCCTCACTGAACGGTAACGTAAAATTATAATTCAGCAACTTCTGTCTACTATATTAACTCATTTCAGACAGCACTTGAAAAACTCGTTATCAATGGTGGCGCTTAGTGCGCGAAAATTGAAGCTAATACATAAACACGTATTCGACAATCCAAAAGACCGTCGCATTCACTCTGAAACATCTCCCAACAATGAGAAGTTATTCTGAGAATTTCCAACTGCCATGTCGCCGCGTTCCAACTATTGAACTATTGCAATGCAAACTGAGAAATCTTGGAGGATTCCGGCAAAAGATACCTACAAATATGGCTCATGGCCCAACAGTTTGTTACCACTTATATGGTTGGCTATCTATGCGTCAGTAGATAAACCGATGTCTGCGTGTCTGTAGAGTATGCAACCCATTACTCATCCGAGTATATCTCATTTGCCATGTCTCTGCCAATACCTATTTTCATGTGTAGTGCTCTGCATTGCATATACTCAACAAACCTGTGCCAGTAAAAAATGGTTAAATGAGATCCACTTAAATCATCTCAAGAAATTCAATAATTACAAAAATTCTACTTAGCAGAGCCTCTTCTGAGAAATATTGCTGATTGCAAAATGACCGTTTCTGGACACATCAACCGCTACAGTCATTAGTCTAATGAGGGTAGAACATTCTATATCATGTGTGGCAGCAGTGATCCTCCTCTGCTGGAATGCAAGATCTGTCGCAAACAAATCAGCTTGCTGGGATTCTCCTGTCAGGTTATCTCCTCCTAGCAGGACCTAGGAGGCGACCTAGCCTGAGAAAAATCTAAACTCTCAACTTCTGTGGTAGTGTAATGCGAGTGTAAGGGGACAGGGAAGGACAAGGATGAGGAAAGAAAGATTGTGTTCCCCTCCTTTTGTAAAGGTACTACTCTGGCATTCTCCTGGCATGTTAGGAGAAACAACAGAAAATTACTCAGAGCAGCCAACTGCTATAATTCTCCTCCAAACAGTGGCTGAATTTGAACAAAACCATAACTGAAGACAATTTGAAACACACATTTCAACACAACAGTTCTGAACAGTCTACCAAGAAGGGTACACTCAAGACTTCTCTTTCCAGGCTACGTCTCCCAAACAAGTGTTCATATTTTTTATCGATATTTTTGGGAGTGTCAACTGGTGTGGTCATTAATCACATAAACATAGAGCAGCATCATAGCAGGTGGCAGAGTTCCACACTGCCTTGAACATGAGATCCTGTGCTGAATTGGACCTTACCTTGGGTTACGAGGGGGTTTCTCTCTCCTAGTAACGTCAGAGGGGCACCGCCTTAGCTGAGACCAACTCTGCTCCCGAGATGTGTGGTAGTGTAATACATACATGTGTGAATGCATAAAGTGAGAGATGGAGATAATAAAATTTGATGTCATGACCTAAGCAAGTTGCTCATATTTGAATAAATACCATTTCAACACTAATCATAGGAAACAAAATAGTATGAACACTTTTTTCAAAGTGTGGATCCAACACTCACTTCTTCTCAATGGGTGGTTACTCATATTTTGATTTAATTCATGGACCCTTTTGAAGCATGTAGTTGTGAATAAATCTGCCATCAAGAGCACTACCAGATTCCTACCTTCTTCAAACAATCTTAGCAAGAAAAATAATGAACATGATTCACTTGTATTAAAAATTAGCATCATCTGTACTGATAAATATTTTTTAATGAGTTCCAGATTAATATCTACCATGATAACACATTGAAAAACAAACTGACATTTTCCCAAAATAACTAACTTCTGTGTTAAAACACATTTTAATTGAACTTTTTAGAAAAACGATCTTGAGTTTAGATTATGCTTCTTCAGCTCTCAAAATTAACTCCTGCTTCCAATTAAGAAATTCTAATAGTCTATAGCTTTCCATTTTTAATCTGGAATCTTTTTTTTTTCTCAACCAGGAATTTTTAAGTGAGGAAATTTTTCAAGTGTTTATGATAACAAAAACAAATTATACATAATAAAGAAGTATAAAAATAACATTTAACTTTTAAATCTCTGATACAAGGAAAACCACATGAAAAAAACAACATAACACACATTTCAAAAGTCAAACATTATTATAAGCACAATCTTGTACAAAAATTGCCGTTGTCAATTCAAAAATATTATTTCAGTACTGCAGATTTTCAAAAAGTCTTCTAATACTTGTAAATACCTTCCCCGCTCTTCTTGCCTAGTTTTCCTTCTGACACCAATTTATCAAGAAGAGGAATTGGTTTGAACAGCTGCTCATTAGGGAATTTCTTATGCCATCCTGGAATGAAAATAGAGTCATTTATTTAAAGCACAAAGTTATATCTTTGAACAAATATTTAGTTTCCATAAGCAGTTCTATTTATTTCTGCCAATTATTTAGCAATTTTTATTTATTGATAACTTGAGTATTATTAACAACCTTATATATTTTTTTAAATAATTTAATATTTATATAAGAATTCTTTCAGATAAAAATCACATTTTCAATTATTGAACCAAAAAAAATTATTTTCGAATGTAATTAAAAATTAATTCTTACCATCGAGAATGAATTTTGTGGTGTCTAAACCAACATAATCGCCTAATTCAAGGGGCCCCATAGGGTAGCCAGCACCCAATTTCATTGCAGTGTCAATGTCACGAGCAGAAGCATCGCCTGAAAGGAAGTGGAGCAATCAAAGTCACTAACAGAAGAAACAAATTTACCTAAAGTACGAGCAAGTCTTTAGGCGAAATTTTTTAAGTCATTTTGTACAAGCATCAAAATCTAATGAGGAATGATGGTTGAATATCAGTTTTCTCAAAATGTAATTTAGAAAACTTATTTTCATAGGAGTTATATAAAGTTATTTAACACTATCTAGCAAGTACATAAGCAGGCAAGAAAACATGTCGCCTTGAGTTCCAGGCCTCTATGTAAAATGTATCCCAACAATACTAAATTTTGCATAACACTTCCAAACTCAGGGCTTAATTCTGCCAAAGATGGCCTCAGTTTCTGAGGTACAGGAGGGACAGAGAAACAATTTAAAATACCACAGCATTCAATCATTGAATGGTTCTTTTGCACATGTGTGACGAGATACTTCAGTTAACTTTCCTTCCACAGGTATCAAGAATTTTAATTGCCCTTGAAAGTTCTTGATCAGTAGAGACCGGATTTTATGTAATTACATGTTTTTTGTCTTTGTATTCACCGTTCTCAAAATTGTAATCTTGGCAAATCAATGCCCTCTTAACACAATATCAAATTTTTTTGTTACATATTTTTACATATTTAGTACTATATGACATTTTACATATTTTGCTGTTTTCACAATATATTTTCCTATTTCATTAATTTCCTTCAATTTAATTCCATATTTTTTTGTGAAAAGATATTTTTTCAGCATTTTCCAATGGGGAAATCTAGATGTCCAAAATATCATTGACACCACGTTTTGTGATCTCTAACCTTAATTTACGAGAAAAAATTGCGATTGCCAACGTGTAATACTTCAATGAAGATGCTAGAGTGTATGTTTGCTGGTCGTAGTTCTCATCAGTTTATGTGATGGATTCTATTGTGATTAGTCTGGCTGCTAAACTACAGTCCTGGATTGCAATAGATGAAGCTTTTACTACTAACGAGAAAGTTGCATGATGTAAAGTGAGCAGTTTTTCTAAATGTAATTTCTTGCTAAGTAAATAGTTTTTAATTAGAAAATTTTAATATTACATTGGATTTTACATATTCATTTCATATTCTTACTGTTTCCATGACATATTTATGTACATATGTTGATGTTTAATACTACATATTTTTCCGGTCTCTAGTGATCAGTATTCATCCAAATCCCTTGATATACAAAGAACTCAACGGTAGCCACTGCAGTATTAAAGATTATTATTTAAAAAAACTAACCAGACCCTATGATTCAATAAATCATTTCAATTATACAAAAAAAAGAATGACAGGCATATAAAACAATTTTATTTTTTACTGATATGTTATAGCTTGTTATTGCCTTCAAAATGGCTCCAGCTTGATATACTATACTGTATAACTTATTGGATTGAAAGGATTGTGGTAAGAAGGGAAAAATGAAAACATTTGAATGATCTACATGCTCCTTTGTGGGGGGAAATATAAAAGGAAACTATGGGAGGAAAACAGAGTTAAGTTGATGTAATGATTTCATTATTCTTAGGAATACTCCAAAACAATTGTGGACAAAAAGAATAAATATTTATGATCTATAGTCTATGAAGTAAACAATGTGTATTAGAAATCGATGAACAAGACAAAAGAACAGCGCGCCGCGGAAGGTGTATTTCGATCATTCTGGAAAATTTTAAGGGGTTCAACAAATTCGGAAAGAAATTTTGACTAACCAGTTAGTTGAAGAAGAATTAAATGAACGCTGTATTTTTTGTTTGAACGAGATCGGACGACGGGTTCTCTTAAAATTGTAATTTGAAAATTTAGAGGAAAAGCACAGTCGAAAATGTCAAATGACATAACTTGAATTATCGAGATTTTGCGAAGAAATGCTAATTAAACAACGAGAGGCGGCGGGAATCGTCGTAATATGAATTAAGCAAAATTTATAAATGGTTTAGAGAATTATAAAAACATTGAACGTTCTAAATAAATAAATATTACAAACTAACAATACCAGAAAACAAGCGACGAATTACTGCTGGGGAATGTCGACAGAAAAATTAGCATTTTCGACGTGAAATAAATAGAAAACAACCGTTTTGACAAGAAAACCTTAACATTGGGGAAAAGCTGAAACGAATAAACACAAACACAAGTTAAAAGGGGAAATATTGAACATTTTAAAAATTTTTGTGGAAACAACAATGAAAAAAAAGCGAAATGGATTTCGCCAGCATTTTTCATAATCCGAGTTAACATGTTAAATCGACATGATTTTGACTTCACTTCGGTCTAGTCAGCGGTTGAGAGTACATAGTTTCCACGTTTGCCGTATTCGTGATTTTTAAACTTTTTCGGACTTAGACATTTTTCGGGCGGCGGAGAGAAAGTAAAGAATGAACATATAACTGTGCAGACGTTGTCAATGCAGTAACACTTCGAAGAAAGAAGAAGTACTATTTTTTTGTAGTGAATTTGTGACGCAAGGTGGTTGGACAATTTTTGGAATTCCTGGGGAGAAAATATTTGAAGAGAACCGGCCCGTGCACAAGTGGAGCATGCGTGGACATTCGATGCGTGCGAGTGGGTGCGCATAGGACCATCGAACCGGCAACGGCGCTGTTTTCGACGAGGCAGGAAAAGGGAAGTGATGCATTCACGAAATAATCAAAAAAATCAGATCTGAACTTGCGCATATTAAAGACTTAAATAAACATTCATGAGACTCTTGAACTTTTACGAAATTTTTTAAGCGGAATTAGTGTAATACAATAATTTGTAAGCTAGGATTTAGTAATTGTTAGTTTTCATTTTCATTGTTGCCTTGAAGTACGTACGTACAGAGTTTTGGTAATAATATTGAGTTGTCTTAAAGACAGGAATTCCTAAATATCAGTAAACTGCTAAACGACTAATTAATGGCCATTTGAATTGTAATTAATTGTAATTCATGTAATTGGGCAATGTCATTTTAAAGAAACCCATAACAATATTGCCAAGCGGACGTAGATGTTCACACGCCGTGCATTGTTGACGGAGGAAATAGAAAAAAAGGAATTAAAATTCTTGCTTTCTTGTTTGAAAATATATGTTTTTTTTTATTTCAGTATTTAGTAGCCCTGTGCACGCTGCGCTGTTAAACGTTGTTTACAGGTAATTCCTGTAAGGGGCCGTCCACGACCTACGACCCAAATAAATTTTATGCAACACCATTAGATAATAATATTGACAAATTGAATAGCGGTAAGAGAGGTATAGTTGCATCGGCTCCAGAGTAAAGAGCAATTAGGAGAAAGGGGAAATAAATAAAGTAGAGAGGTAGAGAGGGTAGAGACCTGTTGCATTAACATTTATTTAATTAGTAAATAAGAATATCTGAATCAATAAATTAGGTAAAAAAATAATTATGTATGTTCCACAAGTGTTATCTGGTTCTAATGATCTCAGATGACAAAAAGACTTCAGGTATTTTGTCACCGCTCGAACATTAGAATACTTATAACACCCTTGGAGCATAAATAACTAGGCTGAAGTCTAGTGTACGATACCACTTACGGAAGTTGTTCAAATCGGCATTTCGCACATCTTCATGTGTTTGCAACTGCGCAGTTTAAGTACTAGAGGCTTTCTTATAAAGTTCTTACTTAAGTGATTTCTTATAAAAGTGTATTGGTAACTATGTGGTGGATAGACTCAAGGTTGTTTATAGTGAACGCGAGGGCCGAAGGCCCAAGCCTCGCCGTGATTTGGATCCGGGCGAGCGAAGCGAGAAAACTTGCCTTTGAAAGTAATTTGGCATTATAATGCGGCGGAGACAAAGCGAATGAGGGCGACTAAAAAGTTTATGAACCATGAAAATCACCTATCGGCAAGTTTTATCATTTCACATCGTTTCTCTAAGGGTGTACCGTACACCCTACTTTAACCAATAACTATATTTTCTTTCCTTTCATTTTCCCCCTTCAATGATCAACCAACCTCTTTCAAGCATTCGGAAAGCTTCGGCCAAATAGGGAACCAACAATCTGTTCACAACAAATCCAGGAGTATCTTTGCAGGTAACAGTAGTTTTTCCCATGTTCTTTCCCCATTCCATCATCCTCTCATATGTTTCATCAGAAGTGTCTGGAGTTCGAATAACCTGTAACATTGGCAAGTTGATGAATCACAATTTACTGTAGCAAATCTTGTGAAATTTGGATCAAACTTTTGGTTGTTCATCAAATTCACTGACACTGCCAAGCTGAAGTTAATTAAAATTTCAACAATTTCTTGCAATTGGTCAGTTTACAAATTACCTAAAAATAACTACATTTACATATTTTAAAGAATTAATACTAATTTTATTGCGATTGAAATAATAATTATATTGTTCTAAAGACCAAGGAAAACGCGGGTGTGGTAAGTAAACTTAAGGAGTAGGCTTTACATTGCTATCATTCTGCTAATTTCATTGGGTGCATAAATTATGAAACAACACTGTGAAAGAATGGAAATGTGTCAAGGCAATTTTAGCCAAAAATAACACAAAAAGGATGCATTCCCTTACAATAAATAAATGTTCTTGGCAGTTTCAGGACATCACAACAATGCCTCACATCCTGATTTTCCCAAAATTTCATTACTCTTGACTACCTCAATTCCTCTTGCCATTGGCCTTTTGTGAAGCAGGAGAATTTTTTTCTTTGAATATTGACTGAAATACTGCTCCAAAACATAAATCAATTTACCATCAAATATATATATATTTTCATTTTATTTTTTCACCCGCTAATTTCTTTCATTTCCGAAATTGCCCATTAATTAAAAACTTACTCATTGTGGCAGCTACAAAAACAGAAATGAAATTTGTCCCTGATTGTGAGGTACTCTTTCTCCTAAGGACTTGTGTCCTGAAACACATCAATAATATTGAAGATAAGTTAACAAATTATTACCTCAAGCAATTTCATTACAGGAACAGGATTAAAGAAATGTAGTCCTCCAAATCGATCTTTCCTGTTAGTAACAGAAGCAATATCTTGAATTGGAAGAGATGATGTATTGGAAGCAAATATTGTATGTTTTGGGGCAACCTGTAAATTTGTAATTTATAAAACATCCAAACAATACAGAGGTTATTATCGAATATTAAAAAGAGTAAACAAAATGTATGATGTGTACCTTATCAAGAGATGAAAACAGCTTATGTTTGATGCTCAGGTTTTCAACAATAGCTTCCACCACAAGGTCCGTATTCTTAACAGCATCTTCTGCATTCAACGAAGTTGTAATTCGGGCTAATGATTCTTTTAAAAACTTTTCACCGTCAGCAGGTTTATCCTTGAAATTATATTAAGAATTAATGCACACACTTTCATCACATTCATTTAAAAACTGTCCAAAGAAATTACTTTGTAAAGTTTCTTCACAACCCTCTGCAGGCTTCCTTGGATACTTGAATGAGCTTTCTGCAAGGCTGCATCGTTCACTTCTACAAGAGTTACTTGATGTCCCGTTTGAGCAGCAACCTTCCGGGCAAAAAAACAAGAAAAAATGTATGCAAGCACCACAAGCTGAGCATTAAAAATTGCTTGTAAGCCAAGTGAATTACCTGAGCGATACCAGAACCCATTAATCCACCACCAATTATGGTGACATGCTTTATTGCGCCAGCCATGGCTGCAGAAGAGGAAAAACTGCTTTTCAGTATCAACACAGGTAGGGCCATTTTGTTAAAATAATCAAAATTTGGTTTTTAAATGCACTACCCAACTCTCGACCAGTTCAGTGCCAGCCGACGAGATAGTAATAGTTACTTATGTAATTTACCTCCCACTCGCATAGACGAGGGCGGTCCACGTAGGTCAAGGGTGCAAATTCCAAACAACAGGGTTTTGACGAGTGTAAAGGGCAAATCAGTCCTACCGACGTACACAAATGAAAATGAACGATGAAAACTGAGTGAAAGATCACGTACTAGTATTACAGACCATCTACACAGTACATCTTTTAATCGTATATCAACCTAATCATGCAATTTCTTTCAAAATATGAGTCTGAGATTGTCCGTAATTTCGTGGAAAATTATATAAAAATAAACCGCTTCCTCGAGATCCTGACAACAACAAAAATGATTATGCATTTTCAATTGCACGTATTGCCTACACTGATGTTAATAAAACAAAAGATGTATATCGCGGGCAAAATGAATCGTGGGCGTGACTAGATACCTAAGCTGAACAAGCGGACTAAATATTTTATATAATGATTCAGAAATTAATTGGATGTACGATCATGTCATTTCGTTACCCTCTTTCATATTATTTACAGAAAACAAAACTGATTTCATAATAACGAAAGGTGCGCAAATTACACTTCTCCCCTATACGTCACATACATTTACCACGGAAACAGTAACGTAACGAAATGAGTGAAGGCCCGTCCGCAAAACGCAAAACTTTTATCTGGGATCCTTTGTAAAAGTGTATAGTCAACACAAGTAGTGTTAGTACCATAATAATAAAAGTATCCGTTCACAAATTCGAATTCACTAATCTATGATTAATAACCATTAGGGGAAAATACTGCCTTTATTATTTAATTTTATGAAAATAAGACTGTTATAAAACCTAAATGAATTTCTTACATTTATTGATTTAGAACAGGACTACTTAAGCTACCGAAGCGGGAAAAAATCGTTCTTGTGGAATATGCTTTTTTAAATCTTTATTATATCAAGTATCACAAAGTACCGGTATCAAGTAATTAATATTTCTTACAATCGCAAAGCCTTCAGCCTTAAAGTACTTGGGCCCACCCGCGTTGTGTGCCCGCCGAACGTAACGCCTCTGCAATGGAAGAATACTTGGTCTATGGTTTAACTCCGTTTTCAAGAGTACTGCTCCGGCATTCGCCTGGTGTTGATCGGTGAAACCACGGAAAAGTGAGAATTCTCCTCCAGACAGCGGATTTGACCTTGTTGACTAGTCAGTGTCGAAAATCCTGCTACTCGAACCCTAAGTGAGAAGATGAACAAACCTTTTTTGAAGCTTTTTGATAGGACAATTGTCATGTTTTCTGTGGACAAACATTGCCAAAAACGAATTCGATCACAGTGCATTTAGAAGAGTCGTAATAAACTTTAAATTAAATTGATGTCGCTATAAAAATGTGAAAAATTCTTAAACGCACCACAACCCACTTTTTCGGTATCAGGGGACCCCAAAACGCGCATTTCCGTTGAAATCTCGAAATCGATTTCCCGCAGCATTACATAACTTTCCCGATACTACGTATATTACTCCGTACCTACGTACGTATACGGGAAAGTAAAAATCTATTCGATATTTTTCAAGGACAATCTCAATATATTACCAGGCTTTTCTGTTCTGTAATATTCTTAAATACATATTTCAGTTTTAGCATTAGGAGACTAGAAAGTTAACGAAACTAATTAGTTCCATAAAGTCTGTGCCATTCTTTAGCACCACTTGTTTTGTTGATTGTCTTGTAAGACATAGTCAAGTTGCAGAAGTAAGTGATTTTCTGATTGACTCAGTGAAAACTGGACGCTCTGAAAATATTATTGAAAAGGAATGTTCCCAAAGACTATTGACTTGTCTACTTTCCTGCATGCTGCTTATGCAATATAGAGAAAGTAATGTAATACTCCAGGGAAAAATGGCGATTTTTCGACAGAAAACATGTTATGTGGTTTGATGCAGAAAATTGATGGCCAAATGTTCCTCTGTCTGTGGTCAGCAATAATGCCTAAACTTGCGACAATTTTCTCCAAAATTGATATTCCCTGATCAATATGAACGCCCTCAAGGTCCTGAGAGTTTGGAATGGATATTCTTTTTGGGAGTACTTTAAATAAAGCCTCAAAATGTTCTCAATTTTTTTTCAAAAATGGCTCCTATTTTTTTGATTAAATGTTGTCCTTGAATAGCATAAAGAACTCAAAAAATTGTGCATAACTGATTTTTGTAGAAACCTCTGTTTTTTAATTGCAAAAGTTTGAAAAATTTTCAGTGTCTTCCTTCAACAATAGTATTTAAAAAAAAAAAAAATTCTTAATGAAGTCTGGAGTTTAAAGATAAATTTTGAAATTAGGTTATTGTGTAATTTTTTGAAACTATGAGTAGCTTTAATGTATTTTTGAGTTAAATGCTTGCAATTTTTTTATCTGAATATTTTCTCAAAAATGACTCCATATTTTTTCTGTACATTTTTCCCTTGTATGTTTCAAATATTGGTATAAAAATTGGTGCTGGCCCCAGACAGGTTCCTGCGAACTATGTAATGTCAAAAATTGCAAAATTTTAACATTGAGAACTACAAATTCGAAGATAAGAGAACAGTCATGTTAAAAGAACATTTTCTTAAAAACGGCTCCAAATTTTTCCATGCAAATGTGCATATAGGACCAGGTTTTACCCTTCTTTTTATATACTTAAAAGTCAGAGGAAAAACATGAAATGAAGACTTGTAGGTGCCAAAAGATAAGCAAACTAACTAGTACAAGAATGTTTGTGCCTTCTATTGCACTGCTAGTTACCTTATCTGATCACTGTTTATAATTTAACTGTATATTGTAGGCTAATATGATTAATAATTAATCATAATGGCATACAATTAGAAAACACAACATAATTAATTTTGGCCATCATCTTTGGCAACATTACTTGTAGTAATAAAGAGCCATTTTATCCACTGCTTGAATTGAAACTTTACTGTACTGAAAATAATAAACCATTGAATATACTCCAAATGCAAGTAAACAGCACATAGATGATTATCCAAGATAAAAGATTTTTTTGGCTTTTATTGTAACTGGCAATACATAACGGCTGTTTTGGCAAAATAAAATTGTACTATTCTAATTAAGGTGTACTCATTACTTTTGAAACATGCAAAATATGCGTAAATACCTGCTGTGACAACATTTGATAATTTGTTTTTGTTTTTTTTGGATGAATCAATTCAAATGTTGTTACATGCATTTATGTTGAAAGTCCACGAATTTTCTTTTAACTCAGATATATGAAACGTTTAGGACCCATGTAATTTCTGTAACATTGAAATCTAGTATTCTAAAAAAATAATCTTTAAATAAGGTTTAATAATATCGTTTTTTGAAAACATGAACAATTTAATTAAAACTTTTAACGCAATTTATGCATAATATTCTTTTCTTGGACAGAGAAAAGTGTGCATAAAAAAATCTCGGACTCATATTCGTTTAACTCCATGAATTCTTGAAAATTGCGTAATTTAGAAATACTGCAAGAAACCACCAGTTTTTTAAGCACGGGGAAAGCGGCGTGCAGTTGAACGAGAGGTGATGTAGTGGTAACACGTTTGGTGTGTTAACTCAAAGAACTTGGGTTTGAATCTCGGTGTAGAGAAAAAAAAAATTGCAGGTAGCAACATTGGCATGTTTATGTAGTGATATAATATTGTGTACCCATTAAAAATAATGTGATAAAGTATGTCATGTAGCACTAGCTGAGTGTACCACCCATTCAAGTTAGAGAGGTAAAAGAATATAAAATCAAAACTATGCATTTGTTAAAAACTCTTTGACAATTGTGCTAATTTATGATGCATAAAACTACAGCCTCAAAAAATATAAATAAGTCTTTGCCTTAAAAACAAATTTTTCCCTAGGAGCAGGACATTACCCATTACCGTGGATACCAAAGAATAAACAAAACTGGTTCTTGTAAATCCTACGTATGCATTTCATCAATATTTTTTAAATTCATTAGTTTGTAACTGTTCAGTGGGTCACTTCTATTTTGAAGAATATAAAGAAATCAATAATAAAAAGAAAACAATTTCTACAGACACTGGTATATTGAAGGATTTATTTATTTCTCTTATATGACAATTGAAGACAACACTGGAATTGTACAATTTTTCTAGCAACACACCAAGATCTTTCTTCTGATCTTCAATCTTGGGCTAATTGAGTAAACAAACTGCTTAAGGATATTAATAAAATATGTTAATTGCCAGATTTTGCAATAATAAGCAGTTCAGTTCAATAGAATTCTCGAATTTCAACAGATGACCGTGATACTTATTGTAACTTACTACAATGCCTGAAAATTCACAGTACAATTGTGTGTTTGAAACTTATAATATACAATCAGTTTATTAAGGTAAGTTGATAAGCTTTCTGCTTTCTCAAAATGACACCTTTACAGCTGTACATATATAATTGCTATATGATAATATGTCACATTTCCATGCAAATTTTGTTTCTGTTAACAAATATATTAATTCACTTTCTACCATAAAAACATTTCTCAACAGACTTGAAATGTGAGTTGATAACTTAAATATTTATTTCACACTGAAGTAAACAAATTGACCCAGTCAGAGAACTATCATAAAGAAGATGAAATTGACATCACTGAAATTTTCAGAAAAATCATTTACATGTCCCTTTAGAGATAGCTGCATTTTTAGTTGACTGACTTCGGTCCTTACTGATGATGAACAGCAGCAACTTGCTTACAGAGCTATTTTTCTGAATTTTTGATCTTTTCTATACTGAATTTTAATATGAACTTCTGCATTTTTAAAACATTTTTGAAATTGAAAAATATATCAGAATTATGAATGTTCTGAAGTTTATACTACTACAGAATCTTATTAATTAAAATTGATATTTCTTCAAACATAACTGCAAAAGTAGCTCTCTGAAAATTTCAAGTTTGAAATACCTACTAGATGTTCAACATCAGTTTTTTTGTTTACATTTCTTAATTCATCTTAAGCACCACTGACATTTTACAATTTAACACTAAAATTATGTAATGAATTTACAACACTGGTATTACATAGAACAATTCCATTATTTAAAGTCAATTTTCCCTCTTGAACTTGACTTTGAAGTTTAGACTAGTATTATAAAAGCCATAAATGAGTCATAAAAAATGAGAATACTTCTCATTATTTACAATAAGCAGGAAGTATTAACTCTTTAGGAGAAAGCAGACACCTAAGGTGATCTAGACTTATTACATTTAACCAACCTTCTCAATTTGTATGTAAATTACTACAAATATACTTAAAAAAATTTCTCTGGAAAACACTATTCCTCATAGTATGTAAAGCTTTTCAAAGTCACAACTACCAAAACAGCCCATGACATCAACAAGCATGAGCCATACAGTCTTCAGTTCAATGTACCATCAATTAAATACTTAGTAAGTATCAGAAGGAAAGTAACTGGACACAAATTAAGCAATAATATGAAAGCCAAAAAATGTCACCATAATTTTGATTAAAGAATCTACTGCACATGAAACATCTGAAATTTGATTCAGATATATCTCATCCATCAGAATTGATCAACCAGATAACAAAACAGTTTTACACCAAAACACTGACATGTTTTATCCAATACAATGTAATCACATCCAAGAGTTCAAAATTTTGCACATAAGGGGAAGACATTTCCACATAATTGTCTGGATATGGATTGCTGCCACACAACATAGTAATAACACCAAAACATCAGACACAAATAAGCTAAGTTATACACTTACAATTGTGGCACAACTACCATATGTTTCTACTGAATGTAATAGTGACAGTAAGTGACATGTCAAGCAGACAGAAACTCAAGAGGCCAAAGTTACCAGTATTGCAATGTTGCATCCTTACAACCAAACTGACAAAAGTTCATTTCCCAGATCTTAATGTTAAGTTCAACATTTTAAACACAGTTATTCAAAAACAAACTACAAAATTTAAGTTCAAGTTTTGTTAAAATCTTGAACATCTAATATCCATAAGTTTTTGGGTAAGATGTTCTCTCAACTTGCAAATTGAATCTTTGAACTTTTGCCAATCAAGCCCCTGCCAGCAATCACAAAAATTAACACTCCAAGCACAAGAGTGAATCACAGAGGCAGGCAAATTTCTCCCCAGAAAAACAAGTCTAAAAAATACTTTGAGAATTTCTTAAGATTTTGGGAAAGTGGTAAGTGAAGTGTGTAGTCCCTCCACCATAGATTAGGGAGGAAAAGCACTTGTACTGTATATTAGCAAAATATTCCCAGAAGCCACAAGAAGAACAATTATTTCTTCGTAACTCTTTGAAGAAAATTTAACTGAACATGAATCATGACATACAGGAATTAAGTCCGACAAACATGACAAAAATCCATTGTTCATATTTTACACAATATAAAATTGGGTTTTACAGATAAACTATGCTTTGTTATTAACATTACTACAAGGGACACCAGCACATTAATTCATTAACAAATAGTAAGTAATGTCAAGTGTCATCACACTTTTTTTATTCAAGTTATTGACAAAGTAAACAAAATGAATTATTTTCTGGGCATTGAACATTAGCCTACAAAGGCAACTTTTATTAACAGCACCTCAGCTCGCCCTTTCGAGCATTATTAAGACACTTTAACAAACTTTGAAAAACAAACAAATAATAAATAAAATTCAATGTGGTAAAAAAAAATCAGGAGAGTTAATTCCTATTTAATACCTTAGAGTGCCAGTAATTGCAAATTAGTTTAATTTTTTAACTGAGATAAAAAAGCTTACATTACAGTAATACATTAATACAAGTTATTTTACTATGTCTAATTGATACCACTGCAACAAATGCAAGAGTTTGAATATTTAAAGGAAAGTTTCTGCTTGAAGCACATTAAATCTACATCTAAATACCTAAAAGCCTATTACATTAAAAATAATAATATATTTCCGGTATTTTGAGCCAAGTTATTCATGTGATACATTTCTAAATTATGTAGATAAAGGGTGAGATAAAGACTACAATGGCATCAACATTATAATGCAAACAAAAAGTTACATTGAGCTGTCACACAAAGACATCTTCAATTAAAAATAAATGTGTTGCAACTATTTTTCAAGATGTTTTGTTTATTGAAAGCAACTGAAAGGCAGCAAAATCTTGGGGAAAAAAATAATGAAGTAGAAAATTTGCACACCAATTAAGTGAAAACATCATTAAGATAAAAATTTAACAAAACCAATTTTTATTTTTTTGCTGAGGAACTGTGTATGTGTCCAGGTCCATATCTCAGAAAAGTTTCATGTCTTTGAAGACCAAATGATATTTGAATGTCAATATTCTCTCAGTATTTACCATTTATGACATTAACACTAACTTTTGGCAATTGTAATAGTGTAATGCCATTTGTACAAATCACGAAACTGGTCCCATTTTCTTCTAAAACATTTCTGCTTCACCCAAATAAGTGTCACCTTTCTTGAATATTTCTTCCCTGTATCAGGCACTGTCTTTTGAATTCTAGGTTCTTTGTTCCCCAAATGGGTTATACCACTACCTATTGGATACTGGAACAACGCAGTGAGCAAAATTTACAGCACATAAAATTGAGGGTAACGAAAATGTACATTCATTTTTTTAATTGAAAATTTATTAACTTACAGCAGAAAGAAAAATTGGTAAAATGAAACCTAGAATGAAATAAGTTAATCATGGTAAATTAGAAATACTGACATATGTGAATATTTCACACGTCAAGCTTTCATCAACTGATATTTTCAAATTGCTGCAATCTTATTAAGATTATTTTATTTCATTTGTAAATTGAATTGAGACACTGTCATACATTTCCATTCTTGAGTAACTTGAATCTTGGTGTGATCAATATTAATGAATAATTTGATTACAAGCACAATACTTTTTCAATTAATTTTAGACAATAAAAAAGAAATGCATGTCTCATTGCATTCTTCAGTTTGCTTCTAAATCTTAAATTTCAATGGATCACCATATTAATTTTCTGGGGGCACTAAGCCTTATAACTATGGGAACCTCTGGTTTAGATCAATTAATACAAATTTAAAAAAAATAGACAAACTTGAAATATTACTTATAGTTTCAACTTTTTGTAAACCAGGAAACTGTTGCACAAAACTCTCATATCTTTTGTGTTTTTGTGGGTTTATATGTAAATATATTGTCCATAACAAGAATTCCCCTTCAAACCCCAAGCTGTCTTGTATGCTATGTATTCTTTTGTATTCATACTGAAATTTGAAAGAGATTAAAGGTGCATTATTCTACAGAATCAGAACTTTTTCTTTTTTCAAAATTGAATTTATATGTCCTTTACGAACTTTTATTGGGACTTTAGAAATTAAAAAATATCACGCTAATTTTAATTCACAACACCTGAAATGTAAGTTGTTAAGTGTTGGTGAAGATCAGAAAATCCTGTCTGGATAGACACAGAAAAGTAAGGGTTCAGAAATATTTACAAGTATTGTCATAATTGTTTCATTAATACTGATTGAGGGCAAAGGTTTAGTGACTGCCAAGTTTACTTTCACATTTTTTCAGAGTCCACTATTTGACAACCAAATTTAGCAACAAAATTATTTTGTTTTAGCATTGAGGATTCGGTTTCATTATGAATAAACACTGGTTTCTCATATGTCATTCAGTCACAATTCATTATGTCTCCCAGAAGCTAGTTCTAATGTTCTAGGGAATCAAGCTAAGTATTAACAGATTGTGACATTTTTTCATTTGAATTATGAGATAGTTTCATTAACATCAAACAAAATTCAGCATGCGTACATGTATTCTGAAATTGTTGTAGATATAACTTCAAAACTGTAAGAATATTATGTCAATCCTTTTGCATAAAAGTGATATATCTGTTCTTCCCAAAGGAACTTCTCAATGCAAACTCAAGTTCACTAACATCCAGATAAACCAAAATGAAATTCCTTAATTTATTTGTACAATACTTACTCTTACTGCATTTGACAGCTTTAGAGTACAGACAACTTAATGAGGAGAGGTCCATTCTCATAGATTTTACAGCAAATGTTCTTCAATAATACAATATCATAAAGCAGTAAAATGTGACTTTAACGGTCTAGTAATATTGTGGTGCATATCTGACTGTTGGAAAAATGGACCAAATTAAAAGAAATAAGAAACGTTATTTGTGATTTAAAATTTCTGCAACAGATAATATCCGGAATTCTCCCATCAAAAAAGGGATTAATTGTTCATTCAAGTTCGTAACTTAACAGTACAGAGCATACAAAACAACTACCAGGAAATTAATCAAAAAGCTGCATTCAACAGCTGCAAAATCACAAGACCTTTCATTTCTGATAGCTGTTAATATTGTTGTTTACAAAACTGCGATTTGTAAATTAAGTTGTTTCCTCAACTGTTGTTGACAACTTTTCAGAAGAATTACAGACATGGTTCACACAAATGAAATAATCTTCATTCAGGAAGCTTATAGTACTTTCATTCACAAACTTGAAGCTGCTGAATCTGATCAGATACAGATTCAACTTCTGGGGTTGGATTATCGTAATCTGTTTCATTAGAAACAGTCACTTTTACGTCCTCTAAAGAACGAGACTTATAGAGTCCACTACTATCGGGTGTATTAGATACAACAGGAGTCAGTGTTGGGGATGTCTTAGGAAACCAGTCTGCATCGACATCCGAATTTTCGCTCTTCGTACGCATTCTTTCCTCACGCATACTACACAGAGTATAGGGTTTAAATCGACGGGACGGTGTTTTACGACGGCCTATGTCAACTACTGTTACGAAGCTCGTGTTCATGTGCAAAACGTTCAGGGCTTGTCTATTCACATTGCACTGGCGAATTTGCTGTTCCTTCAGGTACTCGCGGCGACTCTGCGTAACAGAACTCAACATCCCTAATTCATGCAGAGCAGCATCCAAACCCGACACAATTGGTTCTTCCATCTAAAAAAGCATAACAAGCATCCACTAATAAAATATCCTTCAAGCTTCTAATCAGAGTTAACGCACAGAGTAATAACAAACACGTAACCTACTTACGATTCATGCACCAGCTGTCATTCTACAAACACACAAACAAAACAGTAGCAGCCATCGGAGCGCAATCAGTCACAATCTGAAACGAAAGCGACTTCGCCAATTTGAAGAAACAAATCAGATTCACTTCCGAAAATCATGAAATTGTACAAAATTCCCAGACGTGGGCTACTGTGAACACATTTCAGAAGTAATTGTTGCAACAAAACCCATTTATCAGCATTTGTGACACAAAATATTTATATCAATTTCACGTTAAAAATAATCTTGCCTGACAGTGCTTTTGTTTCCGAAAATGACCTTTCCAATGTTGTCACCACTACCATCAACAACATCAAAGAAAACTTTCAGTACACTCAAATTCAATTCGCTGGAACCTTTAAAGCGCTAGGGCCTGCAGCTTTCAAGGTTTATAATCCTGGTCGTAGCTCAGTCCATGATGATACAAATACATATACTGCGATTTTTGTAGGAAGAGCTCTCAAGATAACTCAAATCCCATCTTCGCGATGGAATATGTCACGGCATTTCGTATCATTCACAGTCGTTCCGCTAGATTTCGCACGATCGCGAACGTATGAAGCAGTGCTTGCGATCATGCGACTTCTACCGGCAAGACTGAGAAAAGACGCGAAATGCCGTGACATATTCCATCGCGAAGATGGGATTTGAGTTATCTTCAGAGCTCTTCCTACAAAAATCGCAGTATAGGTACTCAACTGCGCATGGCAAGCAATCCAGCCAATAAGAATTCGAAGCTCAGATGACGCGAGGGAATTTTGAATGTAGTCACACAGATGCCAAATCTGGAAATAGAAATGTTAATTCTTTTGAAACGTTGGTTACAGAACAATTATTGTATTTAGGTAAATACTTTTATTAAGTTTATATTTCATTAAGTGTTTGACTTGAAAATTATGTGACAAAAAAATGTTGAAATATAAAACAAATTAATTCCAACTTTTACTTACCTTTCTTAAAATAATCTGATTTCCTCAAACATAGTCATTTCTTATTTTACATGGAGAATTTGCAGTTGACACAATTGATTTCAATCATAATTAATATTTTATCTGATATTAATGAAAATTGGGTCAATTGTCATAATATATAAAGAGCTAGGCACCAAAATTTTGATATTGTATACACTAGTTCACTAGTTCATTCAGGAACATGTAGGCATGCTGTCCTGTGTGGCTTGTTCTCATGATGTGAACCTTCATATTTTCTATGTAACTTCTCACGCATAGTAAGCCCTGA
Source organism: Acheta domesticus (assembly GCA_031308135.1). Lineage (NCBI taxonomy): Eukaryota > Metazoa > Arthropoda > Insecta > Orthoptera > Gryllidae > Acheta > Acheta domesticus. Next base: position 19,061,052 of record JAHLJT010002630.1, read on the forward strand.
AGATGGAGCTATAATAAACTCCGAAACGTCGGCAAACTAGAATACGTTATTTTTTGGACCAAAACCCGTGAACCCGCAATGGGATTGTATACACACGTTTTCTTGAGCTTCAGAATAGCTACCCCCACTCCTTTACAAACATTAGTTTAATTCAGAAACAATTATGGCAATGCGCATTGTTGACAAAATCTGATGACCATAAATGTTTGCTCCTGTATAATAGAAACAATTTTGTGGGAAAGAACGAGCTACAGATTTGATATAAGTCCTGTGGTTAAAACAACAAAACCCCCCACTTCTCTCACATCAAGAAAAGTGAGGGCTCAAGAAAACATGCATGGATGATACCAATTTTGAAGCCCCTCAAACCATGTAAAAACGTCGTTGAAACCTGAAGAGAAAGTCAATCTTTAAATTGGGTCTTTACTCACTACAACCTACTGGGGGCTCCCCAATCATTTGTGAAGTTCCCAGATCACCTAGAATCATAGTTTAGGCATAAAGCTCAGTTGCTCTGTGCTTAAGGTTTCATTTGAAAGCTTTGGCAGCAGGAAATTGAACTCCCACTCTCTGTTAATTGTATGATGAATTTTCTTTCACTTCTTCATGTAAAGTCCTTTCTGTTATTTTACCTGCTAAAAGTATAATGTTCATTGAATTCCTTTATATATCTTGAAGTCTTGGTACTTGCTTATCAAGGAATTATGAAGTCTACTCTAAGGGCAAACCATAAACAATAATTAACCATTATATAAAAATGTTTCACAATCATTAAAGCTGTCTTATAAAAATAGTAGTCTATTTTTTTTTATTGTATTCATTTCCCTTCATATTTATTTCCAGAACAGAAAAAGATGTGATGTTTCCAAGGGGGAGGGAGAAAAGCAAAATTTGGAGTTCAGAAGCAAAATAAGGAATCATCTCAGAATTTTCTCAATGAATCAAGAGCTCAGACTTGAAGACCCAGAAGAACTCTACAGTAATTGTTATAGACATATTCAGTCGTTTAGAATACACAATAAAAAAATTAAGTAATCCACAGATATTAACATTGTTGATAAAAAACGTTATTGTACTTTTTCATAACTGGTACAACAAAAAAGATTTTACGGGCAATTTGACTTCTGCCTTAATATTGAATTTCATATGATGTGTTAAAAATTACATACATACAAACTTCTTTTTTTTAGTGGAATGTTGATTCTTATCCTTGCTGTTATAAATGTGCTTGTCATCTGTTATAAAAGTGCTTGTACCCCAAGTTGAAACCCTAAAATGTTGAGGATTTTTAGCTGGCTATGCTCTTTTTAGGGTGTTTGTGAGATCCTCTCAGCCTCCTTTCAAAATTAGTACCAATATTTAGTGCCTTTATTAATAATAAACATTGAGGAAAAAACCTGCACATGAAGCATGACACTGGCCACACGATCTTCTTCCACTTACAGAAAAGCTTTAGAAAGTCTTCAATGACCTGTTGATTTAGAAGGCCCTGGAAGCGGGGAAACAAATGCCAAAGGCTAGTATACAAAGGAGTAACCTCCTGTAACCCTAAGCTGGAGATTCCTGCAGCACATAATCGTACCAAGGTACTAGGGAGGAAGTAAGGAAGAAACAGGAGAGAGAGAGAGAGAGAGGAGAGGGGAAAAAAAAAAGACTCAAAAAAGGGGTTACGATGGTAATAAGGTTGTAGTAAGGTGAGAGTAGTTGTGGGGATGCTGTGTGTGGTCAAATTTGTATTGTATTTTGTATATGGATGGCTTTTGCTTATAACCTATTCATATAATGTCTTTCTGTATTCTAAATATCTTGATACTACAAAATGTCATGTCCTGAGGGTATTATGCTACGTTTCAGATGGAAAAGTCATTCACAATATATTTAAACAAAAGCATAAAGACTGAGTTTGAATGAATTCTGAGGGCACAATAAAAGAACTTCATTTATATTCCTTTTGTTTGTGAATACTACTTTAAATTGAAATCCCCCACCTTTTGCAACTTCAATGTTAAATAATTTGCCCATCACTCCTTTTCCATTGTGAAAGAAAATATTTATTAGAAACACAAAACTGCTGTAAAACATTTTCCTCCTTGGTTCATTAATACGTTCCATAATGTAACCTTGTTACTGTGTAACCATGCATTTAATAATTGAAAATGCTCCATGCTTTGGTCTCTCCAACCAGAAAACTATAAATCAAATCTCAATTTTTAACTAAACTATTGACACAACTAATGTTTTGAAGGGTTTGAGAATAGGAACTGTTTCTATAAAATTAGCAACTATACTGACCATGAAAATGGAAAGAAATATTGATTTTAACAATAATATGTAATGTATTAGTTACCATTTGGTCTGCATAATTCTAAAATACTCAAGATGCCTACAACTATTATTGTATTTAAGTTTCTGTCAATGACCCCTATGCCAATCAAGTTTTTCATCCGGTTTCCCTGATCCTTTGAGCGAATGCTGAGATGACCCCTTGTTTTTCATTATGAAATAAACATAACTTCATTATCTTTGCTCATTTTCTAGATTTCAATGCAGGAATAGAGTTATTCCAATTATCTTTTTCCCTGTTCTCGCAGCAGTAAAATGATTCCTTGAGGAAGGGCTTGATGAGAGATAGTAGCCAAAATATATAATTGATTTGCTTATGAAAATAGTTTCTATTAAGCAGGAACTATCATTTTCTTATCAATTCTTGAAGAAATAATGGAAGTGATATCAGTCAACTTAATAAATGTATTTATCTAAATAAATGTATTAAGTGGATGGCAATGACTTCCATCATTTCTTTATGAAATTATATCAACAATACCACATCAGAATTCCCAAAGTTTAACAATTCTTGTCAAACATGCTTGATTCCACATGCTTCTTCTTTTATAGTTTTGGATAGAGATCCCGGAATTTAAGAAAACATGCACAAAATACATTTCTCCCCATAGTAAGACACAGAGTTTTTAACTGTTTTTTGACGTTAAACAAATTAATATGTAAAAAAGAATTTTGTGACCTTCTGTATTGTGTGTACTTGATAAACAATGTCACAAGTTTCCTGAGTTCCTGATGCATGAAAATTGTCGATTATCAACCTGTAGGTTCCTTGATAATAATTTTGTATGTGCTTTAATTGGATGTTATCATTCTCCTAGTTATCAACTTTGTCTCCATGAGCTGCATTAGTCTGTTCTATGGCAAGGATAAATAATAGACTCTCCTTGCTATGGTGAAGGCTGGATTGGAGATACAATTTGGCTCTTCCCAATTTCTCTATCTATTCAAAATAACACATACTGCAATGAATCCGTGATTGCCGCAAAGCCTACTGAAGGGAAAGACTGTGTAGTAAGCCATGGGCCATGGATGTAATGATGACAGAAAAGATCAACAATGGAAAAAATGGTGAGAGGGTTACTGTGAGATGGTGTGAAAGGAAGTTATTTTGGCTGATGGAATAATAACGGATTATGAACGTTGATGAAAGATCAAAATCATTCAATGTGTATAGGAGTATGGGATTCATTTTGAAGTTTTGTTTTGAAGCTTAAGTGGAATATACTCGGATAATATTATTAATATATAGAGCAAGAATATTCAAGACGTCGGCAGGATATAGTGAGTGAGTGAGTGAGTGAGTGAGTTAGTGAGTGAGAGAGAGAGAGAGAGAGAGAGAGAGAGAGAGAGAGAGAGAGTGTTCGCGCGCGCACGTGTGTGTGCGTGTTTTACGAGGGCAGGGGAAAATCTTCGAAAGACACTGCGGGGCCCGCACCCCGCAGCGTGTAGGATCCACAGCTAGTCTGTGCCTACCCACTAAAAACCCATCCCATGTCTGCGATCCCCTTCCCACAGAACCGCCGTCAGGCATTGCATCACGGGAAGGGTTGATCGACTTGTAGCTCTGTCATCTTGTGTCACGGGTTACTTACAGATACTCACGGATATTCTCGGCTACTGCTTCGTAGTTGCTCCTTCAATCGTAGCTTCTTCCAAACTATGGCTGCATAGTTGGCTACCGCACTCCAATTATCTTCGGACACCAGCATCTCAGAGACGATGGTATCAGGAGTCATTACCTGGAGGAGTTGGCGAAGTTCATCCCTATCCCTAGAAAAACGTGGGCAGTGGAAAAACACGTGCTCCACATCTTCCACCAGTGGTTCACAGGTAGGGCATGAGGAGTCGTCGTCCAACCGGAAGCGAAGTTGGTACGCACGATAGCACCCGTGCCCCGTTAACAACTGGGTCAAATAATGGTCCACTTCTCCGTGTTTCCTTTGAACCCACTTTGCTACGTCCGGAATAACGCGAAATGTCCGTCTACCAGTAGATGATAGAACCTATCTCCTTTGCCACTGGGCCAATGTCACCTCCCTCTCGTCCTTCATGATGACGCTTCTATTACTATTTACGCCTGTAGAGCCTGACCCTTTCTTGAGCCAAGAGGTCTATAGGGGGCATGTCGGCTATCACACACACAGCATCGTGCGAGACCGTTCGGAATGCCCGGGCCACCCTCAGGGCGGACCTTCTGCACCCTCAGGGCGGACCCAGTACCGGACCTTGCGGAACACCACTCGATATACCATACGTCTTAACTCCAGTCTGTGTCGTACACCAAAATTCTCTCCTCGAAACAGCTTCTATGTTCCTTAAGTACATCGGAACTCCCAGTTCTTTTAACGCAGCAAGTATGGAACTTCACCTAGCCGTGTTAAAAGCGTTCCTGACGTCAAGAGTAACTATAGCGCAATACTTCTTCGCGCCTCTTCTCGAACGTTTGCCCTCGATAGCCTTGCGTGCGATGTCGATGACAACCCCAATTGCGTCCACTGTAGATCTTGCCGTCCTAAAGCCGTACTAATGCGGATAATCCTTGTGGTCCCTCCGTGTATGCTTCGATCCGCTCTAAAATCTTCCCTGCTGTATCCAGTGGACATATAGACCTATATGCCGCCGGGTCGCTAGGTGACTTATCGCCTTTCGGAAGGAGGACCAGCTGCTGTTTCTTCCAACGTCTGGGGAAGTTCCCCTCTCTCACGCACGCATTATATACCTCTAAAAACAGATCTGGCCGAGTCCTAATAGCGGTCTTAATAGCAACATTCGGGATCCCATCCAACCCAGGGACTTTGCAATCTTGAATCTTACCATAAGCCCATGTCAGTTCTTCTAATGAAACTGCCGGAACCTCGTGTGGATCTTCAAGCGGGTCCATAGACTGGAACGTATCCCTCTGGTGAGGAAACAAGGTGGTAACTATCTTCTCCAAGAAGGTCGGACAAGTCGGGGGTGGCCTGGACAGAACCTTGAGTCTGGCCGTTACCACCCTATACGGCCGTCCCCAAGGGTCAGCATCCACATCGTCGCTTAACTCTCTCCAGCAACGGTCCTTGCTGATCTTGATGACTTTTGCGAAAGCTCTTCTGGCGGCCGTGTTTTTCTTTGAGGGTCTCATAATTAGGCGATCCCTCCGGCGTTGCACCAACCTGCGGATTCGCGTGGTGTAACGGTTAGCGTACCGGACTCTCATACCCAAGTTCGCGGGTTCAAACCCGATCAAAGCCATGGATTTTTAAGGGCGAAAAAATCCTTCGTACGCCTTCCTTCGGAGGGGAAGTAAAGCCGGCAGGCCCATGTTAGTAGATTTACTTGCATGTAAAAGATCCTCAAGCCTAAATGACGCCTCTGAGCTAAATTCAAATCGCCTGTTTCGTCGCCCGAGATAATACCTTCTTTCTCCGCTAGGTGGTGAAAGGAGCGTACCGAAATTTGCGTGGTCAGACGGAAGATCGGGCCTCATGGCCCGAGTCTCGCCACGTAAAATAAGGCATTAACAACAACAACAACCTGCGCATGCGGTGGCATTCTCTGCGAAGTTTCGCGATCTCGTCAGCCCACCAAAGATGACGGCGCTCTTTCCTGGAGCTTTTCGTCATTGACACAGGCGTCAAAGACCCGACTTTAAATTTCTTGTAAGATTAGAATAAAATACACCTATGAAGGTGGTATAGGTCCGATTTTCACGGTTTACTCTGAATTTTCGAAAATTGGAAAAGTTTTAATTTTATTCGGGGGGCGTCTTCCTCCAACTACAAAATTGCAGATAGAGATTTTTTCTTCAAATGAAATTTGTTCTTCATAGTGAGTTCTTTCTTTAAGGTCATCATCATTCTTTCATAAGGTTCTTTTTTTTTAAAAAAAAATTAGTAGTTTTCGCGCAAATTTGTGTCCAAAATGTGCAATTAAAACAAATACAAAAACAAGATTTTCTCAAAAACAGATCCAAATTTTTTCTTTAAACTTTTGATAGGGATAGTGCTAAATGTACTCTATTAGATGACATAAAAGCCATATTGCTCTATTCTTAGTTTTTTTTAATTGAAAAAATGTATTTTTTGACTTGTCTCTCACGTCGTTAATATTTACATTAGCGGCGATTTGTTTACATTATTATATTAATGAGTAAATGTGCTTTAAATAATTTCAAGTTTCTCGAAAACTTAAAAGTTTTCTGTGAAAACAAGCTCAAATTTCCGCATTTTCAGAACCATTAATTTGTAAACATTCTTATATTTGTGAGTGTAAGTGCTTCAAATGAAAGTTTTTGAAAACTCAATAATTTTCTGTGGAAAAGAGCTTCAAACGCATTTTTAGTAGCGCTTAAACGCCATTTTCTTAAAAACGGCTCCAAATTTTCAAAGAAAATTGCCATGTAGAACGAGGTTTTTCTGTTCTTTAATAGTCTAAAATTAATATTTTCTCTTTTATCATGAGGCAACTGAAAATTAAGAAAATGTCAAAAAAATGTACTTTGGGTGGCGATAGATGTCTGCTGGCAAGAGTATGTGACAATTCCTAATAGCTAGCCCAGACCCAAGGAAATAAAAATAACTAATACGGGAAAGTCTGTGCCATTTTGTAGCTATCTGACTGATCCAAACTGCTACTCTTGCAAAGCACACAATGAAAAAAAAAATATGAACTTAATCCATGGCCAATAAATCTAAACCATGAATTAAGTGGAGACTTTTTAACGAAACGATCCATTACATGTATGCATTACGAGTTAATAGTGAGGGAACGTAAACCTATGTAATACTCGTCTTTTAATATATCAGGTTGAAGTTTTAACCTTGCTCGGCATAATTCTCACTACTTTTCTATTTCAAAATGAAAATTTTTAAAAGTGATATTTCATTATAATACTAGCCAATGAGTTTGAGCAGTTATCTATGCATCCTAACCAATCCTCCCAGAAAGAACAGCGGCTTATGTTGAAATAACAGCGGCTTAAATAACAGTGGATTATGATTGCAAGTATTAACTTAGTACCTAATATATTTTCTTTCCTTTTTAAATTGACAAATTTACTATTTCCTCTCCAATACGTCATATACAGTTTTTACTGTTTTTTTGACCAAATAAATATCAAATATCAAAAACTCCCAAGGTTTCGTCAGTGCAGTATTGTTTTTGTGTTCCGGAGGCACACTTGTGAGCTCCTCGGTCTATGTTCAGCAGACTCGCAAGGCCTTCCGCAACAACATATACTGTGAAAGACGCCCAAAACGGGACTCGAACCCGCGAGCCTTCCGACTGAGGAGGCACACGCTCTTGCCACCTCGGCCATCTAGGTCAGCGCAGTGCAGCATTGTATTAGTGGTCTTATTGTTTTTTTGACCAAATAAATATCAAATATCAATATCTACACGTTTTACCCCAAAGACAAGATTGAGTTTCTCAAGTGAAAGTAAATGTATTTCATATTTGAATGAAACAAACTATTATCAAATGCCTAGTAGGTAGATTTATATTCGGTTTGCATTTCAGGATTAGAAAAGCCTTATTCGGGACGTAAGAGTAGTACGATACCTTTAACGATAATTGCAAACTTGCATCATTTCTTGAACGACCAATGCCACTTTAATAATTAAAGTAATTTTTATGCTTGGTAATCCAATCCTTCAGCAACTGGAAACCAAGGTAGATAACATGTAGCCTACGTGCACGTACACGTAAAACTATTTTCTTAATTTAAAGATTCTGTTTCGATTGAATCACTTGCAATTTTGTAACTTGTACTTGACGTCAAAATCAACAATCCCTGGAAGAAAATAAACTAGCACAAACGAAGTCACGGCGGTGAAGTAATCGATATATTGATAGGGTTACCACAAAACATCACTGTCTCATTCATTTGTCTCGACACACTGGAAACAGAAAGTTAATTAACGTCACTGCTCTGCTCAACATATACTAACGTACGTGTGTTATGATTTTCATTGTATGGTCATCAAGCAGTTGTCCATACCAATTTCGTAGTCAGAATATTCGACGCATGAAGGCCGTAAGGAATTATAGCGCCCTAATCACCAACGTCTTGAACTCTGCAGGGAATTAGTGAGGAATTTAGGTATTTCGTCAATATTACAATCCAAAAAGTCATTCCTGTTCTCATGGCGGCGAATTGATACCTTCACTTGGGACAAAGGAACCACCATCAAGGCTACGGAGCATTTTCCGATGCAAATACAAAATGTAGTTTCCATTTCCTGGGGTTTATCCTCCGTCACTTGTTCTATATGTCACCTTGTAATTGATAACAATATAATACACCCTTATCAATACAAACCATTCTTATTTAACTTTATTGTCGAGCAAAGAGGTACACCCGTGTAATTCAGTCGCATAGAATATCAAGTAATTAGTAATTTCACATACAGTTGCAGATTCTACAGGATCTGAACAGGTGGGATAGAATCGAGAAGCGTCGATTAAGCAAGAATGTTATAGAACGGTCAAGAAGATTTCATCCTGTAGATTACAGTGCAAGGAATGTTTCTTTGAAGCCTTTAGTCTAAATTTTTTAGTTTTTTAAGACCAAAGAAAGCTTCGTTTAGGAGTTATTTAACGATATATATTTTAAAAAAAAATCCTGACGTGCGTTGCGGGTTGCATTTTACACGAATATTTACATGCGTTTTTTAAACAAATCCTTCAGTCAAAGTGCAAAACGTCACATCTCCGTAAGATTTTCTTTTTTGAGACCTCATTTAGAGCCGCAAAGGGAAAGTATTCTACTGAAATAATATAGGAGACGATTGTTCTTGATGTCTATGAATTGAGGCAACGAGTACCACAGTGGTCTAACTGCTTTCTGACACGAGAGCAGAAGTGGCCTAACTGCCATCTCCTATTCATCTCCTGCCCATCTCGATCAGCTTTTTCGTCGAGTTCCCCTGATCCTTTGAGCAAATGCTGAGATGGCCCCTTGTTTTGCTTCTGGACATAAATGTAACTTCATTATTTGTGCACGTCTTCTAAATTTCAGTGGGAAATATAGTTATTCAAATTATCGTTTTTCATATTGTCGCGGCAAAAATTATTATTCTTTCATGAAAAACATGATGAGGGTTAAAGGCACAAATTTATAGCTAATATACCTTTGAAAATAGATTTTGTTACGTCGGAGCGAATATTTTGTCAACAAAACTTAAAAAAACGCTCATTTTTCTGTATTCAAAATTCGACTAGAATATGGCTTAGGATAGAGATCACAGAATTATGAAAACGTGCACAGAATTCACTTCTCCCCATAGCTCGCCACACACAGGTTTTAACTGTTTTTGACGTAAATAAATAAATAAATAAATTGTAATTATGCCACTTTTGCTCAAGCGAGAGTAAGCAGTTAGGGCCACTGTTGCACTCGTTGCCTTCATTCAGAGGTAGATACAAGACAAGCAAGAACGAGCGTTGCCAATTTATCGAGCATCAGCCGCTGTCTGGAGGAGAATTCTATCGGCCGGCTGCTCTGATCGGTAGTTTTCCGTGGTTTCTCCGATCAACACCAGGCGAATGTCGGAGCAGTACCTCACTTGCCCGTACCCTAACAAACGGGCCACGGACCGCGCGCGATCTTTCCTTCCTCTTCCTTGTCCTATCCTCTCCTCTTACACACACACTTACACTACCACACATGCCGGGAGCTTACAACTTGTCCCGGCTGGGGCGGTGCCCCGCTGGTGAGAGATACCTGGTTGCGGGGAAAACCCCGCTAGTCGACGGTAGGTCGGAGCCAGATCTCACCATTCAGTGGGGAAAAGATCATCGCTACCTCCCGAGAAAAAACACGCACTACACTTACGTGACTTAATGACCAAAGTAGTTGACGCGCCCGGAAACACGAATCAATCAATCAATCAATTTATCGAGTTAGCCTGATCGGCGGCAATAAGGTCACCATCGAATTTCGTTTATTTTTATATCAAATATTAAATGAATTCCTTTTTAGCAATTACCCCTTCAAAAGGAAATATTCTCGTGATCAATTCAGGCTCTTTGATTTTAATATTAGGTAGAAACCCAACTTACGATGTTATCCTCACTATTTCAGAGCATCCTGTATGATACCTAGGTGGACAAAGCATTCTTGTTAGACGAAAGACATGGATGGAGCGAACAGATTTGGAGAGGACCTCACGGAAGGCCACAGCCCCCATTCAAATAACACTTGGAGGAAAAAACAAATTCGTATTGCAGGGGTACTTTAATGTAAACATCACACTCGGTAAAAGATACTGTTACGGCTCTAGACAACAATTTTTTGTGAACAACGTCCCTGAATCTTTGAAACTGAAGTTAGTCGAGGAAGCCTTATGTTCGAAGACACAAAACTGGTTAAGAGAGAGCATTAACACCGAGTCCTATAATTTACGCAGAATGGCGAATAAAATTTCTTGAGCGGTATAGGAACCAACACCACAAATTTGAACTTCGGTATCGATTAATGGCCGAGAGATATAGAAGGGGTAGACTGGAAAGTATAAGCGATTTCGTGAACGCAAAAGGTTAGCGCTTTCAAGATCTGTAGCGAAAATTTCAATGCTACCGAAATTATTCGCATCTTGATTAGGCAGATGCCTAATGGCATTAGAAACTTGTTGTGGAATAATATGTCCAAAACGATTGATGCATTGATCGAACGGGTGAGCCATTTCGACCAATTTACTGACAATGACGGCAACGGGAACTAAACAACAGACTACAGAGTTTCGTATCTTCACGTGTCAGAAGGAGTCACAAGGCGGGAATTTGAAAACCTAATATGTGCGCAGTGGAAGTTCAGTTGGTGAAAAGACTGAGAAAATTAGTAAATCGCAAAAGGGAATTTTCAAACCTAAAGCCAAGCAATGGGGAGGAAACGACAAAAATCAGCTAAATCCCGGGAAACAAAAGGGAAACCAGGAACTTAACAATAACGAAGGAGAAGGGTTAATTAAAACGCAATGGCAGGTTGAGATCCACGCGGAAAACTAAATAGGTTTGGAGCGGAAGGGCGGTACGATCCAAACGAAGGTAACAAAGAACCGGTGATGATTGTAGCGATGGCCAGAATTATTATATCAGGTGACGACGTAGTACAACAAGAAAACGACGAAGGGGCGAAACCAAATGTGTAATATTTCGAGGAAGATGTTATGGCATCGAAACAGTGGCGCTTATAAATATCGGGTGTAGTATCAGTGCTGTGTCAGAAGGGCTGTATAATAAATTAAAGGAACAAGGAAAGAATCTGATAGATACCGATTCGAATGTTGAGAGTCGTAATGGCTAACAAAAGGCAATCTCCGAAGAGTTCTACGAGCAATTAAGGAAGAACCAAATAACCTTGTAAGAATTACCAATGCAAAAATTGAGGATTCAGGCGGGAAATAAGAGACTAGCGGAATGTACAGGCTTGCAGATCGAGCTGGAGGCTTTGGTTCGAGAGGTTACGATACGTACGGGTACGAGGCGAGAGGTACGAGAGGACACGACGAGAGGGCCTGCGGTAATCGTGGAAGGGCTATTCCGACCAGTTCCCCTTGTGGGCTTGGTGAACTTCGGATGGTCACCTCATAAGTTAGCTTTCTAAACGATGAAGTGCGCGAAAGCTAACAATTGCGTTGTAGTACCCGTTGGCTGTGTACTTCTTTCCAGGATTACAGCTACATCTAGCTCTGTTGAAGCCACATCAACAGATGAGAGGGAGACGGGTTACCGCTAACGATGGCAAATTTTTGCAAAACATCGATAAATCACAAAAAGGTTTTCGATGTCGATGAAAACATCGACAAAAAACTCAATGCTTAAAATACAATGGGATGTCGATTATCCGAACTGGGACCAGGTATAGTTCGGATACTCGACAATTTGGATAGTCTATATAGGCTACCATTGCACTAAAAGGCGGTGGGTTTCCTGCCAACAATGAACATTCCGAGTGAATGAGAGCTGTTAAGCATTTACGATCGTTTGTTTGACATTGTACCGTTAGTTCTCTTACACTTAAAGGCGATGAAAAGCGTTTTTTGCTAATAATAAACATTCCGAGTTCTTAAGCAATTATCGTAGGATTTGTGGAAGTCAAATATTGAGTATCATACAGTATCTCATTAATATATAATCAATATCAATCATATCGGGGACCATTCTCAATATCCAGCATTACAAAAGAAAATAAATACGTATAGTATACGGTACCTAATTAAATAAATAATTGTTCGGAGAAAATATAAGTGACGTTTCGGATGATTGACGTTCGGATAAACGACATATGGCATATAACTAGCCGCCACTGGCCACGCCTTCGGGCACCATCACCGCAGCGATCAGCTCCTCCCTAACGACCACACAGAGGACGTGGCCATCCTTGCAGAGCGCTGCGTCCCGATCCGGACTCTCAGGCACGAAGTCTACAAGGAGGAGACTCAACTCCGGTGTTGAAGGCATGGTGGGGGTATGTACGAAAAACGTCGGCAGCTATTTGAAAAATAATACAAAAAACCGAGCCCCTTCGCCTTCAGCGACATCACGCGGCGAAAGAAGGAACTTATCTCGGCTTTTCTCGGCCACTAACCGTCAAAATTCGTTTGGTCCAAGTGGGTCAGTTGGCGCCGATTACCAGGCGGTGTGCGGATGTGCTTAACCGAAGACAATAAGTTGAAAAGGAAGTAGTAAGTAGTAAATAATTTTGTAGAAAAAATGTTTGAATTAAATTTTGTATACGATGCTTTGCTGCCATTGGCTGTTTTGAAAGCCTTCGTAGTTCTTTCAATTGCCACGTGAGGTCGCTGAAGGCGAAGGGACTCGTTTTTTTTGTATTATTTTTCAAGTAGCTGCCGACGTTTTTCGTACATACCCCCACCTTGAGTCTCCTCCTTGTAGACTTCGTGCTCTCAGGTTTTCATGGGACCCAGGCCCATTAAACTCCCATTTACCGTGGTGGAGATACAGTGGCGCGCTCCCCTGCAGCACCTTCTTACTGGAACTAAAATACGAACGGCTGCCAACGATACTTCACACGTGCGTGGCTGTTGCGTAGGTTCGCGAGACGCAAGCAGGCGCGTCATGTTACAAAAGATAGCGTCGATGTTTGCACTTTCTTAAGTGGTTTCTTGTATGTATATATTTGCAGCGTTAACACACGGAAAAGGTCCCCCGGGAGGGGGGGCACAGGACGCGTGCACGCGGGCCCTCCGAAGTCCGACCAGTGCCCCGAGGTCTAACACGTCCAGTGTAACGTACTAGTTGTCTGTCCTGCTTAGCAACAGAAGTTGCTGGGAAAAGGAAACAAACAAGCAAAATGCTTTGAAAGGTCAAAGTAGACCGCTTCTCAGATCCACGATAGCTGGTAGATTAACTGTGGGTAGTTTTCTGAATACTTCCATGTACTAGAACATTGGAAATTTGGTGAAGCAATAAAAGTTAATTCTTAAGAAAAAAATTCTTAAGAAGAGTTGGCTGATGGTCAGCTGGCCCATAATTGACATTGCCGACGATTGCGACACTACCCCAGTCTTTCTTCCTGCAGCGGTGCGTGGCCCTGACGGCATGGCCCGCAACTCAAAGGCGGGAATGAGGCGCTCACTTAACAAAAGAAACGCAGTAGTGACGCTGCATCCCGCCGCAACACAACGGAACATTAAAGATCTGACACCCACTTGATAAATAAACAACCACCGTGCAAGCCACGAAATCTTTGAGTATCACACGTGTCATTCTACTACAAAGTCCCTACCGACAAATCAATGAGAGAAACTTAACGAAAGGATCCTGAAGAGGTCCTCTGCATTCTGCAGCAACACAACAAAACATTAAAGATCTGACACCCATTTGTGCACACTGTGGAGTGCTGGACACTCCTACAAGAAGTATCACCATCCACCCACAAAGGAAAGTTTCCAGGAAGTTTCCATCACGTAAATTATCTTCAAGATTTATTCAGCTTTCTCATTTTTTCGTTTCAGTTTCGTAGTTCAAACAAATAATTATACAATGACTTAATACAAACAATTCTGTTTAAAATACAAATAATTTTTGTTACATGATCTGTAACTTAATGATGTATATTAATACACTAACGATTCCTCCTGTATTGTCATTCCAAGTTTCTCGAAAGTAGTATATGTGGCGTATCTTTTCCAGAAAAAACTGGTACGTGATGGAACATTTATGATTTCATTTTCGCAATCAGCGTATGTGATTTAGTAAAGATCACGTACTTTCATCTTGCGGCAAAATACAAAGTTCAAATTTGTAGCACTGTGTCATTAGAGCCAGTGTAGAAAGCCGCGTGGCATCTTCTAGTCACGAAAAGGCTGAAGCTTTAGCCAAAGCTGTTAATCAATCACGTGTCACAGTCACTGAAACGCTAGTGATTCAGCTCAAGATAAGGAGCCCATATAATTGTGTAAAACGGTAATGACGTAAATCCAGATCCATCCAAAAGGTAAAGACACGTACTTGTCTCTTCTTAATAACTACGCATGTAGTACGTTCGCAATAAGAATATTTTTAAAACACGTTTTCTTTCATTATTTTATAAAACTCGTAATAAAAACGATGAGAAATCACAGCAAATAAGATAAAATGAGAAATTTTCTATCCAAGAGCATCTTGTTTTCATTTCAAAAGCTATTATCTTACGACAAATGTATTATAAGTTGTCTGAAAAAAATGCTCATAGGGAGAGTAAATTTAAATACAATGTACATTTTTTTACAACTTGAAGACGTAAGGTTCCGTGGCACAGTGAATGAACTCTTTTTCGCCCCGAAGAAAGGGACTCGCTAATTCGGTCTGGGATGGAGGTTGAGGAAACATGCAGCCTCGATGCACTATTATCCCCAGTGGTGACCGCTGAAGCTAGAGACTTGACAGCTGAGGACACGAGGATAGCGGTCACTGCCGTTGAGGAACACGATCGTTCCCTGTAGAAGGGGCCGTTGACTGGTCCCTAGGAGAGGAAGCGTCAACTGGGCCACAGAAGTGGAAGAGACAGAGCTCAATACCGACACCGATTCCCTTCAACAAATCCACCTGGTCGACTCACTCAGATCTGTTCAAGAATCTCCGCCACTCTGTATATCATGTAATATTCCAATAACCATTCATTCATATTTTAATTTATTCCCCAGTGTATTCAGAGCTACACAAACATATTCAATTCAAAATTATCTTTCCAAATTACGAACGGAAACATCCCACAGTTACAATGTTCAAATTTCTAAAAATTATAAAATTATTTGATGAATTGTAAAGTATTGTATCAATGGTCGCTAATGACCTTGCAGTTCATGCGACCAAAAAATAAAGCTTATTAAAAAATATACCTGTTAGAAAAGGCGAAGCTCCAGAAGAAACCGAAGAACAAGAAAAATAAAAAAAGTGATAAGGCGTCGAATTGGCTTGGTTTTACATTTGAGAGATAGGCCAGCGATTATATCTTTGTTGAACGACTTGTACGATAACGCCTTCACTGGCTACTGCAATATATGGTTTGTGTGGGGGAATGAGTTTGTGAGAGAGAGCAGCGGACCTTTTTTTGTATTCCGGGAATATCCTGTTCTCCTTCCCCCAACACCTTCAATAGTTCAACTTATTTAGAGGGATTCGAAGGACCAGCTTTGGACAGGTTGCATCTGTTGTCTGTGATTACTGCTATTGTACTTTAAGGAAAGTAAATTTGTGAGTGACATAAAACACATATATTAAATTCAAGCATAATAGGCAAGTAAGAGATACATTGTTTGATCAACATTTGCACAGTTGCACATGCGGACATTTTCTTCCGGTCGCGTCAGGGGACACGAGGCAGAAAGGCTCGCCATGAAGAAACTGTCGTAGTCTGGCGCTCGCCAGAAACACCATCACATAACACGTGGCACAGGCAGCATTTCAGGCAGCGTTGATGGATTCCCCTCGCGTTAGGCGACACAAGGGAGAGGCTCGTATGAAGAGATTGCAGCTTACTGTTGCTAAACGCTGCACTTTGAACTGAACACATAGCACGTGTCAAAAAAACAACGTTCTGCGAGCATTTCACAGACTAGACCTTAAACTGAACATGTAGCACGTGTCGAAAACAACGTTCACGAGGCTTGCTGCCTCGAGGCTCAGACCAGACTGCACTTTAAACTGAACATGTAGCACATGTCGAAAACAACGTTCTACGAGCATTGCATTCACGAGGCTTACTGCCAGGAGGCTCACACAAGACTGAACTCCGGATGCGTCGGGTGACGCACGGAGAAAAACTCGCAGCCAATGAGCGAGTGTCATTGGAAATTGAGCTTTAATGATTAAAATGAAAACGATCGAGTTTTATAAATTTAGCGAATGTTTTAATTGACATTTTGAATTTGGTGAATTTTGAACCTGGTGAATTTGTTTTAAACGCATTATTGATTTGATTTGATTTTGTAATTTTATATGATAGCGATTACGATTTCTCGGAATCGCTGTGGCTGTTTGATTGTTGTCTTCGATTTGTGCCGGAATGAAGCTGATGAATGTTACTGCTCAATTATTTTACAGACGTGCTTTTTAAAATTTTAAGGAGCCGTATTCGCTCCGCTGTCCCCCCAGAAATATTGTAATTAATATTATTTGTTATATTATTATGTAGTGTGCTCCGACAGTTTGAAATGACCTTATTAACACTGTCAGAGCACGTCTGACTGAATCTGAATTCCAACATTAATTATTTTAGAAAAAATATGTTTCCTGGCCTGGGATCTTGTTCGTGCCATGCGCATTTCGCTCCGCACCGATGCACCAAAAACAGTTGGATCATGGAGAATACCATGTTTACGAGTTCCATGCCACCGGGTTTCGAAACAAAGCACTTATCGTCAATAAATCATTTGACAGCTTTGCGGTTTTAGAGTACGACTTCCGCTTTCACGAACGATGCGACAGCTGGCTAGGCCATTAATTTGTAACAATGCGTGCTAATAGCGGAGTGGAACGTGGAATTTGTTGATGTTTTGGAATAGAGACAATGTCGTCTGCTGGCGTCGGCCTGGCCCCGGGACGTTCAGCGCTCTGGTGGTCGTTTCCAAAGCAGTTTGAGCGTTTACTCCTTGTTCATCACTTTGTTTTTTCTCTGCACTGATGTACGCGTCATATGGGTGGAATAAAATACAATCTCGGGCGCAGGATGTTTGAAATAAATGCCATTTTCTCTTCATGTATACCAAAGACAAGTTATAATTGTTTCTATTTCCGATTAGGCGCTAAATATGACTTATTTTCGCCGTAGACAAAGAGAATGACAAACCCGATAAGACAAACTGTGGATCGTTGGGAATTGATCCGCCCTTTTCCACGGAAGACATTTTCCACAAATAATTGACAAACTCAATTAAGTCTCTAAGTGTAAGTGCAATAGTTATGCCAAACCTAAAAACAGATAATGAAATGATTCCTATTGAAACTGCCTTTCATGAGCTCCGAGATGCCATGAGGGGTTATAACGCCCACTTGACTAACAGGTGATCGTTAATGGCGGAAATTCAACAAAGCACTTCAGAGGTTCAGCAATCCATCATTACGGTCACAATGGTGTCAAAGTCTAATGGTCTACGGTCACAATGGTGTCATTTATGTCAAAGTTTCTCTTAAGCAGTCGGACAGAGGAGAGGCCATGATGAGCACTCCGGTTCAAACTGCCATTCAGAAAGCGGATAGTACGCCCTTCTCGGGAAAGCCTGATGTTGATGCTTTCAGAACACAATAGGAACTGCCGTTTTGGCTACACTGAAAAGTCAGCAGTAGCTGAACACGCTTTCTCTGGCCGTGAACACGATATAAGATTCGGGGACGTGGATGTTTTAGCCACCACATCTCACTACCATGCACGGTTAAACCGTGAAGCTATTGAAATTCACAAACATCCCCGGAATTTCAATAGAAAAGAGGAGGGAGTGAAAATTAATTCCATTTGGATCCCCGTAATCACCCAGGCAAAAGTAAAGCCTAATAATCAACAAACATGTGACAGTGGTCGCGTAGACACGCGAGAAAATAACAGTCACGTATACGCAGAGAGCGTCTCCACCATATCGCCCAATCCGAGCCAATCCATTGCCAGCCCCCACCACAGTTCCGCTGGTACAAATATCCCGGCGGACCGGGCGGATCTGTCAGTCATCGGCGAACCAGCAAAATGGATTCTTCGTCCGAGACCACACCACCACTGAGGATGTCCGTCGCAGTTGTGGACGAAATGTTTGGAAGTATGTTTTCCAATAGACCACGGCCCCCTAGCCCGGAAGAAAACGTAGACTACGACAATCAAACTTATCACCAAATAGATGGAACTCCCATAGGAAGTTCTCTTAATTCATTATTTTCTGAGCTAGTTATGAGAAGACTGGAAAGAAATTTTACCTCAGTTAAACATCTATTTCTACAAAAGGTATATGGATTATATTATCCTTATAATTCGTAGTGATAAAACCAAAGATATTTGAGAAAATTTTAACTAAGAACCTAAAATTTAATTTACAATTGAATTAAAAAATAATTGCAATTTTAACTACCTAGATATAAAAATCATAAGAAATAACAACCAAATCACAACTGATTGGTACCAGAAACCTGTCGCTACCGGCCGTACATTAAATTATCAATCCAGACATCCAACTTCAATGAAAATTGATGTGATTTATGGCACGGTGGATAGAATGGTTAATGTATCACAAAATGAAAATTACAAACATAATTTAAATAAAATTGAGAATCTGTTAATTGCTAATTGCCACCTTGCAGATTGACAGTCATAGTTGAACACAACCAATCCTGAAAAACACCCTTCCAATGGTAAATTGCTAGTTAAAAGGTAATGACTTGTTGGTCATCAAGAGAGTTCCAGAGTTATATACGAAATACCATCAAAACACGAGAAAAACTTTATCGAAAAAATAATTGAAGGTATCTTTGTCAGATATTAGATTTATTCAGAGAACTTAATTCAGTTTACTTAATGGATTTACTTATCGAAAGATTCCATTACTGGATTAGTTTGCACTTGAATTTCAGTGAAACATTGCATCCTGGGTTGAAGCTCCAACGGGTCTATGACTACATCATCAGAGGTAATGTTTAAGTAACTTTCATCCTAATTGTTAATCAATCACGTGTCACACTCACTGAAACGTTAGTGATTCAGCTCAAGATAAGGAGCCAATATAATCGTGCAAAACGGTAATAACGTAAATCCACATCCATCCAAAAGGTAAAGACACGTATTTGTCTCTTCTTAAGAACTACACATTTAGTACGTTCGCAATAAGAATATTGTTCAAAACAGTTTTTCTTTCATTATTTTATAAAACTCGTTACAAAAACGATGAGAAATCACAGCAAATAAGATAAAATGAGAATTTTTCGAGCCAAGAGCATCTTGTTTACATTTCAAAATATGTCTTACGACAAATGTATTATTAGTTGTCTGAAAAAAATGCTCATAGGGTGAGTAAATTTAAGTACAATGTACATTTTTTTTACAATTTGAAGACGTAAGGTTCCGCGACACAGTGAATGAATTCTTTTTCGTCCCGAAGAAAATCGTAGTATGCCGGCTGAAACATTGCCGGTATAACCTTTCGGGATAAATTGGAGGTAATGTGATGCTTTTACTATGCAAAAGCGAAAATTGGAGGCTCGGAACTAGAAGTTTTCCAGGTATGGAGAGAACGGAACCCAAATATGAGACATACTCTAGATTCAGTTAACGGCGATTCAAACTCAACAGTGGAAAATTCACAACAGAACAATTTGCTGACATTCAGAAATATGCGTAGAATGTTCGATAGAATTACGCACATGACGAACATGTAGAACTTAAAAACCATGGTCCTGATAAGAGGTTCATCTCGTTCCATTGAAACATCCGTCAGTGGTGAAAATTCATCTGGCAATGAATCACACTGCAATGACATGATGCGAAATCTCCTTTAACGCGAGACAGAAGCACTTCGTCAACTTCCATTCATATCTCGTGCACCGTTGAGGAGAATATACGAAAATGCCAAAGCTAAGACAGTGATAGAGACAGCGAACTCGGTGTTACATGAGGTGGTGCAGACCCCACGAAGGGATCTAGAAATTATTGAAATCAATCACATCGTGTATGCAACTGGATCTCGGGTATCTCAGATAATTTTGGGGTCGGCCAAGAACACCGAAGACCAACAGCCAGAGTAAACAGCTCCGTACCCTCATGGACAAAAAGAATTAAGGAACGGATAGACGACATTCGGCGTGAAATATTACTCTTAGCCGAGGCATCTTCTAAATCAACGCACACCTTAAACTCAACGAAAAATAGTTTATGTTGAACAAAAATACCAAATTGAAAACGACACAAGCAGGCAAAAGGCAGGTCAGAAGCTAAAAGAGAAACTCCAAGTATGGGCTCATCTCATTAGACGTTACAAACGTTGAATAGATTTGTGTGTGCAGAATAGGCTGTTTGAAACAGACGCGAAGAGATTCTGTAGTAATTTGACTCAAAACCCAAATGGCTATGCTGTCACTCTCTAAAAACATGATGTCGAAAGATTTTGGGTATAAATATGGGAGGAAAGTAGATTCAACAACAAAGGCGCATCTTGGAGTCAATCTGAAGTTGATGCTGCCGATGAACTTGTGGAAATAGTGGAATATGTTCACGAATTCTCGGTAGAGTACCTCTTCCAAGCAATGAAGAACTTGGGAAACTGGAAGGATGAAGAAATTAACATCTCCAAAATCTATTAATAAAATTTTAGAAAACCCAATGGAACTCCCGGAATGGCTCCCGGCGGCATTACGTATTGCTAACCAAAGCGGGAGACAGCTCCTTGGCGAAGAACTGCAGGCCAATCATTTGTCTGTCAGGATTGCAAGAAGTTGTAACTGCAGCCACAGCGGAAAAATGTACAGACAGCAAGAGAAGAAGCATCTGTTGTCAGTTTAACAAAAAGGTTGTCGTAAAGGTTCTACGGCTGTAAGGAAATATTGCTACTAAATAAAGTCATCTTCAATGGTATAAAGATACGAAATCATAATTTAAGAATGGCTTGGATTGACTACCAGAAGGCCTTTGACAGAGCACCACACGATTGTATTTTGAAGACTCCTGAGATCTATCGATTTCATCCTAGACTTAGAGTTTTGCAAGGCTAGTATGAAGTTGTTAAGTACCAGGTTACTAATACACAGCGGAAAGGAAGCAGTGGAAACAAGAAGTATTCAGATTAACAAGGATATTTTTCAAGGAGATTCGCTATACCCTCTTCTGTTTTGCATTAGTTTGATCCCACTTTCTAGGCAGTTGTCGCACACTGACTGGTTACAAGCTGCATGGTGATGAAATACCAATATCAAATTAGTTGTACATGGATGATCTTACAGTGTGTGATAAGAATTAAGCCATTCTCTCCCAAATGCGTCTATCGTGAGAATGACTTTATCAATGACATCTGCAGGAAATTTAGCTTCGACAGTGTGCAAAGATCAATTTAAAGAAAGGGTAAGTGACGTCAGAGTACATTGTAGTTGATATGTACACTGTGATACAAGATATTGAGTCAGATAAAACTTACAAATATCTGGGTATTGAAGAACATCCCGTACGACACAATAAAAGAGAGGATTTACAAGTATTATAGCAGAGTGAGACTTGTCCTTCAGTTCGGTCTGAACTCCAGGAATAAAATATCTGCAATTGATAATTTGGCGGTGCCTGTAGTCGAGTACAGATTACGGCTAGTGGGCTAGACTGAGCAAGAAATGTAAATCATGAATCGAAAAACCAGGAAACTGTTTACAATGCATCATGTTGCCCATCATCGAGCTGATGTACATAGACTTTGTGTCACGGAAGGAGAAAGAGGCCTGAGACAAATTGAAGCCTCCTGACACAATGCAATAGTCGGGATGGTATGTAGTCAGCCAACAAGATTACTCTCTAAAGAGGCGGGTCATTAAATCTGAGAGACGAGTGGGAAAGAGAGTCATTGTTAGTGTAGCAAGAAGCATTGCGAAGAAAATGCAAGACACGCAGAATAAAACCGACACTTTACTTTTGATGTTACTTAACACGGAATGTAACACACAAAAAAATGTTAAAGAAATACTGGAGAGACAAACACTCAATGGACAGTGTCCAAAAAGAATGGACAAGGTGAAGATCAATAAAAATTAATCATTTATGTGTCTTAAAACGGAAATCAGAATAGGAAGTAATTTTAATAAGCACCCAAGATCAGGTTTGGCGAACACATTATGATAAAACGGTTCTCAAAATTTCTCATGATAAATGTCGCATTTGTCAGGAAGAAGTAGAAGCCATTGATCAAATCGTCTCATCTTATCTAATCCTAGCAAAGACCGAATACTTGAAAAGACACGACAGGGTGTACAGTTACCTCCACTGGCAGATCTGTACCACCCTTGAAGTTCCAAACACAAGCCCCAAGTGGTACGAACACTCACCAAAGCCGGTGACGTCTGTTGAACTCGATATAACGACCAACAAATTCAAATGGATCGCACGATAGAGACAAACAAACCGGGTATTGTTATCCGGGAGTTCGAGAAAAAATCGTGCCTACTTGTAGATGTTGATACCTTGCGATTAAAATGTCGTTACCAAGGAGGCAGAGAAAAGTCTTAAATACAAGAGTTTGGAAATTAAGATCAGCCGAATGTGAGGCGTAAAAGCACAGGTCGTCCCGATGGTTATCGGAGCTCTGGGATGTGTTCCCCAAAATTTGTGTAAGAACTTGGCTAAACTCCCAGGTATTTCAAAAGACTGGGAAGTGCAAGAAATTGCATTATTTGGAACTGCATATTGTGCAGCTTCCGAGGGGAATACCAATTTTCTGTCTTCGTCTGACACTAGCTGCAACTTAGTTTTATGAATTTTGCGTGTTATTGAAAGTACACAAGTTAAGTTCATAATGGACGGTGTTTAATGTATTATTTATTATTTTTTTAGAATTTATTTTCATTTATGTTAGGTTTTTTACTCAAAATGTACTTTTCATGAGTCCTTTGCGTAAAGAAGGCCGTTTTGGAAGAAATCCCTTTTCTCTCTCTCCCTCTTCTTTTGCATCGTGTGTGCAATTAACTTCCTGCCGTCTGTCATTTCGGGAGCTTCGTTGTGAGTTGTGAATGCAAGTGTATGGTAGATATTTTATTAAGTGTTGTTGTTGCTGCCGTCGCAAAGGAAATAAGAAGCATATTCACGAGTGCCTACTCCTAACTTTACTTGGCCGTTGGTGAAACCGGCCGGTAGAGGTGGAAATTCAAAATGTACGAGTTCAGATCGATCTGTGAGAGAAAAGGCAGCGACAGACTCCAAATCGTGTGAGAACGATGTCGCGCCTTGCACCTTGTGATGAGAAACGTTTTATGTACAACCCAAGGTTTAATTGGGTCCTTAATTCTCGTGAGCTTAAATTGCGAGATGCCACTCTTCCATACACTGAGAATGGAACGTTTGATGAACAATTTCCGTGGGCACTGTACGCATCTCTATCCTACGGTGTATTTTGTAGACGATGTAGATTATTAGACGATGTATTTTGAGAGCGTAGGCTTCCGCGGCCGGAGTCAATATTAAGTTGGCTGTCCGGGTGACGCCGCGTCCATGGCAAAGGTGCCGACGTTTCGGTCGCCATTCTGCGACCTTCCTCATTACGCCCTGAGGAAGGTCGCAGAATGGCGACCGAAACGTCGGCACCTTTGCCATGGACGCGGCGTCACCCGGACAGCCAACTTAATAATACGATGTATTTTGTTGGATATTTATGGTCACAAGAAGAGGAGATGGATTCCAGGGCAGTTTCGGAATACCTGCACGGAATTACTATCCGTATTGATGCCAATATAGCGAATTTCTATGCCTCCAACAGCGGATATTTCTCCGGAGAGTATATGCTGCTTTGAGAGTCGATATGGACATTGCGCGAGGTTCTCTGGCAACAGAAAGCGCTTATTACTTCCCTATTTTGCGAAGAACCATTAATATAAAACGTTTTGAGAAGATTACATGGACTTTATGTCACGGAATTCCTTCAGAAATGCACTAGAACGAGCTATTGATTTTTGGGATACTGCACAGTCCACGGCAGACCTGCACAACGCCTGCTTCTGCGGGCATTCTGCACTTGGGAGCCGATCGTCTGCCCGTGGCAGCGCCGAAAGTGCAAGTAGTGGGGAGTACGAAGCTTTGCGGGGAGGGGAAAAGTCTGACATGGCACGACGCGGCGCGTAGATTGAATGCCTGGGCGTCTAATAATGATCCATGCTTCAAAATTAAATGTCCATTTGTTTAAATAGATTATGTATAGTATTTCAAGTTACCAGAGTCATAATTCACTGTTTACGTTCTGTGCACTACTGTATATCCACCTTTGTATCCACAACTGTATGTATTTTTATTTTCTATTTTTTTTTAAAGAAAATAACTTGCTCATTGTGACTCTTAAGCATTATTTTAAAGCAATAGCTGTAAAGCAATAGCAAAATATATGTTTATATATAAGAAAAAATATTATTTAATTCTAACACAAAATTGCAATTTAATAATTGATTGTTCCCCAGGAATGTTATAATCTCCAAATCATAGAAAAATGAACAAAATCATGAGAGCAATCTCTCACATCAAGATTGACATAAAAATAGAATATGTGGCAATTCCAAGAAGGGTAATGTTTAATAGCACATTTGGGACCATTTTTCCCCATTATGAAACTGAATAAAACAGATCAACGAGCAAAATTCTGTGACGATATGTTACGGACAATCTTAAGATAATCATGGGTATTGGTTAAATAGAATGTAAAGGGCTTTATATTTTTATACGATCTCTTAAACCACTCTACACTCTTGTCAGAAATTAGAACAGAAAATAATCATGAATTTTTTAAGAACAATATGTTTTTGCTTTGAGAGAACCGTCTTATTCAATTAAACATAGTTAATAAAAAAATAAATTATTGCTGTCATCATCAAACAAAAACAATTCAGTATCAAAATTTTGTGTTTAGCACAACACTAAATTTATGATTATATCGTAGCAAAGCGAATTACATTATAAGCACTGCAAGAAATTTTAAAACTTGTTGTCGAAATCTAATATGTATAATTCGTTGTAGTTTCATATTTCGCCCTGTCATATACAGAGAACAAACATTTGCAATATAATACAAAAGACAATATTACTTGAATTGTATATGACCGTCATGTTCTTGCCGATTGCTCTTTAAATTTACGCGCTATCTTTCGAATTGCGCATTCTGATTGGTGGTCCCCACTCCTAGATTGGATCTCATCCCCACCCTTCATAGATTTTCTCATTTGCCCCCGAGTTGCCCGCACGCAGCTCCTGAGGTCAGTGAAAGTGCAAAATGCTGTGCAGGTCTGGTCTACTGTCTATTATGACCCGAAGAAGTTTCCAGGGGGAAAGCAGACTGCGAAGAGGTTCACAAGGATGGGCAGTTTATTTTTTATCTTTTCCGAAAAAGTGTACAAACGATTGCCTGGGAGACAGGGTAAGGGTGGTCTGCGTATATTTAATGTCGGATGACTTGGATGAAGGGTGAGAGGGGTTATCTATAGGCGATACTTTCGAAACATTGGAGCCAATCAAAAATTCTTCGGCTCAGAGATGGTTCTCTGGCCTCAGTCAAGTTTATTCACACGTCAAGCAACCGACGCAGCTCATAAAGCAGGTAGAACCTAATGCTGATATGTATTTCAGCTTTTTGGATGGTCCATCAATAGCAGGACCGGGAGAGGTGGCTCAGGGCATCAACAGCAACATGTCACTGCGATGCCTCTGACCGGTCATAGGTTTGAGTGCCGACAGTAGCAGGATTTTCGACATTAGCTACATAGCTATGTTGAATTCAGTCGCTGAAGGACAATTCCAGCGGCCGGCTGGTCTGATCAGTAGTTTTCCGTGGTTTCCTCGATTAAAACCAGGTGAATGCCGGAACAGTATCCTATCTTTCCTTCTTCTTCCTTGTCTTCTCGCCCCTTCCTCTCACAACACACTTACATTCACTTCGGCGGTGCCCCGCTGGTGGGAGGAACCCCGCTAGCCGACAGGTAGGTCGGCGCCGGATCGCACCATCCAGCGGGGAAAGACCGCCACTTCCCGTGGATATATCATGCCCTACACTTACGGAACATGATCTTACCCGTTGACGCGCCCGGCAGCACTATCAATCACTCAATAGCAGGAGCGTCGTCAGGGACAGACATACCCAATACTTCCATAATTCAAAACCGAATTGATGAGGGTTCTATACCACCGTATGAACCCCCAAGAGTCGGAAGTAGGTTAATTGGTGGTGATAAACTTTATAAATATTAAAAGAAAACAAAATACAACGTGAATTGATAGGATTTTCTATATATTACAGCATCGAAATTGGAGGGGGGAGAGATTGGAGAAAGAATGGGGGGACCCCAAATTAACCTAGGCCCAAGAGCCTCCAATGCTGTGTGGCGTCGTAGACAATGGGCCTACGTGGTACCGTTAGGCCAGTGAATGGCTACAGGCGGAAGTTGGGAGACTGGCGCAGACGGCGTGGCAGGGCCAAAAATACCTCTTGAATGGCTAGTGCGAGTCTTGAGGACGCGTAACAGTCTCCAGCCTCCAGAAGCTAGCCGGCGAGCCTACTCGTCGACTGTATGGGACAGACCGGGCAAAACACGAGAGGTGGGGGTGACAGGTCCCGGGTATAAAAACGTGGCGCTGGACGCGCCGCGCTCTCATAAGTTTTGCATCGGAGACGAGTGTACGTAGGTACGGGGAGAGAAGACAGTGGGTGGGTGCAGCTAGGCACACGGTCCGCCGGACGGCGACCGGTTTTTTTTTCTTTTGGCGTCAAGCCATGTGACGGGCACGGTCACGGGACCAGGTCCGACAGCGCGCACCACGCGTCGCTTTTCTGCGGTAATGCAGGGTTGCTGGGCTGTAGGCCCAGGGACGGTCGCGGTATGCGGCTAAGGGAGAGAAAAGGTTGCCGGAAATAAGACTTAAACTGTTATGTAAAAATTGTAAATATTTTTCTTTTTGTAAATGCATATATTTTCATTGATGTCGTCTGTGTGTATTCCACTACGTCACCGCTGTTAAAAGGGCTCTGTGCGGCGTTGGTCACGTGGGAAGTGCCCTGCTGTTTATCGGAAGCGTACCACAGTATCTATGTGTGAATAGACCCTTATTCGCTTTAGTGTAAATAATGAATGATGGCATTGAGAAAACGTTTTCAGCTAAACTTTATTGAATTGAATTGAATTATTTTACGTGGCGAGACTCAGGCCATGAGGCCTGCTCTTCCGTCTGACCAAGCAAATTTTGCTACGCTCCTTTCACCAACTGGCGGAGAAAGAAGGTATTCCTTGGGCGACGAAACAGACGATTTTGAATTTTGCTCAGAGGCGTCATTTAGGCTTGAGGATCTTTTACATGCAGTAAATCTACTAACATGGGACAGCCGGCTTTACTTCCCCTCAGAAAGAAGGCGTACGAAGGATTTTTTCGCCCCTAAAAAATCCATGGATCTGGTTTGAATCCGCGAACTTGCGTAAAACAGTCCTGTACGCTTACCGTTTCACCATCGCCGCCACAAAATTTTATTGAACTTTGGTATTCTTTATATTAACGATTAGTTTTAGTTTTTTTGAGTTAACATGATTATTTTTTTACAGAGAGATTTCCATGCTAATAAAAATAAATATCTTTCGGTTTTGCAAAACATTACGTTGTGTAGTAAAGAACGCTTTGAAAGTTTTACAATGGAGTATGCGAACCAGAATTGTTCAATACATATTTTATCTAGCTATTTGTTTACTGCCATGCAGGAAATCGCTCAATGTTCTTGTTTTTGCATGTTTGACCTTATTTTATAGGTATTAATTGAGAATTCATCTATGAATATACGATACCAGCTACATCTCTAAATTAGTTTTACAAGATACAGGACAAAACGACGACGTGAAGTCTTAAAGTGACGAAATTCATAAAAGTTTTTTTCTTAGTAATAATCACTGCTAAAACTGTCGGCAAAAGGTTCTTTTCATCATTCCATAAAGAATTTGAGTTTTAAAGATTGATGATTTTTTAATTACATTTATATTGTATTAATAAACGGGTTCTTACCCTTAAACCTTGAACCGAAACCCATAAAGTAAATATTAAAGTTATAAAAAAGAAATTAAGAAAATATCCTTGCCACGGATACATTATTTCCTGAAAAAAAATCCTGGAAATTTACAATTATTTGAGACACTCGTCTGTCCCTCTGCTCAGCTGCATCACGCTAAGTCGAACAGTATTGTGAAGGGACCTTAAATGTTCGAGTAACATTCAATTTCTTTGACATTTCAACACGAGTACACTTAACATTTGCAGGAGTGCTGCAATCTGTTTACATGAGGTCACCGCCGACTCAATGAGAATCGCACGTCTACAGTAGATACTGATCGATTCGATACGATATAGAGGGCTGTGAGCGGAATTTAGGCTCGCTCATTGCAGGGAACGGCAGAGTAGAAGCGGGCAAGACCATAACTATTGTGTAATTGATATGTGCAAAGGAGAAATAAAAATATTTTCCATGCCTTTTATGAATAGCGTGTATTGTCGATGACGATGTGTATTGTAATACAGCGCTCTCCATAAGTCTTTCTAAATGGTATTACAACCCCTTTTTGTTTTCCTTGCGGCAATAGTTCACTACATTATTTATAATTAACGTACGGCCAGAACGTACTGTCGCATACCGCAGTGAATTAATTTTTTTCGCAGACTTCACTTTTTCCCGGACTGTCTCGGCTGGCGTCAGAATTGATCAGATGCTGTTAGACATCGGCACTATTCGTGCTTTCTCGGATGTATTCGGGACTACACTTTCAAAAGAACAATGGTTCCTAACACGAAGTCTACAAGGAGGAGACTCAACTCCGGTGTTGGAGGCATGGTGGGGGTATGTACGAAAAACGTCGGCAGCTATTTGAAAAATAATACCAAAAAAAACCGAGCCCCTTCGCCTTCAGCGACATCACGCGGCGAAAGAAGGAACTTATCTCGGCTTTTCTCGGCCACTAACCGTCAAAATTCGTTTGGTCCAAGTGGGTCAGTTGGCGCCGACTACCAGGCGGTGTGCGGATGTGCTTAACCGAAGACAATAAGTTGAAAAAGAAGTAGTTAGTAGTAAATAATTTTGTAGAAAAAATGTTTGAATTAAATTTTGTATACGATGCTTTGCTGCCATTGGCTGTTTTGAAAGCCTTCGTAGTTCTTTCAATTGCCACGTGAGGTCGCTGAAGGCGAAGGGGCCCGGTTTTTTTTGTATTATTTTTCAAGTAGCTGCCGACGTTTTTCGTACATACCCCCACCACCGGAGTTGAGTCTCCTCTTTGTAGACTTCGTGGTTCCTAATTTTGCCGTCTGCAAATGTATAATGAACGAGTAATATACCATTGTCAATAAGTGTCTCCGGTAAAAGAAAAGCGATGCTGCCATTGTGAGAATCCCT
Organism: Acheta domesticus; assembly: GCA_031308135.1. Taxonomy (NCBI): domain Eukaryota; kingdom Metazoa; phylum Arthropoda; class Insecta; order Orthoptera; family Gryllidae; genus Acheta; species Acheta domesticus. The sequence goes on from JAHLJT010002630.1 coordinate 19,090,934, forward strand.
ACTAATGCATCAAATTGAACATAAAAGCACTAATTTAATAGAAGCTCGTCTAAACGGGACACGACGTTAATGAATGAATGAAGTAGCGTTGCTTTAATGCTTACTCGGAACAACGGGACCAGATCGAAATGCATATGAGGCCCGCATCATACTACTTTATGCATGTCTACTCATACGCATTTCGATGATGGAAACATTGTAAACACCGCACCATTTCCTACCAATGGGACCAGAGGCCGTATAACGGGACAATCCCTAAAAACGGGACGTCGGATCACCCTCTTAGTTTAAACGACGAATTCTCTTAAAAACGGCTCCAAATTTTTCTACGAAAATTTCCATTTATGACGAGGTCTTACTCTTTTATAATTTTCTTAAAGTAATATTTCGGTTCTACAATCAGGAAACCGAAAAATGAAAAAACAAATTACTTTGAGCAGCGATAGACGGCATATATCACGAAGGTGGGGCAAAAGCTAACACAGATCACGGAAATTAGAAAACTAGTATGAGAAAGTCTGTGCCATTCTGCAGCACTACTAGTCACCCTCTTAGTTTAAACGACGAATTCTCTTAAAAAACGGCTCCAAATTTTTCTACGAAAATTTCCATTTATGACGAGGTCTTACTCTTTTATAATTTTCTTAAAGTAATATTTCGGTTCTACAATCAGGAAACCGAAAAATGAAAAAACAAATTACTTTGAGCAGCGATAGACGGCATATATCACGAAGGTGGGGCAAAAGCTAACACAGATCACGGAAATTAGAAAACTAGTATGAGAAAGTCTGTGCCATTCTGCAGCACTACTAGTCACCCTCTTAGTTTAAACGACGAATTCTCTTAAAAACGGCTCCAAATTTTTCTACGAAAATTTCCATTTTTGACGAGGTCTTACTCTTTATAATTTTCTTAAAGTAATATTTCGGTTCTACAATCAGGAAACCGAAAAATGAAAAAACAAATTACTTTGAGCAGCGATAGACGGCATATATCACGAAGGTGGGGCAAAAGCTAACACAGATCACGGAAATTAGAAAACTAGTATGAGAAAGTCTGTGCCATTCTGCAGCACTACTAGTCACCCTCTTAGTTTAAACGACGAATTCTCTTAAAAACGGCTCCAAATTTTTCTACGAAAATTTCCATTTTTGACGAGGTCTTACTCTTTTATAATTTTCTTAAAGTAATATTTCGGTTCTACAATCAGGAAACCGAAAAATGAAAAAAACAAATTACTTTGAGCAGCGATAGACGGCATATATCACGAGGGTGGGGCAAAAGCTAACACAGATTACGGAAATTAGAAAACTACAGACGTGTTCAAATTATTAGACTTAAGACTTTTTCTGCAAAATATTTGCATTTATTGCAAGATTACATCTGTGTACATGTTACGTTGATACGTTTAATACTTGGTGTGCATGTCTTTATTCTTAATCAACAACTTTATCCGTTTGGCATTTTTTTTACCAACTTTTACATGAGTTTTTAATTTCATTGTCGCGGTACCAATTTTCCTCTAGTTTGTGCACGAGTTCATGTTTGGTAGTTATTTATATTTCCTTATCCTTCGCTTGATAGTACCCCATCACTGTTCTAAGGGGTTGATGTCAGGGCTATTTCCTGGCCCGGGTAACACTTTCAACTGCTTTTCTTCCAAATATTTTGAGACCCTTTTTGGCTTTGTGGAACGGTGCTCCATCATGAATAAAAATGGCATCTTCATTAGGAAAGCACTCTCTAATTTGGGAAAATTAGAGAGTCCTTTTCAAGGATTTTTTGTATTGATCTTTCCTCATTGTCCCTTCGACAATGTGCTATCTGTCCGGACGTTTCACAGACATCACACTCCATACCATAATTGTTGTTGGATGCTTCATAAATTGTTGCAAGCATTCCGACTTGAAAGCATCTCCTGGTCTCTTATAAACGTACTGACTCCTTTCTGCAACCCCGGTGAATACAGATTCGTCACTGAAGCATACCAGAAGGATCTTAGAGAATTCCAAATTGAAAAAAGATGTGAAAAAATTTTTTTCAAAAAATTCTGACCTAGCACAGACCTCAACTTCTCCAAAATCAAAATGTGCATTTATGGCATATCAATACAGCATCACGATCTGCAACACAAAATTTTATTTTGCAGTACATTTCCCGTATAATTTTATCATGGAATTGTATATGCCTTTGCCCAGTCCTCACTCGTCCACTTTAGATATTGTTTGGCCCATTGTAGTCTCTTGTGTTTCATTGATAGAGTGATTTTCTGTTTTTGCTTTGATCGGCATTCTTTTAAACCTTATTCACACAAACTCCTCCTCACTGTCACAGGAGACACAGCAACCCCAAAACCTTTCAGCTGATGACTTAAGTCATTGGACGTTAGTTTATGGTTCAATGTTGCCATCATCATTAGTTTTGTCGTTTTTATAGTACTGATTTTTCTCTTACGTCCACATTTTCCTGCTCTCTTTGGTTTGCATTCACTACTTTCCTGCTTTGAGATTTTGATTCTGCTAACAGTTTTCTGCGATATTTTCATTCTGTTAGCAATTTCCTGCTGCGTATAAGAGTTTTCAGCAATAAGTGCTGTCACAACAGCAGTTTTCCGAGGTGAAATGTTCTTTTTCTTTCCCACAACCTTACATTATACTTCACTCTTCAATATTTCTCCCTATATTAATTATAATCAAGTTCTCAGACTTTATAATGTCAGCAGAATGTAGCTATAGGTATGGAAAATGAAAACCAAACCGAATGTCACTATAGGAACTTCCAATCACACTGTAGACAGAATTGCAAAGCACGTATACCGCAAGCTTACACTAACACACTTACGAGGGGAACTGACAAATGTTACCAACAGTGAAAAATGAATTGATTTGGGAGTTACCTGAAAGAGAAATTTCTTAAAAACAATCAAGAATGAGATAACCAGTAAAAAAAATCTGATTTTAAGCATTCTCTTCTATTTTTACATCACTGAAGCGAGGAACATTAAAATTACGTTCTTTTTCAATAATTTTGTTTCAATAATTTCGTTTCAATAATTTGAACACGTCTGTAAGTAGTATGAGAAAGTTTGTGCCATTCTGTAGCACTACTAGTTACTTTCATGTACATGTACGTATATACAGAGTAATATCGTAGAAAAGAGAAACTAATTCAATACTGTGGAATATCGATTTCGAAATTTCGAGGGAAATACAAGTTTCGGAGCGTGCCGTGAAAAAATCGTAAAGAGCCCTATATTTTGTAGTACGTACTTTGAAGAAAGCCAATTGTAATGTTATAACGCCAGCATACACTTTCTTTCAGCGTTTTATTATTCAATACGGGGCCGTATCGACTAGGACGACGACCTTCAGGCTAGGCTAAATTCACGAGCTAAACAAAGTTCATAAAAGAGCCACTAAATTCTCTTAACTGACTCGCTGAAAATGAAGTACAACCGCTTTGAAATCGCAGAAAGGTGGCTGGACGTAATGTTAAAACGTCAGCATACACTTTCTTTGAGCTCTTTATTATTCAATACGGGGCCTATTGACTAGGACGAGGACCCTTCAGGCTAGGCTAAATTCACGAGCTAAACAAAGTTCATAAAACAGCCACTAAATTCTCTGATAACCGACTCGCTGGAAATGAAGTACAACCGCTTTCAAATCGCAGAAAGGTGGCTGGACGTAATGTTAAAACGTCAGCATACACTTTCTTTGAGCGCCTTATTAATCAATACGGGGCCTATTGACTAGGTCGACGACCGTCCGGCTGAGCAAAATTCACGAGCTAAACAAAGTTCATAAAAGAGCCACTAAATTCTCTGGTAACCGACTCGCTGGAAATGAAGTACAACCGCTTTCAAATCGTAGAAAGGTGGCTGGACGTAATGTTAAAACGTCAGCATACACTTTCTTTGAGCGCCTTATTAATCAATACGGGGCCTATTGACTAGGTCGACGACCGTCCGGCTGAGCAAAATTCACGAGCTAAACAAAGTTCATAAAAGAGCCACTAAATTCTCTGGTAACCGACTCGCTGGAAATGAAGTACAACCGCTTTCAAATCGTAGAAAGGTGGCTGGACGTAATGTTAAAACGTCAGCATACACTTTCTTTGAGCGCCTTATTAATCAATACGGGGCCTATTGACTAGGTCGACGACCGTCCGGCTGAGCAAAATTCACGAGCTAAACAAAGTTCATAAAAGAGCCACTAAATTCTCTGGTAACCGACTCGCTGGAAATGAAGTACAACCGCTTTCAAATCGCAGAAAGGTGGCTGGACGTAATGTTAAAACGTCAGCATACACTTTCTTTGAGCGCCTTGTTAATCAATACGGGGCCTATTGACTAGGTCGACGACCGTCCGGCTGAGCAAAATTCACGAGCTAAACAAAGTTCATAAAAGAGCCACTAAATTCTCTGATAACCGACTCGCTGGAAATGAAGTACAACCGCTTTCAAATCGCAGAAAGGTGGCTGGACGTAATGTTAAAACGTCAGCATACACTTTCTTTGAGCGCTTTATTAATCAATACGGGGCCTATTGACTAGGTCGACGACCGTCCGGCTGAGCAAAATTCACGAGCTAAACAAAGTTCATAAAAGAGCCACTAAATTCTCTGGTAACCGACTCGCTGGAAATGAAGTACAACCGCTTTCAAATCGCAGAAAGGTGGCTGGACGTAATGTGAAAACGTCAGCATACACTTTCTTGAGCTCTTTATTATTCAATACGGGGCCTATTGACTAGGACGAGGACCCTTCAGGCTAGGCTAAATTCACGAGCTAAACAAAGTTCATAAAAGAGCCACTAAATTCTCTGGTAACCGACTCGCTGGAAATGAAGTACAACCGCTTTCAAATCGCAGAAAGGTGGCTGGACGTAATGTGAAAACGTCAGCATACACTTTCTTTGAGCTCTTTATTATTCAATACGGGGCCTATTGACTAGGAAGAGGACCCTTCAGGCTAGGCTAAATTCACGAGCTAAACAAAGTTCATAAAAGAGCCACTAAATTCTCTGGTAACCGACTCGCTGGAAATGAAGTACAACCGCTTTCAAATCGCAGAAAGGTGGCTGGACGTAATGTTAAAACGTCAGCATACTTTCTTTGAGCGCCTTATTAATCAATACGGGGCCTATTGACTAGGTCGACGACCGTCCGGCTAAGCAAAATTCACGAGCTAAACAAAGTTCATAAAAGAGCCACTAAATTCTCTGATAACCGACTCGCTGAAAACGAAGTACAACCGCTTTCAAATCGCAGAAAGGTGGCTGGACGTAATGTTAAAACGTCAGCATACACTTTCTTTGAGCGCCTTATTAATCAATACGGGGCCTATTGACTAGGTCGACGACCGTCCGGCTGAGCAAAATTCACGAGCTAAACAAAGTTCATAAAAGAGCCACTAAATTCTCTGATAACCGACTCGCTGGAAATGAAGTACAACCGCTTTCAAATCGCAGAAAGGTGGCTGGACGTAATGTTAAAACGTCAGCATACACTTTCTTTGAGCGCCTTATTAATCAATACGGGGCCTATTGACTAGGTGGACGACCGTCCGGCTGAGCAAAATTCACGAGCTAAACAAAGTTCATAAAAGAGCCACTAAATTCTCTGGTAACCGACTCGCTGGAAATGAAGTACAACCGCTTTCAAATCGCAGAAAGGTGGCTGGACGTAATGTGAAAACGTCAGCATACACTTTCTTTGAGCGCTTTATTAATCAATACGGGGCCTATTGACTAGGTCGACGACCGTCCGGCTGAGCAAAATTCACGAGCTAAACAAAGTTCATAAAAGAGCCACTAAATTCTCTGGTAACCGACTCGCTGGAAATGAAGTACAACCGCTTTCAAATCGCAGAAAGGTGGCTGGACGTAATGTGAAAACGTCAGCATACACTTTCTTTGAGCTCTTTATTATTCAATACGGGGCCTATTGACTAGGACGAGGACCCTTCAGGCTAGGCTAAATTCACGAGCTAAACAAAGTTCATAAAAGAGCCACTAAATTCTCTGGTAACCGACTCGCTGGAAATGAAGTACAACCGCTTTCAAATCGCAGAAAGGTGGCTGGACGTAATGTGAAAACGTCAGCATACACTTTCTTTGAGCTCTTTATTATTCAATACGGGGCCTATTGACTAGGACGAGGACCCTTCAGGCTAGGCTAAATTCACGAGCTAAACAAAGTTCATAAAAGAGCCACTAAATTCTCTGGTAACCGACTCGCTGGAAATGAAGTACAACCGCTTTCAAATCGCAGAAAGGTGGCTGGACGTAATGTTAAAACGTCAGCATACTTTCTTTGAGCGCCTTATTAATCAATACGGGGCCTATTGACTAGGTCGACGACCGTCCGGCTAAGCAAAATTCACGAGCTAAACAAAGTTCATAAAAGAGCCACTAAATTCTCTGATAACCGACTCGCTGAAAACGAAGTACAACCGCTTTCAAATCGTAGAAAGGTGGCTGGACGTAATGTTAAAACGTCAGCATACACTTTCTTTGAGCGCCTTATTAATCAATACGGGGCCTATTGACTAGGTCGACGACCGTCCGGCTGAGCAAAATTCACGAGCTAAACAAAGTTCATAAAAGAGCCACTAAATTCTCTGATAAACGACTCGCTGGAAATGAAGTACAACCGCTTTCAAATCGTAGAAAGGTGGCTGGACGTAATGTTAAAACGTCAGCATACACTTTCTTTGAGCGCCTTATTAATCAATACGGGGCCTATTGACTAGGTGGACGACCGTCCGGCTGAGCAAAATTCACGAGCTAAACAAAGTTCATAAAAGAGCCACTAAATTCTCTGGTAACCGACTCGCTGGAAATGAAGTACAACCGCTTTCAAATCGCAGAAAGGTGGCTGGACGTAATGTGAAAACGTCAGCATACTTTCTTTGAGCGCTTTATTAATCAATACGGGGCCTATTGACTAGGTGGACGACCGTCCGGCTGAGCAAAATTCACGAGCTAAACAAAGTTCATAAAAGAGCCACTAAATTCTCTGGTAACCGACTCGCTGGAAATGAAGTACAACCGCTTTCAAATCGCAGAAAGGTGGCTGGACGTAATGTGAAAACGTCAGCATACACTTTCTTTGAGCGCTTTATTAATCAATACGGGGCCTATTGACTAGGTCGACGACCGTCCGGCTGAGCAAAATTCACGAGCTAAACAAAGTTCATAAAAGAGCCACTAAATTCTCTGGTAACCGACTCGCTGGAAATGAAGTACAACCGCTTTCAAATCGCAGAAAGGTGGCTGGACGTAATGTGAAAACGTCAGCATACACTTTCTTTGAGCGCTTTATTAATCAATACGGGGCCTATTGACTAGGTCGACGACCGTCCGGCTGAGCAAAATTCACGAGCTAAACAAAGTTCATAAAAGAGCCACTAAATTCTCTGGTAACCGACTCGCTGGAAATGAAGTACAACCGCTTTCAAATCGCAGAAAGGTGGCTGGACGTAATGTGAAAACGTCAGCATACACTTTCTTTGAGCTCTTTATTATTCAATACGGGGCCTATTGACTAGGACGAGGACCCTTCAGGCTAGGCTAAATTCACGAGCTAAACAAAGTTCATAAAAGAGCCACTAAATTCTCTGGTAACCGACTCGCTGGAAATGAAGTACAACCGCTTTCAAATCGCAGAAAGGTGGCTGGACGTAATGTTAAAACGTCAGCATACTTTCTTTGAGCGCCTTATTAATCAATACGGGGCCTATTGACTAGGTCGACGACCGTCCGGCTAAGCAAAATTCACGAGCTAAACAAAGTTCATAAAAGAGCCACTAAATTCTCTGGTAACCGACTCGCTGGAAATGAAGTACAACCGCTTTCAAATCGCAGAAAGGTGGCTGGACGTAATGTGAAAACGTCAGCATACACTTTCTTTGAGCTCTTTATTATTCAATACGGGGCCTATTGACTAGGACGAGGACCCTTCAGGCTAGGCTAAATTCACGAGCTAAACAAAGTTCATAAAAGAGCCACTAAATTCTCTGGTAACCGACTCGCTGGAAATGAAGTACAACCGCTTTCAAATCGCAGAAAGGTGGCTGGACGTAATGTTAAAACGTCAGCATACACTTTCTTTGAGCGCCTTGTTAATCAATACGGGGCCTATTGACTAGGTCGACGACCGTCCGGCTAAGCAAAATTCACGAGCTAAACAAAGTTCATAAAAGAGCCACTAAATTCTCTGGTAACCGACTCGCTGGAAATGAAGTACAACCGCTTTCAAATCGCAGAAAGGTGGCTGGACGTAATGTTAAAACGTCAGCATACTTTCTTTGAGCGTTTTATTAATCAATACGGGTCCTATTGACTAGGTCGACGACCTTCCGGCTGAGCTAAATTCACGAGCTAAACAAAGTTCATAAAAGAGCCACTAAATTCTCTGATAACCGACTCGCTGAAAACGAAGTACAACCGCTTTCAAATCGTAGAAAGGTGGCTGGACGTACCGCATTGTATAAGGCGTAAGTAGGTTTCCCTGCGTGGAAAGAAATTCGGAACTGACATTGCCGTATTTAAGCACAGGGGACCATCATTTCAAAATTTGTACAAGAATTTGATAGGGTAAATTCTTCTCTGTAAATCGAACAATAAATGACTGGAAAAATCTACCTGTTGAAGCATTTGGGACTGGCCGTGAAAGTAAAAATACATTTAGAAAAAAACAGTGATGTAAAATATACACGTGGTGTCTTTGTGTTCGCGCCTTGCGTGGTTTTGTTTCATTATGTGTCTTAAAGTAATTATAATGAAAAGTGTAGTTTAGTGTACATTATAATACTTTTTAGGAATTTATAATGGGTGTTAAACCCTAAGTAGATGAAAACTTTCTATCTAAAGTTTTCATTTTAATATGCGGCCCAACTACTTTTACATCTGAACTAGTATCTGTTGCAATTACTTCAGAGAAAGTGTGAAAGTATCAAAGTTCGTTGTACTTAACAAACAATTTCACACAAACACTAAGAGAAATTCGAAATTGGACTAAATTGGATATCTTCCTACCTTAAAAATCGATCGCAGATATTACACATACCGTACGAGCACGACAAGCTCGTTGTGACATACAAAACATGGCGGGTTGGATAGTTGATGGCGAACGTCAAGAAGTGGACGTGGAGCTTGAACATTCGCGGTTGTTGGGGCGTTGCTATGGTGCGCGCTCGGCTTGTTTATAAAACAATTGAGCGTACACTAGGTGCCGTAAATGCCTGATCGTGTGGCGATTATTAAGTTGTGGTATATTAGATAATCATTACGCGAGACATTTTAATTAGTTCATTCTCGTATTCATTGGAAAGACTTGAACTGTTGAAGAAGAGCGAAACAGATGACCCCGGAAGACGTCGCACAAGCCTGGGTTTGGTTGTACGATGTGCCATCCCACTACAACCAAGAGAGCTCTGATATGCTAGCTATGAACTGAGTAATAGGTCATGACCGAATATTACGTTTTGAATAGAAAGTTATTAAAAAGGAGTGTTGTCAGAAAGTAACGAGGGAAGTACAAAGGGATCTCGAATAAATCTGTTATTCTGTTTATAGAAATCCAATGAATTATTATCGTGCACTCTAGCACGTTATTTGTGCAGATAGATAAAGAAGTACTGTCAGAGTTCGCGCTTCTCCTTACGGAGGGCGGATCCAGTGGCAATTTTGCTTATCGCAGGAAAGCGAATTATTACTAAACAGGAACCCACAAATAGACTGAGCCAGCACGGTAACGGGTTGGTTCCGTTAATTACTTGGAATTGTTTCCTTGCATCCAATTTCCATGTCAGTTTGTTTAGTAAAGTGTTGCAACGTACAAGCTGTTTACTCGTATTTTCAATTCTTTTCCAATTGAGTATGGGGTCACGCAAGGTTCGAACTGAAGTTCTATCCTCAGTTATACGTAAACAATATGCCTTCGTCCATTAAAAATGGAAGACCAGTGCTCTTTGCTGATGACGCAAAGGTTGAGAAACAGAATCAATCTAGTGGGGCTGAATCAGCAAGTACTTTCTTACATTACGGCACGCCATTAGTAATGGTTATGGAATACTATTTATGCCACAATTTCTCTTCGTATTAACACATTTCAGTCATTATTTTTTGGAAAACTCATTGGAAATCGTAGAACATTTGGTGCGAAAATTAAATGGTTTCAAGTAATAGATGTTTTATTCAAAACTTCAAATGACAAAGCGCGAGAAAGTAAAAATATATTTCTGGCATTGAATTCATAGTACAAGGTATGCAGTGTATTCACGAACATAGTATAACAGTTATTATTAAACACTACGGTATTGTAATATTCTACAAATGTATAAAAGTATTAGTTTATATTACCGCAAATAAAACACAGCCGTCATTACCGCCTTATCAGTGCGGCGTTTCAACACTGGGATTTATGCATCGTGGTCTTATCATAATGCTCATGGAGGTTGATTTGTGGACAGTCCTAGAACCCGGAGAAAACGAACCAGCAACGGAAGCAATGCTCAGAAGAAGTTATACATTTCTAGACAGGAAAAAAGCACTTGCAAAGATTGCCCTTGCATTTATGTGAGACCAGTAGATGCACATCTGTAATAAAAACACAGCAAAAGAAGTATGGGACAAGTTACAGAAACTGTATGCACCAAAGGACAGTAAGTTTTACACCATTCAATTGAGGAGACAATTGTATTCCTACAAGAGTGCTTGTAAGAGTATGGAGAATTACTTGAGACAAATCAACAGAACGATAGCAGATCTTCCAAACATTGGCGACATCATTTTTAGATGGAGATGTGGCAAATGGTAATGGTAATCATATGCGGTTTGCCAGAGGATTATGAAAATGTTGCATCTGCTCTTTGTAATCTTCCTGCTGACGAGTTTACAAGTGCCACGATTAAGATGAGACTACTAGCTGAAGACGACAGATGTCGAGACAACACTGAAAATAAGGAAACTGCATTGATGATAAAAATTAAGAAGAGGTTACCAAAGTATAAACAAAAACAGGTGACAAAACAAGAGACAACAAAAGATAAATCAGAAAATAGTCCAATGGTAAAATTCAACAAGAAGGAAAATTTGTGTTATTTTTATCAAAAGATGGGGCATATCATTAGAAATTGTCCAGACCGTAAGGGTAAAAAACAGGATGATGGAGGTAAGGTAAATGTTGTTAACATGAGTGTGTCACGTGGCTCCGCAGTGCTGAATAACGACTCTTGGATAATTGATTCGGGTGTTACTCATCATGTGACGCCTAACAAAAGTCATTTTTCGGTAATCGACAAGATGGTTACCCTGCAGATGGCAGCACCAGGCCTTCCCAAGGAAGAGGAACGGTGGACGTGAAAACCAAGAATAGGTCTATCCTAATCGAAGGATTCGGGGCTACAAATACATTGTTGGCGACTGGATTGGATCATGGAATTCTGTCAGTGAGGTCACTGACAGAGAACGACAAGAAAATCATTTTTGATGAAGGCTGCTTCATTTGTGATGCCAATGGTGAGTTATTAATTAAAGAACATCAACGAGAAAGATTATATATGTTGTAGACGCAGAACCATATGACAATAACATTATTCTAAATGGTGTATCTAGTGAGAACAATAATGTCACTACAACTATTGTCACTTGATGTGTGGCATAGACAGTTGATGCATGTAAACAAAAAGAAAATGTTAGGGGTGTCGAATACAAATTCCATTATAGGACTGAATGAAAAATCAGATCTTCCAACACAATGTGACAGCTGTTTGGCAGACAAGTCAACACGTCAACCTTTCATAAAAAAGTCTTTCAAGGACAACGCACGAAAGACATCTGTACTGGAATTAATATATGCCGATTTGATGGGACCAGTTGACGTGGCGAGTTGGAGTGGAAGCAAATATATTTTCGGTATCGTGGATGATGCCAGGAGGTATGTTTCAGTGACGTTTTGGAAACATAAAAATGAAGCTTTGGACGACTTCAAGAAGTGGAAGATTGAAGTCGAAAATCAAACAGGTGAGAAATTAAAGCGCTTGAGGACTATGGCCTTAAGTTTTGATCTAGGCAAAGGACATAATTCTGCGAATCTGAAGGCATTCGTCACGAACAATATAGAACCAAATTATTTTGTGAGAATTACTTCTGAAACAATATCAAAATCCATAATGTTTTAAATTCCATTCTAGAATATAATATATTTGCAAATAATTATGACGTTTTACTAACAAAATTTACAGTTAATTTCATACTTCCAACATTCATTATCCTTCATTTTACTAGCTACCACGGCAATCAGTGTTGCCAGACGTTCCAGGATCCTGGTAAAAATACTAGGATTTTAATGAAGGTACCAGAATGATGAAGACATCCTGGTACTTTTAAATACCGGGATTTTGAGTCTAGAGTAATTGATTATGTACAATTCGAGATTCGTATAATATTTTTTCTTCAATACTTTAAAACTAATACCAATAATACAAATAACTTATGACACTGCCGTATAACCATTAAAAATGACATATGATGGACTTTCCCTAGCACAAGGTGTAGTAGAAAAGAATATCTTGTCTTCCATTTAGTTTATCGATATAAAATGTATCGATATTCAGTTAAGTTAAACGAAATTCATGTTTGCCTTAAAACCAATAGGTAGTTCACTTTTTTTAAATTTCCCCCCCCTCCAGTTACCCTGGGGGGCAGAAATTTATTCAATGTTCGGGGTACAAATTGAGCTGCAGCTGATTAGGCTTGTGCTGCAGGCTTCGGGCCTATCTTAAATAAACTATTTACTTCAAAACTATCTTAAAATTAGTTACCACAACAATCGCCACTTTGGGCATGTAGTTCGCTTCATTTTTCAGTGTCCTTTTATATATCATCAGCTGTTACGGTGTCATCCAATCAGGAGCTTAAACGTTACTACAAAGATGTTTAAGTTCCCGATTGGATGGCACCATAACAACTGATCTACCACAGGACACTGCAAATAAATTGAAGTATAATAAAATTATAATCTGAACAATTTCAGAATTTAAATAAATTTACATTGGTACCGTGAATTTTCGTGAAAATACCAGGATTTTTGAAGTTCAATCCTGGGATATACATTTAATCATCTCGCAACGCTGACGGCAACCTTCAGTTGATAAGAAGAAACCAAGGCAACTTTTACATGTTTCATATATTGCATACTTTCCAGAAAATATTTTAATGTGAAAAAAATTTTTTATTAAATTTATACCAATTACTTCAGGTACTACAAAAATATTTTGTTAGAAAAAATGTAACATATTTAGGTTCCTTTAATTGTCTATAATAATTACTTGTTTATAATGATTATTTTCAGTACTTGAAAATGACGACAAAATAATGTTGAAACATCGTTCTAATGAAGTAATGGAAAAAATAAAAATAATTTAAATTAACTGTCTTCAAATTTATAGGGATAGAAATAAACATGTTAATGTACTTACATCTTGCGGATTCCGTTTGAACAAACAATGGCTATGAACTGTCGGACACAAAGTTATTTTAATCGGACAATAGTAACAAAAAATGTCGTTGCTTAGTCAGAGACAGTGAGTTAGTACCTACCTGAATAAAATACCTAAAGTAACAAAATTTCTGGGTTGCTCAATTCTGCTAAAACTCATCTGGAACATCCATATAACTGAATTAAATATTAAATTAGGTTCATTATGTTACGCTCTCAGAATTCTTTCAAGTTCTGTCAGCCTCCATGCAGGGATTGCGTGTGATTTGCATAATATTCACACATGACATATGGCATAATATTCTAGGGAAGCTTATCCTATAGTACCCGTACTTTTACGCTGCAGAAAAAATATACCAATCATAAACAAATGCCATCCACGTGACTCCTGCACGCGTCTCATCAATGAGCTTGGAATTTTGCCATTTTCTTGCCCATTTACTTACCAACCTGTAGTTTTTGTCAAAACTGACTTACTTAACTGTAGTAACATATTTGCACGCAATACAGATATTTATAATTACAACACACGTCGTAGAAATCAGATTCATCAAATGCTCACTTCAAGAAACACAGTATACAATTGGATTATTTTGACATCAAAAAGAAAGTATAGTGGGGCTACGAAAGCACGTATTTTCAAGCAAAATTGCGCGAAAAGTACGCGGATTTACGCAAATCACGCGAATACCAACGATGCACGATGCGTATTTTAAACGTAAATAAAACTATTATTTTATATTAATGCGAAAGAAAAGGCAGCAGCCATTATGACCATCTTTCAGTGCGGCGTTACAACAATGGGTTACAAGCAACAATGACCGCTAATTCGAATGGTATACACATTTTGGCAATTAGCAATTGGCGACCTAGATCATATGATCTCAGCCCACTGAATTATTTTCTTTGGGGACATGTGAAATGTTTGGTTTATACTGATAAATCAGCAACATTTTACGCTTTGAAGTTAACAGAACTCGTGTTTTCCACGAAATGTTCCCAATTACTGTAAAGAGTGGTACAAAATTGGACTAATCGAATCCGGTTCCCAGCTAGTCGTTCTGGATATATGTTGGAAATTATTTTCAAAAATTAAATTTCAGAAAGTTAGATAATTTAAATAAAAATGAATGGTCTTCTAACTTCATTTTGTGTGTTTTATTTCAATTCTATAGTTCTATCACTAAAAACACCCTTTACTTGATTTAAATTGCTTTCTACAGCAATGTTCAGTACATAATTTCATTCATATTTTTAATGAAAATATCTATATAACGAATATTATTGAAGTCATGATATGATCGATAATACATTGGGAAAGAAAATGGCATGACTTTTGAAATTAACTGAGAATACCTGACATTTAAAAATAAAAAAATATTCTTTTTTGGTTACCCTCAAACTTTGCATTTTTAAATTTGTAAAGCGTTATGAACTTTTTGATATTGAGCGTACTTTTATTACATACACCCAATACCCTATATGTAAGAAAACACTATGGATCATGGATGTTCAGTTGAAGATTAAAATAGTACAAATGTTGATGCTCCGGGGAAATTTAAAATGGTCACTTACCTCAGAGTTCGGGCGAGAACATTTTGTGAAAAATTGAAATTCTTGGAACTTACCAATCACTATTTAATGTAATAATAAAGAAACGAGAGTTCGCAAGCGTTAGATGCGAAATAACTCATATTTATTACTTCCGTTTTTCTTTCTTGGCGCATGGGGGGTGTCAATAAAATGGAATATTTCACGGTATTTTGCATCGTTCTCGGTTGAGCTGCTAGGAGTCGCATGATCGTGACTGTATCGAGCAGTGCTGGCAATCATGCGATTCCTGGTGGCACAATGGAGAACGACGCGAAATACCGTGAGATATTTCCATTTTATTGACACCCCCCGTGCGCCAAGAAAGAAAAACCGAAGTATAAATTAAACGTAATTGCACAAAGCATTAAATAGAATTATTAGAGAGCACGAACACAAAAAAAGGCTTCTTAGCAAATAAAACGTATTCACTGCTTATCATTCACTCTTCTCCCACATATCACGTTTTTCAGCTGTGCCACTGTTGTCGTAACCGGCGTTTGAACTTCTTAAGGTAGTACGCTTTCTCCAAAACACTTTTTCACGAATTTAACTTCACAATGTCTCCGGTTTTGGCAAAAATGGCAATGCCGTGACATTCGTGATTTTTAAAAAACAATACATTCGTTATTTTCCGTTTAGATCTTTCCAGATACATCTGGGGGTCATTTGAAGCAACTAGTTACAACTTCCGGTCTTTCGAATTTAAACTTAAATTTACTTTTTATCCATCATTTTTGACAAAATTTACAATTTTTAAATGAATAGGTGCAATCGAATAAATGAATCCCAAGTTCAAAGAAGAGAGACTTTCACGAATAATTTGGATGGCATTCAAATTGGTATCATTCACAGTCGTTCCGCTAGATTTCGCACGATCGCGTCCGTATGAAGCAGTGCTTGCGATCACGCGACTTCTACCGGCAAGTGACCGAGAAAGACGCGAAATGCGGTGACATATTCCATCGCGAAGATGGGATTTGAGTTATCTTGAGAGCTCTTCCTACAAAAATCGCAGTATACGCGTCATTTCGAAACTCTTTTGTTTCTCCAAGCTTTGGCTCTACTACCATTACTGATGTTGAAATGCTCAACGGAATCAAATTATGTGAGAAACAAATGGTGACTCATTTCGTGCGCTATCCTGTATTTAAATTTAGTGGCGATTGTGAAAACTTATTATCCATAATATTGTAATACATCTACTGCAGATGTTTGTTTGGAAATACAGCCGTATGAATTATAATCTTTTGCAGTTATTCCCAATTGTTTCTTGACGATAAATTCTGTATGTTCCACTTTTTTTCTTCTTAAGTTTTGAAAAGTATTATTCTTTCATGAAGAACATGATGAGGGGTAAGGGCACAAATTTACAGCTAATTTACCTTTGAAAATATATTTTATTATATAGGAGCGAATATTTTTGTCAACAAAACTTGAAAAAAACATTCTTTTTTCTGTATTCAAAATTCGACTAGAATATGGTTTTGGATAGAGATCACAGAATTATGAAAACGTGCACAAATTTCACTTCTCCCCATAGCTCGTCACACACAGTTTTAAACTGTTTTTGACGTAAATAAATAAAATAAAGCAACTTGCAGTGTTGAGAATGTTGAAACAAATGTAGTATCAATCGCGTATAAAACCGCAGCAACACAAGAAATGCATGTAATGATATGTTCATAAAAACCCTACTGTATTTTCACTTCGGGCTTCACATCAATTTAGACTGAGGTCATTGTTAAATCATTTACCTTGAATTGACACTTCCAAAAATCAAAATGCCATTAATTTGGACGGACGCGTATAATCGTATTTTAACGACGATCTTCGTGCATTTATACGAGACTTCGGCACCTATAGTTTCAACAGTATGTTTTAAAACAAAGAAGCCGAGTGTTCAGAACAATACCTTTCTTAAAAGCTAATAAAAACAATAACTTATAACATGCGTCTCTTTCTTAAGGAAAACAACTAAACTGTTACTCATATATTGTGTAAAAATTTAATTGTCGGCTTACATTATTTTCAACTGATATCATTGTTAATATCATTCACCTTGAATTGACATTTACACAAATTAAAATGCCATAAATTTTGACAGACGGAGTATTAAGCTGTCAGTGGCGAGTTCAGTACAGTAATGCAGTTAGTTATTCTAAAAATCTTATCTTGCATATTTTGTAAGTTAGCTCCATTCATCGTTGCTTTCACTCAGCAAAATCGTCGATAATTTGTTCTTTAAAGCTGTCGTTTCTGCACAGTTAATTTAGCAGACTCTTCTCGATAGCTAGTGTACTGAAATTACCTATTCTGATATTTCCCTTGGAATTTATCAGGAATGTATTTACTCTAATGTAATAGTTCCGTAAAGTTAGCATCGCCAAGTTGTCACAAAAAATTGAAATTAATCTCCAAATTTGTTGCTATTTTGTCGCTAATTTGTTACGAAAAAAAATGTCACTCTTCATTTGACTCTGCTTGAACAAATGCTGCTAACTTATTTTCAACATAGCATCGCAAAAACAAGAAAACCAAAAAACTACACATAAATTAAAAATCAATTACATGGGAATTTATCGCTTAATTTAATCAATTCCTTCCTTTAATACTGTGGAAAGTTAGACTGAGTTGTATCAACCGAACCGATCCTTGATAATTTTTTTCTAGACCAGTTTGTCTAACAAATACTTAAGCAACAAGTTTAAAGACATGTTTTTGGCATTATCAATGTATACATTTATTAGTTCATTTCAAAGCTGCTCACTGTCAAAGAATGGATATTGTTTTATCACGAAAGAAAACTTTTCTGAACGAAAGGACGCCTTGTAGGTAGAAAACTGCTTTTCGTCAAGAAATTCAATAACATGAAAGTTTTCAGTCTTGAAGGCTATAGTCCATCTGAGTCACTACTTTATCAATAATTTTAAAAGAAACAATTTTGTCTTTCAAATAATTGTGACCCTGAAAGTTCATTCAAATCCATGTCTGCTTTCATGCAGATTTCAATAATCTCTTCATATCTGACACAGTATATTACTACGTATCTATATTATGTCGATTATGTCCCATCTCGATCAGGTTTTAGTCCAGTTTCCCTGATCCATTGAGCAATTGCTGAGATGGCCCCTTGTTTTGCTTCTGGCCGTAAACGTAGCTTCACTGTGTGCACGTTTTGTTGAGCACTCCTTTTGCTTGTAGTTCATTTACCGTTGAAATTGATTTTCTATAACTCGGGAACAAACATTTTTCAAATAATTTTATTTTTCTAAAATAATTATTTTCTAAATTCATTTTTTCGGTTTGTGTTTTTTAAATTTTTTTTAATTCTCGCAGTCAAGAAAATGTGCGCAGATAAATCTCTTTCCCCACACGTCATATACAGTTTTTACTGTTTTTTGACAAATAAATAAATAAATGTCTATCTCTAGGGCATATTACTTGCCTCATAAAATGCTGCATCCAAACCAATCTTGTAAACATTTTTACAAAGAATAAAATAATGACTGTTGTTGCAATTTATGCATTTAGGATAATTCTGCTCATGAAAAACAATAACTGTCACGTTACTCAAAATAAATGTTTATATCAATATAACACTAGAGGAAAGGAAAATTATCACAGGATGTACTCTGCAAAATCCTCCTCCAAGAAGGATCCTTATAGGAATGCTGCGTTACTCTTCAATAAACTACCTAACCATATTAAGGAGTTAAGCAAAACTAAATTCAAAAAAGCACTAAAAAATTACTTAATTGAAACTTGCCCTTGTAAACTAAAGGAATTGTCATAGACAAAGAGAGCAATGCTACAATAATTATATATTTCTTACTATAAGTTATTTATTCCTTTAGGACAAGCAACAAGTTGTAGTAACTTAAGTTTATTATTTATGATTTAATTAATTATTATTACGGTTAGTGCTAATTGTTTTTATCCAAGAACAATGACATTGTCTTAAACTTGAAATCCAAGTATTATAAACAAAAAACAATTGTTGAGCGAAAACTGCATTTCAATATCGTAAACCGTTTTAGGGATGGGCAAAATCGTTCATTTATGTGAACAGTTCTTCATAAAATAATTCTTTTTAGTTAACTAGTTCAAAAGAACGAAATAGTTCATTTATTTTTGCCACATACACAGGGATGCCATATTGGGCGGAATACCGCCAATTGGGCGAAAAGCAAGCGTCGACTTGCGGGATGAAAATGCATTTTGGGGCATTCCGTCCATTGGGCCTAATTCTTTGTATCCTGGGAGGGCTGTGGGTGATATGCTTTTTTTCGCTTACTAAATCGTCAATATTGCATTTTCCCACAAATTGTACAAGTATTTATGGCTTCTGACAGAAATGGCGTATGTACAAATGTTTGAGTTTTGAACACCATGCAGCTATTATGGAAATGTAGGAGCCCATTTTTTACATACATTTTGGCCCTTTTTCTAGCAATTCAACAAGAATTTAAGTCATAAGGCTAGGCTTAGTAGGTAGGCTTTAAACAAAGAGTATTTATTTTTAAATTTCTTACGTGAAACGTGAACGTGCAGCTATTCTGAAATTATCAGCCACAGTGTCTGAGTCGAGCTTTATTCACCGGTTATCTTTTTTCCCCACTGGGTTATTGGGTGGATTTTTCCCGAAGGGATCTGGCAACCCTGGACGTAGGTGTTGTTTCAGCGTTGAAGTTGAAATTTTTGCCGACACCGTAGGTCGAGGCCAAAATATCAACAGAGACCGTGAAAAAAACACACTTAGCTCACGAAATAAGAACATTTTTCTACATCTGTATAAAAATTATAATATAAAAATATGTGGAAAACTTTGTAATTTTATATTGCAATAAAGTGTTTGATATCTCGGGAAAGAGCAGTAGGTTAGAGAGTATTACTAAGGGATACTTCGTTAAATTCCCATGAATTAAGTACTTTTTTCACGGTAACAAGACAGTTGTCTTGGAAACCGTCTTTTTTTTATTCTTGCTTGGCCTGAGGCCCTCAGCAGCCGTGAATGACTTTTTTAATGGATATAAAAATTAGCCTAGGTCATACCCTGTTAACAATGCGCAGAATCTGCCTTTATTGTAGATAGAGATAATTATATAATTAGATTGTTATGATACGAGTGGTAAATGCTTCGTTTTATTTTGCATGAAATGTTGCAACATGAGGCCGATAAGCCGAGTGACGTAATCCTACGAACTAAATAATAACACTTTTGCTGCGTGTGTCATACACTATTTGTAGACAGCCTTTCTGAGTTTCATTATATTTTAATTCAAACATATAAATTAAATCTACGTTGTATTAAGTTGCTCATGCGATCAGGCGAAAGTATATTGTTTTCATTGGTATATTCACAGTTTTATCTGAATATAATGAATATGTCACTTTTAGCGCTAGTACTAAAAATTTAATTCTCAGAAGGCTTTGCTTTCCCCGAAAGTAACTTCTTTTTATAGGTTCTCTCCTGCCCGTGTCACGTGACTTTGGGACAGCTAGGTGGCATCTACAAAAATACCCGTCTCGTATTAAATGATTTCTTTTGATAAGTATCTAACATGCTTCCTTCTAGTTCAATTTTCTCATATATTAAACAACCCTAAAAATGTTGCTTACAGCAGAAAAGTGAATTCTACTCCATGGGAATTCAACTGCGCATTCCATGTACTTGCAAATACATGCAGTACACGAAAGATGTGCACTGAATGTGACAGAATATCTTGTCACATTCAACTGCGCACTTCACTAAACCCGTTTTACAAGTAGGATTACAAATAAAGAATATTCTTATTTGCAAAAGAAATAACTCCATGGGAATCATTAATCAAAGTACCTGTTATTACTCTATGCTAGGCATTCTGCCCTTGATAATCCAGATTAGTGACATTTATATACAGCAAGTTATCAAAATGCAATTCCAGCAATACAAACAGCACACAAAGTTACATTACACACAATACAAGCAGCCAGTATTCCAAAAGTAACGTTACTTCCAACCACCGCATGTTGAAACCTGCGCAGTGAGCTCATGCGCACTGTGACCGCTGAACTACAGGAGAGAACTAATTGAACTACTGAACTAATGAACGATGACCGGCGAACTAAGAGAACTAAATGAACTACCACGGTGTATCTTATACCGTGGAACTACTGAACTAAATGAACTAACTGAACTAAACGAACTAGGGATAGTGACCGGCGAACTACGAACCCGTGACAGATGAACTATAGTTCACTAAATGGTCGTTCCGTATCGTACCGTTCCTTTTCAAGAATAGTTCAATTGAACTAGTTCGTTCGCGATCGACACATCCCTAAACCGTTTTGAAGTTATGGGGCTGGCTCATAGTGGAACATTGTAACTCTAAATCTTTAGCATCCTCAATTGTTTCGTAAAGAAAACACGGAACAAATATCACACAAACAACTCTACTTTCCCATAATGTCCGGTGATGAGGTGAATTTGCCTGGCCGAGACGTAGACGTGCATCGTGGTATACTTCGGTTTTTCTTCCTTGGCGCGGCGCGTCGGGGTGGGCCATCAAAATGAAATATCTCTCGGTATTTCGTGTCGCTCTCGTTTGTGCCGCTAGGAGTCGCATGATCGCCAGCACTGCTCGATACTAGAGCTCTGCAATCAGGCGAAAACAACCGCTCGAGACTCTCGGGCTCCGCGCCGACGCTCGGCGAAGGGAGGGGGACCTTGCTCGGAGGGGAAGAGATAGCTGTTTAACGGACATTTCGACCGGCCGCCTTGCGGCTCGCGCTGAGCTGCAGAACAGTCGAGTGTCGCCGAGACTCGGGAGTCGCCGAGCGCTCGAGCGCTCGGCCGCTCGACCCGCGGCACCGGACTGCTCGGTAGCTTTGCCGTTGAATGCATGTACGGGATATAAAGTCGCCGCGCGTAGAGATCGCAAAACTCTTTCAATCCATTGTAATCGAAAGAAAATACAATTTCAATTAAGCGATTAAATCGTTGAAAAGTAACAATTTTTCGATTGATTGGAAATAATTTATAGAAACAAAACAATACTTTTTTTTTGAAAGAATTAAGGCAAACAAAGAGTCTGAAAATAAACGTAAACCTTTATTGCATTAATTTTTATATTGTTTTTTATATTTATAGTGCTTAAGGGAAAATAATGCGTTTCGTATCAATTGTAATGTCATTTAAGTTTCTTACAAACCCGAATATAAGGCATATTTATTAAATACAATGAATATTTGGTCATAATTTAACGAGTATATAAGAAAAACGCATATGCTAAACAAAAATGAGTTGGGTACTATTTTCCTTGCGTCAAAACGTCTTGTCGCCTTTTGGCGTACTAATTTATTGTGAAATAGTTGATGTAAGCAGGGTTGCCAGATCGTACCATAATTTTCATCCCAAAAAATAAATGTACCATTATACCATAATAGTACCATAGTTTTTTTAAAGATAAAAAAAATGTGAAATGTTACTGATTTCATACTAATGGCGTATTCGGAAACTAATATTTTTCTCAGACAAAAAGAATCTATCCTTTATTTTCTCTCTGTGCAATTTAATTAATGAAATGTCAGCTGTCATTTCAGAGTTGCAAACGACGCATTTCGTCTTATTTGGTTTTTCAGGAATAGGTCTTAGCCATTTTTTTCAGTTCTTTTATTGTTTCCCATTCAGGTCGATATTTTTGAATTCGTTTTTCATTTTTTTCATTTGACTCGCCACGTAGTTTTTTTTTCCTTTCAGGAGTTTCACTTCTGCGTTTCATCTTAAGTACTCGTTTTTCAACACACCGGTAAACGATTTCAAACCGAGTACGAATACTGATCAAAATTTGTAACAACACGACAAGGCAAACTCTCCCTAGGCGGCGAACCTAAAGGTAAGTACACATGTTGCGCTATATCAAAGCAATTTTAAGAACACGCAATAAGTGATTATGCTTTGAACACAATACAGGGAATAATTAAGAGATATTTTTTCATCTAATAATATATTTGATTAGTGTAAAATATTATTATAGTGTAAAATCATATAAAAGCTTATAAATCTACAAAATGTAATATAATTATACCATAATTTTGTACATTTCCTTTGTACCATAATTTTATGCCGCCCACTCCATAATTCACGTTATTGCATCTGGCAACCCTGGATGTAAGCCGCTATGGCCTCTGAATTGGTCAACTCAGTCGGCGGCCAAACAGCGCTCACAGCACATCAGCCTATTCAACTCAATAATTCAAAATACATTATTTACTATTATATACACACGTATAAAACATTATATTATAAAACACGTATATAACATTATTTTAAATTCGGCAAAAATATGTATTAACGAAATGATGCATATAAAGTGTTATATGTGTGAGTATAATATTTTTCAACTACTTCATTATTTTTCGTTTCAATACAAGATAAGCGATTAATAGTAATTAAAAAATCGTAAAAGCTGTAATTGTGAATCATTGACTTCTGTGGAGTAGTAATGAAGCTCCACGAGACCACGGTGTAAGATATATAGGTGTGTCAACTAGCCGCCTTTTGGACAAAACTTTTGAAGCCAGTTTGAGGCTAGTTCCTCGCTTATCCGTACGGTGCGCACGATCGAGTTGGGCATTCATGATGGCGTCTCGCGATTTAGTGGCTTCCACCAGAGGTTACAAAGCTATTAAATGGATCACCATCTTGTCCCAAAAATGCCCAAGTCGTTCGCAGCGCTTACACAAAGAGAACTGTGAGAACTAGCCTCACATTAGCTTCAGTTTTAGACCGGGAGTGAACCCACCTATATCTCTTACACCGTGACGAGACCTTCCTTTGGGTGAACTACTGTGAACAGCGTGGCAATGAGCGATAACAAAGGTTACACGAGGTGACTTGGTGGTCCCCACGCAGCACACCATCGCCTTTGCGACGAAATTTCTAGAAAAGGACAGGAAGCAGTTGAAAGAGAAGGGTCGAGATATGTGCACAAAGCTTTTCTCGAAAGGTATTGAGAAGCTCGCAAGATTATAAATAAAACTAAAGGTACAATGAGCTCAAAAACAATGCTGGGATGACTGAGGCACCCCGCGCGCCTACTGCCGGGTTAAGAAATTAAGAGATGGGTTTCAAATGCCTGAAAAGTTCAACAACAACAACAAAAATATTTGGAAAAAGACAACAAAAATACAAAATTGGAAGCGAAAGGAACTAATATATTTCATTGCACTTGTATCTAAATTTAGCAGAGCATTTGTATTTAGACCACATAAAATGAAGAAAAATTAATGATTTCATTAGTTGAATTCATTGGAATAAAGTAGGAAATTTCCTAAACATCCGATGTCTAGTCATTACAAAGAATGGAATTTATCTCTAAAACTTTTGAATGCTTTTTCTTTAAATTCACAGGCAGAACTGCAATAGATCCACTTGAGGTTCTCCAGTGCGTCCGAGGAGTCGATTTTTAAAGCTTTGTATTCTTTTTTATATTAAAATTTATTATTTGAAAATTATTATTAAAATTCGTCTATATAATAATTTTTGAAAAAAAGAAATTACTGGTCATTTATTTTAAAAACCATTCAATACTCCTTCATTTTCCTGAAACTTGGCATTAGATATTTACTCCAACGTGGCGGCTGATTATTGCGAGACGCAATTCGCTGAACGGGGTCCGCCGGTTATCGATAACCGACCGATTCTCGGTCGGCCGCCGGCGACCGGGAGTCCGTAACCGGCTGCGGACAGTCGAGCGTGTGGTCTCGAGAGAAGAGAGGCAAGGGAGCGCTGGTCGGTAAAAATCGCGGAGAATGCAGACCTCTAATATACTATTACAATGTCATTGGATACAGCCATGGCCGTCTCGAATCAATACCACCTCTAGGTGGTACTCAATAATGTATACATATATGGTATTTATATTCATATGGTATTCGTGGACGGACTCTACACAAAATCAAGAATAAATATAAGGGACCGGGATGCTTGTTCGGGAATGGGCTTCGGTTATAATCATGCATGCACCAGAAAATGTGATTGACCTTTTTTTCCTTTTTATTATACCAATAGTTGTTTTACAATTAGGTGACTTTTAATATTCCTTATCCTGTGCTTAGCTTCATTAGAAAATAATAAAAGAAACCTCGATATAGTTGTTTTACAATTAGGTGGCTTTTAATATTCCGTATCCTATGCTTAGCTTCATTAGAAAACAATAAAAGAAACCTCGATATAGTTGTTTTACAATTAAGTGGCTTTTAATATTCTTTATCCTATGCTTAGCTCCATTAGAAAACAATAAAAGAAACCTCGATATACAATTAACATTATTCAAGGGCAAACTGCCTTTCCCTAGCTACCCTCCCCACCCTTCTACCTGCGCCGCTCCAACCTGAGAATCGTATTCCTCCACTGCTCCTCCGCTGGCAAGCCGGCACCGGGCGCCGCGCTGATGTGTTCGGGCCTCTTCGTATCGCCGGGGGGGCCGACGAAGGGGAAGGAGGTCCGGCCACGCCGCCTTGGTCGCTCGCCTCGTCCGCCAGCTGTCCACGCGCCGTTCGCCGCCAGGCCCTTCGGGAAGACTCGTTAGCTTCGGCCGCGTTCGTGAGACCGGAGCCCCTCCGCCACCGCTCTCTCCCCACTCCCGGTCGTTGTCGTGCTCTCCAACGTTGCTGCAACGTTACTACAGTGTTCGCCCGCAAATTTCAACTCCAGCAATTATTCTAGTCTATGGCTCACCGGATTCACTATTATTCAGCTCGACCACGGATGGATTGTTCCGTTTTCTCTCCCACTTCCATTACTTTATGACGATCTCCTGGTCGACGTGTCTTGCTTCACTTCTCGAGTCACAATTCCGCATCCGTTACTTACTTTATGTTGTCAAAACTTTCCTAATTCTGCGGCATCACGCCTGAGTGCATTACTCTCACCATCGACAGTCTGAGTCACTTCATCCGTCTTCATCCGAGGAACTTGTCGTCACCCTTCGCGCGTTTGTACTCCCGAAACTTTTCTCCACTACCGTGCACATCCGCACCCTAGGACGTTCTCTCTCTTACTGCCTGCGCCTTGCGGCCCTCGGCCTCTCGCGCCGAACGGACTCCGACTCCGGTTCTCTCCCTTACACGACTCCGAGGCGCGCCGGCCGCTGCCGCGTAGTTTGAATTCATAGTCTATCGGAACGCATTGTTATTATGGAGGTGATAACAATTCGTTTCAATATATATATATATATATATATATATATATATATATATATATATAGACACACACATCATTGGTGGTACTGCTCGATTAACCATGGCCGCACGAAGTCTACAAGGAGACTCAACTCCGGTGGTGGGGGTATGAACGAAAAACGTCGGCAGCTACTTGAAAAATAATACAAAAAAAAACGGGCC
Source organism: Acheta domesticus (assembly GCA_031308135.1). Taxonomy (NCBI): domain Eukaryota; kingdom Metazoa; phylum Arthropoda; class Insecta; order Orthoptera; family Gryllidae; genus Acheta; species Acheta domesticus. Next base: position 19,117,418 of record JAHLJT010002630.1, read on the forward strand.
CCTTCGCCTTCAGCGACCTCACGTGGCAATTGAAAGAACTACGAAGGCATTCAAAACAGCCAATGGCAGCAAAGCATCGTATACAAAATTTAATTCAAACATTTTTTCTACAAAATTATTTACTACTTACTACTTCCTTTTCAACTTATTGTCTTCGGTTAAGCACATCCGCACACCGCCTGGTAATCGGCGCCAACTGACCCACTTGGACCAAACGAATTTTGACGATTAGTGGCCGAGAAAAGCCGAGATAAGTTCCTTCTTTCGCCGCGTGATGTCGCTGAAGGCGAAGGGGCTCGTTTTTTTTGTATTATTTTTCAAATAGCTGCCGACGTTTTTCGTACATACCCCCACCATGCCTCCAACACCGGAGTTGAGTCTCCTCCTTGTAGACTTCGTGCATGGCCGTCTCGTAAATCAAGATGGCCGTGATACAGTCGCGATCATGCGACTCATAGCGGCACAACCGAGAAAGACGCGATATATCGTGAGATATTTCATTTTGATGACACACCCCCACGCGGCAAGAAAGAACAACCAAAGTATACAAGTCCGTCTCTGCCTAGTGAGTGCGTTCAAAATATCCGTTAAACCCTAGTCGTAAAAATCAAAATTACTCAAAAAATGTTTATCTAACATATGACAATATGTATATCATTGGATTCATCTTTTTATGCTCGTTAGGATAGACTGAAAAATATGTATGGTTCTATTTGAAAAAACAAAGTTACCTCAAATATCTCGTAAAATGTATGTGATAAAACAGAAATGAATACACGTATGAATTAGCCCCATTCCCTTGTGCACTTCTGTAAAAACTGCTTTGCAATAACTTACACCGTTCAAAAGTTACAGGAGGTGCTTAAGTTACGTGACTCATCCTGTATATATAAAATAAACAAAGCGAAACGTATTCAATTGTGGTCGAAAACCAACAGAAAAAAATATTTTTAATGTATATAATAGCAATACCAGAATTATTATTAATATTACTCTTATGGTTGTTGTTTATTTTTAAATAATTTTTATAATATTGAATTATAAGGAAATAAGACACCTTGCTGTGAGTGGGACGTTACATAAATGTCAAGATTTTTCACATAATGAGAAGCAGCCAAACAAGCTTGCAAGACCATTCATACTGACTACATGTTCATGAATGAACTAGTATTCAACTTGGGAGTTTTGTTTTCTTGGTAGACAGTGTTTGGCTCACGCAAAAGTATCACGCAATGCTCGGGCAGCGTTATTAAAATCTATTTAGTTGAATAATTCCTAGCCGAAGCGTTCTTGGCCATTTAGATTTTTGAAGCCGAAGACCACAAAGAAACTTTCCTCGCGCCGAAATCTGTAGGACGAGAGCTTCTTGAACATTCTATTATATTTTGCTGGTCCGGAGCTTCTCTATACTATTTCACATGTTCAGAGACGTGCAGAATCTACAAGTGTATGTGAAATGAAACTAATTACTTGATATTTTAGGTGATCAAGTTGCACGGGAGTGTCTGTCAGTGTCAAACATCAATTTCATTGTTTTTATTTTTATTTTAAATTCCGTAAATACATTGGAAATTATCTTTTTAATTTTTTAAACAAATATATACACATTTCTTTAAAAGCTTCCCCTCTTAATACGGAAAAGGAAAGATAGGGAATTCACCATGCGAAAGATCTCGCACGGGTACGCTAGTTCATATTTAATAATACACATTTAAGTTAAAGGGAAAAATTTTATTCCTCCTCTTTACATTATGCCCATCATATTTGTGTTAGTGAAACAGAACTAATATAAACAATAGCGCACGTCAACATTTAACCGAACAATTCTGGGCGCTTCACATATTATTCCTCTTTTCATGAGGCCAATCATATTTGTGTTAATAAAATAGAACTAATATAAACAATATCACACGTCGACATTTAAATGAAAAATTCCGGGTGATTTGTTGCAAACATTCCCTGCGGATCATATTTGGACATAAGTAGGCTCCAAATTTGAGGCCTTTGTTTGATTAAGTAAGTGATGCCGTTGATCGCATTGACCTTCTGGCTCTCAGTACAACTCGCACAATCGTCATATATAGCTTCCATAAAAAGTCCTGCAACATAATTTTTTGTTCATTTGGTAAATGTAATTGTTAAGAGTTTCATGGAGAACATGATGGGGGTTAAGGGCACAAATTTATAGCTAATTTACCTTTGAAAATATATTTTATTATATATAGGAGCGAAAACCTAAAAGAACGGTCTTTTATCTGTGTTCAAAATTCGACTAGAATATGGTTTAGGATAGAGATCAAAGAATTATGAAAACGTGCACAAATTTCACTTCTCCCCATAGCTCGTCACATGCAGTTTTAAACAGCTTTTGACGTAAATAAGTAAAAAGAAGTATATGTTGTTTAAATATATTTTGACGAATGAGATAATTCAATTTTGGATGGTAAAAAGTTGGAGAATTCAAACAAGAAGTAATTCTACAAATGCCGTGATAAAGATATGAGAAATTTTGTTTTGCTTTTTCTTCTTGCTAAAGCAAGTGGTGTTATAATTACACATTCATTCTGTGTTATTGGTTACGATATTATAATATTGCAACTTTTTATTCTACATTTAGACCATTATGTAGCTATGTAATACTCGTAGAATGATTTAATGTGCAAGGATGGAATCGTGGAAAATCCTAATCAGTTTAAACTGAAGGACTCTAACTTTATCTATCAATACGCATACAAACGTTTCACAATGTTCTTGCAACAATTATACCAATGAATTTTCTGTACGTATTCTTCATTTTGCCTGATCTGCTTGGCCAAGGATCATTCCAGGGACCTAATCATTTTATCGTAATTTATAGCTGTAAAATTACATCAAATACTCCTTTGATCCAAGTTTATAGCGTGATTTTTAACTTACGATAGTCACATTGTTTTGAGAACAAGGGACTCTTGCGATAAATTCTTCCTAAAAATATCTTCTTATAATTTTCTAGAACATTCCACATTGCATGACACTGATTGACATTGTATCTATAGAAGGCGTATTAATATTCCAGCTTTCAAAGAAATGTCTGTGATTCAGATATTTTCAAATATTTACTACTCGGCTCGCATGCACTTTTAAAACAAATATACATTCTAGTTTTCGGAATTATGAGGGGATGGGAGGAAAAGCAATCGGTCAAATTTTAGTCTCTTACAAGTTGAAAAAGCAAAGAAATTTACAAGATAACAGTTAAAATGGAATTATTTGAAACGAAATGCGATTTCTGAAATACATCGAGGGAGTGAACGTCGATGATTCAATTAAGAAACGAAAATATCCCTTAAAAATACTTTGTTCCAGAATACAAGCATACAAGTTATACAGAATAATACAGCTTACAAGCTGAATAAAAAGTCTACCGAAAATACTGACTGGATACTTTGAAAAGGATAATCAGTGAGTTATTGCCCCATCATTCCTAATCAATGCTGTACGGGAAAAGAGAGGCAGGTAGAGAGGCTGTTCGCTTGGTAGGTTAGTCTGGTTTAATCCTTAATGATGATGATGATGATGATGATAAACTAGAAGGAAAGCATCGATAACTAAAACTGAAAAGCATCGACACTCACTCTTGATATGCTCGCCCTTCTGATCGCAAACGCCTGTATCCATGAAGCACGGCCTGTAATATTCGATCGCCTGATCGTTGGTTAAGATCTCGTCCAAGTTGACCTGGATCTGCCGGATTGGCACGTAGCGGGCGAAGGCGGAGACGAGGAGGGCGGCGAGCAGGGCGGCGGAGAGCACGTCGCGAGTCATGGCGGCGGCTTCTGCAACTGAGCTCCACGTCACAGAATCTTACATGTGGTAATCGAGGAACTGCGTCAATTCGCCCTTCCGTCACTCGCGATTTTATGAAGACCTCGGGACAATAATATGCTATGTCACTGTACGTAAGTTTTGAGAAAAATGAATGTAACGTTTTAGACCAGTGCTGTCAAGGTTGATGCCATGAGCGGGATTATGTGGCAGTACCTCGACGAAATCGCCTCTCCACGCAGTTCATAACCCCACCGCATGAGACAACGCCATAACTATTGTCAAACGGCGGGGTTAATAATAGTTTCTTCTTCCGACGCTAGTGGCGCAGAGAAGCTCGTGGCATGGCACGGTGCCGCGAGGCGTGCCACTGCCACCAGTAGGAGACCTTGACACCTCTGTTGTAGGTATTGCAATCAACACATTGGGATAAAGAACATTAACGTATTAATTACACTGCCATCTTGCAAATATATATATATATATATATATATATATATATATATATATATATATATACATACACATATATAGGGCATTGAAATACACGAATATCTCAATTTCATCAGAATTCTCGCATAGCATGTTGTTGCCTCAAGGAGTTCATATCATTTCCCGCCCACCAATCACGACGAATGAGGTGTCATTCTTCGCGTCTCGGTTTTCCCTTAATGAAATATGTTCCTTAAAGGTAGATTTTGAAATAAGACCATGTATATTTTTTTGAAAATTTTAGTACTTTTGCGTAATTTTGCGTGAAAATAAGGTCGAGAAAGTACGTGCTGTTTTAGCACCACTAGTTCCTTAAACTTCAATGGTAAAAGAAACCTAGTGATGAACGCAGAGTATTTAGTATCTATTCCTAAGTAAAAGTATTTTGGTTACTCGTTTCTATCTGGCGACCACCGAAACCTCGTTGGCTTTCGAAAATGAATGAACCTTGTTACTTATCTTTCTGTATACAGTGAAACCTCTCGACAACACCTCCTCTTTAAGAAGACCACCATTTTTGGAGTAGGATTGCCAGAAATGTTTTAGGAAATTAGTGAACCAGGGGGGAGGATCTTTAAGTAATAATGACTCATTCTCTTTATTATTTAAAATGCAGCCAAGTACAAAGTTACGTTTTGCTTTGCCATAAAATGGAATTAATCTTTTATATATTAGTTCAAATCTTCAAATAAAAGTTTCTGTGTGTAGTAGGGCTAGCACTTATGAAGCATATATGAAACACACTTTAAGCTTACCTTCGTATTATTGTACACTTGAACAAAGACATACGTATTACGAATAGTTACTAAAATAAGACAACTGCGTGGACCTGCGCAGCAGCCAAGATTGGCATCACAGTTAAGTCAGCCCTAATGGAGATTAAAAACTTGCTATTATAAACACTAAAATCTTTACTAACATTGTTCACTCTTACAATTAGTTGTTTTTATTTGGTCATTCGATGTGATCTTTTTAGTGTTCACTATTTTCATTTTTTAATTAATAAATTATAAATAGAAAGAGGGAACAGTTCACTCAAATAGTGAACATCTGGCGACCCTATTTTGGAGACCAGTTTCCTATGGAACGTAATAATTATCCCATAATGCCAACTTAATTTCCCTTTTAAAGGCGACTACCACTCCTCCCGACCAATGAACACGTAGTTTCGTCGTAATGTAACATTGCATGCCCTTTAAGACGAACAGAAAATCTCCCACTGAAATAATAAACCGTAGAGTTCGCGTTGTCAGCCAAGGCGTTCCAGGTGTCTTTCAGATAAGCAACAGCGAGCGGGAGCAAGAGATTTCACGATAACTAGAAGAGGTAAATGTGCAATTGCACACCGGCCGATGTGGCCCTTAGGGGAGATGAAGGTAGGGCTTCACATTTTCGTCGCCGTGGGCACAAGGATGACGTTGTGTGGCGAGCACAACGCCCCGGCCGCCTTTACCCCTACGACGTCCCGGCTTGCTTACGTGACTGACGTGCTCTGGCTGTGCTCCAGTATTTTACTATTTTTCAGCTACTTTTCTACATATTTCAGGTGACTTTTGCTGCTTAACTGTCTACTCTCTTGGAAAGGAGGCTGTGCCGACCAAAGAGCCACCCTGTATGGAAAGCGCCTGATAAAGATCCCAGTCTACACCGGGATTCGAATCTGGGTCCTTCAGGTCAGGAAGCCGTGCCGTGTCACGATACCTCCGAAGGGAAAACTTTCGAGGAAACGGAGAGAAACTACCGCGTTATAAAGTTGAAAAATAATTCCAAAGAAGTAAAACAACCCCTCGATTATGATAATCAGGAGATCACCTTATGTCAATAACGAATTACCGGAAGAAGGACAGTTCTTAAAGTAAACTGTACTATACTTTTTGTAAACATATTAATTAATAAATACAGTCGATCAAAGTAATTTAATGATTCAATACAATAAAGCTTTCATTTGAAACCAAAATAGCGTTACAATGCCTACCGTAGTTGTGGCAGCAGCGGCGAGTAGTTTAATAGTGCGATGTTCCCTTTAATAATACCACCTCCTAAAAGGCCCATTTTAAGGTATTAATCACTCGGTCTGCCTAAAGAGGTTTCACTGTATTTCTATTCTGTGTTTAGGAGCTCTTACACTCTGCTACAGACCACCACGCAAGAGGCTACCCCTCTCCCCAAATACTTACAATTGCAGTATGTGTTTAGAAGTGACTCGGTGACTGCGTTCTGAAAGCTGACGAGACTTACAGAGAAAGAGAAAAATACGTATTCTCTTTTATATATCCGAGTCCGGAGGTCATGGACAACCAAGGACATGCAATTATTCCTTTCATTAATATTAGCTTATCACCCTACTATACAATTGCTTTGTTCTTGAGAGTCGAAAGCTTTTCGTTTCGTTAAATTTAATGTGTTTCTGTTATAAAACTCTGCCCAATTTATGAACCATTAAGAAACAACGTGGTAAAAAGTCAAAACATCCTGGAACTATTGAGACTAAAGGATCAAAACAATATTCAATCATTTTTTCATTTTCTTAAATCTTGCTTTAAGTTACGGTCATTTGCTCTATTTGAATGAATTTGCTGTATCTGAAACTAAATTAAATAACTAAACAGAATAAAAGTTAACTGATATTAATTTGAATGTGAATAAGGTGAACATCTGAGCATTTAAAATATTTATCAAAGAAAATAATCAATATTTAACTTAGAAGCACTAATGGAAGATGCAGAACATCTTACGTACGTGTGTGAATATTTTTTGGTAGTCTTCCATGATAAAATGCTATTAAAAGTCATGGTTTTTGAAAACTCCCTGTAACACATGACCTGTGAACGCGTAATGTAAACATATTAAAAGTTTCGTTAGTTTAGTTTTTTTTGTAATTAATGTGTTTTTGTAATTTTTCTATTTTTGAGTAACTGTATTGATTTGACCATTTCATTGATTAATGATTTCCATAGTTGTATACTGGCGTATAATTAAGTTTTCATAATAGAATGCTATTAAAAATCATGGTTTTTGAAAGCTCATTGTAACACATGGCCTGTGAACGTATAATGTAAATATACTAAAAGTTTTGTTAGTTTTAATTTTTTTGTAATTAATGTGTTTTTATAATTTCTGTTTTTCGAAACTTTTATGTTTTTAAGCAACTGTATTGATCTGACTGTTTCATTGATTGATGATTTACATAACTGTATAATGGCGTATTATTAAGGTTAAAGCCAATAAAATATTCAATTCAATAAATTTAATGTGTTTCTTTTCACTTCGATTTTGTATTCAGATGAATTGGTTATTTAAAATATGAGAGGTAAAAGTGACAGGAGCGTGGAGGAAAAGTTGCGATACGTTGCCGGTAGGCAGCAATTCTACAAGCAAAATAAAATAACTTTTACCTCGTATACCATTCATTATTTATTAGAAAGCATTACTTTCGTTTAATTTTAATTCAAGTATTATTATTATTATTGTTATTATTATTATTCCACTACATCACGACTAAAGATGTTATGAGTCGGCTGAATATAAAATCTACTCCAGGTTGCAACCAGCTACCTAAGGAGTATTTTATTATTTTTATTATTATTATTATTAATATTATTATTATCATTATTATTATTAATATTATTATCATTATTATTATTAATATTATTATTATCATTATTATTATTAATATTATTATTATCATTATTATTATTAATATTATTATCATTATTATTATTATTATTATTATTATTATTATTATTATTATTACGGCTATAACATGCCTATCCAGGGCAAAAGCCTCCCAGACTCTGGTTGCGTAACTCACAAATCAATTACCAGGTGAGCTAAAACCTGGCGAAGTTCAATTGTTTTTCCTATAAATAATTTGCAATTCTGTTATATAGATATAGAGTCCACTAGCTCTTAACAAAACCTGTAGCGTGATTTTCCTATAGCGCTATTTTCACAGTTAAACAATAGCTTTGTTAGACACATTATCCACTTTTCACACTCACGTATCTTAAAATGTATTATTTACACTTATATTTACATATATATTTGCAAATTTGTTCTTTCTATAATTTATTTTGTCACTTCTGTCACTAGCAATGTGGTCCCATAAATGACCTATTTCGCTAAAAAATTCGTCTTGCCACCTCATTCTTGGTCTTCCTACACGTCTCCATCCTATCCAATTCAACAATACAAATCACTAAATGATACATTAAAATCGGTAGTAGCTGATGCATGCAGAGCAAAGTATTTTGTTCTCTTTGTTGGATTCACAGTTACTTCACATCATCTCAATTTAATTTCTCAAAATAATTAATTTCGAAAATTTAACGAAAAATACCTGCAGTTTTACGTTCATTGTAGTACGTTGAAACAAATACCGATATTATAGCCTGCTCAATTATTATCTTATTTGCCCACACGTTAGACCAGCCTTTGAAACAATACCATTATTATGGCCCCTGTTATTATTATTATTATTATTATTATTATTATTATTATTTTTCCACTACATCACGACTAAAGATGTTATGAGTCGGCTGAATATAAAATCTACTCCAGGTTGCAACTAGCAACCTAAGGAGCAGATCCGGTGACTGTCAATGCCTCCACAATATTATTATTATTATTATTATTATTATTATTATTATTATTATTATTATTATTATTATTATTACTATCATAGGTTTCATATGCAAGGTCAAATCGCTTACCTCATTCAACCACAATCTGCCCCCTCGGCTCGCTTCCGTACGGAAGACGACCAAACCTGAAAGTTATTTAAAGCCGTGCTGGATTGCACAATAATAACCAAGTATTTTACTTTCTGGACTAGAACAACTTGAATTTATTGAATCAAAAGACTTCATTTAATTCTAAATAACATTCTTTGAAATTATTGATTTTTGGTCATGACCATGAAAAATAAATAAACTGTTCGTACGAACATTGACCTGAGCTCTTTTCACGTCGTGTTGTTTGATGCTTCTCCCAGACGCCGCGTATCTCCAAACCAGCACCTCCGACCGACCTGTTACCAGTTCCAGTCTTGAAGTCTTCTGTCTTGGATCTTGCGTCACCACCGACACGCAACGAAGTCACTCCCATTCACGTAATGCATCAGTCATATGCGTCCATGTAAACGCCTACCCACGTATAACTTCAGTCTATCCTTTTACTAATTATATTAAATTTACCAGGACGCTTTATTAGATTATTCTTGCGTCCGAAGCTGCTCGAACTAGCCTGCCACCTCACCATCAGCACTGGTGAAAATAATCAAAGTTCATAAACAGTTTTACAACTATTTACACGTCCCGATCCATTTGTAAGAATAATTTAAGTCCACGCCCTGTTCAGGCAAAAATATTTACAAGTCCATCAGCCTGGCACTTCACCTTCGTCACTGGTGAGATAATTAAAGTTGATAAATTGCTTTCCTGAATATTTACAAGTCCCTCTCTATCGGAAAGATGATTCAAGTCAATGCACTGTTTCACCAAAAATATTTCTAAGTTCAACTTTCCCTCGCGGTGAAAAAATTAAAGTCCCCGAACTGTAGCTCCACTTTCGGTCACAAAAGCTTCCAAGTCCGAACTCGCGCACGCACCCCTAGATTCGGGAAGGATCCGCTCGCTACGAAATCTGGGACCCAACTAACTTTTTGCTCGTTCTTTCGATCCGGGAAAACTCGTATCCATTGTTGCACAAATTTTGTTCGATGTTCCCTACCAACGGATTCCTATTACTTCTTTATTTTCATAACTATGGTGTACTCTAGGCCGAAATCCCTATCTTACACACGCATTTTCGTCTGACGCAGCACCATAACAACGGGCTCATGAAATTGTTTATCGTCGTTGCTAAGGTGCCCGCTTACAAAATATCGTGACATATCATACCATTTATGTTCTCCCTAGCAACGTCCTAGTCACTTATTTACACCCGTTACTAAGGTGTTCGATTCTAATTTAAATTCACATTAAATTATTAAATAATTCGACATTAAATGCCCACCCGCATTTGGTATATCACAACGTTAAATCAATAATAAAGTAAGAGTAAAGAAAATTACTAATCAAAATATATTGTACATTTTCAGGATTCTTTCACACACGGGACCATTTCTAAGAATATCCTTAAATTCAGTTCAGATGAATATATTACGACTCATTCTATTGCGGTGTCTTGGCACCTAAATGATGACACAGACACGAGCTCTATGTTCAACCAGTTTATTTAAAACGATTTACACATATGTCATGCTCTGGGTTTATTTTCGCTTTCATTCCTACCTCCCGTCACTCATACCCTCGCTGCATCCCGTATCCTGGCCAGCGCCGACTCTCCATCTCTTCGTTTTACTGCGCTAGTACTCGGACACTAAACGTCATCAAAAGTTTCCTGACAGACCGTACCTTCTCAGTAATGCACATTATTGTAATTTCTTAATGACTGTAAAGTTACGATACTCTTCTACCACGTTCTCCCACATAACTACAGTATTAATAATACATCTAAGCTAAATAACTGGCATCGAAAATTCCCGACCATCGGGCATTCACCTAGGACCTCCTGGCCATGAGCTAATTAGCAGACTTAAGGTTTTTAGTCGTATCTTTACCACCCACTTCTCCAACCCGTACATTCTTACTGCATAAACAGCTCTTTCGGAAAGCTTTTCTTTTTTTCCTCGCGTATAACAATTGTAATAATTGTAAAGGATGAAATAGTTTATACCAACACTCCTTATAATATTTGAATTAACTTAATTATTAACAAATAACACATTCTATGAAATTTTCATTTGTCGTGAATGTTATACGGATTACTATTTCCTGCGTAATAACTCTATTACAGTAATACTGTTCAGTGTATTAAAACGTTCGCTTTAAGAGATATATTGCACAAATTTACTTCATTTTGTTAATTGACAAGGACACCTTACAGTCATTGTATAACTTCGAGTCTAACATATAGTATAACATATAGTCTAACATATCGTATAACATATAGTCTAACATATCGTATAACATATAGTCTAACATATCGTATAACATATAGTCTAACATATAGTCGAAATTCGAGGGTGGATCATGGGAAAGGCATCATTCACATTTAATAATATGAATTACGTTAACACGACATTGAAGTTGAAGGGAAACATTTTATTCCTCCTCTTTACATTATGCCAATGAAATTTGTGTTAGTGAAACAGAACTAATATAAACAATAGCACACGTCAACATTTAACCAAAAAATTCGGGGTGCTTCGCCGCAAATGTTCTTTGGGGATCATATTTGGACATAAGTATGCTCCAAACGTGAGGCCTTTGGTTGATTAAGAAAGTTATGCCGTTGATCACATTGGTCTTCTGGCACTCACTGCAACTCGCACAATCGTTATATATAGCTTCCATAAAAAGTGCTGCAACATAAGGTTTTGTTCATTAGGTAAATGTAATTGTTAAGAGGTATGCGTTGCTTGAATATATTTTGACGGATGAGATAATTGAATTTTGCATTGTAAAAAATTGGAGAATTTAAACGACATGTGAATATTCTACAAATTCCGTGATAAATATACAATGAGAAATTTTGCTTTAGCAAGAAGAAAAAGTAAAACTAGTGGTGTTATAATTGCATATTAATTTTGTATTATTGGTTACGATATTCTAATATTGCATCTTTGCATTCTATATTTCATTATTGCTTAAGATAAACAATTTGGCTGAGATAGCACTGACAGATTTTAGAACATTATGTAGCAATATACAAAATCGTACAATGATTGAATGTGCAAGGATGGAATCATGGAAAATCTTAATCAGTTTAAAATGAAGCACTCTAATTGTATCTATCAATACACGTACAAACGTTTCAAACACAATATTCTTGCAACAATTATTACAATAAATTTTCTGTACCTATTCTTCATTTTGTTTGACCTGCTTAGCCAAGAATTATTCAATGGACTTAATAATTTTATCATAATTTGTAGCTGTAAAATTACACTAAATACTCCTTGATCCAAGTTTATAGTGTGATTTTTAACTTAAGATTGTCACACTGTTTTGAACACAAGCGACTCCTGCGATAGTCACCATAACTGCCGTTGCTTCTAGTCGCTTCTATCTTAAAAATATCTACCTATAATTTTCTAGAACTCATCCCACATTGCATGACTCACTGTGTCTACAGAAGGCATATTAATATTCCAGCTTTCAAAGAAATGTCTGTGATTCAGCAATTTTCAAATATCTACTACTCGGCTCGCACATACATTTAAAAAAATTACATTGTAGTGTTAGGAATTATGAAGGAGTGGGAGGTAAAGTAATTGATCAAACTTTAGTCTCTTACAAGTTGAAAGAGCAAGCAAATTTACAAGATAACAGTTAAAATGGAATTATTTCAAAAGAAATGCGATTTCTAAAACACATCTTCGCAGTGAACGTCGATGGTTCAATTAAGATACGAAAATATCCCTTTAAAAAGAATTTGGTTTATACAGCACACTTAAATCAAAAGTCTACCGAAAATACTGACTAGATCCTTTGAAAAGGATGATCAATGAGAGATAGCTCCGTCAGGTCTTCTGGAAAACGCCATACGGGAAAAGATAGGTAGAGACGATGTTGAGCTCTTAGACTGGCCTAATCCTTAATGATGATGATGATGATGATAAACCAGAAGGAAAGTATCGATAACTAAAACTGAAAAGCATCAACACTCACTCTTGTTAAGCTCTCCAGTTTCATCGCAAATGCCTGTATCCATGAGGCACTGCCTGTAATATTGGATCGCCTGATCGTTGGCTAAGATCTCGTCCACGTTGATCGGCCGGATTGGCAAGAAGGCGGAGACGAGGAGGGCGGCGAGCAGGGCGGCGGAGGACACGCCGCGAATCATGGTGGCGGCTTCTGCAACTGAGCTCCACTTCACAGAATCCCACATGTGGTAAACGAGGAACTGCGTCTTTCGCCCTTTCGTCACTCGCGATTGTATGAGGACCTCGAGGTAATAACATGCTATGTCACTATGCGTAAGTTTTGAGAAAAAGGAAAGTAAAGTTTTAGACGAGTGTTGTCAAGGTCGATGCCACGAGCGGATGTCCGTGGCAGGAGCACCTCGACGAAATCGCCTCTCCACGCAGTTCATAACCCCACCGCAAGAGACCGCCATCACCATTGTAATTAGTGGTGCTACAGAATGGCACAGACTTTCCCGTATTAGTTTTCTATTTCCTTGGGTCTTCGCTGGCTATTAGGAATTGCCACATACTCTTTCTTGGCAGCTACCATCTATCAGCGCCAAAAGTACATTTTTTGTCATTTGCTTAATTTTTTCGGTTTCCTATTGGTAGAACGAAAATAATAATTTTAGAATTTTAAAGAACACAAAAACCTAGCTCTAAATGGCTATTTTCTTTTAAAAAATATGTGCCGTTTTAAAGAAAATCGCGTTTTAGCGCTACTAAAAATACGAAATTTGAAGCTAATTTTCACAGAAAAGTTTTGAGTTTTTAAAATACATTATTTGAAGTTATTTGAAGCACTTACACTCACAAATATAATAATGTTTACAAATTGCTGGTAAGGTGCATATTAAAGATGTGAGAGATCTTTCACAAAAATTACAATTATGTAATTTTTGAAAAAGCAGAAAACAAAAAACTCAAAATAAACTTTACGCTATACTAAAGAGTGTAATAAGCACTATCCGTTACAAAAGTTTCAAGAAAAAATTCGCAGTCATATATGAGAAAATGGCGTTTGACCGTTTCTGAAAAAGCAAAATTTTGAGCTACTTTTCATAGAAAACGGTTGTGTTTTCGAGAAACTTTACTTGACATTATTTAAAGCACATGTACTCGTAAATAGAATAATGTGAAAAAATCGCCGCTGATGTAAATATTATCGACGATGTGAAAAAATTTACATTTTTGTAATTTTTGAAAAAAAACAATCTATAAAGCAATATGATTTTTATGTCATCTGATAGAGTACACCACTATCCTTACCAAAAGTTTAAAGAAAAAATTTGGAGCCTTTTATGAGAAAATCTTGTTTTAGTAATTTTTTAAAATTGCACATATTGCACGAAATTTTTAAAAACATTTACATGATCTTTATGAAAGAACTCAATATGCAGAACAAATTTTATTTGAAGAAAAAACTTCTATCTACAATTTTGTAGTTGGAGAAAGACGCCGAAAAAATTCAAACTTTCACAATTTTTGAAAATTCAGAGTTATCCGTGAAAATCGGACCTAGGCCATGTTAATAAGTGTATTTTACTCTATTCATACAAGAAATTAAAAAAAAAAATTGGAGCCGTTTTTAAGAAAAGTTTGAAAATGTCAGGGGGCTTCATATAAAGTACCCCCAAATTTTGAAGAATCTTTTTCAAAATCTCAAAGCTTTGACTAGAATCAGATCGACCGGGGAATATCCATTTTGGAAGAAATCGTACGTATGGTTTAGGCGCTAGCAGTGTTCACAGACGGAAAGAGAGGGACGTTTTCCTTTCAATTGGGTTTTCGGTATCAAGGACCTAGAAAACAGGATTTCTGGCTACACCACGTGTTTGGGGATTTTTTTCTTAATTTAGCAACTGGTTTTATCCACTTATTCGTTTTCACGGCCCGGCAATTAATTTTTTTCCGCCAAAAATTGGCCATTTTTTCGCGCAGCATTACATAACTTTCCCTATACTACGTATATCATTCCATGTATACGTACGTATACGGGAAAGTAAAAAGGCGGGGTTACTAATAGTTTCCTCTCCCGACGCTAGTGGTGCAGGGAAGCTCGTGATAGGGCACGGTGCCGCGAGGCGTGCCACTGCCACCAGTAGGAGACCTTGACACATCTGTTTTAGACATTGCAATCTACACATTGGGATAAAGAATACTAATATATTAATTACACTGCTATCTTGCGAAAAATCTTAAAAATAAAAACCCAATATCCTGTTACATCTATAGGGCGTCAAAATATACGAATATCTCAATTTCATCAGAACTGTCGCTTAGCATGTTGTTGCCTCAAGGATTTCATATCATTTCCCGTCCACCAATCACGACGAATGAGGTGTCATTCCTCGCGTCTCGGTTTTCCCTTAATGAAATCTGTTCTTAAAAGTAGATTTTGAAATACGATCGTGTATATTTTTTTGAAAATGTTAGTACTTTTGCGTGAAAATAAGGGGAGAAAGTACGTGCTCTTTTAGCACCACTAGTTCCTTAAACTTCAATAGTAAAAGAAACGTAGTGATGAACGTAGAGTATTTAGTATCTACTGCTAGGTAAAAGTATTTTGGTTACTCATTTCTATATGGCGACCAGCGAAACCTCGATGGCTTTCAAAAATGAATGAACATCGTCAGAACATCGATAATTAGGAGATCACCTTATGTCAATAACGCATTACCGGAAGAAGGACAGTTCTTAAGTAAACTGTACTATTCTTTTTTGTTATCAAAACAATTAATAAATACAGTCGATCAAAGTAATTTAGTGATTCAATACAATAAAGCTTCCATTTGAAACTAAAATAGTGTTACGATGCCTACCGTAGTAGTGGCAGCAGTAGCGATGAGTAGTTTAATAGTGCGATGTTCCCTTTCAGAACACCACCCTCTAAAAGGACAATTTTAAGGTATTAATGGTGTGGTCGGCTTAAAGAAGTTTCGCTGTATTTTTATTCTATGTTCGGGTGCTCTTACACTCTACTACAGACCATCGCGCAAGAGGCTACCCCTCCCCCCCAAATACTTACAATTGCAGTATTGTTTAGAAGTGGCTCGGTGACTGCGGTCTGAAAGCTGACGAGACATGAAAAATACGTATTCTCTTTTATATATCCGAGTCCGGAGGTCATAGACGATCAAGGCCATGCAGTTTATTCCTTTCATTAATATTAGCTTATCACCTTACTATACAATAGCTTTGTTCTTGTGAGTCGAAAGCTATTCAATTCGTTAAATTAAATACGTGTTTTTTACTCTAATCGACTTTTGTATTGGTATGAATTACTTAAGATATGAGTGGTAAAAATGAGATTTTATTTTGCAAGGAGGAAAAGTTGCGATACGTTGCCGGTAGGCAGCAATCCTTCAAACAAAATAAAATCACTTTTACCACGTATGTCATACTATTTATTGGATTACATTACTCACTTTCATTTAATTTTAATTCAAGTATTATTATCATTATTATTATTATTATTATTATTATTATTATTATTATTATTATAACAACAGCGATAACATTTCTATCCAGAACAAAAGCCTCCCAGGCAATTAACTTATAGTTCTTTTATACACATTATCACATTTCACACTCACGTAGCTTAAAATGTATTATTTACACATCTATTTACATACTAGCTGAACTACACGCGTTGCCCAGGCATTTATTACAGTAAATTTTTAGCCAGCTTTCTTACTAAAGAAAGTTTACATTTTTCTAATTGGGAGTTTCAGCTCCCAAACATTCCTCACTTTATAAATAAAAACAATAAACAAATCTAAACTGTTAAGACAAAATACGTGTACAAATTGTAGACTCACATATATCCTTTTTGTGGAGATTTAAATCCCGCCCTCGGTGACTTATTGGTTAGCGTGCTCGCTTTCCACGAAACAACCCCGAGCTCGATTCCCGGCCCGGTTAATTAGAACTGCGCGCTTTCCTTACAAATGTCTCAGTATCGATTGCTGTGTGACAATGAGAAAGTCCATCCTAAGGTTAAGAAGAGCGGTGTATACGGTAAAGGGAAGTCCTCGTGCTAACCACTCGAACACCCGTGGCCGAAAGGCTGTGTCACCGCCGGTCACGTAAGGCCCGTAGCAGGCTGTCGAGCCAAAGGACGGGAGTTTTATATATTATACCAACACTTTCAATAAATTCCCATGTCATAAAACTAACTCATTTTTATATTTTTTGCTTCTATAGAATTTATAAAGAAAGATTAAAAATGTATCTGCTGCCAACTCGTGACAGGTTTAAGCAGAGTATACGAAATATCAGAGAGTTCTCGCATGGGTACGCTAGTAGACACATCCGGACAAATAGATATAGATGTCGGAACGTATTTGATGAATCGTAATCATAAAAGTAAATTAAAATATCTATGCTGAAATGTAATTGCCGGTTTCTATAATTATTTTGAAGATGACAGAAATATGTATGTTTAAAAATGTATGTGCTAGTAACATGTGGTATAAAACTTATTTGTTTAGGTAAATCAATTCGTCATATTATCACAACATAACAGCAATATTGATCCACCAACCTGTACATTATATATACACAATAAATTGACAATGTACTGAACCACCTAACAAAACACTATTAGCTTCTTCATTTGATTTGAAGTGCTAGATACTATTGATTTGGATATGTGAATTATAGAAACCAAGGAGTCCCAGAAATTGGTTATTAGATTAGACATAAATATTTTAGATAAATTAATTTTTGACAGTTTGTAGAAAAAATAGATGAATTAATTCACTGGGAGCAACTGGCATGCAAAACAACAGCAAGATTAGTCTTAATATTGTCACGCACCGCACGCGGTCCCCGGCGGCGTGGGAGCGCCGGAAATCCGTGAGGGCGGCCCGGGCCTAGCTCAGTCAGTCAATTTTGCTACCTTTCTGAAAATAGCCGGTGATGGAAGGAACTGCAAGGTGCAATATAATGACAATAACAATTTGGGTGACTGGTAAACACAATAGAAGGTTTATTTCCGCCTAATGATAGGCCGGAGAAGTTACACAAGGAATTTTAGAAGAAATGCCCTACCTAGTGAGCTCTGGTTAGGAACAAAAGAAACTTAAATCTAAGAGAAAAGCAAAAAGACATTCACAATGCAATTATTCCACTGATTACATAAAGGAAACGATCATTCGCCCTCTGAACTGGCGATTACGTGCCTCAGCGTGGCACCGCAATTCACAGAAAAAAGTCTTTGTACGGTCGTTGACCAAATACAATGCCTGATAATGATGGTGCTGAACAGGCATCAAATGGCACCGGTGGCAGCTGATGGCGGCGACGGCGGCAGGTCGGCCTTCCAAAGCCGAAGGGGCGCTCGTCAGCGGATACCACAGCAGCTGGTGCGGTGATGGCACGGCGGCGGCGGCTTCGTTGGTCCAAATCACGGGCGATCGCGTATCCCACGCACAATGTCTCACAGCGCGATCTGATAGTTCCAATAAGCTCTATGCGAGCACAAATCTCGGAGAGTATTAAATAGCCAGTGATGGCAGAGTTCAAAAATTGATACTCGGAAAGAGTTTCTCCCGGCTATCGAGATTAAGCAAGACAGAATTGGATTGCACGGGGCAATCTCAAATCGCTCCCCAGAGCACGCGATGCCCGAGGTACCTCGACCTCTCTCCTCAGCTCTCGCCACCCAAGTCTCTCGTACCCTCGCTTTGTGTGTTTTTCCACTCTTTCCCCCCCCCCGCAAATTTCGTAGATATTTCGAAATCATCCCTTCCCCACAGAATTCTACCCCTGATTGGTTGAGTGTGATGGCGTCGTAACTCTTTTTTTAGCCAACCAGCTCCGGCGATTCTGGGAATTTTCCTTACTCTGTCTCATTCCAAAAGCCCTCTTTGTTTATCGAAGAAAGTAGGTCAAGAAGGGTGTGAGACATGATCGTTGTACCCCCGAAGGTTGCAGTGAATTACGGCTTTGAGCTTCCCAGCGCGGGTGACAGCCAAAAAACCGTGACGGGCACGCGCCGCGAACCTATTCAAATAGTTCTGGGGCGCCTGAAGTCCCGAACAAAAGGTCTCCCCTCGACCCCTGGTGCCATAAACATTCGGGTAGGGCGCGTGTCGCGCGCTCGCGGGCGGGCAGCGTGGTGCGGTAGGTTCTCTCCACGCACTAGCCTTCTGCATCGGCATTTTATTTATGAAATTAATTTGCAGTAGAACTAGCGTACCGCTACAATATGTAAAGGACCATTATTTAATTACATACCACTGTAATAGTCCACTGCCCATATTGAAGAAAAATGTTCAACAGAGTTGACCAACACATACAAATATTTTCCATTTTACCATTTTGAACATGAGATATGTGTAAATCGAGAGTCAACGAAAAGCTGCTTCCCTTGATTCCTAGAGAATTATTCACATTTGCTTTCTTCTTTACTGTATTGTTTTCAATGGTGCGTGTTCTTCTGCAAGTCGCTCTTGCCTCTGAGTAGCCTATTTCGAATTTTAATAGGTTGCCCATCTCTTAGCAAATGTATTCTGTTTTGACAACTAACTCGTTTCGGAATTGTTTCAAACAATTCAATTTTCACAAATTCTGTAAAAGAAGAGGTTGTTTAGAAAATATACGATACCTGTGTACGATATCTACATATTGTACATTGTACATTACTGTATATTTTGTACTGTATATTTTTGTACTTTTAACTCTTTAAATGCTTTAAAACTCACATGTTTTCTTGTCACAATTTGTGTACCAAACGGACTAAGGACAATGTTTGTACATTGACGTTCTTTACTACGTACTTTCAGTAAGGATTTCGTTCAAATGTTCCACCAACGTTCAAAACAAACAAATCACCAACGATCACTCACGGACTTTACATAGCGTTGTTCAAACCCCAATGAATTTCGTAATAATTCTGGACATTGATGAAAACAGTAGAAGATCTCAGACGTCATCCTCTGGTGGCGCGCAGCTAAACTACTGACATTGATCCACTATTGAATCTGTGATGTAAAGCCAGGCGAAAAATGTCCGGAAAAGTAATTATTTTGTGAATATAGTAATGATCGTAATCATAGCCTATGTTACTCAAGACTATTAAAGGAAGCTAGTACCAAAGTTTCATCAGTATTGGTTCAGTAGATTCAGAGATTATCGCGCTGTAAGTCAGTGCAGTTCTGTCTTTATATATTAGAAGAAGAAGATACAAGATAGAGAGAAGAAGAAGATATAGATATAGATAGATAGATATAGATATATTAACAAATTTGTTCTTTCTATAATTTATTTTGTCAGTACTTCTGTCTCTAGCATTGCGGTCTTATAAATTACCTATTTCGCAAAAACAATTTGTCTTGCCACCTCATTCTTTGTCTTCCTACACGTCTCCATCCTAATCAATTCAAATATACAAATCACTTAATTCAAATATACAAATCACTTAATTCAAGAATACAAATCACTTAATAATACATTAAAATCGGTAGAAGCTGATGCATGCAGAGCCAAGTATTTTGTTCTCTTTGTTGCATTCACAGTCACTTCACGTCATCTCATTTTTAGCGCTACTGCCAAAAACTGAACCTTGAGCACGCTCTGCAGTACCATCCCTGAACGATTGCTTTTATTAGTGGCTGTCTAAAAAATAGATTTTTCTTGAACAATTGACAGTAAATTTCCACCTACTACATTTCGAGGTTGGAAAATATTTATGTAAATTAGTGATAACTTAAATATATTTATAGATTACATGTAATTTCGGTGCTGGCAAATACTTGTGTTTCAAAATAATTCATTTCGATAATTTAACGAAAAATACCAGTTTTACGTTCATTGTATTATATTAAATCAGTAATCAAGTAAGAGTATAGAAAATTAGTAATCAAATCATGATGTACATTTACAGTATTGTCTCACACACGGGACCATTTCTAAGAATATCCTTAAATTCAGTTCGGATGAATATACTACGACTCATTCTATTCCGGCGTCGTGGCACCCAAGTGATGACACAGACACGAGCCTATATTTAACCAGTTTATTTAAAACATTTTACACATATGTCATGCTCTGGGGTTATTTTCGCTTTCATTCCTACCTCCCGTCACTCATACCCTCGCTGCATCCCGTATCCTGGCCAGCGCCGACTCTCCATCTCTTCGTTTTACTGCGCCAGTCCTCGGATACTAAACGTTAGAGGTCTGCATTCTCCGCGATTTTTACCGACCAGCGCTCGCTCGCCTCTCTTCTCTCGAGACCACGCGCTCGACTGTCCTTCGCAGCCCGTTGCGGACACCCGGGAGCCGGCGGCCGACCGAGACTCGGCCGGTTGTCGACAACCGGTGGTCCCCGTTCAGGCGAACTGAAGGCGTAACAATCGGCCGACACGTGGGAATAAATCTCTAATGCCAAGTTTCAGGAAAAGGAAGGAGTATTGATTGGTTTTTCAAATAAATGACCAATAATTTGGTTTCTTCAAAATTTAATGTATAGACGAATTTTAATATTAATTGTCAAATAATACATTTTAATATAAAATAAGAATAAAAAGCATTAAAAATCTACTTCTCGGACTCTCTCTCAAATGAATCTATTTGAATTCTGCCTGTGAATTCAAAGAAAAGGCATTCAAAAATTTTAGAGATAAATTCCGTTGATTGTAATGAGTAGGCATCGGATGTTTAAGAAATTGCCTATTTTATTCTAATGAACATAAATTCATTGATTTCTTTTCATTTTATATGGTGTAAACACAAATGCTCTTCTAAATTTAGATGCAAGTGCAAAGAAATATAGTAGTACCCTTCCCTTCCAATTTTGTATTTTTGTTGGCTTTTTCCAAATATTTTTGTTGTTGTGATTTTCAGGCATCTGAAACGCAGGTCTAGTTTCTTAACCCGGCAGTAGGCGCGCGGGGTGCCTCAGTCACCCCAGCATTATTTTGAGCTCATTGTACTTTTAGTTTTATTAATAATCTTGCGAGCTTCTCAATACCTTTCGAGAAAAGCTTTGTGCACATATCTCGACCCTTTTCTTTCAACTGCTTCGTGTCCTTTTTGGAAATTTCGTCGCAAAGGCGATGGCGGGCTGCGTAGGGGCCACCGAGTCACTTCGCGCAACCTTTGTTATCGTTTTCAATCAACTTAATCCTGACAAAACAATAGCAAACATCTTATCGCTCAGAAAGTTTTTTTCTCCCTCCGCTGGTAATAAACAACTCTCCCATATCCTGGACCCCTCCATCACAACCTGTAAGACAGACCTGCACAGCATTTTGCACTTTCACTGACCTCAGGAGCTGCGTGCGGGCAACTCGTTTGCAAATGAGAAAATCGATGAAGGGTGGGGATGAGACCCAATCTAGGAGTGGGTACCACCAATCAGAATGCGCAATTCGAAAGATAGCGCGTAAATTTAAAGAGCAATCGGCAAGAACATGACGGTCATATACAGTTCAAGTAATGTTGTCTTTGTATTATATTGCAAATGTTTGTTCTCGGTATATGACAGGGCGAAATATGAAACTACAACGAATTATACATATTAGATTTCGACACCAAGTATTATAATTGCTTGTAGGGCTGATAATGTAATTCGATTTGCTATGATGTCATAACAAATTTAGTGTTGTGCTAAACACAAAATTTTGATAATTGTTTTTGTTTGATGATGACAGCAATAAACTATTTTTATTAACTATGTTTAATTGAATAAGACGGTTCTCTCAAAGCAAAAACATATTGTTCAAAAAACATGATTATTTTCTGTTCTAATTTCTGACAAGAGAGTAGAGTCGTGTATGAGATCTAATAAAAATATAAAGCCCTTTGCATTCTATTTAGCCTATACCCATGATTATCTTATGATTGTCCGTAACATATCGTCACAAAAGTTTGCTAGTTGACCTCTTGTATTCAGTTTCGTAATGGGGCAAAATGGTCACAAATGTGCTATTAAACATTACCCTTATTGGAATTGCCACATATTTTATTTTATGTCAATCTTGATGTGAGAGATTGCTCTCATGATTTTGTTCATTTTTGTATGATTTTGGAGATTATAACATTCCTGGTGAACAATCAATTATTAAATTGCAATTTTGTGTTAGATAGAATTAAATAATATTATTTTCTTTTATATAGCATATTAAAGCATAAGCTATTGCTTTAAAATATTGCTTAAGAGTCACAATGAACATGTTATTTTCTTTAAAAATATTAGAAAATGAAAATACATACAGTGGTGGATACACAGTAGTGCACAGAACGTAAACAGTGAATTATGACCCTGGTAACTTGAAATACTAGACATAATCCATTTAAACAAATGGGCATTTAATTTTGAAGCATGGATCATTATTAGACACCCAGGCATTCAATCTACGCGCCGCGTCGTGCTACGTCAGACTTCTCCCCTCCCCCGCAAAGCTTCCTACTCCCCACTACTTGCACTTTCGGCGCTGCCACGGGCAGACGACCGGCTCCCATGTGCAGAATGCCCGCAGGAGCAGGCGTTGTGCAGGTCTGCTGTAAGATAATTAAGACTTCACCTAAACACAGAACTAGCCCGGAAAACACATATATTACGTCGCCTTCGGCTAGCTCTTGGATGTCTAGGATACCTATTTGGCAATTGGAAGGTATTGCATTGTTGATTGAAAAGAAATAAGTGAGTACTGTTAAAATACAAACGTTAATGCTTAAAATACTAGAAAAGAGGAAACAAATTTGTTAATAAAATAAGAATTTACTTGAGGTCATGGAGTAATAATTTTTTTAAAAAATTGTATGTAAACCTAAAATCTAAGACTAGAAAAATAAGCCAGAGCGCGGTTTCGTATTTGGCAGAATAACTTCCAAAAGTTCTGTCTTATTTAATTATGGAGCTTTAAGAGCCCGAATACGAGCGACAGTTCATTGTTGTACACGTCACCACTTTCTGCTCCCTTCTTGAATTCGTCTTCTTCCGAAGGGCGGTGGCCGGGGACGCCTTTCGCCTTCCCAGTGACCATCTGATCATAGCGGATTCGATGGTGTAACGGTTAGCGTATCGGACTGTGGGTTCAAACCCGAACGAAGCCGTGGATTTTTAAGGGCGAAAAAATCCTTCGTACGCCTTCCTTCGGAGGGGAAGTAAAGCCAGCTGTCCCATGTTAGTAGATTTACTTGCATGTAAAAGATCCTCAAGCCTAAATGAAGCCTCTGAGCTAAATTCTAATCGCCTGTTTCGTCGCCAGAGATAATACCTTCTTTCTCCGCTAGGTGAAAGGAGGGTAGCGAAATTTGCCCGGAGGAGCGGGCCTGATGGCCCGAGTCTCGCCACGTAAAATAAGGCATTAACTAACTAACATCTGTTCGTATGTTGTCGCTAGACGTTCTCCAGATGAGAGGTGAGGTACCCTGAGACCCAACCAAGGCAATGACCCAGTTTCTTGTCGCCAGCGTGTCTTGTCCGTTTGCGGAGCCTGGGACTCATAACGTGCGATAATTTCGCATCCTTTTTTTCGCACTTGTCAGACTATCGAGTGCGACAGGTCGCGACAGCTCTCATATTGTTCAATAATAATTTCTTTTCTCTTTTTGAAGGAGCATGTCACGTGAGAGCGTTGGTTGCGCACATAACAATTTACAAAATGGCTTACGGTGGCGGCGGTCAGCCACGTGACTATTTACAGCGGCTTCTGGCAAAATCACAAAGATTTCGAAATTACTCGGACGCGACTCATATGTCCTGTGGACCACCTAAAATTATGATGTCCAATGTATCGTATTGTAATGCAATCGCACTAACACGCAACACTCACTGTGCTGGATACTCGGATTGACATGGAATTTTACCAGCTTGTTCAGCACCTTTCGAAACCTATTCATACAAATTTTTACGTGCTATGAAGCGTTACAAGTAGTGTTTTTGCGACAATTAATATTGAGACCTTTCATGACCTTACCGCCTGTGCAAGAGCGGAAATAGCTGCTCGACGCTGATAGCGGAGGCGCGGTGTGTGAGTAACGGTCACAGAACTAGCGGCGAGCAGCCATTTCTGCCCTTCCAGAGGTGGTAAGGTCATGAAAGGTCTCAATACTAATTGTCGCAAAAACACTACTTGTAACGCTTCATAGCACGTAAAAATTTGTATGTATAGGTTTTGAACGGTGCTGAACAAGCTGGTAAAATTCCATGTCAATCCGAGTGTCCAGCACGGTGAGTGTTGCGTGTAAGATTTCGACCTCACTCCTGCTGCGTCCGGGGGTCCGCCTCCCTCTCTCTGTCCGTCTCTTCTCCAAGTCCCTTCTCCTGCCTGCGATCGAAAATCCCGTTTCCTTTGTTTTTACAAACAAATAATATGATTGGCCAAAACCTAGTGCGTGTAATTTGAATTTAGCCCAATAGCAGCCTCGTATTCTCTGTGGAAATTTCCAGAACGATCTCACCCTCTCGCAACGCACATTTAACAGTAACTACGCAATTGAAACTCATTCGGAATCCTGCAATGTTTGGGTTACACATATTAATTTAATGGCATCGAAAAGGAAGAGTTGGAATGTTTTAAAAATCATCTTTTCATTCTCAAGTGGGTGAAGCGGATGCGTGAGGGTCTGACCGTGTCCAGTGAGAGAAAGTGAATCGTCAGAAAAGATATGTTGACAACCCCGTCTCGTGCCTGGCTGTCTGGGAGTTTGTCTAACACGCCTCAAAAAATAATCGTTTTCTTGAAAATGACTCAAAAAATAATCGTCTGCTTTAGCGGTCCCGGCCACGGGGCCGACAATACCCATTATTGTAATTTCACTGCGCAATCATTCACTGCACTCCACTTCACTTCATTTTACTGCACTACATTGAACTGTCATGCCTGTTAGGGGCTACTGCTAGGAAATGGACTGAAAGGTTTTATTTAAGCAACCCTTGGCATTCCAACGATCTTCACAAGTAACATAAGTAATTAAAAATTCATGGAAAGTAACCCCCCGGAAAGTAACAGGAACACAATTATGTTTACTCAAAACACTTCTTCTTTATATCATTTAATAGCAAAACTAATTGAATATACAGTATTGAATATACAGTACAAAACTTATTACAAAAATAAACTGCTGCCCACATGATGTTAATACATTTTACATTTTGTGATGCAAAAGATATCGATGTTGACATTTAACCGAAGAATTCGGGGTGCTTTAAGGCAAACAATCCGTGGGGGTCATATTTGGACATAAGTAGTTTCCAAGCATCAGGCCTCTCGTTGATCAAGTACGCGATGCCCTTCATAGCATCGGTCTTCTCGTAGGCAGTACAACTTGCACAATCCTTGTATAGAGCATCCAGAAAAATTGCTGAAACAATATTTTTTGTTTCATTAGAAAAATGTAATTGTTAAGGGGTATATACTGTTTAAGTATATTTTGACAAATGAGATAATTGAATTTTTGCATTATAAAAATTGGAGAATTTAAACAACGACATACAATTCTTCTATAAATTGCGTAATAAAGATATAACGAGAAATTCCGCTTTAACAAAAAGAAAAAAGAAAAGTAATGATGTTATAATTGCACATTCATTCTGTGTTATTGATGACAAAATTCTAATGTTGTGTCTTTTGATCCTACATTTCATTATTGCTAAAGATAAAGCATTCGACTGAGGTAGCACTGAGAGTTTTTTTTAATATTACGTAGCGATAAACATACAATGATTCAATGTGTAAGAATGGAATCATGGAATACCCTAATCAATCAGTGTAAAATGAAGCATTTAATTTTATCTGTTAATAAGCAACCAAACGTTCAAAACACGCAAAAAATATTACAATGTATTGTTTGTACATATTGTTCATTTTGTCTGGTCCGCTTATCCATGGATTATACCAAGGACCGTATTCATTGTATCATAATTTAAAGTTGTAAAATCACATGCAATACATCATGATCGACATTTCATGCGTGAGTTAAAACTTAGATGGACACATTCTTTTGAGTACGCCCCGTTGGCTAAAAAAGTGCGCTTACGGTAGACACAGTCACTACCGTTGCGTCTAATCGCTTCTATTTTAGAACTACCAATAATTTTCTAAAACTCGTCCCCCATTGCATGACCTCCTGTATCCACAAAAGGCTTGTTAATATTCCATCATGAAATGTCTGTGATGCAGGTATATTCAAATATCTACCCCTTGGTGCTTGCAAACGATTAAAACGATTGTACATTCTCGTATTCTGAGTTATGAAGGAGTGGAAGAAACAGCAATCGACCAAAATTTAGTCTCTTGCAAGTTTAAAAAGGAATCAAATTTACAAGATAACAGTTAAAAAGGAATTATTTCAAAAGAAATGTGACTCCTGAAGTACATCGAGGGAATGTGCATTGACGGATCAATTAAGAAACGAAGATTATAAAAAAAGAAGTTGGTTTATACAGCATACAAGATAAATTAAAAATCTACCGAAAATACTTGCAGGCTTCAAAAGGATGATCAATGAGAGATAGCTCTATCAGGTCTAATGTTAAACGCCATACGGGAAAAGAGATATTGGTAGAGACGATTTTCGTTTGACCGGTTAGACTGGCCTAATCCTTAATGATGATCATGACGATGATAAACCAGAAGGAAAGAATCGATAACTAAAACTGAAAAGCATCGACACTCACTCTTGATATACTCGCCCGTCTCATCGCAATAGTTATCCATGAGGCACTGGCTGTAATATCGGATCGCCTGATCGTCGGTTGCGATCTCGTGCAAGTTGATCTGCATCTGCCGGATGGAGACGAAGGCGGCGACGAGGGAGGCGGCGAGCAGGGCGGCGAAGACCGCACGGCGTCTCATGGTGGCGGCTCCTGCAACTCAGCTCCACGTCACAGAATCTTACATGTAGTAATCGAGTAAGTATACTGCGGTTTCTCTAACTTTGCCCCTCAAGGCCACTCAAATCCCATCTCCGCGATGGAATTCTTCAATTAAAAATGCAGTATTTTTGGTTACTTATACATTTTGAGGCATTAGTGGTATTATATTTTAATACACCTAATGCTTCAACACGAATAAATAACAGAGAATATTGCTTTTTTAATTCAAGCACAAAAATAGGCAAATAGAAAAACAAATTCCGCATCTTAGTGTTAAGCGAAAACTGCCACCATATTTGAAATCAGCACACTTCAGCCTATTACAAACACTTATTGGAATTTTTTAGCGAAAAAACATTATTGACCTGTGTAATCCTGAAACATCCTCCTAAATGGAAATTTAAAAATACACAGTCTACAAAACTAACTTGAAACTATACCGCGATTTTTCTAATTTTATCCCTCAACGCCATTCAAATCCCATATTCGCGATGGAATATGTCACGGCATTTCGCGTCTTTCTCGTTCTTGCCTGTAGAAGTCGCATGACCACAAACACTGCTTGATACGGTCGCGATCATGCGAAATCTAGCGGAACGACTGAGAAAAATGCGAAATACAGTGACATATTCCATCGCGAAGATGGGATTTGAATGGCGTTGAGGGGTAAAGATAGAAAAATCGCGGTATAGTTTCAAGTTAATTTCGTAGACTGTCTATTTTTAAATTTCCATTTAGGAGGATGTTCCAGGATTACACAGGCCAATAATGTTTTTTCGGTAAAAAATCCAATAAGTGTGTGTAAAAGAGTGAAGTGTGCTGATTTCAAATATGGTGGCAGTTTTCGCTTGTCACTAAGCTGCGGATTTTTGCCTATTTGTCGATTTTTATCCTTGAAATAAAAAAGCAATATTTTAGGTTACTTATTCATGTTGAAGCATTAGGTGTATTAAAATATAACACCACTAATGCCTTAAAATGTATAAGTAACTTAAAATACTGCATTTTTAATTGAAGAATAAAAATAGGCAAATAGGCAAAAAACTCCAGCTTACTTATCACAAACAGTTTCTCGGTAATCTTACTATTATTGTTCTAGGAACATTTTCTTCGGGGACTCTTGGGCGATGTGCAACACGAATCATTATCCGTGCCCTTCGCAGAAATAAGGTGAGACAGTGTGTCCTGTTACGAATCGACCAGAACTTCAGCGAGTGCTTCTAACGAGAACGACGGGTGTCCACTGCTGAATTATATTAAAAGAGGTACTACGACAGTTGTACATCACTGTTCCTGCGAGGTGTGTATTTCTTTCAGCGCAAAAGGTGAGTGGGTATTGTGGTTTATCGTATCCCGGGTAACTTGTCAAGTAACGTTTTTTCTCTACCATAAGTCCAGCATAAGTCTACCATAAGAGGTATTTTACCCCTTTAACGGCGTCCATCCTTCTTCCTGACCAATGACCACGAATGTTTGTCGTAATATAACATGGCATTCACTTTAAGACGACCAGAAAACATCGCTCTGAAATAATAAATTCGAGAGATAGCGTACTACTGTGAGGCAAGGCGTATGCGGTATCTTTCAAATATACAAAAGCGAACGCAGACTTCTCGATAATTCCCAAAGGGAAACCTTCTAGCAAATGAACGAAAACTCACGTTATAGAGTTGAAACATAATTTTACAGAAGCAAAATCTTTGAATTGCGATAATCAGAAGACCACCTTATGTCAGTAACACATTACCTGAATTCCGTAAGTACACTGTTCTATACTTTTTGTAATCGTATTAATTAATAAGTACAGTCGGTCAAAGTAATTTAATAACACAATACAATAAAGCATTCATTTGAAGCCAGAATGGTGTTACGAAGTTTATCGTAGTAGTCGCAGCAGCCGCGGCGAGTGCAGTTTAATAGTACGAATTTGCCTTGAATAAGAGCACCCCTGTAAGACACCAATTTTAAGGTATTAATCACGTGATCCCCTGAAATAGGTTTCACTGTATTTCTATTCAGAAATTAAGGTACTATTACACTCTACGACAGACCACCGCGCCCCACCCCTCTCCGCCCAGCCCCATTCCCTCCCCTCCCCTCCTCACCCCACCCCTCCCCGACCCGCCATGCTCCCGTCTGGCCCGCTGCACCGAACCCCGCGTACTGTATACTTACAATTGCAGTACATGTTGTATAGAGGATCGACGACTACATCCTGAAAACAGACGAGAAACGCAAAATATTTATTCTGCCTTTTGTATCTGAGTCTGGAGGTCATAAAAGACCAAGGACACGCAATTTATTCCTTTCATCAACATTAACTTATCACGATACTATAAAATTGCTTTGTTCTTGTGAGTCGAAAGCTATTCATTTCGTTAAATTTAATGTGTTTTTTACTTTAATCGACTTTTATATTTTTGTGAATTGGTTATTTATGATTTGAGTCGTGAAAGTGACCTTTTATTTTGCGAGTAGGAAAGATTGCGACACGAGGCGGCCAATAGGCCTAGTGTCTCAGTACAACTTGCAAATCCCTTTTACGTGTGTCACACATTACTTATTAGGCAGCCTCACTGATTTTCATTTCATTTTAATTACACGTATATTAAATTTACATATCACTTAATGATACTTAAATATCAGTAGTAGCTGATGCGGACAGAGGAAAGTATTTTGTTTTCTTTGCTCCTTTCACAGATTTATCTGAACACTTGAGCTTCATCTCATGTTTTCCACTAGAGCTAAAAATTGAACTTTTAGCACGCTGTACAGTACATTTTCTGAAAGAAAGACTTTTATTTGTGGCTCTCTAAAAAAACATTTTTCTTGAACCATTGAGAGTAAATTTCTGCCTACTAATTATAGATTTTGCACTTGGAAAATATTGTATGTAAATTACTGGGAACACAAATATATTTATAAAATACATGTAATTTCGGTGCTAACAAATACTTCTTTGTGAATTTCGAAATAATTTAATTAATAATTAATTTAGAAAATGTAACGAAAAGCACAATGTTTTACGTTTTGTGTAGTACATTAAAACAGTAATCAAGTAAGAGAAAAGAAAATTAGTAATCAAATCATGTTGTACATTTTCATATTATCTCTCACACGGGCCATTCAGTAGAAATCTCTAAATTAAATTCAGATGAAAATACTACGGCTCATTTTATTGCGGCATCTTGGTACCTAAATGATGGCAAAGACACGATATCTATGTTCAACTAGTCTATTTAAAATATTTTACATATATCTACTGTTCTGGGGTTCTTTTCAGTGTTGTTCCTACCTCCCGTCACTCCTTCTCTCCCTGCGGCTTGTACCCTGGCCAGAGCCCACCCCCCATCTTTATGTTTTACCGCGCTGGTACTCAGTGCCATGAACTCACAGTGTCCCGTACATTGATTGATTGCTAGTGATTTCGAAGAGTCATCTGCTAAGATCATTAGTTCCGTAAATCTAGAGCAGTCTTGTCAAGGTCGATGCCACGAGCGGGAGTCCGTTGCACGAGTGCCACGACGAAATCGCCCAGCTTCGATATTGGATTGTTGGAAAGGTATCATTCATATTTAATAATACACTATTAAAGTTAGAGGAAATTTTTTATTACGCATCTTTACAATATGCCAAACATATTTCTGATAGTGAAACAAAACTAATATAAACAATAACACATGTCAACATTTAACCAAAGAATTCGGGGTGTCTGTCGACAAACATTCCCTGAGGGTCGTATTTGTTCATAAGTTGGTACCAAAATTCAGGCCTTTCGTTGATCAGGTAAGTGACGGCCTTGTCGGAATCGGCCTTCTGCTTGAAACTACAATACGCACAGTCGTTATCCAGTGCATCCATAAAAAGTGCTGCAACACATATTTTGTTTATTAGAAAATGTAATTGTTAAGAGCTGTATGCTATTTAAATACATTTTGATAAATACGATAATTGTATTTTGCATAATAAAAAATTGGAGAATTCAAACAACATGTAATTCTTCAACGAATTGCGTGATAAAGTTACAATATGAAATTCTGCTTTAGCAAGACGAAAAAGTGAAAGTAATGGTGTTATAATTGCACATTTTAATTCTGTATTGTTGGTGAAGTTATTCTAATATTTATCTTTTTATCCTACATTTATATTATTGCTTAAGAGAGACAAATCGGCTGAGATAGCTGTGATGGATTTTAGAATATTACGTTGCCATATACATACGATGATTCAACGTACAACAATGGTATCATGGAAAATTATAATCAATTTAACGTGAAGCTCTGTTATTTTATCTATCAATATGCGGACAAACGCTTCAAACACAATGTTCCCGCAACAATTATTTCAATGTACTCGTATTGTCTGTACATACAGTAATCCCTCGACATTCACGGATTCGCTATTCGCGAGTTCCGAACATTCGCGATTAGAGAATTGCTCCCGGTTTTAACATTCGCGACTTCGACATTCGCGAGTGGGTCTTTTGGTCGTACATTTTCTTTGAAAGAGAGCACATTTAATTTCCTTTATCATCATCATTTGGGAAACGAACTCGGCAGACCTCGGAGCTCGCAGTATAACTTTCTTCAAAAATTACACAGTTGAAATGTCAATTCACATTTATAGAATAACACAATTGTAAAATAATTCAATTCAGTTGCGTCAAATTGGAGGTAAGGGTTTTGGGCAAATGAACAGAAAAGCCATTTTGAGCTAGTTTTCACAGAAAACTGTTGAGTTTTCGACAAACTTTACTTTACATTATTTAAAGCACTTGTATTCATAAATACAATAATATGAACAAATTGCAGCTAATATAAATTTTAACGGCGTGAGAGATAAGTCAAAAAATTTGTTTTTGTAATTTTTGAAAAAAGCAACAACAAAGAATAGAGCAATATGGCGTTTATATCATCTCATAGAGTACATTAGACACTATCCATACCAAAAGTTTAAACAAAAAAATTGTAGCCGTTTTTGAGAAAATCTTGTTTTTGTTATTTTTTAAAATATTGCACGGAATATTGCGCGAAAACTACTAAAAATTTCAAAAAAACGTACATGACCATAATGAAAGAACACACAACTCTATGGAGAACAAATTTTATTTGAAGGAAAAATCTTTCTCTTTAATTTTGTAGTTTTAGAAAGATGCCGAAAACAATTCAAAATTTTGCAATATTCGAAAATTCAGAGTTAACCTTCAAAATAGGACCTGTGCCACCTTTATAAGTGTATTTAACTCTACTCTTACAAAACATTTAAAGAAAAAAATTGGAGCCGTGTTTGAGAAAATTTTGAAATTGTCAAGGAGACTTTATATAAAGTACCCCCAAATTTGGGAGAAAGTTTTTCAAAATCGCGGCGCCTCGAGTTGAACCAGATAGACCAAGGAATATCTATTTTGGAAGAAATCGTACTTATGGTTTAGGTGCTACTGTTGTTCACAGACTGACGGACGGACGTTTTGCTTTCAATTCGTTTTTCGGTATCAAGGACTCACAAAACAGGAATTCTGGCTATACCACGTGTTAGGAGATTTTCCCCCTTAATTTAGCAACTGGATTTATCCCTTTTTCGTTTTCTGGGACGGACAATAAATATTTTCTGCCAAAAATCCGCAGTTTTTCGCGCAGCATTACATAACTTTCCCTCTTCTAAGTATATTATTCCGTATATAGTACTATACGGGAAAGTAAAAAAATGACATTTCATTAAAATCTGCCCCTAATGATGATGATGACGATGAAAATAATCCAGAAGAATAGTATCGATAACTAAAACAGGAGCATCAACACTCACTTTTGATATAGACGCCCGTCTCATCGCAAACGCCTATTTCCATGATGCACGGACGGTAATGTTCGAGTTGATAATTGTTGGTTAAGATCTCCATCACGTTGATATCTATCTCCCGAACATAGACGAAGGCGGAGACGAGGCTGGCGGAGACGAGAGCGGCGACGATCACGCAGCGGCTCATGGTGGCGGCTTCTGCAACTGAGCTCCAGGTCTCGGAATCTTACATGTGGTAATCGAGTAAGTTTCAAGTTAATTTTCTACACTATTTTGAAATTTCTATTTAGAAAGGTGCTTAGGGGCCGTCTGTAAATTACGTAATGCAAATTTCGAGTATTTTCAATACCTGCCTCCCCATTGTAACGCCTTTTTATGTAACGCAGCGTAACGCTGCCTGAGAACCCCTCTCTTCCCCTTTAGTGTTACGTAATTTAACGGATGACCCCTTAATGGAAAATTATTCTATACTTCCTCTGGCCCGCTGTGCCAAACACCGCGTTCTGTATACTTACATTTGCAGAATGTGCTGTGAAATAGCTCGGTGTCTGCGTTTTGAAAACATGCACATTATTTGTTCTGGCTTTTTGTATCCGAGTCTGGAGGTCATAGAGATCGAGAACATGCAGTTTATTCCTTTCATCGACATAACCTTATCGCGGTACTATAAAATTGCTTTGTTCTTGTGAGTCGAACTCTATTAAATTTCGTTAACTTAATTTTTTTTACCTTAATCGACTTTTGTATTCATATTAAATAGTTGCCTATCATGTGAGTGGTAAAATTGACTTCTGAATGCTTCGTTTTACGTTCTCGGGGTGGGAGAGATGACACGTGTCGGCAATTTGTAAACCTAGAAAGATTTTTGAAATGTGGCAGTTCTGAAAAATGAAAAAAAGTTAAAACTATCATCACACGTCGGTGTTAGAATCTGATATCTACTGATTTGGTTTCAGAGACTTAAACCTCTAGAATTTTACCTCTGGAGTCATTCGAATATTTTAGCGTATTCAACTTGTGTGCAGACAAGTACAGTCGACTCCGGTTATAGTGAACTTAAGGGAACTAATAGTTTTGATTCACTATATCCGATGTCAGAATTAAAGAAAATGTCTTCCTAGATAATGATTTTATTAATATATCATATTTTATATCTACATTTTATTAATGTAGAGATATATTAATATAGAGATATATTAAAATACATTAACAGCACGAACTGACAATTTCAATAGTTTTATTAGAATTGAATTAATGCCTTATTTTACGTGGCGAGACGAGGCCATGAGGCCTGCTCTTCTGTCTGACCTCGCAAATTTCGTTACGCTCCTTTCACCGACTAGCGGAGAAAGAAGGTATTTCTAGGGCGACGAAACAGGGGATTTTCAATTTAGCTCAGAGGTGTCATTTAGGCTTGAATGCAGTAAATCTACTAACATGGGACAGCCGGCTTTACTTCCCATCCGAAGGAAGGCGTACGAAGGATTTTTTTCGCCCTTAAAAATCCATGGCTTCGATCGGGTTTGAACCCGCGAACTTGGGTATAACAGTCCGATACGCTAACCGTTACACCATCGTCGCAAATCAATAATTCTCAATTGTTTGCTTCAAACTTTTTATTACTAATTTCTCTCAATCCTTCTCCAGATTTCTTGCTCTGTCCATATATGATTCTGCCTTGTCTAAGAATCGTAATGCACTCTTGATACCCTTCAATGCATCTTGCACTGTTAGAACACCGTCCTAAACTCCGAAGTCCCTTTTAGGCCTATAACATACGAGATGGTTAATTTCCAAGACGTTGCACTTCCTACGTTCATTATAGCCTAGGTTTAGGTTCACTATAACCGAATGTTCTTATGCTTATTTGTAATGTATGTGAAACGGGACCAGTGACTTCAGTTCATTATAAGCGAGGGTTCACTGTAGCCGAGTTCACTACAACCGCAGTCGACTGTATGTCGCATGGCGACACGCAAATGGCTGGTTGGCGATCCCTCCGGTGAATAACCTGCCGTTGCCACGGCGTATGTAACTAGTGGTGTTAAAACAAGACGTACTTTCTTGCCGGTACGTTCACGAAAAATTACGCTAAAAGTACGCAAATTTTCGAAAAATTGTACATGACCTTTTTTCAAACTCAAAGGAACAGATTTCGTTAAGGGAAAAAAATTCTATTTTCATAATTGTGGTCCATCTACTCGTTTCGCTCTTTTACTTCTTCCAAATCGCATGTCTCATCTGATAAGGCATGGCCGTCACATCCACACCTCCAGCCCTTTCCTCTCCACACTACACCTCCACCTTCTACTCCGCTCGCTCCATCTACTTGTTTCGCTCTTCTACCTCCTCCAACTCTCACGACTCATTTGTTATGACATGGCCGACACATCCACACCTCCGCCCCCCCCTCCAGCCCTTTCCTCTGTATCCGATCCTCTCGCTTTGCATGCTTCACACGCTTCTTCCGGTCTTTCTACTCGTTTCGCTCTTTTACTTCTTCCAAATCGCATGTCTCATCTGATAAGGCATGGCCGTCACATCCACACCTCCAGCCCTTTGCTCTCCACACTACACCTCTACCTTCTACTCCGCTCGCTCCATCTACTTGTTTCGCTCTTCTACCTCCTCCAACTCTCACGACTCATCTGATATGCCATAGCCGTCACATCCACACCTCCGCCCCGCCCATCCAGCCCTTTCCTCTCTATCCGATCCTCTTGCTTTGAACGCTTCACCCGCTTCTTCCGCTCTTTCCTCTACGCCCACTTCTTCCGTCCGATCTCGCTTTACACTCCACCTCCACCTTCTACTCCGCTCGCTCCATCTATTTGTTTCGCTCTTCTACCTCCTCCAACTCTCACGACTCATTTGTTATGACATGGCCGACACATCCACACCTCCGCCCCGCCCATCCAGCCCTTTCCTCTGTATCCGATCCTCTCGCTTTGCATGCTTCACACGCTTCTTCCGGTCTTTCCTCTACACCAATTCCTTCCGTTTGGTCTCGCTTTTCCCTTCACCTTCACCTTTCGCTGCGCTCGCTCCTTCTGCTCGTTTCGGTCTTCTACTTCCTCCTTTCGCTTTTCCTACCTCTTTCACTCTTTCTGATCTACCCGCACCTTGCTGTCTTTCCGCTCTACCTGCTGCAACCGGTTTTGGCCGCTCAGCCAGCTTCATCCGTTGCAGCAGATCGTCCCGCGTCGACGTCAACACCGGGCAATAATGAAACCAGATGCACAAGGAATTGTATTTAACTAAATATTGCAAAAGCACATTTTAGTATGACACTTAGAATCAGAACTATCAAATCCCTCCTTGATTCTAAACCGCTGAAATGATTTTGAACAGAATTTAATAGCAATCACTCCAGTAGTTTGAAAATTTTTGGCGCATAGAAATATACATACGCTTCTTTTCAAGTAGTTCCTTTAATATAATTTTGAATTTGTGTTTATTTCAACGCAATGGGAACTTTTTTGAAAGAATGGTTGTGAAATATCATCTTTTCGTAACAACTATGTTTGTTTCTTTGAAGTCAATGACCGGTCTTTGATTATCACAGCGTTGCAATGTAAATACTGTTAACCTTTGAAAGGAGATCACATAAGTAAACATCAACAGCTTCGGAGAACATATGACAAGAAACTCCCAAAATGCTTGACAATGTTGATAAGCGACATTCTCTGTTCCCTAGCCTGGACGGGGGACGAGTCTGGGTGAGCCAGCGTCGTTAGCCCAATTTCTTAACTATTCTCTCTGAAGGCACGTAAGTTAATTAAATCGGGACACCGGGGATTCCTGGATGGATGACCATCCCAGGAACCTCGGTTACCTAACGGTGCCAAGACCCTAGCCGAAGGGATAAAAGGATACGACTGACTGCGACATTACGGGACAGAAAGGAAGATTACCGCAAATATTTAAATACTCTTAATGCCCAAAAGATGGTTAGGAGACGTAGTTGTGAAGTTGTTTCTAGTGGTAACGCTTGACTATATCTAGTAAGAATGGTTTACCTATACACAATAGAGTGGAATTGAGCCATTTAGATTTTAGATTTTCTATTTCCATTATGTACAATTGCCATATTAATTTTGCTTTTGGGCATCTTTGCGATTATTTTTAAAGCTTAAAATTTACAAGATTACTAGTAGAAAATAACATTGACGAATTAACACATTTACGACTCATTTCTGCAAGATAGTTTTTAAAATTTAACAGCGAAATTCTCAACAAGTATTACACTACTTTAGATGTGCTCTTTAGAGGAAACTTTCAATTTTTTACAGAGGTTTTGAGAAAAACTAGATGAGAGAGCGCAAACAGAATATTATTTTTACGCAGGCTTTCGAGGGATTTCCCTTGTCCAGTAATACCTCTTCCATCGACATAAGCTCCAGCTTATCCGAATGATCTGCCAATCAAGGTGGTATTGTGGTACGTGTGTGTGTGTAAAGAGAGAGGATACTGCAAGTAAGAGTTAGGAATGTGACGCGCGTAAGAGTTAGGAATGTGACCGGGAGAGATGGCTCAATGCATCAACCTGATGTCACTGCAGCCCCTCTAACCGGGAGGTCCTAGGTTCGAGTCCCGACGGGGCAGGATTTTACACACTAGCTTGTCAGCTAGGTCGAATTCAGTCGCTGTCTGGAGGAGAATTCTAGCGGCCGGCTGCTCTGATCGGTAGTTTTCCGTGGTTTCTCCGATCAACACCAGGCGAATGCCGGAGCAGTACCCTAGCAAACGGGCCACGGACCGCGCCGTTCTTTCCTTCCTCTTCCTTGTCCCGTCCTCTCCTCTTACACACACACTTACATGCACTACACTACCACACATGTCGGGAGACCGGTCGGGAGCTTACAGCTTGTCCCGGCTGGGGCGGTGCCCACCGCTGGTGGGAGATACCTGGTTGACGGGTAACCCCGTTAGTCGACGGTAGGTCGACGCTAGATCTCGCCATCCAGCGGGGAAAAGATCATCGCCACCTCCCGAGAAAAAAACACGCACTAAACTTACGGGACGCGCCCGGAAACATCAATCAATCAAAAGTGAATCGCTGTCCACGGCCCGTTATTTAGGGTACTTCTCCGACATTCTCCTACATTAAATAGGAGAAAGCTCGGAAAACTATCCATCAGAGCAGCCGACAGCCGGAATTCTTCTCCAGACATCGACTTGAGAATTTGCCTAGCTTATGTCGAAACTTCGCCACCGTCGGGACTCAAACCATAGGACCTCCTGATCAGAGACACCACGGGGACGACGGTAAGACTTTCTCTGAACTATCTCAAAAGATTCAGATTCGGTTACCCGGCGGCGGACGAAATTCAAAGAGAAGGCAGACTTTTTCGTCCATGTCCGGTGCGCGGAGTCCAGGCGCGGTGGAATTTTTTCCACGCGGTTTTGCAGGGATTTGTCATTATTCACCCCCTGGGTGTGGATGATATTTTAAAAGGGTCACTGTAATCAGTAGAGACCGGAAAAATATGTACATGAATATGTAATGAAAATAGTAAGAATATGTAATAAATATGTAAAATCGGATATAATATGTAATATTAAAGTACACTATATAATATAATATATTTACGTAATACGAAATTAGATTTATAAAAACTGCTCACTTCACATCATACAACTTTCTCGTCAGTAATAAAAGCTTCATCTATTGCAATCCAGGACCGTAGTTTAGCAGCCGGACTAATCGCAATAGGAGCTATCGCACAAACTGGCGAGATCTACGACCAGCAAACATACATTGTAGCATCTTCATCAATATGTTACACGTCAGTGATCACAGAAGTTAAGGCTACAGATCACAAAACGTGATGACAATGATGATTTGGACACCCAGATTTCCTCAATAATGTAGGGAAAATGCTGATATTTAAAAAAAATACACCTTTTCGTACAAAATATGGAATTAAATAGAATAAAATTGATAAAATAAGAAAATATATTGTGAAAACATCAAAATATGTAAAATATGTAATATAGTACTAAATATGTAAAAATATGTAACGAAAAAATTTGATATTGTGTTAGGAGGGCTATGATTCGCTAAGATTACAATTTTGAGAACGGTAAGTAGAAAGACAAAAAATATGTAATTACATAAAAATCCGGTCTCTAGTAATCAGGAGGTCGGCGGGTTGTCGATAGTCGAATATGCCCGACCACTGATCAGTATAATTGAGATCCCTCCAAAACATATTAATGGATTTAATTTTTAATAGCTTTCTTACAGAAGAACCCCAAAACATAATGTCATACATTTTTGTATTTGTAACTAGTGGTGCTACAGAATGGCACAGACTTTCCCGTATTAGTTTTCTATTTCCTTGGGTCTTCGCTAGCTATTCGGAATTGCCACAAACTCTTTCTTGCCAGCTGTCATCTATCACCGCCAAAAGTACATTTTTTTGTCATTTTCTTAATTTTTCGGTTTCCTATTGGTAGAACGGAAATATTAATTATAGAGTATTAAAGAACACAAAAACCTAGTCATAAATGGCAATTTTCTTTTAAAAAAGATGTGCCGTTCAAGAGAAAATGGCGTTTTAGCGCTACTAAAAATGCAAAATTTGAAGCTCATTTTCACAGAAAATGATTGAGTTTTCAAAATACTTTATTTGAAGTTATTTGAAGCACTTACACTCACAAATATAATAATGTTTATGAATTGCTCGTAATGTGCATATTAAAGATGTGAGAGATCTTTCAAAAAAATTACAATTATGTAATTTTTGAAAAAACAAAAAAATAACGCAAAATAAACTTTATGCTATACTAAAGAGTGTAATAACACTATCCGTTACAAAAGTTTCAAGAAAAAATTTGCAGCCATATATGAGAAAATGGCGTTTGAGCATTTCTGAAAATGCCGAAATTTGAGCTACTTTTCACAGAAAACGGTTGTGTTTTCGAGAAACTTTACTTGACATTATTTAAAGCATATATACTCGTAAGTATAATAATGTGAAAAAATCGTCGATAATGTAAATATTAACGACATGAGAGACAAGTAAAAAAATTTACATTTTTGTAATTTTTGAAAAAACCAACCGATAGACCAGTATGGCTTTTATGTCATCTGATAGAGTTTATTTACCACTATCCCTATCAAAAGTTTAAAGAAAAAAATTGGAGCCGTTTTTGAGAAAATCTTCTTTTTGTATTTTTTTAAATTGCACATATTGCACGCAATATTGCACGAAAACTACCAAAATTGTGAAAAACAATTACATGACCTTTATTAAAAAACTCAGTATGCAGAACAAATTTTATTTGAAGAAAAAATCTCTATCTTCAATTTTGTAGTTGGAGAAAGACGCCGAAAAAATTCAAACTTTCACAATTTTCGAAAATTCAGAGTTATCCGTGAAAATCGGACCTATGCCATGTTAATAACTGTATTTTACTTTATTCATACCAGAAAACTAAAGAAAAAACTTGGAGCCGGTTTTGAGAAAATTTTGAAAATGTCCGGGGGGCGTCATATAAAGTACCCCTAAATTTTGAAGAATTTTTTCAAAATCTCAAATCTTCGACTAGAATCAGATCGACTGGGGAATATCCATTTTGGAAGAATTCGTACGTATGGTTTAGGCGCTAGCAGTGTTCACAGACGGACAGATGGACAGACGGACGTTTTCCTTTCAATTGGGTTTTCGGTATCAAGGACCTAGAAAACGGGGTTTCTGGCTACACCACATGTTAGGGGATGTTTTTCTTAATTTAGCAACTGGTTTTATCCACTTATTCGTTTTCACGGCCCGGCAATTAATTTTTTTCCTCCGAAAATTGGCCATTTTTTCGCGCAACATTACATAACTTTCCCTATACTACGTATATTACTCAGTGTATACGTACACATACGGGAAAAGAAAAATAGTTGAAAAATCAAAACCTCAACCTTAGGTCAAACTTGTGGAAGAAAGCAAAACTCAGAGGTTGTCAATGAGAAAGTTTATTATTCATTTACTGGTGATTTCTTCCGTAAAAAAGTAATATGTTTATGTATTTTAATAATTATAACAATGTCATGTAATTTACTAGTTTCAGGACGGAAATACCAAGATCAAAATTATCATAAAATGATCAACTCTGCATAAAACGGAAAGCTCCCTAAACCTTTTTTTTGTCGTGATCGATTCCAGCTTAGATTTTACAGTAAAGGGTACACTGTACGTATATTATAGATAAAAGAAATTGAAGGGATGCTGAAGCCAACCATTTTTTAAGAGGGGTGGATTCAAGAGAATGGTTGAGAATCACTAAGTTAGAACACCGTTTCAGTTTGCAGCAAGTTGTTCGTGAGTGTTATCAATTTTTCAGCTTCCAAGAAGGAAAATAATTAAGAAAATAGGTTGTCTTCCTTTGCTTATAACTACACCCATTTTATTATTCGCCTGAGTTAATTTTAACTTCACAATGTATCAGAGTAGTTCATGATATGCAATGTGCGGCATGTCTGAATGTAATATTACCAGTGAATGAAATTTGATACTACCAATCTGCCTGAGCACGATAACCTTTCGACATCGCTCCTTGACTCTTCTTTTCTTTAGATGAGATCAACCACGCGTCAGAAAGACGCAATGCAGCATAAAGGTTCTTTTTAATGCAGTGTATATATTTTTTTCGTACATTCTTTCGTTTCATGAGCGTAACCAAAATTTTCTTCTCGGTGAAGGGGGGACAAAGAAATTATCAAATTGATTTATGATTTATCTTGACATATTTTTGTTCTCGTAATCTTGTCGGGCTACCGCCGGTAGCCCACAGTATACGTCACTGATGATGGGAAATTTCATGATCCCTGACGCTTTGAACATATGCTGACATGGCCCCATGTTTTGCTTCTGGGCATAAATGTAACTTCATTATCTATGGAAATCTTCTAAAGTTCAGAGGGTAATATAGTTTTTCAAATTATCGTTCTCCATTTTGATGTAGCAGAAAGTATGCTACTTTAGGAAGGTCATGTTGAGGGATAAGAGCCCAAATCTAAAGCTTATTTTCTCTTGAAAATATATTTTAGTACATCGCAGCGAATATTTTCTTGCCAATTCTTGTCAAAAACGCTCATTTCTTTCTGTATTCAGAATTGAATTTGTGTATGGCTTAGGGTAGGGAAACCAGAATTACGAAAACTTCCACAGACTACAATTCTCTCGGTATCACGTCTTACTCAGTTTTTAACTTTTTTGATGTAAAATAAAATGAAAATAAATTAAAAGTTACACTTGCATAACATTTCCCCTGAAGACAGGCAACTCCTCATACACCGATGTTCCGCTGGTCACGTTCTGGTGCGGCGATTTACATTTTACATACCTGCCGAACACCGGTGCATGAGAAGTTCTCGGGAACTCATACCAAACATTTATGTAAACTCTACATCGTCACTTCATTGTGGAGGAATGGTAGGAACCTCCAGGGAGGAAAGGGCGGAGGAAAAGGGAAATGGAGAGAGGAATAGTTGGCGTAATGGTTATCGTATCAAACTATTTATAAACGATTTTATTCAAAAGTACGCGGGTTCAAACACGATCGAAGCTGGGGATTTTTAAGGGGAAGATGCCGTTCGTACGCCTTTCTTAGGAGGGCAAGAAGCCGGCTGTCCCATGTTGTAGATTTACATGTAAAAGATCCTCAAGCCTAAAAGAAGCCTTAGAGAAAAATTAAAATTCGACAGTTGTTAC
This sequence comes from Acheta domesticus, assembly GCA_031308135.1. NCBI lineage: Eukaryota > Metazoa > Arthropoda > Insecta > Orthoptera > Gryllidae > Acheta > Acheta domesticus. The sequence continues at coordinate 19,160,804 of JAHLJT010002630.1, forward strand.
AAAGTGAAGGAAGTAGATTTTATGAATGCGATTTTATAATCGACCCACATTACCAAGGGAACGATCGTAGGTAAATAATTTGTACGTGCACGATATCTGCATTCAGGTATTTGTTTTAGAACAAATTATTGAGAAGTGCACAAATACGTTTTGCACAAATTCAATTGCACAAATACCTTCTTAGTGTCTGAGTCGTCTTTTTGTTAATCGAAGCAAAGATCATCCAGAACTTCGTTTGATTTGTCAAACTTACTTCCGATGCTAGGAAATCGAGTACTCGGAGTCAAGCATGACGTTTGGGAAACAGAAGTAATTGCAACCACGTGCTTGCTCATGCTTCATAAAGCCCATGCGTAACAACAGAAATGGGAGAAATACATTATCTTACATTGGGAGAGGTGCCTCTGGGCATCAAATGATGTCACTGCAGTGCCTCTGGCCGGGAGGTCCTAGGGTTCCACTCCCCACCCCGATCCCGCCAAGCAGATCGGCCACGCCCACACACACACAGCGCTTGCTCCAGGCAGCGGAGACACACCGGCTGAGGTGGCTCAGGGCAGCAACTGATGTCACTGCAGTGCCTCTGGCCGGGAGGTCCTGGGTTTCCAGTCCCGACGGAGGAAGGATTTTCGAGTTCTGTTGGTGTCTGGAGGAGAATTGCTGCTCTAATCGGTAGTTTTCCCTGTTTTTTTCGATCAATACTAGGCGAATGCTCAAGCAGTACCCTAACAAACGAGCCCCGGACAGCGCACGATCTTTCCTACTTCTTCTTTGCCTTTTCCTCTCCCTCTACTTACAGACACACCCTAGCATGCATTACACTACCACATACGCCATAATCTCGATCAGAAGCTTAGATCTTGTCCCGAATGGGGCTGTGTCCCGCTTTGGGGAGATACCTTGTTCGGAAAAACCCGTTAGCCGTTGGTAGGTCGGCGCCGGATCTCGCCATTTAGTAGGGCAAGATCTCCGCAACCTCACAAGCAAGATCATACAATATACTTACTGGACTAATGACCTTAGGAGTAGTGTCCGATATCACTAGTAATCAATCAGTATCTCACCGCGCTTCATGAACCCACCGGGAAACATACCGTTCTGTCAGGGATGCAGAAATCGAAGCCTATTGATTCCGTCCACTCGGGATTAATGGGAATAGATATTTATTATTTCCGCAGGTAGGTTTATGCAACCTGGTGGCGGAACACTAAAATTTACATATTATAATTATGAATTAAATACAATGTAACTTAAAATTATTTTAAGACAATTAACAATAATAATAAGATAACAATGTTAACAATAAATGCATTAATAACAATAACCGCATTAATTCTATATTTATGGCGGTCCTGTACAGATAATTTATACTAACACATACGACATTTTATACACTGCACTCCACTTCACTTCACTTCTCTTTCTACTTCTATATTGCAATACACTTTACAACACGTCACCACACTACAATACGAATACTATAAACCAATGAATCTAGTAATTATCACAATACTAATAATGGTAACAATAATTAATAATAGTAATAATGATGATGATGATGATGATGATAATAATATTAATAATAATAATAATAATAATAATAATAATAATAATAATAATAATACAGAGGGTAATAATACAGAGCAGAAAGCAGGTTACTAATACAGAGCAGAAAGGCATCAGTAGAAACCAGAAGTATTCAGATCAACAGGGGTATTTTTCAAGGAGATTCACTATCCCCTCTGCTGTTTTGCATTAGTTTGATCCCACTATCCAGACAGCTGTCGCAAGCTGACTTTGGTTACAAGCTCCATGGTGATGAAAGGCCAGTATCACATTTGTTTTACATGGATGATCTGAAAGTGTCTGCTAAGAATGAAGCGATTCTCTCCCAGATGCTGTCCGTCGTGAATGAATTTAGCAATGACATCTGCATGAAGTTTGGTCTTGACAAATGTGCAAAAATCAATTTAAAAAGAGGCAAACTGACAACGTCAGAGAGCATTGAAGTTAATATGCACTCTGTGATTCAAGATCTTGAGCCAGGTAAAACTTACAAATGCCTGGGCATTGAAGAATGTGAGACCATCTCGAACGACACAATGAAAGAGAGAATTCGCAAGGAATATTACAGAAGAGTGAGACTTGTCCTGCAGTCTGCTCTGAACTCCAGGAATAAAATATATGCAATTGGTAGTCTGGCGGTGCCTGTAGTCGAGTACAGTTTCGGATTAGTAGACTGGACTGAGCAAGAAATTCGCATCATGGATCGAAAAACCAGAAAACTGCTAACAATGCACCATGTCACCCACCCTCGAGCTGATGTACATAGACTTTATGTATCACGTAAGGAAGGAGGAAGAGGTCTCAGACAAATTGAAGCCTCCTGGCACAATGCAATAGTTGGAATGGAAAAATATGTAGTCAGTCATTAATATGACCCTATAATAAGGCAGGTCATGAAATCGGACCGAAAAATGGGGAACAGAGGCATTGTTAGTGTAGCAAGAAGCATTGCAAAGAAAACTATGCAACACACGTCAAATAACACAGACACTGAACTTCTGGTACTACTAAACATGAAATGTGAGACACAAAAAATGTTAAAGAAGTCGTGGAGGGACAAACCCCTTCATGGACAATATCTAAAAGGAATGGACAAGGTGCAGATCAATAAAGATCAATCATTTATGTGGCTTAAAAGGGGAAGAATGAAGCCAAAACCGGAAGAAGTTCTAGTAGCTGCTCAAGATTAGGCGTTGAGAACACGACATTATGATAAAGCGGTTCTCAAAATTTCCCAAGATGACAAATGCCGAATTTGCCAGGAGCAAGTAGAAACCATTGATCATATTGTCTCAGCCTGTCCAATTCTAGCAAAGACCGAATACTTAAAAAGACACGACAGGGTGTGTAGTTACCTCTACTGGCAGATCTGTACCGCCCTCGAAGTTCCAAACACATGCCCCAAGTGGTACGAACACTCACCAAACCCGGTGACATCGGTGGGATTGTGTACAATATTGTACGACCAACAAATTCAAACGGATCGCACGATAGCAGCAAACAAACCGGATATTGTTATACGGGATTTTGAGAAAAAATCGTGTCTACTCGTGGATGTTGCTGTGCCTTGCGATCAAAATGTCGTAACCAAGGAGACAGAGAAACGTCTTAAATACAAGAGTTTGGAAATTGAGATCAGCCGAATGTGGGGCGTAAAGGCACAGGTCGAACCGAGTTATCGGAGCTCTGGGATTTTGTTTCGCAAAATTTGTGTAAGAACTTGGCTAAACTTCAGGTCATTCAAAAGACTGGGAAGTGCAAGAAATTGCTTTATTTGACACAGCTCACATTTTGCGCAAAGTATTGTAGAGGCACCGACAGTCGCTATATCTGCTCCTTAGGTAGCTCGTTGCAACCTGGAGTAGATTTTATACTCAGCTGACTCATAACATCTGTAGTCGTGATATGGAGCAATAATAATAATAATAATAATAATAATAATAATAATAATAAAATCATTCTAATAAACCTAACTTACTAATAAAATTTACAAATATCATTTGTTAATTTACTTTTAAATCTTTGAACACCTAGAGGAAAGGGTTCCAAGGCTGTCGCGGGCAACTTATTCCAGTCCGTTTTAGTTCTATTGGTAAAGGAAAATTTTCTAACATTTGTTCTCTGTGGCCTGAACTGAATAATACCACATGGGAATGTGATCCGATCAATACGTGTTAATTGTTTTCAACAGATTAAGTTACACTTTTAAAAATGTTCGATTGCGTAGGGGGCATCGGTTTCCTTACCGTGGATTCGTCACTTTGTACGCGGTTCGACTGTGCATGTGTTGACACCTTTTATATCTACCTTTTATACTACGTACATATTTTATATTTCATGTAAAACGCGTATCATGTACCAAGACTGGTGTTCAATTATTTTTATAGATGTAAAATAATGTTCAGTTGTTATCGGTTTTAAGTCTTTAACAGTGATGTTTTCTGTAAAAATATTAAAAATGCTTGAGTTAGCTATTTTAATCCCAATCATGAATTTGAATTTTGTATATTTTCTATTTTTGCTTACGTACATTTGAAAAAATAAATAATTGTGTATGTTTTACATATTTTACTGTTTAACTACAACTAAATCTGTTTCCTATTAAGAACGGACTCTTACTGGTAGGATAAAAATAAGTAATAATATTAGAATTTTATGTTTCTATGGAAAGTTATTGTCTTAATTATAGAAGTTAAAATAATCTTCGGCAAAAGCATGTACCATAGAGAAGAAACTGTCTCTTGTTCAATGGAATACATTCAAGGAAATGATCCGAAGAGTTGAACAGAAGTGTAGTGCGATAAATCGTTGGTGGTGAAATGTGTAACTTCAGAAAAACAGACACGGGGAGCATAACAGCCAAATTTTGTAGTTGCAGCGTCAGCTACATCAACTTGTTTGTGCAGATGTTTGCAGAAGGCAGTTGGTAAGTACAAGCGTTGCTCAAGATAATTTCCCAAGTCGTTACAGAATTGTTATTTGTTTGAATGAATATTAAAAAAGAAACAAGTTTTACAATATTTTGGAAGATATGGTGTAATTAACAGGAAACTAGCTCCATTGCAATGTTGCGAAATATGTATTCGTAAATGATACAATTAATTTCACGTAGATAGGTTTGGGAAATTTCTGAAGTGAAAAGATATCAATTGTACAAGTTATTTACAAGAATGAAAGGTTTCGTTCACATTAAAAAAGACGAATATACTAATATATGTAGAGAAAGTACATCGCAGTGTTGGAAACTTATCATGAAATATATAAAATATTATCGAAATTATGCAATTTACATTTTTTCATCTAAACGTAACTCGAAATTTTATTCGAAACTCTAGATTAGAAGTATTATAACAAACAAATATTTGTGTCTATTACTTTACGAATGACAAATAAATCTTCGAATTAGAATAACATCACCAAATGATATATATACTTGAATAGACAATTTCCGCCTGTATTAGAATGAGACGCGTGTTCTCTGATACGGATGTATGAAGTCCCATTATAACAGAGGAAAATACTGTGTAACTAAGTCAAGGATTTATAAATTATCAGAGTTGTGCCTCATTCCCTTTATCGTCTACAGCAGCCGTACAAAGGAGGGAAGTCAAAAGATTCAAGTTCATTTGAGACATTGAAGGTCAAGGCTCTTCGAAACAGATGTTCTGTCTTGTCATAGTACTATTCAGTTACAGTAGACAAATTAATAGGAACAGATTTGTAATACTAATTATAAATGTGATTTATGAAAAATGTTATTAAAATTATTATTAAATGCGATAACAATATTTTATTTTTATTTGAATGTTCTTGTTAAATTCAATGACCTGCTAAAACTGCATCTGTTTGGAGAGGAACAACTCATATTTGCAGTTTTAGATCGAAACGTTTGTGTATTAATTTGCGTCAAAAATAGTAACATCGTTTTGGTGTTCCGTGCTAAAACAGCACGTGATATTCAGAGGGGGGAGGCTCAAATATACATTAATAAAACAAATGAATCGATAAACAAGAAGAATGAAAGGATTTTAGATTGTAGTGATGTTTAAAAAAAACATTGAATGCTATCGATCTCAGCAGACAAGAACGGAGACCGCCGCAAACCCAGACATCTGACCCGACTTCCTCACCCACGTCCATCTCTTCATTATGACGCTACGTCGAAATGAAAGAAGCAGATGCATCCATGATGTCAGACAATGAAGCGGCGGCGATGGTGTAGCGGTTAGCGTAACGGACTTCTATACCCAAATTCCCGATCCCGATCAAAGCCGTGGATTTTTAGGGGTGAAAAAATTCCTTTGTACGCCTCCCTTCGGAGGGGAAGTAAATCCGGCTGTCCCATGTTTGTAGATTTACTTGCATGTAAAATATCCTCAAGCCTAAAAGAAGCCTCTGAGCTAAATTCAAATCGCCGATTTCGTCGCCTCAGTAATACCTTCTTTCCGCTCTATCCGGGGAAAGGAGTGTAGCGAAATTTGCGTGGTCAGACGGAAGAGCAGGCCTTAAGTCCTGAGTATCGCCATGTAAAATAAGGCAATTCAATTCAATGAAGGACTGTCTCACGGGCTGCTTTAATTGGTGAGGTTGCGAGACTGTAAGAGTATCTTTGTTGATCTGGAAATCCATGGTTCTTTCCGACACCCTCTCCAAATGCTTACTCTATGGCACCCCGCCACTAACTGGCACCTCGTGCGAACTGAGTATAGGATGAGATGGCTCAGAGCATCAGTTGATGTCACTGGGGGGCTTTTGACCTAGGTTTCCACTCCTGACGGTCGCCGTAGCAAGATTTTCAGCACAAACTACATAGCTTGGTCGAATTCAGTCGCGGTCTGGAGGAGAATTCAACCGGCCGGCTGCTCTGATCGGTAGTTTTCCGTGGTTTCTCCGATCAACACCAGACGAATGACGGAGCAGTACCCTAACAAACGTGACACGGACCGCGCGCGATCACTCCTTCCTCTTCCTTCTCGAATCCATGCCCCTTACTTACACTTACACTACAAGCACTACAATACCACATATGCTGGGCAAACTGTCGGGAGTTTAGAGCTTGTCCCGGCTGAGGCGATGCCCCGCTGGTGGGAGATATCTGGTTGAGGAGAACTCACTAGCACCATCTCGCCATCCTACGGGGAATGCTATCACCAACTCCTGAGGAACAAACATAAGCTACACTTACGGGACTAATGAGCTCAGCGATTGAAGCACTCGAAATCGCTAACAATCAATCAATGATCCCTCATACACACACGGGCATTACACTACCACACATATCGGGAGAACAGTTGGGAGCTTAGAGTTCGTGCCTTGCTGGCGGAGATATCAGGAGGGGAAACACGTAGGTCGACGTTTAGGTCCGCGCCGGATCTCTGCGGATTCCAGTGGAGGAGGAATAACACATCCCTGTACGTAACCGGCACTACACTTACGGAATGATCACAGTGGTTGACGCGCCAGCTAACAGAAAATTTCCATTCATACTCCCCGTTAGATAAACTTTTTTCAAGCTAGCAGAGTATTATTTTGACAGGTTCCAAAACAGTTGAGCATTGCCAAACAGCCGGCAATTGGTGTAAAGTCCGAGTGGCTAATTTCTCGAAAATTCTGAAGTTTTTCAATAAATTGAGCTTAAAATTGTGCATTTTCAGAAATGCTCACAAGTCATTTTTTCATTGTATTGTATTATTTCGATTTTTAAAAACTACACAAAAGTATTTGTTTAAATGTCTCTCACGTCATTAATATTTACATTACGAGAATATTTATATTACGGGTACATTATTGCAATTGTGAACACAAGTGCTTCAAATTATTTCTGATGAAGTTCCTCGAAAACTCAAAACTTTTCCGTGAAAATGAGGCCAAAATTATGCATTTTCAAAAACGCTCATATTTTCTCAAGAACGGCTTTAAATTTTTCAACGAAACTGAGCACGTAGGGCGATGATGCAATCATCTATAAAAGTCTTAAAGAAATATCAATTCTATTATTTGGGGTCCGAAGAATTGAGAAAATGTGAGAAAGTGTGTTTGTGCGCCGATAGCTGGGAAGTGCAAAGGACAGTTCCCCAAAACAGGTAATAAAGAAAATCTAGCCTAATTATAATAGATTAGTAGTGCGAGAAAGTTTGTGCCATTCTGTTTCATCACTAGTTTAATATTGGATTAGACAGTACCGCCCCTATGGAGGAGGCGTGAATGTCCTTATCTCGTCGATTTATGAATGGAAAGTGATGTATGTGAAAATGATGAAAGTGATAAATAAATGGATAAAGATGTTTAGTCTAACAGTGGAGATAATTGGGAAAGTTTCTTTTGTACTGTTGGTAAGTTTTTGTAGATGTGCGATTACTAGTTGAATTTAATGTCGATGATGATTCCTAAATATGTAATGAATAGGGGGCAGGTTTTATTGAAATGTCATTTTTTCTTTTCACTTTAAAACAAAACCTTTTAGTATAGACATTAATTTGATGTTATGACAAAAGGAAACGGCTCACTGTTGACATTTTTTGCATTTTTTCGATTTCGGCTAAGTAATTTTTTACCTTTTCCCGTCATTTTTAAAGCATTTTCCGCCGATTTCATCGATTTTAATGTCGTTTTCGAGGTACCAACTTCTTTTAAACAATATTTACGCGATGCAACAAATGTTTTCCACAGAATTCCTAGTACCCTATTAGATTTCGTTGCTCAGAAATTTTAAGGTTCCTGTGACGCCCAACAGCGCCATTGTCGGTTCGCCTGATTTTGATAACAGAAGACTGATAACTAATGACAGATATTTCCTGGTAAAGAACAGTCCAAACCAAACGTTTGCCAGCTGAGTTCACTTGAACGAAAGAAAGAAACCTCGATTACATTAGTAACATATCCAAGTTTGAGTTGTTCATCTGAACTGGTTTTCTTTTCTTTTAGGGCATTCATTTTTCTTTTCTTTTAGGGCATTTTAAAACGATTTTAAGAGCATTTTAATTGATAATTTTTGGCGATGCTGTAAGTTATCAAAATCCGTTCCCTAGTAATGAGTGATTCTGGATTTCCGATTGTCAAAATAATTGATCACTAGAGACCGGATTTTTATGTAATTACATATTTTTTGTTTTCCAACATACCGATCTCAAAATTGTAATCTTGGCAAATCATTGCCCTCCTAACACAATATCGAATTTTTTCGTTACATATTTTTACATATTTAGTACTATATTACATATTTTACATATTTTGCTGTTTTCACAAAACATTTTCTTATTTTATCAATTTTCTTTAATTTAATTCCACATTTTTTGTGAAAAGATATATTTTTTTAAAATCAGCATTTTCCTTGTTTTATTGGGGAAAACTAGGCGTCCAAAATATCATTGACACCGCGTTTTGTGATCTGTAACCTTAATTTCCGAGAAAAATTTGCGATTGCCGACGTGTAACACTTCAATGAAGATGCTACAGTGTATGTTTGCTGGTCGTAGATCTCACTAGTTTGTGCGACGGCTTCTATTGCGATTAGTCCGGATGCTAAACTACGGTCCCGGATTACAATAGTTGAAGTTTTTACTACTGTTGTATAATGAGAAAGTTGTATGATATAAAGTGAGCAGTTTTTCAAAATGTAATTTCTTGCTAAGTAAATAGTTTTTAATTAGATAATTTTAATATTATATATTATATCGGATTTTACATATTCTTACTGTTTTCATTGAATATTTATGTACATATTTTGACGTTTAATACTACATATTTTTCCGGTCTCTACTGATCACATGAATGGGCCGAGAAACAACCTCTGCACTATAGCCACTCCCATCCAGCCACTGCGGCGGGAGGCGGCGCGGCGTCTTGCAAGGAAGCCAGCCACCCGAGGTCACTGACCAGAACCATCGCTTGCGGGAGGGAGGGGAGAGTGGTGGAGTGGTGGTGGGGGACGGACAGAGACGTGAGGGGTATTTAGATCTAGGGTGGGAGCGAGACGAGAGCCCATATAGGAGTGTCGCCCCGGGCGACAGTCTGTTGAAGGCAGGACGACTTTCTGACAAGCACGGACTCTCTAGGGGCGACAGGCGTAACAAGTAAGTTGCCGACAACCCAAGAACGCGACAGTGGCGCATCCTGGGAGGCCACCACGGAAGAGGCCAGGTCATGTCCAGGGAGGCTACCAGAATATTTTTGGAATATTATTCCATTTATTCGAAACAAGTGTCTCGAATCTGTTCACGTGCTTCCGTTCAGGAATCGACATCCGACGCGACGCGACGTTGCGAGGCTGAGAACGACACACGGGAATGAGGATGCTTTAAACGTGACGTTTCTATGGTTTTAACGTCCCTGGTTGATCCTCGTTTGTTAATTTCGTGCGTTTGTGTGAAATTCATGTCAATGAATCGACTGTTTTAACATTTCAAAAACAGAATATTGTAGAAAGGCATGCGATAAATATTAGTTTTTGTGCACAGAAGTTATGGAGATGTTCAATTTACATGACATGTAATGGGTTCTTTCAAGCTATTTTAGAAGAAATTGTTTAATGAATGCCTCCTCGGTAACTAAATTGCAAATCAGTTTCTTCAATGTATTCTGTTAAATCGCGTGCGTTTCTTTCTCTTTTTTCTTTAACAAACTCTTCGACAGCGAAGAATTTTGCCACAAATATGTTTGAAATTGTGTTACGCATACTAGACTTCATATTAATTGCGAAGGTCGAAAGCCCAAGCCTCGGCACAAATTTGGACACGCCGAGAGAAGTGTCAACTGAACTCAGTTATAAATAGAAACCGAATTTTTATGTAATTACATTTTTTTTTTTTTTGTCTCTGAATCTAAACCTTCTGACATGAGGCAGTTTCGGCCCTTCAACCTCAGCGACGTCGGCTATCCAGGCCGGCGCAATGATTACTGTTCTTCCAAATTTTGTAGTGTTGATTTTTATCAGACAATTTCTTGGAATCTTATGGCCGGATCGGCAAACTAATTATCAGTTCCCCATCTGGAGACCGAGACGCGTTCAATGACATCTCTTACGTCTCTATTGGTGCACGGGAAGTGGTTTAGCTGTGAGAGACTGTACTGCACACACACACACGCACGCTAGAGAAGTTTACTCAAATACTATGCAGAAATTGGAGTAAGATTCCAAAAAAGTTTGAACGTTTGAAATTTTCGAAAATTCATACTGTTCAACGAAAACGAGAACTGCGCGATTTTTTAAGCGATCTTTGTGGTGTCAGAAGTAAAAAATTATCCAAAAAATTTGGAGACGTTTTTGAGAATATTTTGGAAATGTTAAGGCTTGTTATTACGTATCTCTCAAAATCAAAATATCGACTTCAAATTCGCAGGGCCTAGAGTTCCTCCAGATCAATCTGAGAATATCAGCTTTGGAGAACATGGAATAGTTTTGGCGTTATCATTGATGACGGACGGACAGACAGACGGACAGACAGACGGATAGACAGACGGATAGAAAGACGGACAGACAGACGGACGACGGACAGACAGACGGACGGGCAGACGGACGGACAGACAGACGGACAGACAGACGGACGAACAGACGGACGGACGGACAGACGGACAGACAGACGGACAGACAGACGGACAGACAGACGGACAGACAGACGGACGGACAGACAGACGGACAGACGGACGGGCAGACGGACGGGCAGACGGACGGGCAGACGGACGGACAGACGGACGGACAGACGGACGGACAGACGGACGGACAGACGGACGGACAGACGGACGGACAGACGGACGGACAGACGGACGGACAGACGGACGGACAGACGGACGGACAGACGGACGGACAGACGGACGGGCAGACGGACAGACAGACGGACGGGCAGACGGACGGACAGACGGACGGGCAGACGGACAGACTGACGTTTGTTGTAAAACAATTTTTCAGCACCAGATCGCCACAAAACGTGTATGCTTGGTACCCAAACAATATTTAACCACTTTTTCTAGAGCAGGGCCCCACAATTAGTGTGTTTCTGATGTGAAATCGTCACTTTCCACTGCATGACAATACTTCTCTTTACTACATTAGTACTTTGTTTAGCGTGAAAGTAATGTCTCTGGAAGGAAGCACTGAAAGTTCGTGGAATCTGTTCACTTTCCATACCATTTTGATTAGGGTCTAAACTTTACTCTACAAATTACAACAAACGGTTTAATTAAATTTTATTGTTTTTTTTAGGCAAACAGAAATGACGTTCTTGCGATTAGTTGGATTGACGTCTCTTCTCGTTTTCATCTGCTTGGTGAACAGTACCCCGCTTAAGGACAAATCACTTAAATCGAAGACGGATCATCAAGTAAACAGGTTCGTAAAGAAAACTTAGTTTAAAGTTCGAAAAATATGTATTTATTATTATACAGGATGAATCACGTAATGTTGCAATAACTTCAACCGTTTAAAAACTGCAAGAGGTGATCAAGTTACGTGACTTACCTGTATATTATGTAAGATATAGATTGCCATTCTATTAACTATTAGTTCTTCAAGAAATTCTTGTTGTCGTGTTTTGCTAGTATATCACGTTACAGATTCATTACTCAATCATGAGTAGATCATCATTTACAAATACTTTGTTCTTTCCAACCTGGTCGAGGGCAAATTGGGAGCGAAATTCACCCTCGGCCAGGTTGGAAGCTCTTAAAACGTTTTTAAAATGCCCTAAAAGCAAAGTCAAATGACGTAAAAAATGTGATAAAAACAGTTTGGATGAACAACTCAAGCTGTTAGATATGTTACTAGTGTAAAAGAGGCTTCTTGTATTCGTTCAAGTGAACTCAACTTTCAAACTTTCGCTTTGGAATCAGGAAATCTCTGTCTTTAGTTATCCTGAAATCGGCTGAACCGACAATAGCGTTGACAGGCGTCACATACAACGGCTGGCATTACAATTTCTGAACGAAGAAATCGAATCTGTTACTCAGGAATTCTCTGGAGAACATTTGTTGCATCTGGTAAATATGAGTTGAAGCAAGTACCATTAAAATGATGTTAAAATCTATGAAATCAGCAAAAAATACATTAAAATTGTCTGAAAAAGGTCAAAAAATTACTTCAGGCAAAATCGACGAAAAATGCACAAAATCTTACCTATAAAAATGGGTCATTTCCTTTTGTCAAAACATCAAATTAATTTCTACTAAACGGCATTGTTCTAAAGTGGAAAATATACATTTCATTAAAATTTGCCCCCTAGTCATTAGAGAGAAGATTACAACTCCCTCCAACAGAGATGTGCTATAGAAATAGTGACATAGAAGTAGTATTATAACGTGAATAATAGGACAAACAAGGAATACCCATTTGGAAAAACAAATCCATTACTAGCAAGATGATTAGCTCTCGTGTCCCTTTGCTAATTTTGCCTTGCTTCTAAGACAAAGTAAGGATATAGACTACTTCCAGTAGTACGTTACTGCAAGTCGCGAGACTCTTTCCAAATGGTGATGAATGGTGATGGTCATATAGGCGGTGTCAGTCTTTAAACGGTTATTACGAAAAATTATCGCTGATCTCCACGACTTTACAAAGGTTCGTGAAAAGATTATGAAGTCCAAAACCAAAACAGAATATTATTGTAGTGTTTTTGTTTTCGTTCTTCTGACTCGGAGTAACCTGTAAAGCTTAGTAACGACACGGCTTGCGGACAATCTAAAGTTATCGCTGCCTGAACGTTCATTGCCAGTATTCCTTGCCTATATTTAGTTAGAAACTGTTCAAGCCGTATGTTTCTTACGTGGAAGGTTTTGATTGCTAGTTCTCATTTATCGTAATAACCTGACATATGTATATAAGCTGGCACATCAAGCTAAGAGTACAGTCCCACGACAGTCAAAGAGAGGGTGGAGGTGTCATGTTTCTACCACGCTCCACAAATTTTTGTAGCATCAAAATCTTTTAAGGTCGCACAACAGGAACATTCATAATACCCGGGTAAAACCGGGAAATCAGCTTGTTTTACTCGTTTGCATAAATTTTACTTTCTCGCTACTGCTTACGCAGTAGAGAGAAAGTTATGTATTGTTGTGCGAAAAAACGGCAAATTTTCGGCAGAAAAACACATATTACAGGACCCTAGTAACGTGAATAAATCCAGTTGCTAAATGTATAAAAAATCCTGTAACACGTGGTGTAGCCAGAATCCATGTTTTGGGGGTCTTTGGTACCGAAAAATCGAATGATGACAAAACATCCGTCCATCAACAACGCAAGCGGCTAAACTGTTCAGCCGATTTTTTCCAAAATTGATATTCCCCTATCGATCTCGCTAATGTCGCGACCCCTTGAATTTGAAACCGATATTTTAATTCTGGGGGGTACTTTACTTAAAGACCCATTTTCTAAATTTTCCAAAAAATGACTTCTTCGTTTTTTGATTAAATATCGTTGTTAAAGGACGTTTAAGAGAATGGGACAGGTCTCATTTTCGTTGGAAACCCAAATTCAAACTTTTCTTCGTCGTCTTCTTGCAACTATGACTACAGAGATTTTCTGTTAATGAAATCTGCTCCTTAAAGATAGATTTTGGAACAAGGTCATATAGAATTTTTTGAATATTTTATTACTGTTCGTGTACTTTTGCGTGAAAGCACAGGCGAGAAAGTACGTGCTGTTTTAGCACCACTAGTTTATGAAAACACTTTGCCAGAAGACATTAAACGATTAAATTCGATAGAAAAATTTACGTCCCAAGTAAAATCTTTTCTGCTGCATAACTGTTTTTATACAATTCGAGACTATACCGAGCATCAAAAAGGAGAGTAGCATTAATTTTAACAATGATAGTTAATGTAATTATTTATCATTTGGACTGTATAATTCTAAAGAACCTGTAACAAGTATTGTACTAAAATTTTTGGGTTGATGGCCCCCATCTCGATCAGGTTTTTCGTCCAGTTTCCCTGATCCTTGAGCAAATGCTGAGATGGTCCCTTGTTTTGCTTCTGGACATAAATGTAACTTCATTATTTGTGCACGTCTTCTGAATTTCAGTGGGAAATATAGTTATTCAAATTATCGTTTTTCATATTATCGCGGCAAAAAGTATTATTCTTTCATGAAGAACATGAGGGTTCAGGGCAGGAATTTATAGCTAATTTACCTTTGAAAATATATTTTATTATATAGGAGCGAATATTTTGTCAACAAAACTCAAAAAAAAACCTATCTTTTCTGTATTCAAAATTCGACTAGAATATGGTTTAGGATAGTGACCACAGAATTATGAAAACGTGCACAAAATTCACTTCTCCCCATAGCTCGTCACATGCAGTTTTTAACTGTTTTTGACGTAAATAAATAAATAAATAAATTTAAAAAAACCCACATACATGTCGTTCGGTTGCAGAGCGCGGCGCAGCATCAACCTGTTCATGCGGTTGGCGGATGCCTTGCAAGGGGTGGTTGTGCACCAGGACGAGGCGGAGGAGCAGGTGGTGGCCTCTATAGGACAACTGAGAACCAACGGCACCAACTCCAGGCCCCGCCGTTGGACGCGCGAGCGACCCCCACAGCGGACCGCAGTGCCATAGCCCGCGGTGTACATACGATCATATTGTTTTGAAGGTAATTTTGCTCTTGTTGCGATCTTTTGAGGTCGACCTGGATGGCCGTTGTGACTATGATCCGATTAAAATAAGTTGGTGATTGACAGTTGCGAATGGAAGGAAGCAACGTTGACAGTTTGCGTACCACTGAGCACGTACCACTCCCGAGACAAGAAAATAAACACTTGAAATAAATACTTATTGAAGTAACCATATCATACACTCTTATTGTATGAAGTTACAGCTTCAGAAGCACAATTGCCAATCACCAACTTATTTTAATCGGACCATAAGAGTGTGTATCGACTCATCCTTTCACGGAATCGAATCCCGCCTTGGGCGTGGTTTGTCCCTTGTCTCTAGGCCTCATTCACAATGCAAACTTAAACGTAAACGTAACGTAGCTGCAAAACCTAGAAATGTGTTATTAAGCGAGACCATTCACAATGCCTTGACGTAACCGTTGACGTAAGACCGTAAACTCAAGAGTTCGCAAGCTCCAAGCTTTTACGTTAAGTTTACGTCGGAAATCTACCATAGACCAATCAGGGAGCAGCATGGAAGTTCGATTTCAGATTGTGTTTTGGTAGTTTGTGGTTATGTCATTGTTATTGTAATGTAGAGAACTAGTTTACGAACGCTTTTGATGCGTGTAGTGAATTCAGTGTAAGAATTTGGACAATTTTTATTGTGACTTTAACCTGAGATTGCGAATAAACTAATTATGTCCGACTAATTACTCATGAATTTGGTTAATGAGAATTCTTGTTTATAAGATGAAGGAAATGTAAGCATTACTACAACATCTACTCGCATGTATATAAAGACAAATCGATAGGAATCTCGAAGAAAAAGCTAGAAACCATGGTGGATAGATTTTTTCATCATGTTAGAGACGAATCGATCAAGTTTCAGTCTATTGAATTCTGATTGGTTCAGGCGAAACTTACGTTCGTCATTGTGAACGCTTGTTTTGACGTGTAAATTTTGCGGCTAAGTTTACAGCATTACGTTATGTTTAAGTTTGCATTGTGAATGAGGCCTTATGTAGTACGTTGGCGCGGACTGTCTCGCGTTCTGCTGACCCCAGATCAGAGGTGTCCGCAAAGTGTGCTGGTATCTAGTGTAAAATCGAATATGCAACCCATCGCGACGACGTACGGGGTAACCAACTGTCGGCTGGATAAAAGCCCTAGAAAAAAGAAGTGTGAATGACGTGTGAATGACGTGTGAATGACGTGTGAATGACGTGTGAATGACGTGTGAATGACGTGTGAATGACGTGTGAATGACGTGTGAATGACGTGTGAATG
The DNA here is from genome assembly GCA_031308135.1 of Acheta domesticus. Lineage (NCBI taxonomy): Eukaryota > Metazoa > Arthropoda > Insecta > Orthoptera > Gryllidae > Acheta > Acheta domesticus. The sequence continues at coordinate 19,177,246 of JAHLJT010002630.1, forward strand.
ATGCGTGAATGAAAACAACAACAACAATTGAAAATGAAAGCGGAAAGTGACGCTTCGCTACGCATTCCAAGTTGAGGACGAGGCTCGGGCCATCGGCCTTCGGGATAACACAAAACATCCTTCAGTCTGTCCAATACATAATTACAAACTCATAATTACCAACTCATTTTATACGAATCGTATTATGCGAAATTAATTGATGCGAATATAGTTTTATATCTTAAAAATAATTTTGCGTGTATATTTTCTTAATGTTTTCCAGGAAAGCCTCCGTTTTCTTGCCTTCTGTTGGCCACACAAGCTTTTTCCTCCTTAAATACTCGCGCGTGGACGAATCGTATCATAAACTACATTTCAGCCTATCTTTCTATGTTACCGCGTGGAGACAATACTGGCGAATCAGGGGAGCATGGAGCCCTGCCTATCCCCCAAACGGCCTAGAGTTTTCGTTTACCTTCTTTATACGGAAAAATTAATTTAAATATTTATGTTCGAATTATGTAATTATTTAAACAATAATATTGTATAGTTTCATATCTACAGTACACAAATAATATACGATATAATAACAAATATGATTATTATTTAACAAAAATCTACGAATTCCCTCTCCCCAAATAATGGGCTGGATCCGCCCCTGGGAAAGAATGACTTGATATTGTTTCCTCTTGACCATTACGCTAGAATTTAGAGTTCTCCGGGCCATAAACTACTTCGGTCTTTAAATACCTAACAGTAGAACATGCTGCAGCCGGGGTTTTCAGCATATTACCCCGATCGTTTGATTAGTGATTACGGGCGTGTCTTCTGCTAAGGTGATTAGTCCTTTACGTGTAATGATTTTTTTTCTCGGAAGGAGGCGGTGATCTTCCCCCTCTGGATGGTGAGATCCTGCGCCGACCTTTCCGTCGGCTAGCGGGGGTTTCCCCAACCAGGTATCTCCGACATATATACTACCGTTCCAGCCGGAACTATCTCTAAGCTCCCGACCGGTCTCCCGGCATGTGTGGTAGTGTAGTGCGTGTAAGTAAGAGGTGAGAATAGAACAAGGAAAGATTCTCGCGCGGTCCGTGGCCCGTTTGTTGGGGTACTGCTCCGGCATTCGCCTGGTGTTGATCGGAGAAACCAATGGAAACTACCTCTCTGAGCAGCTGGCCGCTAGAATTCTCTTCCAGACAACGACTGACTTCAACCTAGCTATCTAGCTACTGTCGAAAAATCCTGCCGCTGTCGGGTCTCAAACCTAGGACCTCTTGAACAGATACACTACAGTGTTACCCGATCGTGAGATTCAATGCCGACTACACTTCGGCTTGCGGGAATTTCCCCCACCAGCAGGTAACGTCCCATTAAGGACACGCTTAAGCCTCCAACGAGGCAGGATAATTAAGCAAACTTTCATTATCATGCAATATTCGCCTTCGGAATTCTTTCCTGAATGGTACTAGGAGATGGACCATGGGCATTTCCAGCACCAAATCATGGGGAGTAGGTCAATTGATAAAGCGTATATTAGCAGGGAGTTCTCGCTAAGACTATACACTACCAAAAATATTGAGAAATGCCCTGCAGTGACAGCCATTGGTGGAAATTGTGACATAAAACTGAATACAATCTTAGCTTGTGCAATATTCATATTTGCTTTAACGTTCAACCATAGATTCCTTTCTCTTTCAATTTTTTTGTTCTTTCTTTTTTCATTTAATTTTTTTTTAGAATTCCTTTCTCTTTTTGTTTCAGCTAGAAGTATCCATCATGCATCATTTTCCATCTAGCACAAAAAGTGACTTTGCATCTGAAATCGCCCAAGTACCTACGCATGAAATAACAAAAAATACCAAATGAATCTTCATCTCCAATAGTGTAAAATTTGGAATGGTTTATTGTTCGCTAGAACTGCAACCATTTCTGACGTGGTCACATTTGCATTACTCAAGGACTATTCTAATCTCAATTTAATAATTATTTAGCTGTTGAAGTATAAACCTAATAAACAAAATGATTTTGTCTGTGTAATATGTACAATTGGTCTAGTATTTTTCACTTTCACTTCTGTGATGTTCTACATACTAATTAATTCAACAAATAAATGTGCAGTAAGTAGTTTATGCAATGTGTATTTCTATGAAGAGCTCAGGATCTTGTTAAATCAAAAGAATGCAGGATAAACTTATTCAAATGACAATACATGTGACAAACGACTTTCATGAGCGAGAATGTTTTCAATCGTTGAAGCCTTAATAAACACACAATTTTTAATGTTAATAAATGACGGTCTTCTGTCTATTAAAAACTCAAATTCTCGTCTCTAAATCTTTCTTTCTACTAATTCGAATCATTTTTATAGATTAGCACTGATTTTATTTTTTATAGATTAGACTGTCTTTTAGTATCTTCTGTTAATGTAGTATATGCTCATTGTTTCGTATCCTTCCCGACAAACAAACCAAACGGCTCACATTACCTGAAATCGGGATAACGATTGATACCGTGAATACCATAACTAATAATCATGATGCTACATTAATAATGGTACATTATATTTATGAATACCTATAAAATGTCAGAAATCACCCACCAGCGTTACCAGATCGCCTCACGAAATCCGTTCAGAAGGGAAAAGTTGTCAGGGTTTGTTAGTTCCTTAAAAGAGATGACTCTCAAACAAATAACGTGCATTAGGAAGGTCAACCACAGCTTAATATATACAAAAACTTAAAAACATAATAAAAAATACAATACTCTATCTGAAATTTAAGGCTAATTGTATTTAATAGCCTCTAGGAAAAAAAATATTCCTGCCTTTCTATTCCAAAATACAGTGTGGTAAAAGTAAAACAGTATCATAGATTCTTATCTGCTAACATACAAGAATATTGAAAACGACCCGCGATATAATTGACAGTGATAAAATATTAATGAGATACTGTACTACAGTCAATCATCTGACTTGAATGAACTTTGATGAATTCTATCCAAATCCATTTTATGTACACTTGCCACTTTTGTGTCTGGTTATCCGAATTATTGAATATCCAATACCTGGTCCCAATTAGTTCGGATAATTGACGTCCCACTGTATGTATGTATTAATGTATGTGTATTGTAATGGGACGGTCGCCTACGATGAGGTTTGACGGGGCACACAATAATATTTCACCGGCAGGAGAAGGCTGAGTGCCCACGGCGCCTCGGCGCGGGACCGCGCGGGCACGCTCGATGCCAGGGCACGATGGGATCTTTGTGTTGAAGACAAGGGGGGCGAGCTTCGTAGCCACGAAATTCAATTAGTTTTGGAATTCAAGTTTTGAAACTATCCAGTTCACAAGCGCACACGTATGCCCGTGAGAACTCCAGCCCTAGGAAAATCCAATGTTGTCGTGCCCGGCTAGCTCAGTCGGTAGGGCATGAGACTCTTAATCTCAGGGTCGTGGGTTCGGGCCCCACGCTGGGCGCCAACTGTAATGTCTCCCTTTTCGATTATTCACTTTATCTTGGGGATAACCATCCCAGGGTTGACCCACTCACCTGCTCCCCCGGCGTCGGCTTCGTAGCCAGCTTGCCCGGCTGCTCCTGTGATGCGGGGAGGATTCATTCATACGTGCGTGATTCGGGTTCGTGCATGAAAAACATTGAAATGATGTGAATAATAGTAAATTAGTATTTAATTTGTGATTTAGTTTAAAAGGGGGATCCCCGAGGTGAAGCCTCGCATTACATGAAATACCATAATACTTACATCGAATACTTAGTTTAAGTTGGATCGCTGCATTGCTGCCGCGGTGAGGTTCTTTCGGTGCGTTTAACCTGACGCCCGCGCGCGGGGGGGGGGAGGGCGTTAGTTCGCGCCAGTGGCTGCGGTCCCCCTGTCGGGCCCCCTTCGGCGGCGGCGGCGGTGGTGGTCCGGAGCGTGCCGCGCTGCGGGGGTGCTGTGCGGCCTGGCTGGCGGAGCGGCGGCGGTGGCGGCGGTAGCGGTGACGGCGCGCGCCCTTTGTTGGGAGTGGGGGGGGGCTACATGCATCGCATGCGGCTGAGGTCGGTGGCGATGACGGCTTGCACACACGCAGTGGCGTAGCTAGGGGGGGGAGGAGGGGCGGTCCGCCCTGGGTGACACCAATTAGAAAATTTTCTAATTGGAATTATATAATGTTAATGATTTACTTTAAAAACATACTTTCATGAAAACATGCACTTGTTAATTATGTACACTTCGTTTTAGATTATTTACTTAAACATTAAATTTCAATTATTCTGACTTAAATGCAGTTTTTTAATATATTGTAAATATATGTCATGTACAAATATATTTTTATCAAATAATGTATAAACTATTCATTAACAGTTTTTTATATTTAATTTACGGTGGGGGGGTGATACCATTAGTTTTGCCCCGGGTGACACCAATTGAAGCTACGCCACTGCACACGCGCAATTGAAGTTCAGCTTGGCGGTGTTTGTTCTCAACGTGACGCCCGCGCCGCGCCGCTCGAGATGCACTTTTTTTTTAGCAGCGGTGGCGCTAAGGGGAGTAGTCTTGTAGAAGGGAGCTGGTGCGAGAGCGTTCAAGCGTTCACGCGTTCGTGCTCCTGCGAGCGGGATTTTCGGGGGGGAGCGGCGGAGACTCAAAGTCAGAGTCTAAGAAGTAGATTTTCAAAAACATGTTACATTCCGTAGCTTTATAAGAATGCAGAAGATCAGCCACTATGTCCCATAGATTTTTGCTTTATGGTTTCCAAGGAAATTGCAATATAAATTTCTGAAAGAATGCCAAGCAGCTTTTTCTAGTAGATGTAACAGTTCTTCAAAATGTTCATCAGCCTTTATGCCCACATTTGTGGTCTTAAAAAAATACATTTGTTCAATTGACCATCAATTACTTTGGGAAATTTGGATTTCATTCTCCTAATTTCCATCTTTCATTTCTCCTAATTTAATATGCAATGGCGGAATATATATATATATATATATATATATATATATATATATATATATATATATATATATTTTTTTTTCAGGATTCACTTATATGGACATGCGACACATTTTTCTGGTCTGGATACGAGATTCCTTTAATATTTGACAAACAGAAATAACAATTAAATAGATAAACCTTCGGTTCCCTCCAAATCATAGGAACTGCAAAAGGCATTTGATGTGTATCATTTTTGTATCAACACAACAATCTTAACTCACATAACATATATTTTGGCCCCCAACTCTTCAAAATCACCAGCTTTACAGCCAAAGTAATGACTCGTAACACTTCTTCTCAAGCGACTTAAATATTGCCTCTGGGTCTTTTGAGTCAGCTCCACAACTTCCTAAAATTTGGGAAAAGGTTTCTTGAATAGTGTAAAATTAACCTTTAATTTGGGAAAAGGATTGGTTTTTATGGCTAGAAATAAATCTAATGGATATTTAGTAAATTTTGTCAATTAATTGGATGTTGGTTTGCAATATTTGTTGCATTAAATTGTTTTGGATACTGGGGAATAAAGAAAATACATCAAGAGCAATTACTTTATATCCATACTGAATAGTGAGTTGTAATTTAATTAATAATATCAAAACAGATCTTTACATGCTTGGATCAGTTTCCCACTAAATTGGTCAAGACAATGTGGAAGCATCTGATACAATTGTAATACTGATGAATAAGTACCAAGTTTATATTTAGATAATGTTCATAAATATAATCATTATCTCTCGATTAAAACGAAAATAATATAATATTTTATTTAATATAAACCTACAGTATTTCCATTTTCAAAATAATGTTGATACATTCCAGTGTAAATGAACAATACAACATGCTTTTCTTCTTACTTTCTTGCTTGCTTTTTTTTAATCACTTAGTAGCTGTTTAAACTCATTTAATTTGTACGTTGTTCCCAATGAAAGTAAATATTGTTAGATTAATTAATAAATGTAAAATTTTGTATAAAAAATAGAAATATCATGGTTATAAGAATGGGTAATTTCGGATATTTGAAGGGCTAATTATTTTATTTATTTATTTTTGCTTTTTTCCTCCTATCTATCTGAATATTATGGATAAATCTTGGGAATTTAGTTATTTTTACTTTTTGTTTCTTGGATGTTGATTCTACATGGCACAAAGTTCTACACAATATTAAAATGGATTTTATTATATCTCAGTATTAATGTAATAAGTTCAATAATTAAAAATTAATAAGTTAAGGAACTGATAATACACAATGTTCATGTAAACTGTACAATTGGGATGAATATTTAAAGAGAAAGAAGTTAATACACTTGCTAAATTCAACTGATCTCTTTAACATTGTTTTTCCAAGCAAACCTTTGCTCAACTATGTAATAAAAGACATGTTGCATACCCATTTTATCGTTTCTTGGAAATTTGGTGAACTAATGAAAGATGATTTCTGTTATGTGGTTGAGCTTATTTTTGTGTAACATTTTTATAAGTTGAGTGTTTGTGTCAGGTGGTATGGTAATTGAAAACAATGAAGAGATGATTCAGTGTGTTGGTAGCAGCTAAGAATAAACTACAACTGAACCTTATATCAGCAGTGGCGTAGCGTCAGGGGACGCTGAGATGCTGAGCATCCCCGTATATAAGAACCTTAAATACTGTATTGATAATCTTACAAGTGGTCTGTTGAGCGAAACACGTTTTGTATTAATTTAAAATTGATTTCCTATGATTGAATTCGGCGGGCTGTTGAAGCTGGCCTCTGATTGCTTGGAAGCTAAAATACTTCAGCGTCTGCCGCCAGATTGCGACGAGCAATGACGCATGCGCAGATGGAGAGGTTCCCCTCTCCCCTCTTCACCCCTGGCCCAGAGAAACCCGACTGCTTTACGCTAGCGTCTACTGCGGAAAGAAGCTCGTTTGTGCACGAGAGCGCAGCACACTTCAGGCGTTCAGTAAATTATCTTTCTCTCTCTCACTCGGGAGTCCCCGCTTGGTCATGGGTACAAACTGTAGAAATAGTGCCTGACTACTATTTCTTAATTAATATCCAAGAAATTGTATTATCTCTTAAATAGATTACATATTATTTAAGTCTGCAATGTATAAATTAACAAATGGTCTTATTGCCATTCGCGTATAAGAATTAAAGCTGAGCCATTGTATCATTTGCTTTCAAGACATCGGCAGCCCTGACTGCTGTGAGGATTTTGTGGGAAGCGCCTACACCGTCGTAAGCAATCGAGATCGTGGAAGTAGTCCCAGTGTATCTGCCTTGTGTTGCGTTCGCCTGTTAGATGAAGTAGTTGATAGTGACATTTTGTGTGTTATTGTTGAGCATCCCCAAACGTGTGAGTCACGCTACGCCACTGTATATCAGTATGCAATAATTGACTAAAACCATATTAAAAGGGACCAGTTTTCTAAACAATAAGGTTAAGAAGAGCTTGCACGAGGAGCAGGTGTGGGGTAATGATCACGTCACTCACAATACCGTAGGTTGAGGAGATGATAGTGTTGGTTTCTTTGATACATTTCTGGTTCAGAAAATTTGTTCTTTGAGTTGTTTAACTAGAGATGTTTTCAATACATAATAGTGTTTTTGGGAATGGTCATCAGGGAGCAGCGACTTTTCAAGATAATCTAACAAATTACCTTTCAATATTAATAACCTAAGCAAGGCTGAAGTTTGCTATGAAAGTTACAATTTCTTCACTTATAATTGACTGTTCCTTGATATTAAGGTGGTTTGTGGGATATCTTGATTTCACGTGTGTATGCTGTATTTTGTTGTAGACTGAATGTAACAATGGCATGGGAGAGATTTAGAAGGTTTTGGTATAAATGATGGACTCTTAGACATGCATACAAGAGTACCATGGCCCCCTCTAAAAATTTTAAAAGGGGGGGGTTCTTAGCCTTATAAAATAAAATATTTTATTTCAGTAAATATGTTATATCCCAAAAAAATTAATACAATAGGTGATTCTTCAGAATACATTTCAAAAAAGCAGAATTTAATGAAATTGTATAAGTAAAATGCTATACCATGTAAATAAACTAGTTTAATGAATGAGATGGCCCAAAAATGTTGTATCTGTCCGTCTCTTGTTTTAGGCTGCTAGTATAATTGTATGTAATTGCTTCAAGGAGACATACATTTATTTATTTATGTAAGCAATTTTATTTATATAAAAATAAAATTGAAAAACACAATTGAAGGACTTAGTGCAAGAAGGTGTTAACTCAGAAAATGCCCAAAAGAGATTTGAGGTTTAGTAAACTTGCCTGGAACTTTTTTTAATATTATTGGAAACAATTTCTTTTTTGTATTTTTCTTTCTTTTCTTGGTCTAAACTATTTGGTATACCATCTGTGCTCTTACCTCTAATATAACTACAAAATATTCCCATCTTTTTGAAAGGTGTCACACCTTTTGCCAGTAAGGAGACATAAAGAAACACACTGCAGAAAGGTGTTAACTCTACTCTGGGAATATTTTCTGATGGAAGTAATCTGAAAATGGTGCTTATTTTAAAAATGAAGAGCTTAGTGCATGAAGATGTTAACTCAATTTTTAGTTTTGCCACCAAAACTACTTTTCTAAGACTTTCCTTTTAGTTGCTTTGCTACTTTTGAAGAAAATCACAATACGCCATAAAAAAAGAAGTAATTTCCAGTAATATCAAAAAAGTTCCATCCAATTTTACTAAATCAAATATCCCCTTTGGCCATTTTTTGTGTTTACGCCTTCTTGCACTAAGTCCTTCAAATATTACAATATATATTACTCATTTGAGTGAACAAGAAAATTTATTTTCTAATGAAATTAGCACTAATGTTAAATATCATACAACAATATTTTGCTTATTTTTCTCACTAATATTACAACTCCTCTCGCTTGAATTATTCGGTAAAAATTAAAGAACACATTATATTCAAAACTTTATTCAAACTACTAATTAACATAAAAATTAATCTCCCCTCTCCAGGGACAGGTATAATCCCCGGAAAACAGAAGGGACAAATTTAATTTGTTTGAAAATTTTTGTTTTTGCGATCGCGTGCAAAAGGTGCACCGTCTTGCTTGTAAACTCTGAAATAACACCTTCTTGCATATACCGTTTCCTACGTGCGATGAGTTGACACCTTCTTCACATCAAATATTTCGAAAAGTATTGTGATTTTTATGAAAACTAGCACGGCAACTAATGGGAAACTCCCAGAAAAGTTGTTTTGACAATAAAAGTAAAAATCCGAAAATTCTGAGTTAACACCTTCACGCACTAAGCCCTTCAATTATAATCATATGTGACCATATATGGTTACACTAGGCCTTGGGATACATATAATTTTACATCTGGTCACATTTTTTAAAATCTGCATCCATAAGAATGTCACAAAATCATGACCAAAACCATAGAAGAATTGGAAAACAACGATGAAGGTAGATACCCAAAATTTTCATTGCTCCCCTTGATATTGCAGCCTTAACAGATGAAGATTCTCAGGACGTAATAGATAATTTAAATGGACATCAGCTGGTAGCAGAAGCTTATGCAGTTGAAGCAGATCATGACGATGATGATGATGATGATGAGAAGGTGGAGGAGGAAAAGGAGGAGCAGAAAGATCTTTGACCAGTTAAGATATCACTTATATCAAGAATATCTGTAGGTAAAACTTGGAAAAATGGAGATTTTGAGTCTATTCATGATTTTCCAAAGCCAGGTCATAATACAAAAATTTCAGTCCTGTTGAATTATTTATGTTGATGATAGACAACACTATAATTGATTTATTGGAAGAGGAATCTAACAAATACTCAGCGTTTTTTGAGTGATCTAATCTATCTTCCTTTGTTGAAAACATTAACCTTTAGTTAAACATGTTTACAAAATATAAATAGGAATTTGAAAAAATACCGAGTCTGATCAATTGACATTCAGTGCTCATTTATCATATCATTTATTTATTTAGCATACTAATCACACAGTAGTATAGACAGTATTTTTTTTTAACACTTTAAAGCTACAATAATAATAAGAAAAAAATACAACAAACACGAAAAGATAAAGAAACACTGGCAATTACTCCAGCTTCGTCTCTATTGTTTCTGATATCTAGGTTTGGAAACTGGAGACTATGTTGCTCTTATTTCTGCCCTTGTGTTGTATGGCTCTTTGGTCACACAAGTGACATAATTATGAGCAGCAGCAATCAATGGCAAGTCTATTTATTTACTGTTAAAAACTGTGTGTGACTTGCTATGGGGAGAAGTATATTCTGTACCTGTTTTCTTAATTCTGGGATACCTATCCTAAGCCTAATTGAATTCTGAATACAGAAGGAAATGAGCGTTTTTGGCAAGAATTAATACGAAAATATTCCTTTTGGTGTAATAAAAACTTCAAAAGGCAAATCAGCGACAGATTTGGGCTATTGTCCCTCACTGTGCCCAACGAATCTACTTCCTGCTGCATCAAAATGGAGAACAAAATTTAAATAACTATACATCCGCTTTGAACTCTAGCTGTGCACAGATAATGATCATTATTGTAGAATCCATTTTTAATTTTGTACAACTGCCTACTTAATATAACGTAAACAAAGAAATAAAATCTTTTGTTGATGACAGCAGTCAGTAAGGCTTTTGACATTCTAGCCTTTAACATTTATAGTAGGAGGTTGGAGTGGACTTTGAAGAAAATAAAATCAGAATAATTGCTGGTCACAAAAAACATTTTTCTAACATGAGCTTCAAAAAATTGGTGGGACCTTACTGAAAGAAAGAATTACTGCTACTATTCCAGTAATAATACACTCACCAACCATAAGGAAGCACAAAGATCATTGCAATATTGAACATAGCTTCCAATCTGATCAATTTTTGAAATTAAAAATTATTTTTGGTTTTCAGTTGCAGGGTGAATAAAATGAGACAAAGATTGACAAAAAAGAAATTTTTCCTTCAATGAATGAATACACCAAGACTACCTGGATTAAAAAAATATTTTCACTTAATTCCTTTGACCTCAAAATTGTGTTAAGTTTACTCAAATATCACCAAAGAGGACTACTTTTGTGACATGTTTACATTCAGCAAATCGAAAAGTTTCACATGTTCAAATTTTTAATAATTTTCTACTACAGAAAAAAATAGTCATTTTGATGGCCTTCAACTGAAAATTGAAGAATTGACTTTCATGATAAAATCTTTGCTATTTTCTGAATGTTTGTTACCATTGTTTTATTCTAAATTTTTTTAGATAACAATTGAAGGAAGATTCTTAGTGTTCCAAATCAATTTCTTTAATAAACTTCATTCTTAGTACAGGATGATCTATAATTCCTACATTTCTACATTGAAGTCAAACACTTGAGGGAAGATCTGAAAAATGAAATTTTGAATTTTGCAGGTCTTTTTGAAATTCGGTGAACCTGGTTCATCCAGGTTGCATTAGCTTTGCAGCATTTTTATCACCAGTAATATTAATTGGTAGAGTAAGGGTATATTTATATTTGAATATAATGCATACGTCTTTAGAGAAACTTCAAGAATCTGAATTTTCATCCAGTTGTGACAATGAAATAAAGTTTCTATTCTGAAAAAATTAGAAATGTTAAGGTTATGTTAACTAGGTTTGAGGAACACCAGTATGAAGTAGGAAAATTTCTAAACAAGAACTAAAATTTTAAATATTAAAATTTTTTTTATTACTGTGCAACAGTGTGGCCAATATTTACAGGTCTGTCATAAGTATATTTATAAAAAGTATAGTTGCTAGAAGTGTAAAGGAGAACTACAAAATATGGCTATCATTTCAGTAAAATACAGTACATATCAAATATGCCTAAATTAATTCATTAAAAAACTAAATATAAAATTTATAAGTAGGAAGAAAGTGATTGTAATTATAATTTTCCCATTTGTCAATAGATGAATAATGATCACGAGAAATTAAGTTCTTGCAATAGAGGCATCTTTGCAACTTCAAAGAATATTCTGAAAACAAAATAAGAATTAGCAAAAATTCAAAAAACAAGTTATCTGACATCGTGCAGGTTTAACACTCACTTGTGAGAGTATTTGCTCTTGATGGATTTGAGTTTAAGACCACTATTTGCAATTCTATGCAACATGGCATTTAGTCTTTCTGTGGTTTCTTTCAAGTCCTCGACAGTATATCCTGAATCATAATGAAGAGGTCAAGTTTGTCACAAAAATAAGATTAAAGTAACTAAGAAGTTTTGTACAACACTAACCTGATGCATATTGAAGATTTGGTGACCATTCATGGGTACCTTTCATCTTCAAAGCCAATAATAATGCAGCTGCAGCAAGCTTAGAGTCCGATTGAGAAATGAAGGAATAGTCCATAAGGGAATACTCCAGAATGTAACGGGCCAGAGTGAGAGTTGGCATACTTACTTGGGCAAACTAGAAAAGTTAAATTCATTAAACAAAATGCCTGAAGACTAGATTTATAAATAAAAATTTAAGGAAAAAATTCCATAAAGAATCAAAACATTAAATATGTGATTACCCTTGCATATCTCCTGAGAAACCTATACGAGATCGGAAAACCCAAATTGAAATCCATGTGCTTAAGGATACTGATTTCCATTTCTATCAGTTGAGATTTGTTGTACGCTCCCTCGCAGACATACAAGTGATCCTCAATGCTAGGGGGAAATCTCTCCTGGAAAGAAAAGCAGCAAATTGAGATATGATACTCACATGTAAATATTCATATTAGTGAAAATCAGCACTTACATCATATTTACTAGCCACAAAGAGTGATGCAGCCGCAACCAATTGAAGCATGGTCTTTTTAACTACAACTTTTGACAAGTATGTATCAAGAATTTTAACAGCGAGGTAGAGGGTTTCATGATTCAATTCAAAGTTTTCCTGCAACTCTACCATCCAATCCACCACCACAGTTCTCATTCCTGTCGTCAAGTCTTTTTGGAGGAACATGTAATCCTTAATGCAAAACTTGGGCTGGAGGGGAACAAAAATGCACATTTGAAAATACAAAGCATTTTGTTTCACATTTTAGAAAGCATGTGAAAAACTTTAGAGAGGGGAAAGAAAACAAAATAAAGAAGTGTTTACCTCTATGCTTTTGAAATATTCGAAGATGTCAGATGCATAATTTGAAACTTGGAATGGATCAGACCAGTTTTCTGCATCAAAATCTACAACACCAGGTGGCAAGACTCTCTTTGGAGGAGCAGTGGGATCCCATGCTGGGCTAGTTACAACAGATGCGTTTTGGTCTTCAGATAGACTGGAACTGAAAAGAACAAAGTTAAAACACGTTTTGTAGTGCAAAGCATCAAATTTTAAGTCAGCAACACTCACAGATTCTCCAAAGCCGTTACATACAGTGGAGATATTTCACTTTCACTTGATGTTGAGGAGCGTTTGCCTTTAATTTCAGTGGTTGGAACTTTGTTCTCTTGAGAAGCTTTTCCTTGGTCCGTTTTTAATTTCTGGGAAGGAAGTATCTTTTGGTGTGCTTGAGTCGAAGTCTTGGCAATCTCTTGTTTTTTAAACTTTGGAATCTCTTGAGCTACTTTAGAAGCCTGCTTCGTGATGCGAAAGTATGAGCTTATAACAGATTCAGTTTGTTTCGAACCGAACTTTGTCACTTTGTTGCGGGAAGTTTGTGCATTCTGTTTGACGGGTTCACTGATTTTAGCTTTAGCAAGCTTCTTTGTAGCCAATGTCAATTTATCATCATGAAATTTTCCGAACACTGGTTCATCTGGTACCTGGAAAGAAAAATTCAGAGCCGACTGTAAGATCAGTAAATTATGAAAAATCTGCAAGTATATTACTAACTTTACCTCTTTGTTGGTAAGGTCTCTAAAAACAGATTTTTTGTTCAACATTTTCACGGGAGATTCCGCTTTTCGTTTAGAAAACGTGAATTTCCCTAAATCAGATTTAAGTTGAGTTGACGCAGATTGACTGCGTGTCACGATCGACCTGGAAGTTGTGGTGAGATTCCTTTTCTGTTTGGTAAGATCCATCACCTGAAATTCCAAACATACAAAATTTTAAAATCGTTAATAAAACAAACAAGTTGTCGAGATGTTTATATTCTATTCCATGTTTAGAAATAGAGTGTAAATACATGGTGAAACTTCTACGAGGTACTGATATGCGAATGGTAAATTTAAAAACCTACCGGTTATGAAAACCAAGAAAATATTTTAAGTATCTTCCACTTTGCTCAAGACACGCTTTCTCTTGGCTTTCTGACGAATTTTCGAAATCAGGAACTGTGCTCGAAGCACAAATAAAATCGTGTAATTCACATAAACATTCTTCGTTAGCCGTTAGGACGTGACCATTTAAAAACTCTTCAGGATGCAAAGCACAGAATTCAATAAATCGCTGACCTCGCGGCACCGAAAGAGCTCTTCCATTCACACACTAACAAAATGAACATGACTGATCACTTACCAAAATTATAGATGATCTTTACAAACGGCTTTCTCGACTTGAAAGTAACTTTTGCAGTCCACCTTGCTTGCTGACTACGCTTCTGTTCAAATTCTCAAAAGACAGTTACACTTCGCTCCTATTCGCTCTTATATTCGGAGGCATTGTATCATTGGACCAATGAAAACCAAGCGCAGTGGACTTTAAAGATTGTTTGCGATAATAAACAGCGACTGGCGTGCTTCGACGGTGGTAAAACGAACTTACTCAAACAGCTGAAGTTCTGGTGCGGGTATGACGTATCGAGGGAAATTATTTGCTGAAAGTTCGGCGTGGTTTGAAGTGAATTAATGTTTGCTGTCTGTTGCGTTCTACATTTCAAATTGGGAGAAGATAGCTACATTTTCGTTTTTAGAGATCTATTTCTGAAGTTCATTTAGGAAATTAAAAATTATCTGTTGACTTGTCGTGAAGTGTTTTTTATCAAACTTAGTTTGCAATGGAATAAGAAACTTTTACTTTTCAAATAAATGATCCCCATTGGTATTTTTTATTTTTGGTGTATTGGTGTATTATTCCTCTTATTACTTTATAGACAAACATTAAAGTTATTTGTACATTTTATGTGGCTGGTATATTTATTATATAGATAAAATATTACGTTCCACCAAACATTTGTTTCCCTCGTCAGGTAAACTGGAGATAAGTTAAAATTAATATATCTGAAAGTAGTACTGGGCATAATTCATTTAGGCCCCAACTATTAAATACTAAATGTGCCATTTGTCAGAAGGATTCGATGAGAGAAGAGTCCAAACTGAGGTCTATACAGTGTGTCCTCAATGATTTTTGGTTAAGAAAAGAGTTGTCTGATTTTCTTTACTACTGCTCTAGACTTGACCAAAAAAATTACGAGAATGAGAGTGAAGCACCTTGTCTTCTGCTGGATATTCTTTCAAATAAAACCTCGTAGCATAAGGACAACATTGTGGTATGTCAAAACCAAGTGAATTTTCTTTGTTGTGTTAAACAGGTTGTGTTTACCAACTATGCATCAATACTCATGAAGATTTGGATCAGAAATGGGAACTTTTTGAATGCAGAATTCCTTACAACATATTTTATTGCTTGTTGACTTACATAAATGTCAAGAAAGATCAGATTCAAGATAACAAAGTTGTTTGATTTTTAACAGTAATTCACTGGGTTAATAAATTAACTTACAATAAGGGCGTTAGTAAACAGAAGCAGAGGTTTTGCAGTAGCAATTATTCTTTTATCTTACTGTAATATAGAATATAAATCATAAAAACTTCACAGTAATAAATAACATTAACAAAGAGAATAATTAAATTAGCGTATAAAAGTGGATAAAAAAAAGTCTTAAACCTGTCTTAAATTGACCAGTACTTAATTCAGTTTATTTGTTGAAGCTGGGAATAAAGTATTTCTATTTTTAGACCAGAATTATTTTACACAGTAATTTTTATTTAACACATTAAAACCAGAAACAGATTAATCAGCAACGATAATTTAGATTTAGGAATTTTATTAACGTTTTCTATTAATTTTTGAAGCTTTTATACCTCAACATTTCAAGAACTCCTTTTCCTCTTCTTCAGGAGACTAATTTTAAATAAACAGAAATTAATACAAAACAATGTTAAATTTTCCTACTTTAAGATCATAGTCAAAGTTACATAAAACAAATTGAAATTCTTGTATGTACCAGGTACAATAGAAACTCACCCTAAAATAAATTCCGTCATTTTTTTAAAATCCATTTTTTGCTGTATGTAAGACATATTCCTACATTGTTCATGAAAATCTTTTTCCCCTTCCATGGTGTCAGAGACCTGAATGAACATAAATTTAAAATAAAATTAAAAGCAAATTGGTTTTATTAAAAATGTATGCTCATTCTGAGTTTCCTATTTCATTTTTTTACTTTACTTTCTCTTGTTGTATAAATTGCTTTTCTTTCTCAGTCTTCCATGAAGGCCATGAAGTTCTAAATTGATTGTAGAGGAGTATTATGAATATAACTTAATAATTGTGAAATCAAGTTATTTACCTCTCCTCAATTATTATTGAAAAGTAATATTTTTTGAGCCATTGATATTTAAGAGCATTTTTGTTACTTTTATCTTACAGAATCTTTATATTGAAATTGAGCAGTCCAATTAAGTTGCAAACCAAGAAGATGGAAGGAAATGTAATTTGTATTTAGCAATCTTTTTATAATGTTTGCCTTCAGAAACCCTTAAAGAACACACATCTCCAACTCTTGCAAAGTATGTAGAGGAAAACACACTTCTAATAAATCAGTACGAATAATCCAGCCAAATGATCATAATGAGATTTTTAATCTAGAAAATCCGATTTTTTGTTTAAATAAAAATTTGTATTTAAGTATTTTTTTATGTGTCATTTAGTTGAAGGGTTCTGGATGTATTCTGTGTGGTTTGTTACTTTTAGGTTCATAGGTGAAGTGCCTCTAAGAAACATTTACTTGTTTGTAATAAAATCTCTCATATCTTCTCAAGATGTACTGGAATGCCTTAAGAAAATGGATTTCCCTCTATTTTTATATTTCGGATCTACACAATAGGGTAGGGAGAAAAAGTATTGGAATCACCTCTTCAACACAATATCGAATTTTTGGTTGTAAAATTTGTGCTTCTAGTTCTTTTGATCTGTAACTTCGCCCACTGATGAGGATTAAGGTAGATTATTGTTGTTTCAAAGTTGGTTAAAAATGGTGCATGTGGCAAAGAGATGCAAAGGATTTACAGGTGGATTGAAATGTGGTAAGCTTGTCTGACAGATTAGAAGTGTTGAGCTGAAACTGGGTAAATGTCTCAAAAGTAAGATCTAGTTGTTCTGTTCCGGAGTTCATTATGATATTAAAATTTTTGAAGATACGTTGAAAGAAGCCCTTTGGGACCTTTTCATATTTTCTGAAAACTGTAACAAATTTTTGT
Organism: Acheta domesticus; assembly: GCA_031308135.1. Classification (NCBI taxonomy): domain Eukaryota; kingdom Metazoa; phylum Arthropoda; class Insecta; order Orthoptera; family Gryllidae; genus Acheta; species Acheta domesticus. The sequence continues at coordinate 19,194,647 of JAHLJT010002630.1, forward strand.
TATTCTTTGCTAGAATATTTTTGTATGAAGTACATTTATAAATAAGGCACATTTCTGAATTTCATTACAAGCTCAGAAATTTGAAAATTGTAAAAATCTTAATATTATTTTCACTTTTTTACAACTTCAATATTAAAAGCATAGATTTCTCTTTCAATGCAATTTATCCCCCAATTGTAGGTCTTCAAATGATGCCATGAACAACTTTTAAAAAATATGAGTAGTTGAGTAATATTGACTGCATTTGTGACAATGTTCCCACGAAAATGTAAATAAGAATATCAAAAATGGATCTAAGTTTTTTTCTTTTAACTTTTTTAAGGATAGAACTCCAAATACTAAATCATGTACTTGCCATTTTCATAAAAACTAGAATTTTTTAAAATTGTATATTTTTAATTAATTTTTTTATGTTTCAGCAGCACCTATTTACATAGATATATTTCATGATTTAATATTATTATATGAGCAGATTTAATATAAGTATTTCATTATATGTGTGGAAAAGTTTCAAAAAACTTCTTGTAAGGTTTCCAAAATATCAAAACATTTCAAACACAAGCAAGATATAAATTCTTAAGTTTCTGAAATGCACAAGAATTTTTGTGTAAATGGCTCCAAATTTCTTCTGCAAAATTTTTGTATTTAAAGAAGTTTTGTACTTCTGTGGGATTCCGAAAGACTCATTTCAATGAAACTATTAAGCGACCAAGAAGTTAAGAAAACAAAAACAACGGCCCCTAATAGAACAAATTATATGCATCCTTCTCCATATTTCTTCATTTTGAACTCTGTCCCTGTGAGTAAGTTGTAGGCATCATCTCACGTAGTCCATTTCTACTGTCCTAATCTTATCTCTTATTTTTTGTGTTTGTGGCCACATTTCTGCTCTGTATAGTTCTATATTTTCTACTATGCAATGGAATATCCTTCTTTTGACATTTTGGCAGATATTGTTATTCTATAATATGCTGTGTAATGCTTTGGTTGCTTTCTTCCCCATAATTGTTCTTGAGTTTAGCAAAAGGAGTGCTCAACAAAACGTGCGCACAGTGGAGCTACATTTACGTCCAGGAGCAAAACAAGGGGCCATCCCAGCATTTGCTCTATGGATCAGGGAAACTGGACAAAAACCTGATCGAGATGGGGGTCATTGACCCGGAAGCTGAAGTACATTACTTGTTACAGGCGTATTACATGAGTTGTTTATTAAAGATCCAAAATATTTGATGGCTTACAGCTTTTAATTTTGTTACCATTCGTGTCTATATCCGTTGTTGCTTGTCCAACACAAGTACATTCGGTTGCATTAAAATTTATTTCCAATCCCCATTTATTATATTCTTCTATTAGCTTTTTAGCATGTGCACCATGTACTCTTCATCTTGGGCAAAGATTACCTTGTCATCAGCAAATAGAAGGGAGTGAAAGGTGCTGTCTCCAATTTTTATTCCCATGCCTGAACATTTCCTGTTCCTGTTATGGAGGGCTTGTTCTAGGTAGATATTGATTAAAATAGTAGATAACCCACATCCTTGTTTTAGACCCTTGTCTTTTGACAGTGTGATGCTTATTACCCTGTCATTCACACATCATTTGCCTCCCTTCTTAAATATTGAAGAGAAGTAGGATGTGTTCCATTCTACAGGTGGATCCTCTCCTGTTTGTCTTATTGAAGATTTTCTTTAGGTATCTCACACCCACATCTCCACCATATTTCAGGAGGTCCATTCTTATATTTCCTGGTCCTGAGGCTTTATTGGTTTTTGCTTTGCATAATGTCTTCTTAATAACTTCCTCAGTTACTATTTCAAAATTGCTTTCCCCCACATCTCTGCTTTCTTGTAGAAGCGTTGAGTAGTGGTGAATCCATTTTTGAGAAAGGAGAAGTTCTGTGCTTTTACACTCATTATTTGTGTTCGTTTTCTTTATAATTTTCTAGGCTTTAGATGATTAATTGCAACGTGTAAACATAACTTGTCCCAATGTTTGTTTTTATACATTTTTTACACCTGTTTTAACTTTCTGATGAATCACAACATATTTCTCACTTGACTCTGGTGTTTTATCATTTAACAATTTCATATATTCCTTTTCTTCTCCTGAGTCATTTCTTCTAAATTCTCAGAAAACTTTTCTGTATATTTCCTTTTTCTTTCTTCTTCCCCAAGGGCTTCCTTAGCTAAGGCAAAGAGATATACTCTTTTCCTTAGCTGCTTCCAAAATAATTTCTTTCAAGTGTTGATACATTTCTATGAGATTGTCCTTTTCCAAATTTAATTTCCTTCTCAGTCTATTTTGGTAAAGCATTTTGACACTATACTGATTCAGGAGGTCTGTCTTGAAGATCAATTCCTTTTTCTCTCTAAGCTCATTGTCTATTTTTGGAGCAATTGCCTTTATATTCGTAAAACATACCTTTCCCACTACACAAACATACACTCCTACCCACGTGTGATGGGTGCTGGCTCATTCAGATTGTCTCTAAACCCGCACATCCTTTAATAATGATTTTCTTACCCCCCTCATTATTGTTAAATCTATAATAGATTTATATTGTCTTGTGGGATCTTCCCATGTATATCTATGTATGCCTTTATGTTGGAACACAATATTTGTTACAATACATTCTTGCTCCCTGCATAGATCAATAAGTCTATTTCCATTGTTTACCACATCTTCTCCAAAAGGACCAACTACCTCTTTTTTGTGGTGTCCAACACTACAATTCAAATCTCCAATGACAATTAATTCAACTTGCTTGTTCACTTCTTCCATAGTATCATCAAGCTCAACAAAGAAACCCTCTTTTTCTTCACTTAAAGCATTATCATTAACACCATATACTCCAATGATAGTTGTACTTTCATTCTGAATATTTAGTTTGGCTTTGATCAATTTCATTCATTTGCTCAAAATTTATTACATGTTTTCTGTATTTATTACTAATAAATATAGAGACTCGGATTTTGCATGTTGTGGTTTTGGTACTCCACTCCAGATGTGATAGTAGTTTCCTAGTACTTCTTCTCTGTGCCCCTTCTTTTATTTTCTGTTAGAACTACAAAATCCAGTTTCAATTTATCTATTTCTGCCACAACTTCTGTCTGTTTCAGTCTCAATCCTTGCACATTCTGTGTACCAATGGAGATTGTACTTTGCCATAGCCAAAGTCGTCTCTGGTTAACTGTCCATACCCGAGGCTTTTGTATTGGGGAGAATGCACTTGAAAGAGTTTTTACAAAGAATGGGTTGCAGGCCCATTGCTCTAACCCTCCTCCTTTGCCTGAGCTTGGGACCAGCAGTAGAGGCTCCTGAGATACTTGATCCACAATGTTGAACATTTTAAATATTAATTTTTCTGCAACTAAAATCATCTTATGAAATAAAATGTTCTCTAAATTCTACATTGTACAACTTTTGCTGTACAATTTATATTAATTGTAATTAATTTAAATTTTCATTTTAAAATTTCTTAAAAAATTCAGGTAATATTGAATTCGGAGCTTTATTATTCTTGGATAGTATTAATACTATACTTTATTACATGAATTAAATGGACACAAGAGACAAAAGAAGAAAGAAATTATCAGATGGCTTAGATTCACTCTCTTTGAATACTACTAATATTTTGTTTTTTGTTTAGAATTCAATATTTCATGTTTTGAGGCACATTGTTTTAAATAATATTTTAGATGATACAAATATAATATTTGGTAGAAGAGTTTTTCTGAAAAGATATAAATTCTGTGCTGTTATTGGTAATATATTAAGGAAAGAATTTGTTATTATTCCATATTAAATTAAACTTACTGTTTTAAGCATGTTATTTAAAAAGATTCTAATCGTAAACATAACTAAAAGTAGTTTTTATATTAATAAATTGACACGTTTGAAGGGTTTTTGAAGAAACAGTATTATCAAATATTGGTTTTTCGAATGCTAATAATATATATAAATATTAAATGTAATTAATAATTATAATAAAAAATATACATAACTATTGTTTCTTACTTTATACATCATTGTGGTTCACTTAACTAAAAAATATTATTGAGATGTGACATTTGTCTTGCACACCAACGATGTCTAAATCAATAAAAATGAAAATTAGACTAAATTCTCAGAAATGGAACTCCACAATAAATTAAATCTCAAATGTGAAGTGCTCCATATTCACCTCACATACCCTATTTATTCTGATGAATCGAAATTCACACTCAAATATATCAAGTAATAAGTGGTCCGTGTTCACTTAAGTGCATTCCGCCAGCGCAGTGTACTATAAGGCAGGGGCGTCCAACTTGCAAGGCCCCAAGGGCCTCAAAGAAAACATTTAGTATGGTTGCGGGCCATATTTGCATTATTCGGGCGATCCACATCAGACTTGCCCGTAATGTTGATCTCGGCAATTTGCCTGGCTGCTCTGAAACGGGGGAGGGGGCGATGGCACCATGTGTAATATCAGGCATAAATTGATCATCACATTTTGAAATCCACAATGGGACGGGAAATCAACAACTTTACAATACATAGGGATGATTTTGAATTTACGAGAAAAATCCTTAAATCTAAACTTAAACTATTTTTACATTAAAGGGGGTGTTGACACATGCAGGACGCGTGAGCTAGGCGAAAAATATTCTCGATCAATACGGAGGAAAGGGACTTTCACTTTGATTAATAACCTATCGCGAGCCACAAAAATTGTCACGATGGGCCGCATGCGGCCCGCCGGCCGCCTGTTGGACAACCCTGTTCCAAGACAATGCGGCCCTCCCATTCTTTTTGTTAGCACTTGCCCTTCTTACTGGATACAAAACATTAATTAAACGTTTGGGGGAAAAATCGTATACCCTTATTACTACTATGAGTTTAAATGTCAGTGAACAGAAGTTGTGCACAAGAGAGTCATTAGGATGTGAACTATTTGGCGATGTTCATGAAAATTCATTGAAATGTCATCAGCAGTGTTGGCAACAGCAAATTAGGATAAGATTGATTGATTGTTATTTGATTGATTCCGAGCGCGTCAACTGCTAACGTCATTTCCCCGTAAGTGCAGTGCTTGTTTTTCGTCGGGAGGTTGCTGTCATCTCCCGCTGGATGGCGAGATCCGACACCGACCTACCGACGCCTAGCTGAGTTTTCCTCAGCCAGGTATCTCCCACCAGCGTCTGTCCGTCCGTCTGTGAACAGTGCTAGCGCCTACCATACGTACGATTTCTTCCAAAATGTATATTCCCCGGTCGATCTGATTCTAGTCGCAGCTTTGAGATTTTGAAAAAGATTCTTCAAAATTTGGGGGTACTTTATCCCTGCTGCGTCGTTCATGTTGCCTGCACACATCAGGCGTTCGGGTCTAAAATGACCCGTTAGGTTTACACCACTCGTAAATTGCATTTAAATGAAAATATACACTTAATATCACATGAAACATTTATTTTGAATATTAAATGTGAAAACTATACAAAAGAAACTAAAAGTGAAATTATTTATGAGAATGAACACACTATTTGATTTTATATTTTCGAATTCTTAACGAAGCATATTATACAATACATAGCCAATTTTATTTGTAACATTGTGTGCATATTTGTAACAGGTGTTTCTTGCAAACTCATTTACCACACTTGCATAGTTTGAGGACTTATTGTCAGTTGTTGTACACAAAAAACATCTGCTTCTTTTTCTAGAGTCAGTTGACATTGAAGACTTGATGTTCAGGATTTTGAGTTTTTAATTTTTGAACAATTTCTTTTGCAGCATTTGTTCTTGAAAGAACGGTCCTTTTTTTTATATGATCTCTAACCAGTGCCATTCTTAAATTTTCTAAAAACAATCGTCGTTTACGATAATTATTCGAATTCCATTTATTGATCACTTTTGTGAATAGCACGTAAGCGTTGTAGACGCTAATATCAATAATGTTGTGAAAAACAATGAGGGGCCAACGATTAGTTTTACTTTTGGTCGTGTAGCATGTCAGTGCTTTGTCCAGGGTGTCGACATCACCTTTAGTTTTATTGTAATCAATAATAATTGCCGGTTTCTTGCTTCTTACACAAGACACTTCTTTCTTTTGGTGCAATGTTCTTTGTAATATAACACATTTATTGGATTTTTCTGGAAGAAAAGACACCAAACAAGTATCAGAAGTAAAAGCAAATTTTGAAGACATCTTTGGTACATTTTTGGTTTGAAGTAATTCTGGTGAAACTGAGCCTCTCTCTTTGTTCCTTTTCATTGCACCAATCATAGTAATATTGCGTTTGAGTAACACTTGCCCTAAGTCATAAGAATTTAAAAAATTATCGCATGTTGTATTGTGACCCTTCAGTCCATAGGTCAAATCCATTACGACCCTCAAACCCTGACTTTTACTCTTCCTTCCCCAGGTGGCTTTCCTAGATAGGGCTGCATATTCCACACGTATGACGTATTGTTATCGCATAAAACCCTAAATTTGATGCCGTAGCGAGCAGGTTTGTTTGGCATATATTGCCTAAACGGGCATCTGCCCCTGTTCATCCACAGTTACGTACCATTGCTTCTGGGTTGTAAAGCGTTGGCAAAATTTCAATCCGTATATTCCATACATCTCGAATGGCAGCAAATTTGTCCCGAATTCTTGTTTCATTTCTTTTTTCTTTATCGTCAAATCTAATGATTCCTTCTTGAATACTCTGCTTGTCACTGCACACTACAGAATACGACTAACGACAATGAAAGGGTATATCATGTTTTCTTTTCCGAGACGTCTGCGAGCAAACGGAATTCATTCCGTAACTCAAGATAATCTAAAATGCGACAATAAGTTTCTCCACTCCGTAGACAAATAAATACATTTCCTAAAAAGATATTGCAACATTGTCGCTTCGCTTCGTAATCACCACTGTGAAATACGATCAAATTTCTGTTATGGGACGCTAAAGGACAAAAAAGACCCGAACACCTTATGCGTGCACTTTTATGATTCTCAAAAACTATAATACATTTTTATTGCATACATACTAAATATGAAAGGTAATTTTGATAAAATCAAAGTCAAGAAATTCCCTGTTGCTAAACCCAAACCGAATTGTTTAGGATAAATTTAAAAACTACGTTGGGTCAAAAAGGACCCGAACGACGCAGCAGGGTTAAATGAAGCCCCCCCCCCCCCCGACATTTTCAAACTTTTCTAAAAAACGGCTCCAAATTTTTTCTTTAAATTTCTTGTATGAATAGAGTAAAATACACTTAACATGGCATAGGTCCGATTTTCACGGATAACTCTGAATTTTCGAAAATTGTGAAAGTTTGAATTTTTTCGGCGTCTTTCTCCAACTACAAAATTGAAGATAGAGATTTTTTTCTTCAAATAAAATTTGTTCTGCATATTGAGTTCTTTCATAAAGGTCATGTAAATGTTTTTCAAAATTTTATTAGTTTTCGTGCAATATTGCGTGCAATATGTGCAATTTTAAAAAATGACAAAAACAAGATTTTCTCAAAAACGGCTCCAAATTTTTTCTTTAAACTTTTGGTAGGGTACTAACGTAGTTTTCCTCAACCAGGTGTCTCCCACCAGCGGGGCATCGCCCCAGCCGGGACAAGTTGTAAGCTCCCGACCGATCTCCCGGCATGTGTGTTAGTGTAGTGCATGTTAGTGTAGTGTGTGTGTGTAAGAGGAGAGGATAGGACAAGGAGAAATCACGGAAAACTACCGATCAGAGCAGCCGGCCGCCAGAATTCTCCTCGAGACAGCGACTGAATTCGTCCTAGCTGACAAGCTAGTGTCGAAAATTCTGCCGCCGTCGAGACTCAACCCTAGGACCTCCCGGTCAGAAGCACTGCAGTGACATCAGTTGATGCACTCTCGGGAGAGGTGGCTCAGTGAACTTGAACAGGGACGGTTCAAGTTCGGAGTGCTCCATTTTCACCAATTTCTTCAGCAGTCTCGGCGTGCTGACATTTTCCCAGCCCTAGAACACGCAGCGCCACCCTTCAGCCTACATACCCCCCTCCCCCTCCCCACCCCCCGCGGCTGTCTGGTGTCTGGGCCACATGTCCGGGTTACAGACTGCGCCCTCCAGCAGGTTTTTCCGGCCCGCAACCACTCACCTTCTTTAAACAGCTCTGCAGACGCCATATGAACCTTGAGAGTTTAATACGAGCGCTGTAAGTGTGGAGCAACTGATTCAAAATAGTACACGAGGTAGGCAGTGGCGGATGTATGTAATTTGACACCCTAGACAAATATTTTTGCCCCCCCCCCGGTTAATTTCATGAAATCTGATTTTAATGTTACAAGGCAGAAAATATATAATTATCATTACAAATAAATTATATTGTAGTTTAATTTAAAATTGGTTTCAATCACACAATAATGTATCATAATGTAACATAATTGCTTTAGTCGACCTGTTTGGTTTGCAAATTTGTTGATAATATCACAATATATTTGAAGTAAAATGTATTTTTCTATGCTAAAATGGAAAGTGAATTTATTGTTTTCTGCTCATTGTTGATCTTAAGTCGTTTTTGACACGCTTCTAAACCGAAAAATATCTTTCAGCTGAACAATTTGAAATAAATGTACACATATACAAAAGACGATATCAACATTCGGAAATAATATGTAAAGGTCAGTATTTCGAAGACACTGGAACTAATCCTACGGCGAATTTCTCCCGATTGAGTTATGATCTCAACAAAAAATAATAAAATAGGTCAAAAATAAATAAATAAATAAATAAATAATTAAAGATCGTGCATGGATTCATGGAAATTTTTACAAAATTAAAATACGAGGTAAATGTTATCTTGCTGCAATACTAGCAGGCGTTAAGTAGTAATCGTAAACGAATTTTCTGCTCAGCGAGTACGTTTAAGAGTTTTGCGAATAGGTTTAAGTGACACTATAATTTGTATTACTGAACACAAAGTCACTTTTTTGTTTGCACGTTTCCCGGGACTTCAAAAATGTAATAATATAAAATCTTGCTTCAAATTTTTTTAAGGTAGGTTAATGTATGCATTCAGCATAAATACCCTAATAACAAATAATATCGTGAGGAGGAGGGTCAATGAAAACAGTGGGAGCCTCTCTTTTGCCTGGGGCCCCACTGAGTATCAGAGTGTGAACACTATCCTCGTAAGTGTCGTGCATGTTTTTCGTCGTCATATTTCCTAGCTGGATGGTGAGATCCGGTGCTGACCTATCTGTCGGTTTGCGTAATTTGTCTTGAACCAGGCACCATCCCAGCCGGGACAAGCAAACCCGCCCCCGACTGGTCTCTTGACATGTGTGGTAGAGCAGTGCATGAAAGTACGGTTATCCGTCCACACACTGCAAGGAATAAACTACAGTGTAATTCGGGTCGGCCATATAATGCGGGGCGTGGATAACTTTGGAGTTTTTGATGGAGACGAATAGTAGTGGTAGAGTAATAAAAGTGTGTGCAAGTAAGAGGTGAGGATAGGACAAGGAAGGGGAAGGAAAGATCGCGCATGGTCCCTGGTTCGTTTGTTAGGGTACTACTTCAGCATTCACCCGGTGTTGATCGGAGAAACCACGAACTAGCAATCTCAGCAGCTGGCCACGAGAATTTTCCTCCACACCGCAACTCGACCTAGCCATGTAGCTAGTGTCGAAAATCCTTCCAACACGACCCGAACCCTAGGACCTTTAGGTTAAAGGAACTGCAGCGATATTAGTTAATGTCCTGAGGCCACCTAAGCCTATTTTTGGCTTAGGATCTCTTCAATCTCGGAGCGTTCATTGTCAAAGCTGAAAATAAATTAACAAAATACAAATTTAAATTACAAAGTTGCATACAAAACATGACAAGTATTTTATTCCGTTAGTGACTACGGCAGATACGTAAGCAAACTGAATCGAACATACCGTACAGTATCTGGGCGGAAAGCAAAATTCTACGGTTTTCCATCCACAAGTTGCAAGGAACAAACTACAGTAGAGCTCTCGTGTAATTCGGGTTGGCCATATATTGCGGATCGTGGATAACTTTAGGTTTTTGATGGAGACGAACAGAAGATTCTAAAAGATTTCTTTTAAGATTGTAAAATTGTCAATTTATGCTGAAGTTACCACATAATAAACGGAACAGGGAAATAGGGGAAGGAAATAAAACTAGTCTCACCACAATAGCACATACGTTCTCGCATCGTTTCTAAATTTGCAATTTGCAAGGGAGTTCAACGAAAATAAGACCCATTTTTTATGCCTTCCTTATTCTTTCAATGGAAAAAATTTAAAGAAAATAATTGAAGCTGTTTTTGAGAAAATATTTCTTTTTGGAAATTAAATAAATTTCAAGCGCAAATTAGGCTAAAACTACTAGTTTTTTTTAAGTACATGACCTTTTCTAAAGAGCTGATCTTATGGAACAGATTTTGTCTCAGGCAAAAATTTCTATCTTTAATTTTGTAGTTTTATTATGTTAACTTTTTATAATTTTCGAAAAAACGGAGAATTCGCCCGAAGTAGGTCTAGCGCCATGTTTTACAAATAAGGAGGAAATTTAAAGAAAAAATTGGAGCGATTTTTGAGAAAAAATTGTCAACAAAATTAAAAATACCTGAAGGGCAGTTAATTACATAAACAATATAATTTCATGTAAATAAAATAATAATGGTAAAAAGTTATGGAAAAACAATAATATATTAATATTAATATAAAAATAATAATACAATAATAATAATAATATAAAAATAATAATAATATTAAATAACTATTACAAATTATTAAGTTACACGAAGAAAAATATAGGAAACGTCTACGAGTGTAATCTAAATCCTCACTGAATGTTTACACAATTAAGACCGCACTCTACTGGCACTGCATTGTCCTTCACTTTACTGCATTTTATGTCACTTAACTTTAAATGTTATAATACTTAAAATATTTTCTTTATTATTTCTCAGTTCCACACTGCATCACACCTCACTTCACAATATGACACTTATACATCGCTTTACAACTTACTATTCTAATTAAGACCCTCATTTACTTACCAATATCCTAAATTAATATCCTAAACGATTGGACGCTTGGAAAAAAGGATTCCGTTTTCTTTCGATTTGTGAAAGAAAATTTCCCGACATCCATTCACTGCGGTCTTGAATTTATTTTGTGCTTTTGATCCCTTCTACTGATGTCCATATGTAGGAATTCTTAGCCGCCGATTAATTTCTTTCCAAGCTGGATGACCGCTATAAACTTTATACAATGCGCAGTCTTGCCATCGATCGCCTGTTTTCGAGAAAATCCCAGCCTGCTATTTTCTTGTCCCTGACTGTAAATTCAGCTGCCCTACGCTGAATCTTTTTTTTATACTGCGTAATTTGGTGCGGATCCCATAATCTTTACTGTTTCTTAAGACGCATTACAAAGTGAAGAAATTTCCAGGCTTTCCCTACAACAAAATCTAAGTGACTTTTCCCGCTTAATTTACTGAGAAATAAATTCCTAGGTACTTGCTAGAAGGAAGTCTCGGAATACTGTCATTATTTAAACGATAATTTGTTTGGCTGCAAATATGACCCCTGATAAAAGTGACGGATTTGCTTTTAGAGGTGTTTATGGTCATGCCATTATTTTCCGGCCAACGCATCAAGATCCCGTTGCAGCATTTCTACATCATCTTTCGAATTCAAAATGCGATTTAGTATTATGCAATCATCTGCAAATCATTGGAAAACGCTAGACATAGAAGAGGTCCAATGACACTCCCCTGAAGCATTCCTGACGTACCGCTTGCTCCGGAAGGTAACTCTTGCCCATTTCAGACTTTCTGTTTCTCGCAGAAACTCGCTAATACAGGCCACCACCCTGGGGTCGATGTCCGAATTAATTAATTTATGTATAAGTCGATGGTGTGGAACAACATCGAACTCTTTGGCAAAATCTATAACTACTGCGTCTACTCTCCCGCCCATGTCAATTTCATCTGCTAGATCCTGAAATAGCGTGACTACCTGACTTTTGCATGAGTAACCATTCCTAAACCCATGTTGGCCATGATGGAGACATTTTTTTGATTTCCCATTCTTGCTTAATATAACTCGTCACTAGTTTGCAGACCTCTGACGTAAGACTTGAAAACCTATAATTACACAATATAGTTTTGTCACCTATTTTAAAAATTGGAACGACAAAAACTAATTTCCGATCTTCAGGTTCTTTGAATTGTTCATGAACACGTGAAATATTCTACTTAGGTACGATAAATTTGCCTCACCTGCTACCTTAATTATATGCGTAGAAATGTCGTCTAGACCCTTGGACTTAATATTTTTCATAGATTTCACTTTATTCCGAAGAACGTTTACTTCAATACTAAATTGATTTGTAATCGAAGACCTTGGAATTAATGGATGTTTCGTATTTATTTTGAAAACCGAACTGAAATTCTGATTAAATGCATTAGCTATACCCGATCGTTTAAGATGAGCGTGTTTCCATTTTCACACGTGGGATATCCTCTTTTTAATTTCCCCTTCTTCTACGAACATATTTATAAAATCTTGCCCAGTTATTTCCCTTCCCGTCTAGAATATTTTTTAAATACGCCTCCTAAGCAATTTTCTTTTCTCCCTCGAATTCTTTTGACCGATTTCGAAAAATATTCAAATGCTCGATACTGCGTTTTCTGCTCTTGAATGCCTTTCTCGTTATACTCTTCATTCGCCTAATATTTGCATTGTAGTATTTTGAATCCGGATTATTTTTTTAGAATTTGCATAAACAAACTTTTGCAAAGCTTCGTCTACAATATTTTTGAACGCGCCCCATATTTCTTCCATACCTTCCTCTGTTCTCAGAAAGCGGTTGCATTGTTCCTTAAAAAACCTTGAAGCCTGTCTATAATTGCTTTCTTGTACGACAAACTTTCGTTCCTACAGTAATACCTTTCTTTGAAATATTTTCCCCCAAGTCAAGAATAACAGCTTTGTGATCGCTAATGTCCTCAACAACTTAACAAGATATGAAAGAAGTTCTTTTGACCTAATTAGGTAAACATCCAAAATCGCGTTCGGCCGTGCCACGCTCGGTACTACCTGAGCTAATCCGCTGCCGCACGCAGTTTGCTGGTAAGTATCTGGACTTTCTCGTCGCTCACAGCTCCCTCTCAGCATGCTCTACGAATAGAGTCGCCTCCAATAACAATAGGATGACCATTTTCGTTTCCCGTTCTCTGTAAGATGTTCTCTAAAATTGCGAAGCCGTCGCTTGGAAGCCTATTGCGTGCAATACTTTCTAATACGGTTCCTGAAGTATAAATTTCTATTCCCATCATTTCAAACTCTGTACTGACCCAATCTAATCTAATATTCATAACTTCTGTGACGCCAATAAAGACCCCACCCTTCTAAAGATCTTATAATGAGAATGCAAAATTTCAGAGGATCTGATTTGTTCACTTAGCCACAACTCAGTCCCTATCACTATGACGGGATTATAGGCATTAGCTAGATTCCAAAACTTCATTTCTTGATTGATTACACTACGAAAGTTCACTTGCAATACCCTGATGAACCCTTTCCTCATCTGAACACGTACTTCAGATGATACGTCTCTCAAAGCCGTCGCCTCTGCCGCCATCGCCGCATCCGATTATTCAGCCTAGAGTTCATTCAATCGAGATAGTAAAATGTTAGAGGTCTAGACAACACTTGTTTATTAATTCGTCGCGAAGCTTCAGTAAAACCTTAGATGTTTGTCAATTGTTTATTAACTTGGACAAACCGCGGCCGCTAGAAAACACTTGTTTATTAATTCTTCGCGAAGCTTCAGTAAAACCTTAGATGTTTGTCAATTGTTCATTAACTCGGACAAACCGCGGCCGCTAGACAACACTTGTTTATTAATTCTTCGCGAAGCTTCAGTAAAATCTTAGATGTTTGTCTAGCCAATTGTTCATTAATCTGGACAAACCACGGTCCCTAGAGAACACTTGTTTATTAATTCTTCGCGAAGCTTCAGTAAAACCTTAGATGTTTGTCAATTGTTTATTAACTTGGACAACCCGCGGCCGCTAGACAACACTTGTTTATTAATTCTTCGCGAAGCTTCAGTAAAATCTTAGAAGTTTGTCTAGCCAATTGTTCATTAATTTGGACGAACCACGGTCGCTAGAGAACACTTGTTTATTAATTCTTCGCGAAGTTTCAGTAAAACCTTAGATGTTTGTCAATTGTTTATTAACTTGGACAAACCGCGGCCGCTAGAAAACACTTGTTTATTAATTCTTGGCGAAGCACCATTTCTAATTCTTGGCGAAGCTTCAGTAAAATCTTAGATGTTTGTCTCGTCAATTGTTCATTAACTCGGACAAACCGCGGTCGCTCTCAATTCGCGCGTGGACGTCGCGTCGCCGCCAACGGCCGCAGGGCGCCTGCGCGGAGGAGCAGTTTTTGCCCGCGTCTGCGTGACAATGGAACCCGCCTCCCTTTGTCGCGCGGCCCTCGCCCTTCGCCCTGCGCCCAGCGCCCTTGCCTCCGCGGAGCCGCGAAGGGCGACCCTGCCTTCGGCGGCCGGCCGACGCCAGGGCGCAAGGGTGGAAGGGGACGGGGAGAGATAGAACCGGTCGCCCGTAGGCCGCTCTCGCGGAAGAGGCGGTGGAGGTGGAGGAGTCGGAGGTGGTGAAGGCGGAGAGCGGGTCGAGGAGATGGGGGCGGGGTGGTGATGGGGGGGGGCGGCGACTGGGAGATGGCCGTGGAGGTGGAGATGGAGACGGTCTCGGAGGTGGTGGAGGCGGAGTCTGGGTGAAGGAGGTGGGGTCGAGGAGATGGGGGGCGGAGGTGGTGGAGGAAGGAGGCGGAGGTGATGGAGGGGGGCGGCGACCGAGAGATGGCCATGTAGGTGGAGATGGTCTCGGAGGTGGTGGAGGCGGAGTCTGGGTGGTGGAGGCGGAGTCTGGGTGGTGGAGGCGGTGTCTGGGTGGTATAGGTTGAGTCTGGGTGGTGGAGGCGGGGAAGAGGGAGTAGGGGTGGCGGAGGTGGTGGTGGGAGTCGGAGGAGGTGATGGGGGGCGGCGACTGGGAGATGGTGGTGAAGATGGAGGCGATGGTGGTCTAGACGGTGAGGGTGGAGGCGAATGTTGTGCATTGATTGATGGATAGATTGATAGATTGATTAGTGATTCCACGCGCATCAACTGCGAAGGTCATTAGTCTCGTGAATGTACTGCACGTTTTTCCTCGAGAAGTGGCGGTGATCTTGCTCCGCTGGATGGTAAGGTCCGGCGCCGACCAATCCAACGATACTGGTTTTCCGCAACCAGGTATCTCCCACCAGCGGGCCACCGCACCATCTCGAAGCTTCCGTCCGGTTTCCCGGCATGTGTGGTATTGTAGTGCATGTTGAGTATAAGTGTGTGTAAGTCAGGGGGTGAGGATAGAACAAGGAAGAGGAAGAAAAGATCGCGCGCGGTCCGTGGCCCGTTTGTTATGGTAGTGCTCCGGCATTCGCCTGATGTTGACCGGAGAAACCACGGAAAACCACCGATCAGAGCAACCGGCCGGTAGAATTCTCCTCCACGCAACGACTGAACTCGACCTTGCTATGTAGCTAGTGTCGAAATTCCTGCCACCGTCGGGTCTTGAAACAAGGAACTCCCCACCACAGGCACTTGCTGCCCTGAGCCACCTCGCCCTGTCCATGTGGTGGACGCGTGAACAGGAGACAGGCGACGATGGAGACGATGGTGGTGATGAAGGTGGAGACGGCGGTGGTGGAGGTGGAGGTAGTGGGGGAGACGGTGGTGCGGGCGGTGGGAGGGGAGGCGGCTGTGGTGGAGGTGGGACAGGTGAATACAGGAGCGAAGGCGGTGGTGGTGACAGTAATGAAGGAGGTGATGGAGGCGGAGTCGGGTGGCGGAGGAGGTGAACATGGAGACATTGGAAGGGGAGGCGGATGTGGTGGAGGAGGTGGAGCTGCCGGCGGAGATGGTAGATGCGAATACGGTAGTGGAGGTGGTGGTTGGAGGCAGTTGTAGTGAAGACAGTGGCGATGACAGATGGGTTTCGGGGGATGATGGTAATGAAAGAGTAAAATGGTGGTAAAATTAGTGGAGAGTGTGTCAATGCTATTAATTACGAGGCGGAATTTCATGACCTAAAACATCGCCAAAAATGATCAATGAAGTGCTCATAAAATGTTTTAACAATGCCATAAAACCCAAGAAAAATGATGTAAAAAATGTATTCAAAACCAGTTTGGATGAATATTTCAAGCTGTTGGATACGTTACTGATGTATGTAATCGAGACTTCTTCCATTAATTCAAGTGAACTCAGGTTACAAACTTGGTTTGGACTGTTCTTTACCAGGAAATCTCGATCTTTAGTTATCCCGAAATCGGCAGAATTGACAATGGCGCTCGAAGGCGACATAGGAACCTTAGATTACGTACTCACAACGGCTGTCATTACAATTTCTGAGCGATGAAATCGAATAGGCTATTCAGGAATTCTGTAGAGAACATTTGTTGCATCTCGTGGATATTATTTGAAAGGAGTACCATTAAAATGATATTAAAATTGATGAAATCAGCAAAAAATGCATTAAAATGACAGAAAAAGGTAAAAAAATGGCTTATTAGTAGAAATCGACAAAAATAAAAAATAAAACAAGTAAAAAACAAACCAAAAAAAAATGCATAAAAATGGGTAATTCCGTTTTGTCAGAACATGAAATTAATTTCTATTTTAAACGGCACTGGTTTCAAGGGAAAAGATAACAAATGACTTTTCATTAAAATCTGCCCCTACTGATAATGGTTGTGGCGACGATGGCTGAGGTGACGACGTTGGCGGAGATGGTGGTGGTGAAGACGGAGGATTTTGAAGGAGGTAGCGGAGGCAGTGTCGATGGTCGTGGGGGGGGGTGAGACTCAGCGGTGGTGGCGGTGGCAGTGCCAGAGGTGGTGGAAGCGAAGACGGTGGTGGAGATGGTGATGGCCGTAGGGGCGGCAGCGGTGGTAGTAGTGCTGGTGACGATGGCGGTGTAGGTGGTAGGCATGCCAAAGCATGGTAGGATGTATGGAGGAGAATGAGTAGTTAAATGAACTTTTGATTGATTGATTGATTATTTAGTGTTTCCAGGAGCATTAACTACTTTGATAATATGTAAAATCATGTAAAATACCCACTCGGTATTTTCGATGAGAGAAATATTCCAAATGTCAAATTAAAGAAATGAACGAAGTTTCTCGGTATTGGGTGGTCTAAAAACCTATATGAGATCAACTACGTTGCAAGATTGCTCAACAGTATTGCGATTCTACCTGTATATAGCGACATAACCGACAACATCGATTTAAAAAAAATTGTTAACTGAGTTTATCTGAAAAAAAAAGGAAAGACAGCTCTAGTTTTCATTGGAAAAATGAACTCTGCTGAAGTTACTTTAAACAAATGTAATAACAATTTAATTACAATTTAATGAAAAAATGACAATTTTAAACAATTGTTTTGAATGTTTCCCTCCTTATACATCTTCAGTGGGAGAAGGAGGAGGGGGAGCTCCCCCACATGGGTCAAGTACCCACTCGGACTTATCACGAACCGCCTCCCGTGCCCATAATTATAGTGCAATTTATATTCCGGGATGTGGGAGTGTTCCCCCCTCACAGGAATGGCGCTGACCTATATGTAGGCACTATGCTCCCGACTGGATACCAGACACGCGTGATAACGAAGCCATAAGCACGTGTAAGAGTAAGTGTGCTTGTAAGGAAAACTCTGACCGAGAGGTCCTAGGTTCGACCCCCGACGGCGGCACGATTTTCGACACTAGCTTGTCAGGTAGGTCAAATTTAGTCGCGGTGTGGAAGAGAATTCTATCGGCCGGCGGCTCTGATCAGTAGTTTTCTGTGGTTTCTCCGATCAACACCAGATGAATGGCCGAAGCAGTGCCCTAACAAACGGGCCAAGGACCGCGCGCGATCTTTCCTACCTCTTCCTTGTCCTATCCTCACCCCTTACACACACACACACACACACTAACATGATCTGCACCACCACACATGCCTGGAGACCTATCGGAGGCTTAGAGCGTGTACAGGCTGGTGCGATGCCCCGCTGGTAGGAGATCCCTGGTGGAGGAAAATAGTCGCAAGCCGACGGTAGGACCGCACCGGATCTCCCCATCCAGCGGAGAAAAGATCACCGCCACCTCCAGATGAAAAATGCACCACACTTACGGGACTAATAACGTCCATAGTTGACACGCCTAGAATCCCAAGCAATCAATCAATCAATCAACATGTAAGGAGAAGAAGGGAAAGGAAAGCTCCCCTACGGTCAGTGGTCTCCAGACAGGGGTAGAATTCGATCTGTGTAGTTAGTGTTCACCACCGCTAGTAATCCACCACTTACCGAGCGAAGTGGCTCAGCATGCAGCGCGCTGACTTCGCATTCGGGAGGTCCGGGTTCGATCCCCGGGCGGGCCAACCTGACCGAGGTTTTCGTGGTTTCCCTTGGTCACAAGGCGAATGCTGGGATGGTTCAAAAACTCCACGATCACCTTTCACCTTCCATCATCATCCCATCCCCTCCTAATTCATTAATAATAATAATAATAGTAATAATAATAATTCACCGCGGGGACAAAGTTGCTCGCGTCCGTGGTCTACCACACGTGTCCCCTGGGTAACGCTAAATGTGCAACAGTGATTCGCCACCTACGCGCGTGACCACTGTGGGTCACATCTCAGCGCGTCACGAAATGGCTAACATGACAAGGGTGGGCGTTGGCTAACAAACAAACAAACAAACAAACAAATAGTAATCCACCACCTTCGGGACTCCAACAGGAGTTCCGGGCAGCGACGCTACAGAGGTAACGGCATTGCTGCCATTAACCCTTCTCAGTCGGTGTGGCTGTGGGTACCTCGCAGATTCAGGCGGAAGTGGTGGTAGGGGAAATGGAAACGGTGGTTTATTATTATTATTATTATTATTATTATTATTATTATTATTATTATTATTATTATTCCACTACATCACGACTAAAGATGTTATGAGTCGGCTCAAAACAAAATCTACTCCAGGTTGCAACCAGCTATCTAAGGAGTAGATCTAGGGACTGTCGGTGCCTCTACAATACTTTGCGCAAAATGTGGGCTGTTCCAAATAAAGCAATTTCTTGCACTTCCCAGTCTTTAGAATTACCTGGGAGTTTAGACAAGTTTTTACACAAATTTTGCGGGACAAATCCCAGAGTTCCGATAACTATCGGGACGATCTGTGCTTTTACGCCCCACATTCGGCTGATCTCGATTTCCAAACTCTTGTATTTAAGACGTTTCTCTGCCGCTTTGATAACGACGTTTTGATCACAAGGTACAGCAACATCGACAAGTAAACACGATTTTTCTCCAAATCCCGGATAACTATATCCAGTTTGTTTGCCGCTATCGTGCGATCAGTTTGAATTTGTTGGTCGTACAATATCGTACACAATCCAACAGATGTCACCGGTTTCGGTGAGTGTTTGTACCACTTGGGGCATGTGTTCGGAAGTGCCAGTGGAGTTCTGCCAGTGGAGGTAGCTACACACCTTGTCATGCCTTTTCAGTAATTCGGTGTTTGCTAGGACTGGAGAAGCTGAGACAATGTGATCAACGGTTTCTACGTGTTCCTGGCAAATGCGGCATTTACCATCTTGGGAAATTTTGAGAACCGCTTTATCATAATGTCGTATTCTCAAGGCCTGATCTTGGGCAGCTATTACAAGTGCTTCCGATTCTGACTTCATTCTTCCCCTTTTGATCCACATAAATTGTTGATCTTTATTCATTTATTATTATTATTATTATTATTATTATTATTATTATTATTATTATTATTACATACAAATCGGCCATTTCTGATCACGCTACACGGGTGCCCGGTAAACGCGCGGAACCGAGGGGCCCCGGCCCACTGCCTCCGATACTTCTGAAAAATATTTTTTAATACTAATTTTTCAAAAAAAAAGTGATTTATGATTAAAGTAAACGCAAAAATTTGGCATAAGAAAGTGATGTTTCGCGCATCATTAGATAATATTTATAATATTAAATGTTGCTAGTTGATGCGAGAATGTCACTCAGTGATGAATTCAGTTTTGTAACCGAACCTGTCTTTAAATTGGGTGAAGGGGAGATCGGTGAAAGTGAGATTAAGGGGCCCCCAAATTAAGGCCCAAGGGCCCCCACAGCTGTTAAAACGGCCCTGCACGATTAACGTGTGTAACTATTAGGATCAGCTTTTCTGTTGTATCCCTCGGCAAAACAAGGTTGTTACGCCTTGTATTGTGAATTATGAGGTGATAGGATGGTGATGAAGGATGAAGGGTCAATCACAAATACGACCATAACTACGCAGGACTTGAAACTGCAGCCTCCTCGGTGCAGGCGACGGCTGCCGCAACCGTCTATGCCACGATTATTATTATTATTATTATTATTATTATTATTATTATTATTATTATTATTATTATTATTGTTGTTTTTATCATTGCAATGATAGGCCTATGTTGTGTACTCTGCTCGAGGGCAAATGCAGGCTGATTGTAGTACAATCTTGACTGATGCGTCAGACTTTGCTGTAAATGAAGGAAGGTATATGCGTCACCATCCAACTCAATCCTCACAGCGAAGAATGAGTCACCACAGACCGTAGTCCACTCACATTTAACTGAGGAATGCGTACTGTTCAGGTAGTGCAATTGTCTACTAATCGGACTAAGCCTTACCTACGGTTTACTTCGTGCACGACAGATGGTCATTTGTTTGAGATTTTTTTAGTAAAAGCAACGAGTAACTCATATCTATTTTTGTCATTGCTGTATTAATTATTTTTAGAGATATACGGCGGAAGAAGTAATCTTTTACGTACCACCCTTGCATTAAAAACTAATTTTTGCCTGAAAAACTCAAAGATAAGCAGTTTCTAAACACATTGTACAGACATTTTTATATAGTATTTCAGTAAAAATAAAAAAAAGATACATGGATTCTGGCTACACCATGTGCTAGAGGATTTTCCCCTATTTTTAGGAACAGAATGTATCTACTTCTTCGTTACCAGAGCCCGGCAATAAGAGTTTTTCGTCGTTTTTCGGCGCACGATTACAAAATTATTTTCTTACGAAGAAATTCGTAACACGAAAAAGTAAAAATTGTCAAAAAAAATTAAGTGCTCGGTGAAAACGGTGTAATCTTGATTAACCTCCCTGAAAACGTTTAATTTCTTTCGAGTTTTGACATGATCGTTCTTTTAGAGTTTTTAAATAGAATTCATTTTCAGCATGAAACATATTTCTAAAACGTGAGAGAGATCGAAACATCTCAATCTTGACAAAATAATGTCTATACGAATATTGTTTGTTTGTTAGCATGTTTGTGCACAGTTTGATTCGTTCGATCTCCCTAATGTGAGGTGAACTTGCTGAGAATTTCCGATTTGGCACCCCAGATTATCACAGCGTTACTTGTAAATGTTGACTGTTTAACGCCAGGAAATGCCACAACAATGGTCTCAGTAAACAGTATCCACTAATCAAGAGACTCCTATCTAAGCCAAAAGTCTTGATAGATTAACAGTTCGATTTGACTAGGGTGGGAATTATCGGATGATTTAATTTTGCGGATGACTAGGAAAACTCGGCAGACATTTTGCCTTTCATCTCCCTCTTTCCCCTTTCTCACTGTCTCTCGCTCACTCTGTCCCTGTCTGCCTCTGCCGCTCTCTGTCCTTCTCATTCACTTTTAACTGCAGATTCTGTACATCTCTGAGCAGGTGAAGTAATATCGGGAAGCGCCGGACCAGCAAAAATTTAATAGAATGTTCAAAATGGTTTCATCCTGTATATTACGGTGTGAGAAACGTCTGGTTGAGGTTGGTTTGTTGAGAAACGTTTGGTCACAATTTTAGTTTTTGAGGCCATATAACGCGTTGTTCAGGAGTTATTTAATGGGGGCTAAGGCACCCCAAATATACTAAACTCATATTAACTCCAACATTCTCTACGTTCACATGCAAGAGCAAGCACCACTTCATGAAAAGTACACCGCCGTCTGTGACTGTGTGGTCTCAAGTTTCAGAAAAGCCACACCATTTCCGGTTCACGAATCGCACACGCCAGATAAAGTCCCGCCACAAGTGAGGCCTCATTTGCATACGAAACTTAAACGTAAAGGTATCGTTGCCGCAAAACGGGGAAATGAGTTATTAAGCGAGACCATTCACAACGCTCTGTCGTAACTATAGACGTAAATCAAAATTAAAGGGTTTCACAAACCCCAAGCTTCTGTGTATACGTTTATGTGAGAATTCTATCGAAACTTCATTATTGTAACTTCATTATTTGTAACTTCATTATTTGTATTTCATGTAACTTCATTATTTGTGCACGTCTTCTGAATTTCAGTGGGAAATATAGTTATTGAAATTATTGTTTTCCATATTGTTGCGGCAATAAAGTATTATTCTTTCATGAAGAACATGATGAGGGTTAAGGACACAAATTCATGGCTAATTTGCCTTTGAAAATATATTAAATTGTACAGGAGCGAATATTTTTGTCAACAAAACTTGAAAAAACCGCTCTTTTTTCTGTATTCAAAATTCGAGTAGAATATGGTTTAGGATGGAGATCACAGAATTATGAAAACGTGCACAAATTTCACTTCTCCCCTTAGCTCGTCACACACAGTTTTAAACTGTTTTTGACGTAAATAAATAAAAAATCAAAAATCAATCATTGAGCAGCAGGACAACATCAAATGCACAACAAAATGCTTCAGAAGGGAATGTGTTAAGGTAGTTGCCTGTGGTAATGCATATGTCATTATATGTCATTATATGTCATTACTAGTCATTACATATTGTTTGTGGTAATGTCATTTCATTCTTGTTATGTGGTGAGCTAATTTGCGAACGGTTTTGGGTCGAGTAGTGAATTCAAGAACTTGAGCCATTTTTCTTGCGCCTTTAACTTTGCACGGCAAGTAAAATAATGTTTGATTCAAGAGAATCCTTGTTAATAAAATAAAGGAAATGCGAGCACGAATATTGTTACCCGCATATCCGAAAGGCTTAAATCGATAGGAAGGCCAAAGAAAAAGCTAGAAATGTATCGATAAACTTCAATTCTAATTGGTTCCAGTGCAACTTACGTTCGTCACTCTGAAGCTCGTGAAATGTTAAAAGCTAAGTTTACAGCATAACGTTACGGTTAAGTTCGCATTGTGAACGAGGCCTGAAGGAAGAATTTGCATACCTCCTGACCCGGAGAACCGTTGTCCTGGATTCGATTGGCGCTATGGGAACCGAAGAAGAACCCAGCATCCCTTTTGCACCACTTTTCTTCGCATACCTGCAGAACGTGACGGGAGGCGCGCGAGCAAAAAAAAAAAAAATCTTATTTCGCAGCGATCCGGCCTCTCGGGTCCGGGTGCAGGTTACACGCAAACAGCTGCTAGGCGGCAGGGGGAGGGGGGAGTAGGGGAGTAGGGGGAACTCGACCGCGTGAGAGAGAACGTGAGTGCTCGTGCGTTACGGGGAGCAGACCGGGGCTGGTTTGCTCCTGCGTGTTACGTCTTCCGCACATCCCTGCCCTCTCTGCGAGGAGCGGTGACGGTGAGAGTTGAAGAGCAGGAATTTGTTTTGGAAATAAAAAAAAACGAAAATTCGTACTTCGTAATGGTTAGAGGTGGTAGATTTTAGCAGTTGCTAAAAATGTGAAATATTACCGAACAATTATTGTGTCTTTGACGGTGGGTGCAGTGTATTTCTGAAGGTTTTCAATCTTCGATAAAATGCGAAATCGATCAGAAAATGCGAAATCATGTACAAAGTGCGAAATGGTCGTGAGCTCGCGAAAGAATTGCTAAATTGCATTTTATTGTTTCTTTCGTGTTCGCTAACTAGGGATACGACATCGACAAAAACACACATGAAAAGATATAATTTGACAGTGGCCAACAGTGCCGAAGCTGAATGATTTTTCAGCCAACATAATTTAATTGTTACTAACAGAAGAAATACGTATGTTAAAGGAAGCCAACATTGAAATATACTTTCAGTTAATTTTCCACTGGTGGTTATTTATATAAATTGATTTCATTTAACAAAATAATAACTAAAAGCACGTTTTAATTGAAAAAAATTGGAGCTGTTTTTTAAGAAATGTCGTTTAAGTGTTTCTGAAAATGAGCATTTTGAAGCTAGGTTTCTCCCAAAACGTTTGAGTTGTCTAGAAATTTCATAAAAATCATTTTATATCATTATATGTCCGTGATGTAAATATTGACGACGAGAGATAGTTAAAAAACTGTTTTGTGCAATGTTTGACCAAAAACAACAACAAAAGAATGAATCAAAGTAGCAATGATGTTACGTTATTCATTGCGTTTAGCATTATCCGTACAAAACATTTAAAGGAAAAATATGGAGACATTTTCGAGAAAACGGTATTCCTGCGTCATTTTGAGCTCATTTTCACAGAAAAGTTTTGATTTTTTGAGAAACTTTATAAGACTTCATTTAAAGCACTTGTACTTACAAATGCATAATGTATACAAATCACTAGCATTTAGCCCTATGTCGTTGTCGAAGGCGATGTCGTTGGTATTTAAATATGAATAGAAATGGTAGATGATACATTAACCAACTTCTTTTTTCGTAAACACAACACCTTTAATATCTACTCGTAATGAAACATTACGAGCTTAAACATTGCGATATTGCTTTTGAGCATACAAGTATGCACATTATTTATGTTCTATCCAACCCTTTTTTGTTTTGTTTTTGTTTTTGAGTGGTAATGGATAACATAATGTTACCATTATGTGAATGCACCGAACAGAATTTTTTCGACATCGTTTTTCATCAATCTATCAACATTGTAATCAAATAAATTTTCTTGCTAAAAATGTGGAGAGAGGGGGTGAAGCAGATGGAGGAGGAGGAGGACAAACAAAAAGTACACGAGGCGAAAAAAGAGAATGCGGAGAGGGAGTGGGTGGAAGAGAATCGAGGAGGAGGAGGAGGAGGAGAAGGAGGACGACGACGATGACAAGGAGAAGGATGGGTGTAGATTGGGAAGACGAAAAGGACGTGTGGACGAAGGGAGTGATGGGAGGCAGGGGAGGTAGGAGAAGGGGTGGCAAGGGGACGGAGTGAAGTACGCAGAGGAAGAGGATATAGAACGGATGTAGGGGGTGAAGGAGGAGGATGCGGAGAGGGAGGGAATGGAAGGGTGTGAAGGAGGAGGATAATAAAAGGAAGAAGCGGAGACGCAGGATGATGGAAGGAAGAAGCCGGGGAGGAGGCGAAGGGAGTCGGACGATGCGATGGAGAAGGCGGGGTGGGGGGTAGCGGGTTGATGAGGTGCAGGATGAGAAGGTGAGGAGGCAAATGGGGAGAGGGTTGGGGAGGCGTAATAGTTAGAGAGGCAGAGATGAAAGGACGAGGAGAAAAGGACGCAAAGAAATAGTCGGATGAGTCAGGAAAGAGGTCTCTCTGCAGTCAGACGCGGAGTAAGATACGTGGAAGGGAGAAAAGGAAGAGAAGATGGCGGAGAAGGGGGTAAGCAGCAGTAGCGACTGCGGCGGCAGCGATAGTTTTTAACTAGATTTTAACTAGTTTTTAACTAGATAGTGATTTTTATCTAAAGTATGCCTGAAAATATCTGTAAATAGTTAATACCGAAAGATGTATTTCATCTGAAAACCAATAAATATGTTTAAATAAAACCAGAGGTCAGTGGCAACGGCAGTGACAGCGGCGGTAGCAATGGCGATGGCGATGGCAGAGGCTGTGGCGGTGGCAGGGGGGGGGGAGAAGCGGAGTCTGTGGCCACCGAGGGGATCCCGAGGGGGCGCGCCAGGAAAAAGGGTTCTGCCCTTCGGCTTCTGCCCAGCAGGTGCGTGTGCTCCCTGCTCGCAGTGGTCGCGCTGGAAACCAGTGGGCACTATTGCTGCGTGCGAAAGCCGCAGCCACTGGATGCGATTTACAAAAGTTGTTTCACATTTTTTTGATTGATTAGTGATTCCGGATGCGTCAACTGTTAAGGACCGATAACTGGTGGCCGAGATCGCTAGAGCAGTAGTGTCGTAGCGAACTCGGACCCTTGGAGCGCGGGTTCGACTCCCGCCTCGGGCATGGTTGTATTTGTGTTCGTCCTTTCACCGGGAGAGGTGGCTCAGTGCATCAACTGGTGTCACTGGAGTCCCTCTGACCGGGAGGTCAGTCCCGATCCGGCGGCAGGATTTTCGACACTAGCTTGTCAGCTAGGTCGAATTCAGTCGCTGTCTGGAGGAGAATGCTAGCGGCCGGCTGCTCTGATCGGTAATTTTCCGTGGTTTCTCCAATCAACACCAGGCGAATGCCGGGGCAGTACCCTAACAAACGGGCCAAGGACCGCGCGCGATCTTTTTTTCCTCTTTCTCGTCCTATCCTCACTCCTTACACACACACACACTTACACAAACATGCGCTACACTACCACACATGCCGGGAGACCGATCGGGAGCTGAGAGCTTGTCCCGGCTGGGGCGGTGCCCCGCTAGTGGGAAATACCTGGCAAGGGGAAACCCCACTAGACGACGGAAGGTCGTCGCCGGATCTCGCCGTCCAGCGGGGAAAATATCACTGCTACCACCACCCGATGAAAAACACGCACTATACTTACGGGACTAATGACCTCTGTAGTTGACGCGTCAGGGATCACGAACAATCAATCAATCAGCTGCTTGCAAAACCCACAGTCACTTACTGCAATTTTCAAAAGTTGCTTCTCTGTGTGCACATATTTTTATTGATTGATTAATTAATTAGGGATTCCGGACGCGACAAGAGCTAAGGGCCGATCCCTGGTAGCCGAGATCTCTATGGCAGTAGTGTCGTAGCAAACTCGGACCCAAGGATCGCGGGTTCGGCTCCCGCCTCAGGCATGATTGTATTTGTGTTCGTCCTTTCATCCCTATCATCACCATATAATGTCATCTTCAGTAACATAACGTTAAGCCCAATAGTGGTCGTTAATGACCTTGATGTTGATGCGACCTTAAATATAAAAAAACATGCCAAGTTCATTAGTCCTGTAAACGTAGTGCATGTTTCATTGCTTGTGTGATCTTTCCCCTCCGGATGGCGACATCCGGCGCCGACCTATCGCGGCTAAATGGATTTCCCAACCGGGTATCTCCCACCAGCGGGACACTGCCCCAGCCGGGACAAGTTCTAAGTTCCCGACCGGTCTCCCGGCATGTGTGGTAGTGTAGTGCATGCCAGTGTACATGTGTGTAAATAAGAGGTAGGTTTGGACAAGGAATAGGAAGGAAAGATCGCGTGCGTTCCATGGCCTGTTCGTTAGGGTTCTGCTCCGGAATTCGCCTGGTATTGATCGGAGAAATCATGGAAGTCTATCGATCAGAGCAGCCGGCCGCTAGAATTCTCCTCTAGACTGCGACTGGACTCGACCTAATTATCTAGCCAGTGTCGAAAATACTGCCACCGTCGGGGCTCGAACTTTGGACCGCCCGGTCAGAGGCACTGCGGTGACATCAGTTGATGCTCTGAGCCACCTCTCCCGGTACGCACATTTTATTGAGCTGTCCTTATGCTTGAGGTGGGAGTAGAGCCGGGTGTATACTATTTGCTTATAAATACTAACAACTCAATTCTGTAGTTCGTGTATTAGTGCAAACTATTTTCTATATCTCGGGAACGCAAATGTCTATTTTCAAATGTTACTAACCGTACTTTGTTGGTACTATAATTCGTTATTCATCTATTTCGGGTTAAAAAGTGAGGAAGCTATTCCAAAGCTCAAAAAAAAAATGTACGCAGATTGTACTTCTACCCCATACGTCACGTACAGTTTTACTGTTCGTTGTCAAAATAAATCAGATCAAACGACAGTACCTTTTCTATCTAGGCGAATTAAATAACTTTCGCTGGATTAAGAATGTAATTATTTGCGCAGAGCTTACCACCAAAATAAGAGCACCTTTCACTACTGACTTACGAAGCACAAGCCGTCGTGGACAATGCATGGGCGAAAGACTTTTGTGCCTATTTAATTGGATTCTAGAGTATACTACCCAATAGTTTTGAATATGTTCTCCGTAATCTGTTTCAATAAATATATCACTCATGAAAAAATTTCCATTTATATTTAGAATTACATAATAATTTCTTTAACTTGTAATATTTTTTAAATTTATTTGGTTATAATAATAATGTTTTAGTTTGCGATTTAATAAAAAGGATTATTTCAGAAAATGTCGAAAATTTAAAATAATAAATATCAACGATTGGTCACACTACGCTAACACCCCTACCGCTATATAACGCAGCGTAACGCTGCCTCAACTTCCCCTCACTTCAGCGTTACGTAATTTGTGGACGACTCCTAAGTGGGCGTGTAAGCAAGGGGCGAGAATAGGACAAGGAAGCGGAAGGAAAGATCGCGCGCGATCCGAGGTTCGTTTGTTAGGATACTTCGGCATTCGCTTGTTATTGATCGCAGAAACCATGGAAAACTCCTGATCAGAGCAGCCGATAGAATTGTCCTCCAGACAGCGGCTGAAATAGACCTAACTATCGAGCTGTGCTCCGATTAAAATAAGTTGGTAATTGAAGGTAGGGAATAAAAAGGAGCGACGTTGACAGGTTGCGTACCACCGAGCACGTGTTCCGAGGACACGAAAATGAACTCTTCACATTAATACTTTTAAAAGTAACCAAATCATACACCCATATTGTGTGAAGTAACAGCTTCAGAAACACAACTGTCAATCACCAACTTATTTTAATCGGACCATAGTGTCGATAATACTGGCACCGTCGTGACTCGAATCTAGGACCTCCCGGTCAGAGGCAGTGAAATGACATTAGCTGATGCCCTGAGCTTCCTCAGCCGGTGTTTAAGTACTTGTTGAGTAAAAACACACACAGAGGAAGAAAAGTTTCAGTATGTCGCGCATTCCCACTACACTACCGGCAGCGTATAAGCGATTTTGACAGTACTCTCGCCACTTGCAGCAGTACGTCACATGACGTGCTCTGAAGCAATCAGGTTGAGACGATTTGTTTACTTTCTCACAACCAGAGTTCAGCGTTGCCGCTCATCTGACTCATGCAGTAGCGTAGGCGATAAGGCTCGGCAATGGCGAAGATTATGAACATGATATGAAAACGCATGATCGTCTGTCGGTAAAAGGTAATGCTTTGAGATTTCATTTATCTGTTATGTTGGTGGTGCCATATCGTCATGCTTATTAGTATACTTCGTAACTCCAGATTGGACAGTTTTGTATTGGAAAGAATAAACACAACCGGGAAACAAAATATTAGTTTCCTTTCTCGTTTAATTTATAAATACTGTGAAACTCAATTATTTAAGATGCTAGATTTGCTATTTACTTTTATTTATTATTTCTCTTTCATGATTACATTTTATCATGAAGTAAACAGAAAATAGATGAGGGAATGTGGAGTTACGAGGTTTGCTAATTAGCATGACGATATGCATGTGGCAACAGCGCATCGGAGTCGCTTATTCGGTGACGGTACTGTAGTTCAGTGGCGTCAAGGTCTGCTACTGGTGGCAGTGGCACGCGTCGTGGCATCGTGCCATGCCACGAGCTTCTCTGCGCCACTAGCGTCGGGAGAGAAAACTATTAGTAACCCCGCCGTTTTACAATAGTGATGGCGTTGTCCCTGGTGGCGGGGTAATGAACTGCGTGGAGGAGCGATTTCGTCGTGGCATTCGTGCCACGGACTCCCGCTCGTGGCATCGACCTTGATAACACTGGCCTATGGCAAAGGTTATGAACATGATATGAAAACGCGTGATCGCCTGTCGGGAAGAGGTAATGTTTTGAGATTTCATTTATGTCATATAGGTAGTGACATTTCGTCATGCTAATTAGCATACCACGTAACTCCAGATTGGACAGTTTTGCTTTGGAAAGAATAAACACAACCGGGAAGCAGAATTTTAGTTTCCTTTCTACTTCAATTTATAAATACTGGGCAACTCAATTACTTAAGATGCTCGATTTGGTTAAAGTAGGGTGTACGATACACCCGTATAGAAGCGATGCGAAATGAATAAAACTTACAGATAGGCGATTTTCATGGCTCATAAACATTTTAGTCGCACTCATACGCTTTGTCTCCGCCGCATTATAATGCCAAATTACTTTCAAAGGCAAGTTTTCTCGCTTCGCTCGCTCGGATCCAAATCACGGCGAGGCTCGGGCCTTCGGCCCTCGCGTTCACTATAAACAACCTCGAGTCTATCCACCGCATAATTACCAATACACTTCTATAAGAAATCACTGAAGTAAGAACTTTACAAGAATGCTTCGAGTATGTAAACTGCGCAGTTGCAAACACACGAAGATGCGCGAAATGCCGATTTGAAAGATTTTATTAAGTGGTACCGTACACTAGACTTCAGCCCTCGATTTGCTATTTACTTCTGTTTATTACTCCTCTTATTTACAGTCTTACTCCTCGAACTGCCGGAGTCGCTTTTTTTCTCTGCCGGTACTGTAGTTTTTGTGATTTGGCCCACTGCGGGCGCAGCCTCCGACGGAGGCGCGCCGTCCTCCTCCCCACTCCGCTTGGCGCGTCGCCTATTGTTTCCACGCTCTCGCGAGGTCGTGTCAACGGCGCGGTTCACGTGTGACCACGCGAATGCCTCGCTGCGGCACTCCCCTTCACTCCAACTCCTTACGTTTCTTCCAATATCTTCTGTCTTTGGATTTTAATAATATTTCTTTGTCCAGTTGTTTCAGGCAGTCTTATATATTTTGATGATCAAAGGTTAATAAAAGGCCAACTATTCTAAATTTGGAATTTTATTTCTCTCGACGTTTCGAGGAGCTACATCTTGTCAAAAAAGCAAAGTTACATGATCAGTTTCAATGCTGTCAGGGACCAAACCAATGGTGTCAGAGAGTTTGATCTCTGACACCATTGAGAGTGTCGTGTAACTTTGCTTTTTTGACAAGATGTAGTTAGTTATTAAAAATGACCAATGAATTCAAGAATCAATGGTTAAATCAGACTCCTGAAGAAGAGGAAAAGTGCTCCTCGAAATGTCGAGAGGAATAAAATTCCAAATTTAGAATAGATGGCCTTTTATTAACCTTTGATCATAAAAATATATAAGACTGACTTAAAAAACTGGACAAAGAAATATTTTTATGTTTCTATTAAGCCATTGTAAAATGTCAAAAGTAGCACAATCACCTAGCATAGAATTAGAAGTTACATTTTAGAATTGAAAGATGAAGGTTTATAAATTGACAATAAAATATTAATTTTGCCATAGTAATTTTATATCAAATTAAGTCCATATTTAACTCCATATTTTGATAAAATTAACTTCATAAATATTTACATACTTCACATATTTTAAGTCCATATAAATCCGTTCCCTGCTCATAAATATAAACATTTGTTATAAATCATTGCAAGAAGAGTTTTTGCACAAGTAGTATTGGGACATTTCACGACATGCCGCGTATCGAGGTACCGAATTCGCCGGGAGCCGTCGTCTTGCGGCTGTATTCTTTGAAGCCGTGCCCCCGCTAAGTTTTTGCGTTTTTATATTTGACCGGCTTGGCTGAGTTGTTTGGAATTTGGTTTGGGGTTGTCAGCTGGATACCCTGCAACATGTAGTTAGGGACAGCTCACTACGGAGTGCAGCAGCAGACACACACTTCATTGGTACCGCGAGTTTTTAAGTTTGAACCAACACCGATAAGTTTCGTATAAATTCAAAGAAAAATAAATGAATAAAAAATGAAATATACATCTCTTCCTAGAAAAGTAATAATTTAGGTACCAGTTTACCGAGACAATGAAAACATAGACACCTAGGCACTGTACCACGCCGGCTGGCATTAACTGATGTCACTGCAGTGCCTCTGATTCGGAGGTCCTAGAATTTGAGTCTCAACGGTGGCACTAGCTAGATATCTATTAAATAATGTGCTGAAATCAGCCGCTGTCTAAAGAATTCTATCAGTCGACTGCTCAGAGCGGTAGTTTTCCATGGTTTCTCTGATCAATATCAAGCGAGTGGCGGAGTGAGCTTAGAACACATGTCCTGAGCTTAGAGCTTATCCCGACTTAGATGTTGCGCCGCAGAGGGAGATACCTGGATTACCCCACACACACAATCCGACATGTAGATCGGTCCCGAATCTCACCATCCAAAGAGTGTGTGTGTGTGTGGGGGGGAAGAGTGCCGGAAACGCCGCCACCTCCTGTGATAAACCATGCACTACACTTACGAAACTATTACCCATTGTGTTGTCGCGCTCCAAACATGAAATATCAATAATTGAACCATGACAAGTCTGTGTGCCCTCCCTTCCCAACTTGAATGTCTACAATGTCATGTAGGTCGAAGTCGGATCTCGCCATCCAGCGGAGCAAGATTGCCGCCATCTCCCTTTACAAAATCATGCACTACACTTACTGGACTAATGTTCTCAGTAATTGATGCGTCCCCGGAATCACTAATAAATAAACAGAAATGAATCTGAATGTCTAGAATTTTCAACCTTGACGCTAGTAGTGGGATAATAACTACTGATGGTTGTGGAATAGATCTTTCATGAAAAGAGTATTTTGATTTGATTTATTTTGTCACAGAACAGTAAAATATGTAACCAATAGGGAAGAAGGCTGAGCACGTTTTCTTGAGCTCCTAAATCTTTCCCCTAGCTTTTAACAATAAACTGACGAATGATTAATAAAAGTTACAACAAAGCGAGGTGAGCAACATTTGAAAACTAGACATTCTCGCTCCCGTGTTATAGAAAACTTTTTTGCATCGGTAAACAAGTTCTCAAAACTACTGATTTGATTTTTTAGCATTTAGTATTACTTAATATTGATATTTATCATTTTTGGTATTTAGTATTATTTAGTTTTTTAGTTAACTTTATTACATTGGGTTACTTGTATGGTAAAAACAATCTAAAATGTGTGAGCTATTTTTAAATATATGAAAAAATATGGCAAATTCTAAAAATATTCATCCTTGTAATTATATTATAAAAGTGACGTAAACCATTGATTTATTGGTGTTATTCAGAATTTCCGTTCTACATTGCTTCTTTACCTCTATAAAAATTACAAATATCTGCTTTTTGACAGGTATGACTCAATTTTTCTTTTGTAAACCGCGGTAATGTCATTTGACCAATTATACACGAGAACAACTATTTGCTAAATTTTAGTGAAAGTGGCGAATTCTCGTGGCAATGCTGGAAACTTGTTGGAACAAGAGAAATTCTAGTATGGGGGAAGCAGGAGGGAAGGATAAGTGAAGAAACGTGTTTGTATTGTGAGGTTAGGAGAGGTCACATTTTGATTATTCATATTATATTATCTGATTTAACATGATATTTTGTGCCTGTGTTTTGAAAGTTTAATATTGTCCCTTTACGCGCTGTGGAACGAATTGACATGATAATCGTTGAATCTAGAGAATTATTAAATATAGTTTTTACAGCGAAATGAAAGAAGAACCTTTTGTTGTGAAGTATCTGACAGCTAGAAACTGTTATCTTCATTTTTCAGATTATTGGGCAAAACGACTCTCTAATTTAGGCGCTTTAGTGAGTATTTGTCTCTACATTATCTGTATGACTAGGCAATTTTATTTTATGAATACATCACGTTTTCAGACCTCTGCATTGAAAGTTGATTATAGAAATGGAAAACATGCATATTTCTCGTGGAATCCACAATCGCTTAATACTGGTGACAACTCAGTTGTACATGTCAGTGCAACTTATGCTCAGAAACTTGGCATTGATGATGGTGAAAAGGTTACTATTACATTTCATAATCATGTTGCATCTGTATCAAGGGTTGTTGTGTCTCCATTATCAACAGATGACTTTGAAATATTGGTAATTATATTTAAAGTTGTTTTTTATATGTCGGCTGGTTGCTTATGAGAGTAATGCATTTTTATGTTTTTGAATTTCAGGCAATGAATCAGGATCTTTTGCAATCTGGATTACTTGATCAAATTCAAATTGTATGGCCTGGGCAGACATTTGTTGCTTGGGTCGGGACAACTATGCATGCTGTCCTTAATGTTGGTTAGTTTTATTTTATTTTAAAAGCCATGGACGAATGAAGTATGGTGACAAAATGCTAAATTTGAGTAAATATTTATTTAATATTAATGAATTTGAGTAAATATCATAGTAAATAAAATAAATTTTAGTAACACGCTTTTGTTTTAAAATTTTTTGAATTAGGTGTTTGTATACAAATGAGAGAGAGATTCTGAAGTTGTGTGAATAGTGTGTAATAAGTTATTGTCCTTTCAAAGTAAATTTATTTATTTTTATTTCTTTACAAATAGCCTGAGCCTAATTTAAATATCATTATCACATTTTGTTAATACAGCAGCCTAACTGCATAATTTTATCAGTTATTAACAACATAATTTATACAATTTATAACAATGATTCTTTAGCAGTTCAATTAACATACTCATAAACAATTCAAGAAAATAATTTGTCAATCTTTTTTTAACAATACGAAATATTCTAATAATAATTTTCATATTCAATACTTTCCAACTAGACTCCTGATTTTTCTGTAAATTTTCCAACTGAGCCAGATTGCTTTATTTGTTGTGGTAATTCATTATACATTGCTAGTCCTTAATGAAATATTGTTATGTAAACTTTGCTGCTTTGCACATTTTCCATATGGAATTGATTACCCTGTCTTGTAGAGTACTGATGAACTTCACAATTTTTTCTTACTAAACAATCCAAATATTCCGGTAATAGTTTATTTTCTAATTGTAAATAAAAGTTTGGGCTTTTCTTTATACTTCCTTTTCAACTGATAAGTATCCTAATTCTTTTAGCATATTACTAACATTTTCATTATGCCTTTCATTTAAACAGCTCTCATTCCTTTGTTGAAATTGATTTGTGTCTGTTCAATTTCCTTTTTATCTGCCATTGTAAGAATAGAACAATAACGCAAATGGGGCATCAAAATTAGTTTAAATAATAATTCCTTTCCTGGTATTTAAATAACTTTCCTCAATGTATATAACAAATTAACTTTCTTGGTGAATAATCAGACATACATTCCCTTTTTATGTTGTTTTCTATACTGTGGTTTTGAAGTAAGACACAATTCTTTGACTTTAGAACTATTCACTCTTAGTTATATATCATGTGATAACCTCTTTGACGATCCTAATATATTTTAGCTGCCAACCGTGTTAATTTCAGTTTAAACTTCTATTCTAAAATATTTTATTCATCTAATTTGAAAATATTGTATTCATCTGTTTTCTAAAATATTTTGCTTCATGAATTTACAAGAAGGAAGAAACAAAGTTATAAACATTATCACCACAGTAATGATGACCATAAAAATGGTAAAGTAACATTACATGTGTATTTGCCATTTTATTGTTTCCAAATAAAAATTAAGAATTGTATTAATCTCATTGGTATCGTAAATAAATTAATCAAATTTCTTGAAGACATTAACTTCAGACTTATTGAAGTCATTGGCAACACGTGTGCCTAGTGAATTGGTAAGTGACCACTTATTTTGGTGTTTCATTTTCAGATTCAATGGAGCCCAAGGGTCAAATAGGAAGATTGCAGACGATGACTGAAATAATTATCAATTCTCCCTCAGAAAAGAATGCACAAGGTGACGTTCTGGCTGTGGATGTTCAAGATGGAATTAAAAATGAAGAAAATTCTGCGGCTGTGGAAGAGGAAGAAAGGGAAGAAGACTCTTATCCCCCGAAAACAAGTTCTGTTGTTTCTTTTATATGGGACTCAGTGCAAGGTATTTCTTCTAGGTTGTGGGGGAAAGAAGAATATGAAAAAGACATTAGTAAGCGAAGTGAACATAGTGCTACAAATCTTTTGTCTGAGAAACTAAAATTACTTGAACCTCTAGTGTACAGGGTTCATCCATTTCAGTTTGCTGATGAAAGTAAAATCTCATCTCAATTTTTACATCCTTTCAATGCATACATTCACAAGACCGATTTGCTTATTCCATTGTTATGTGCTAGGCAAAGTTTGGTTGTTAAATTAGTACCTGTTTCATTTGTTTCGAAGTCAAATACATCTGGAACTGAAGAAGAAAAAAAGTGAATGAGAAAGAGAAGTCTGTAAAATTGAATAATGCAGACTCTGTGTATGTGAAATTATGTATCATAGATGATCTTCTGAACAAAACAGATGAAGATATGAATCAAGAAATTAATAGAGTCTTTGATAATGGTGGGCAGCACTGTATCTTCTTGCCCAGTTCAGTTCGAGCTGCCTTACATGTTAAAATAGGAGCACGTGTGAGACTGGAGGTAGATGGCACTCTGTATCAACAGCCTGTTTCTCTTGAACTTACTTCAATTGGCATGGTAAACTTGATTTTCTTTATCGTGAAATATTTATTAAATTTTCTGTAATTTTTAGTTATTTCTTTAATGTTTCAGACTTGCAGCCCAAAAGATACTGAGAGTGTATGGAAAAAATACATGTTACAACTCTGTGGAGAAAGTGATATACTAATAAATTCAAATTCTATAGTTCCTGTTCTGTCATCAGACAATACGATTCATCATATGTCAGTGAAAATACTTGATCCTTCTGTGCCATACTGTTTATTTACAAAGAGTTCTCTGGAAAAAAGTAAAATTAAAGTTGGATTTGGCAAGAATCTTGGCATTTCAGTTCCTGTGACTGAGGACGAAAATTTCAATCTCCATGAAGGTTACCATTGTTTCAGGTATTAATTCATATAACCTAATCACTGGGAGTGTTGGGTTGCAAATTAAGAAGAGTGGCATGAGAATCTGAACTATTGCATATATCCTGTTTGTATCTTCAGAATGTTTCTATATAGCTCACAGACATGTTGAGTCGAACTTTGAAAACAAAGCAATCAAATATATATTATCTGAAAAAGTAATATTAATTTAAAGTAGGTTAATTTTACTATTAATCTATAATTAGAAACACTTGTTTGATTTAATTTATTTTCATTAGAAAACTGTAAAATCTGTTAGTGACGCATGGGGAAGAAGTAAAATCTGTGCACATTTTCTTGAGCCCCAGAATCTCTTTTACTGTACGTACTTAGTTGAATGACTAGAAAAAGTACCAAGAAAGCGAGGTTAGCAACATTTGAAAACTAGACATTTTCACATGTAAGTTATAGAAAACTTATTTACATCAGTAAATGAACTACAACAAACTATTTTGTTAGGGTTTTTATAATATATTCCCTGCTTAATTTAATTTTGGGAATAGTTTTTATAAAGTTTTGTTGCTGAAATGGATAATGAATGTATTAAATTGGAATTTTCAGGTTTACTTAAAGCCAAAAATTATTTGGTTATTTCTTCTCTTATTTTATAGCCATTTAGAGAAACAAATTACTCTGGGAATGACAAATATTGAAATTACCCTTGGTTTAACAAGTGTGCCGTGGTCTCTTAAGGAAACCTCGATGTCAGTTGCGAATGTTCTTCTCAGAGGTAAGTGTAATAGGTACGTACAAAAATTTCTGTATAATATAACAAGAAATTCCAAATACAAGAGAAATGCAGGTTGCCTACAATAAGTTGAAGTAAGGATTAATCTTCTATGGGTTACATAAAAAAAAATCCACTAATCCATGTATTAGTTTCAGCTATTTTTATGTTTTGTTTTTCCAAAGCTTAGATAATTTGGAATTTTTATAAATTGTAGTATTATGCGTTTCTGTAGATTCTATTTTTCAAGATATCTATTTAATTTTGTTCTATTCCTTTGAATGTCTGTTAAATGTTCCTTTCTTCTAGTTGATCTTTCTTAGTATGTTATTCTTTTAATGTTTAATTCTTGTTTTAACAGGGAAATCTGGAAGTGGTGTGAGTACTTTGGCAAGACATTTGTGTAATAAATTTCGTGGACCCCCGTGGTATGTTCACTGTATGGAAATACAGTGCAGAAACATTAAAGGTGTGGATGATTTAGTTGTTAATTAAGATATATAAGAATTTGTACTAATTCCGTTTAAAAGTTGATTTTATAAATTGTTTTCTGGTGTATGCTATTCCAAACAGCCCTTCAAAATAGGTTGTCCTGCAAAAATTTAAAATAATTTTTTGAAGTTGTTATTAGTTATTATTGTTAATGTGAAAAATAATTATTAAATTATACATTGTGTAGAAGACCTTTACTCTAAACCAAAATTTGTCACAGGAAAGAAGGTGGAAAATCTACTGAGATTGTTCTCTCAAGCCTTGGGAGAGTGCAGCCTTCACCAACCATCAATTCTGCTGCTTCAGGACTTGGATGTTCTGGCTGCAGCTGCCAGCCCAGATCAAGAGGCTGCCCAGGAAGGGAGATATTACACCAGGTGTGTATTGATCAGGCAAAATTGAAGAATTCTGTAGTAGCAGCAGAGATCTTGTGGTACTCCATGATTAAATTTCAAGATTTCAGAGGTATCAACCACAATTAGCAGGCTATATACATTTTCTATGCAGAAAATTCAGCCATACACGTGTTTCGGGAATTTTTCCCCATAATCAGTGGCTCTACAATGTTAAATTGAATTAACAAATTAGCACTTGAATAACTACATCATACAAGGAAGTACATGATCTGATTGAATATTAAAATTATTTAAATAGAGTACTTACCCAAGTAACATAGATTGAACTCCACATTCAGTAAACATAGTGATCATTCCTAGCATAGCACCCTTTTATGATTCACATGAGGTACGGAGACAGACCGAGGGACAGGTAAGGGAGGAATTCAATTTTAATATTGTAGAGCCACTGATGATTGACAAAATTCCCGAAACATGTGTATAGCTGAATTTTCTGCCTAGAAAATTTATATAGCCTACTAATTGTGGTTGATACTTCTGATATCGTGAAATTTATTGATAATTGAAGAGCTTATGGAGAGTTATAAAAAAAAACAACCTGAACTTCTGAAATATCAAGCCAACTGTGTGAGGGGGTACGCTATAGCTGCAAGGGGCACTTAG
The DNA here is from genome assembly GCA_031308135.1 of Acheta domesticus. Lineage (NCBI taxonomy): Eukaryota > Metazoa > Arthropoda > Insecta > Orthoptera > Gryllidae > Acheta > Acheta domesticus. The sequence continues at coordinate 19,233,735 of JAHLJT010002630.1, forward strand.
TGGTAGGTTTAGAGCTATTTGCCTCAATTCACTATGACTGTTTGTCGGCGAGCTACAGCCATTGAAGTGTATGCATACATAAACTGTAGCATTAGTGTGAAAGTAGCTTCAAATGATCTTGAAGAACATTGTGTGTGAAATTTTTCTACAAACTTTACAAACCTTTTAGAGAGACAGACCCTTTCTATTGCTTAGCAAAGGGTGGGTTTAGTCATCACAGTGAGTGGGCAAAGTGTCTCCTCGTCCAAAAAAAGCATGCATGAGTTGGTCAAAGATTGATGTTAAGCTGGTGTTTTTGACTGTAAAGGCATTGTCCATCAGGGATTTGTGAAATGTCATCAGAAGGTAAACAAAAAAGCATATGAGGGAAGTTTGAACGATGCTGTGTGCAGGAATAAGGCTCAATTGTGGGAAAACCAAACTTGAATGTTGCATCATGATGATGCGCCAGCTCATGTGTCTTTCCTTTTCCACAGCGAACTAGCAAAAATATCACACTCCCATTGCGCTCATCCATTGTATACTCCGGAATTAACTCCAGCAGATTTTTCCTTTTTCTCACGTGGAAAGGATGACTTTTCCAAACCGTAGAAGAGATTCAGGTCAATGCGACAAGAGATCTGTGCACCCTCCCAAAAAGTGTGTTCTGGAGTCTTTCCAAAAGTGGACAAAATGTTGGGAAAGGTGTATTGCCGGTAAATGGGATTACTTTGAGGGGATCAGCTCTTAAAATGAGCAATAAAGATGTTATAGCAAAAGTTTGGTTTCTTTTTGAACACTTCTCATATTTCTGAAATGACTTCTCTCTATGAATTTCAAATTTTCAGCAAGGGAAAAAATTGAAATTCAGCCTTGTATTTCAGGAAAGGGTTAAGCATTTTAGTACATTGGTGTACAGAGAAGTCCCAGGAGTGGTCAGTTGTCTGAAGAAAAGTAGTTTAGGCACAACAACACACTCACACACACACACACACACACACACAAGACAAAGGAAATAGTAAAAACGTCAATTGTAATGAAGGAACTCAAGATACTTTGGAACAAAGTTGGATGAAAAAGGACAGAAAAAGTAGTGTTAATGTGGTGAAGAAATTTATTTTACTTTGAATTTCAATTTTAGTTTACTTAGAATATCTATGTGTTGGGATGATTAAGATTAGGTTCCTGTGAAAACATTAGTTTAATTATTACATGATCCACGTATTGAAATGTACCAACAACGTCTCGTCATAGACTCTTACGAGATCGTTGGCATCATTCATCTAAGATGGTTATAATCATGACCCGTTCCGAATTTATATTAAAATTTTGGGTGCCAGGAACAGGTTACGTTAATTAAAAATGACCAGTGCTTCCACAGCTAATTTCAACAAGTGTATAAATGTCCGGCTAGCTGGGTCAATGGGTCCCGTTATGGATAATCGCTATCGCCTAGATAGCCGATTACTTGATCTGCCAACTGTACAGTATGGCGAGGAATCTGAAAGGGAATAATTATCTATTTCTAACTATTTAACAATTTTGATTGACTAAATGAAAATCTTTTCATTTCCAAAAGAAAAAATTCAACAATTTATTTAACACTATTAACAATTGTTTTTGTCCTTAGGTCATGACCTCGTTTTAAAATATATCTTTTGTACTGCAGTACTTATCTAATATCTTGGTCGCCAACGCCCCGCAGTCTCTTCTCACTTGAATGCAGGTGATCCCAAGTCCCGCTTCTCTCTTCTAATCTTGCGACGCTGCCGACGCGTCCAGCCCTCACTGCCTAGAATATCTACCGGTTCTTATTTGATATTCAGAGTTCCTAGTCTTCCCCAACTAGTGGCAAAATACTTAAGTCCAAAACCGCAATATGAAAAGGAAAAAAAAAACTTTCAAAGTCCTAATCGAACTTCCCGTTGCACATCAACTTCCAGAGTCCAAAAAACTATTGAGTCTCACTCAAAACTTATAAGACCTACTTCACTAATGTTAATCTCTTGCCAGCGATCTTTACTACTCGACGACCTCTATCAGAATGTCCAGTTCTCCCTGTTCTTCCGCCCTCAACGCTTTGGTATCCGTCCTTCGTTCCTCTTTTCTAAAACAAAACGACAAAATTCGATTGTCTATTCTCCCTTAGCCAATCCATTCATCTCTTATCAAACCAAGTAGCCACGCCAAGTAGCCTCGACAGTCATTCCTTTTCAGACCAATCCCACATCATTTTATCTGTCTATCTAGCCAGCGCCCCCACCTCTTCAAGGCCTGAATGCAGTTTGTTGACCTTGCCAACCACTGCGCCGGCGTTGCTAAGGCTGTATATGGCCATTTGCATACCCTTTTGTCGAACCCATTTACAGCTAATGTTATTGAAAAAAATATATAATATTTTGGTATATCACAGTATTATCACTTACGTATTATCTTGGGTAATATGCCACTGGTTTTCTATTTCATGAAATTTAATCCTTCATTTATCACAAAGGTATCACGTTGACCCAATCAGACTTTGAAATTTTAATAATGTTTTGTTATTTAATTGTTAATTATTTAATTTTAATTTTGTTAATTATTTAATTTTTGTTGCTGGAATTTTCATTACTGAACTTTTGCACATTTGTTGCCACTGCAAATTTTCTAGTTCCACAGGTTGTGCAATTTTCATCACTTCTCCTTTTATATTTATTAATTTCTGCCAAGAGCTATATACAAAACCAATAAACACAACTTTTATGTAGGGGGCTCATTTATAAAAATTCAGAAGTTCTAAAGTCTGTTCACTTCAGCCAGCATGTAAACAAACTTTGTACGAGGGTCACTCCAAAAGTTTTGAGAATATCAGCAGTATAGCTCTGAAGAAGGCCACAGCAAGATGGCCGAAACATCAGCAAAACCGACTGAGACGCGGCTCATCCTGGACAGCCAAGAACATATCGGCAAACCATCGATAGACAGTAGCTTGTGAAGGGCACCCATTGCCAAATGCACGCTGTAATCTCTCAAGGCATGATTTCTTATCTAAGCCAACCTTAATCTCTCAAGGCATGATTTCTTATCTAAGCCAACCTTAAAGTCGTACAAAATCATAGCTCTGAAATGCTCTCTCTTCAGGTCCACCGTAGTTACTGGCAGAGGAACAACTACTAATAGAACACAAATAGCCCTACTAAGTTAATAAATTACCTGAGCGTGTTCAAACTTGCGCGAGATTCTTACTAAAAGTTCCCCCTAACAATGGAAATAGTTTCATTGTTGCTGAGTAACTCATTGTTGCTCATTCTCAAAACTTTTGGAGTGACCTTCGTATGAATCTAACATGTGCAGATAATTTTCTTAAATATCAGAATAATTACATTTATGATGTGCTTTTCCAAGGTAGTGGTAGACATTGCAACAAAAATCAATTTTACTTGTCATGATGAGCTAACACCACCTTTCACTAACAAGACACATTCAGCTCTTGCACAACCTTCTCATTGAAGAATGGAATTGCAACTCGGTCAAAATCCGTTACCAAAACTGCAGTCTCATACGGAACAGGAATCACATTGATAGCCACAGCCCACGTGCGTGTAGGTGCGGCACTGATGGTCTGGCAAACCAGCGTTACCTCAAAGAGGTCCATTGACGACAGCTAAATAGCCGTTAGGGCCGCGCTTTATGCCTGATTTTACTTCAAGGCCAAAGAGAACATTATTTCAACTTTGCATAGAGAATCAAGAAATGAAACAATTTTAAAAGGGATCTAACTCGTATAGTACATGATGCCCTGAAAATGAGTGCGGTGTCCATCAGCAAATGGGAATGTGGGACAACCACATGCATTTGTTTACACGCTGAGTAAAGTTAGACAAATGGACCTTAGTTGAATGAATGTGATTACATTGCACAAAAGAAACACCTGTAGTATAGTGACAACAGAAAAGTACTATGCAAAAAATACAGAAAAGCAAAAACACCAAAAATATTTTTCATGTTTTTCAGTAATTATTTTCTAAGACTAAGGAATTTAGGTATTTAAAAATTCTGGACCAGTGAAATTTCAATGAACACAGAGTCAAACATGTTTTCCATATTAGATGAGTTTGGCCACAGAGTATTTTTGACTGACCAGTTGTTAAAAATTTTAAGAAATGAAAAGATGGAATCACATAATTATAAACTTAAAATTTTATATTTTTCACTTACCAAAATTTTGTTATGCGACGTTTCGAGAACATGAATTTTTCCTCGTCTTCAGACTTCAATGAATATCAAAGAATTTTTTTTTTTTTTTTAAACATAAATAACAAGTTACTGACTTCAAAATAAGTGATAAAATTATAATGAAACATTAGCACTTGATACATAATGTGACAACTCACCGTTTTGAACAAGAAAAAATAATTAATACATTTAACTAAATAGCTAAATATGTACATCCGCCAGTTCAAAACCATGTTCAGTATGTCAGTTACAGTAAGAGGATGGAAATGCAATGGGCTGAGACTGTTATGAGGTAGTAGGAGAAGGGGAAGGTGGAAGAGGGCATCAAAACACTGTTAAAAGAAATGTAATGAAAACAGACAAATTTCTGGGGTTCCCAAAATGTGTCAGGAGAAATTTTTATTTTTAAAAATGACAACATTCACTCAGTTAAAAAGGGTGGAAATAAAAGAGCTGTGGCAGACCAAATATACAAACAAATTTTATTTGAATATCAGACGTTAGGTATCATGAAAACATCAGACATTGAGTGTGATACATGGTGTATGATGTAACTAAGTTTTCAATTTAATTTGCCCAAATGATTTTGTATAGCAATAAAAGTACGTAATAGAATTGGCCTTTCAATGTATTGTAATAATTCTTTATTAGTATTTTGAAATATTAGGCCATCCTGACTTTTTGTATTGATAATTTGTTTTTCTTACTAATTTTGGTTGCAGCAATTTCAAATGCAATGATGTTTATACTCTGCTTGAAATGATGCCACCTTTCAATTTTCTGTAATAGGGTAGGTGAAATGCTAGTGGAACTTCTTCAAGATTATCAACCAACATTCAAAATAGCTGTTGTGGCAACTGTAGCATCCTCTGGCAAGTTGAACTCTACCCTTATGGCTGCCCGTGGACAACACACTTTTCTGTCTGTGCTAGATGTACCTGAGCTCAATAAGGTTGGTGTAAGAGTAGTTTCACGGTGATGTGCCAGCCAGGTGGCTGAGATTGCTAAGGCAGGGTGACCACTTTCTGGTAAACATGGAAAACCGGAAAAAAAAAAAAAAAAAATTGTGGAATTTCATTTTTCTGGAAAAGCCAGGGAAGTTTTAGGGAATTTGTGTCAGAATTATTAGAAGTCAGGGAAAATTCTGAGAGGGCTATAAAACTAGAAATTATTTCTTAAAAATAGAAATACAGTATTATTTTTTGGTCAATTTTTATTTCTTGAGAAAATATTGTTAATTTGAAGTTTGGCCTGGTGAAATTGGACCAAATAGTTTTGCCCTGCCTTTAGTATTTTCTTTATATTAAAATTTGAAGTTAGAAATTTTATCAGAGACAAATATTTTAAAAAATAACCGGAAAACTGGATATAATCAGGGAAATTTCTTCTAGGAAATGAATGGCCACCCTGTAAGTTATGAGAGCAGAAGCGAGCTTGGTTATGCTGGTCGCAAATTCAAATCCTCTGTAAGCATGCTTGTTTTTCTGTGTGTTATGGCACAGTTGGCTTTTTCACTTACCATGTATTACATTTTGAACATCTTTTCATTCCTAGTTCTTCCAGGAGGTGCGGGAGCATGCATGCGAGGCATGTATGCTCTGCACTCAGACTGTGCTGTTCCTGATTCCCTTTGAATTGAGGTGTTACAGGACATACCTAACCACCTTGTGTCATCCTAGCAGCCAAGATCCTTTCCCTCCACAGAGATATCCACTACTCAATATCAGCTAGTTTAGCTCAAATAGCCTCAAAATAGCTGAGATATCTTGGTAGTCCCCTCTATCATGAAAAGAAAGTTGGAGATGGCCTACTAGAGGGGACCTATTGTCTGTATAATATTTCTGCATACTAGTTAGCTGAGAGTGAAGTAGAAGGATATTGCCACATACTCATGAGGCAGACATTGTGTGGTCATTTTTGCATCAGATTACTAGAACAGCAGCAGTAGCAAGAAACAAATTGCAACTAGAGCACACACCTGATACATAACCAAATAAATAAAGGCGTTCTTCAATTTTTAGTTGCTTCACGTTGATATATTTAATTTTTCCTTTTTTTCTTAATAAGTATTGACAACTCTGCGGTGACTTCATCAGAATTTGAAACCTCTGATTGGATAACAGAACCCCCTCTCCCCTGTCAGCCACTGTCAAGTTGACAGAAATATTATTCAGACAGAAAAAGCTGATGAGAGAGTGGGTCCCAAGCTGACGCTAAGTAGAATGGATAATGAACAGAAAATGGGATGGACCAAGTCTTGAGAACCTGCGAAGTAGGGAGAACTGGGAGTCAGGAGGGACAGGGTACTATAGAACCAGATAGACTAAAGTATCCTAATCCAATGACCTGTATACATACATGCATACAAAGTTTCATGATGATGTATACAATTTGTGAATAATAAGGGTTTCTAGGAGACAACATCTCTAAGAAGTTAATGCAAAATCTATGTGGATTGAGTGACTAAATGTGATTTTTATTTTTACGTGTGCAGTTTTTTTCATAAAAATGCAGTGTACTGTGCTTGTTTAGAAATCTAAAAAGCAACATAAATTTTGTTATCTCTTAAAGTTGTCATTCACCCTTTGAGACTCGATGCAACCAAATAAAATATTTCGTAGAAGTATCTACTTGAAGCACATTACACATGTTGTTGAAGTACTTGAGAAAAAATGGGGATTTTAGTTTTTAAATTACAATTCTTAAATAAGTTTTTTTATTTATTTTGATGGTCCTGTTTCTTTATTATATCCTATTTCTTTACGTTATACTTTTCAAGCATTCTTGCTGAGCCTTCATTAGCGTGTGTGATTTCTGAGAAACCCAAAGCAATGTTCTACTATTGCATATTTATTTCAGAATATTTAAATTAATTTGTCTTTGGTTAGGAGTGTTTTATGTGATTGTAATTTTTTGGTGAAAAAGGGTTGATTTTTTATATTGTATTGTTGTATTGATATTCTTGTTCAGTGAAAAATAATGCAGGAAAAATCTTTTTATCATATTATCTTTTCTTTGCTTCTAGGATGATCGGTTAAAAATATTAGAAAAATTATTGGAAAGTAAAGTTTCTCTTGAACAGAAACAAATCGATCTTGATTCTTTTGCTAAAAAAAGTGATGGTTATGTTGTCCAAGATTTGGTAGATTTTATGGAGAAAGCTGTATTTGAAGCTTGGAAGCGTAAAGGTAATATTTTTGGTATTTCTTATTCATGTCATAAAAGTTTTAATCTCAAACTAGTGGGAATGTGCAGAATACCAAAGCTTTTCCTCCTCATAGTGTTATGAAATGCTTAATTTGGATATTGTAACGAATACAAAACATTTTGACAGTAACAACTCTTCGCACTACAGGAAAGTAGACTGAATAAATATTCCTCTCTCACATTCCCTCATGTGAACAGATAGTGGTGTCAACACTAAAATGATTCTTGAGGATACTTCCAACTGTATATATGTATGAAATTCATGTTCCATCGATCTAAGCACTAATATCGTTGTTGGTTTCAAGACCCACACAATACTTCAAATATTTAAGAAAATAATATTTTCCATTTTGCACCACCTTTAATGTAGAAAGCAAAGTGTGCTTTTATAAATGGTTTCTCCAGTAGACATAATCCATGTTTTACCTTATTTTAGAAACGAAGTACCCTAGGTCAGTGCTGACTGGTGGCTTGCGAATTAGGAGGGGCAACATGTATGTTCAAACTATCACGTACGTTATTTTACGGCTTCAAAATATGTCTTGATCAAGGAAAACTATGGCATGTAGGGTACAACCTATTTGTATGAATAGGGATTTTAATACTTGCCCGAGACAACTTTTACGTTGATAACAGATGATACAATTGTGCTCACGCAAAAATAAGAGATTTAAGAAAAAATATTTCCAGCAGACAAAACAGTAATTTATGAAATCAGATGAAAGGGTTGGTATTCTTAGCGTAGATAATAGCTGAGACGCTGCCGAACAAAACCCTATTGGGAGCGCGCTGCCCCCACCCAACTCCCAGTACCTTGACTCTTCCTCAAGCTTCCATTCCCTCACATGCACCAGCTATGGACGGACTCGCAATAGTCTAAGATACAATCCATTTCAAAAACATTTGTCTTTCACATAATCTGGCACTTAAAATTGAATTTGTTCTCACAAATTACGCTGGTGGTATACACAAAATAAACAAGTCAATTTATTGCAGGCTTAATACTTTCTGCAACTTTTCCCGAGGTTGTTTTTTCTGGAGGGGGCGCCGTCCTTGGGCCCTCAGAGACCAGCTGCCACTGTCCTAGGTGCTTCATAATGTTAATAATCCATTTGTTGGGAGGGGCTTTGTGGAATGCTTTTTCAGAGTCTATATTTATGTATATGAATGATAAGTGGAAGCTGCACTTATGACGTATTTATGATTATATACTGAAGATGATTTATGATGTATTTTTTTTGCCTTTAGCTGAAGATTTTACAGAAGGGGATCCATCCTTGCAGAATGAAGATCTCGAGAAAGCATTTCAAGTCATGAAACCATTAGCGTTGCGTGGGGTGGAGCTGGTTCAGGATGCAGGACTGTGTTGGGCTGACATAGGAGGACTCAGTGATGCCAAAAAGCTCCTTGTGGAAATGCTGGAGTGGCCTGTTCAAGTATGTTTCACTCCACTTCTTTCTTTCTCTTCTTTCCTTCTCCAGTAACATTACAGCCCAGTTTGTGCCCTAGCCTAATGCTGTAAACTTGCAGTACTGCTAAAATGTTGTAAGGTTATTTTGGCCAGCATTACTAGCTGAATTCCTGAATTACCCTCTGTGAAGTCATGAAGGTTAAACAGTTTCAGACATTGCAGGTTTCTGGTTGGGTGACCATCTGGGAACCCCAGGATTTATCAGTGCCGAGCCCTCAACTGAAGGGATAAAAGGCCATGACTGACTACGACTGATAATGACTGATTTGATTAAAGAAGGATTATTCCAAAATGCTCCATGCCAGTACATGGTTACATAAAAATATTGTTATGAATTGTAACAAAAACAAGTGGGGGATAGGATAGGGAATGAATATCCATGTGCATCATGGCCCATTGTTTAAAATAGCGCCCCAACATCTGTGTGAAATCAATTGGACAAAACCACACAAATGATAGATCAAATAGCCAAGCTCAAGAATTACTGACCAGGGAGGAGTTGGTGTACACTGAGGAATGTTGCTATTGTAAATTTGTCTTTGGTATGACTTGAACAAAGGCCCTCTGTCTGGTTAGCTTCAGCTGCTAACTCACAACTTTATTTGCTATCGCACCATGTGTTTGTTTCTCATTACTGTCTTTTGTCAGCTGACTTTTTCCAATAGGTTATAAGGACGCTTAAATAAAAAATCGTTTCTGATAATTTTCAACATTGAAAATGCTACAAAATCAATTGCAATTCAAATTGGTATATCAGATACAAAACAGAAGTATGATGCATACTTTCTTATTTAATTCTTTCCTCGTTGATTTTACAACTGGGTAAATGCAGGATAGGTAATGATTTGGCTGTAGAACTTGCGAGTTCTTATGTTTACACCTAATACTCAAATTATTAACTGAAACCTTAACTAAATACTTAAGATTTTGGATATGTTACTGTTGTAATCAAGGCTTCTTTCTTTCGTTCAAGTGAAAATCAGCTTGTAAACTTTTAGTTTGGACTGTTCTTGACCAGGAAATCATTGTCTTTAGTTATCGCAAAATCAGCCTATCTGATAGAGGATTGCTGATAGACAAAGGAACCTCATATTGTGTACTCACAATGGCTGGCATTACAATTTCTAAGTGAAATCGAATAGGCTACTCAGGAAGTCTGTGTGAATGTTTGTTTCATCCCACAAATATTATTTGAAGCATGTACCATTAAAATGATTTTAAAATCAATGTAATCGGTGAAAAATGCTTAAAAAATGACATATGCATTTGTGTGGGTGTGCATGGAAAGCACATTGTTGTATAGAAATATCGTGTAGATCAGTAGAGTTTTTGTTGCCCTTTTGTCATATAATAATTTTATTCTGTCTTTTTTTTTTTTTTTTTTAAGTTTCCAGAACTGTTTTCCCAGGCGCCGTTGAGGCTTCAGAGTGGTCTGTTGCTGTATGGAGCTCCTGGAACTGGGAAAACTCTCTTAGCTGGTGCTGTGGCCAAGGAATGTGGCCTTAATTTCATCAGTGTTAAGGTACTTTTTGTGTTGTGAATGCTCTTGACTATCCGGGTGATGCCATATTGAAGGCTTTAGTGCTGACGTTTCGACCACCTTGTTCTGATCTTCCTCAGCTAGGCTAGCTGCAAGGACACCAGCCCTGAGGAAGACCACAATGAGATGGTCAAAAAGTCGGCCATTAATTTAATTTCGAAGTATTTTTCACCATTTTTGTTCAGACCTTTGAAAAGTTACGAGTTTTACTGTACATAAATTTACACATTTATAATGCAAGTAACTTGAAGTTGTGAACTATGTTCAACTATGAATTTTATAGGGTCCAGAACTTCTTTCCAAATACATTGGTGCTAGTGAGGAAGCAGTGAGGACAATTTTCCAAAAGTGAGTTTCATGAAGCATTTGGATTACATTGTTTTTATGTTCCATTAAATAATTTCTAACTGTTATTCCTTTGTTCTAGGGCTCAAAGTGCTAAACCATGTGTTCTCTTTTTTGATGAATTTGACAGCTTGGCTCCTAGGTAAATATTTTGCAGGTATTTAGATCATTAGAAATAGCTAGTAAAGTAATTTTTATGGTAAGAATATGTCTACAAGTGAAAGAATTCCATAGCTCCTAAGTTCATTTTCACAAATTTTATTTTTATGTGTGAATGCAAATTTGCAGCTTTAAATACTCTATAATGCTTAAAAATGTTTGAATGTTTGCACTCATACAGGTGGGTATGTACAGACATAGAGCTTCTGCAAAGAGACTAAAGAGTATTCATTTCATACATTCATCTATTTTGTCCTTCCTAATAATGTTCCTGGAGATTACATGTTGCTCAAACTCACTCTACACCTCATCTATGGCTCCATAATTCTACCATAGCCTATACTGTGATATTAACCTTTTAAATACAATCAGGAAAATAGTACTCTCTTGAATCAGGGCCTCAACCTACACAACTAGAAGTTAAGTGTTTTGCAAAGAGGAATCACAAGGTGTTTTGTGAGTGAATATAGGCTGTTGTGACATTTTGCAAAATTACAGTGTGTCAAGGGTTTCGAAGCTAAGTAAAATGACATAATCGCCAACATTAGCTTAGACATGATGCTCTAACATTAAAAAGAATAAGAGGAAGAAGCTTCAGACACTACTTTTGAAACTCTCTTGCCTTTCTGTCCTTAGGGAAATTAATATTTATGTGTATGCAAGCAAATGTTTTTCTTGGGGAAAACCAGAAATAACTTTGACATCAGATGTATTTGTAAACTATATTTCATTTATCAGGGACTTCTTAATTTTGATGTATTGAAAAATAAGCACCGAGGAAAAGAAAAGTGGAATTTTGAAAGAAAGTTATGATAATTTACTGTTCTAAATAAATTTTATTTTATTCCATTGCAATTTGCAATGGAATTTGAAGGTTCTTATTACACATACACAACTTGCACAAACATGTTCAATCATGTATTATTTAGTTTAATTTAGAAGTATTTCTGATAATTAAATGAAACCAGAAAGATACCTTTTAACTTACTCGTTTCGGCAGCATCACATTTTTATTTTGTTATTTTATCCATTATGGCAATATCAATTTTAGAGCAATACAATACTACATTAAAAGTAGTGTATTCGTATTTAATAGTACATGGTATTGTTTGAAGTGTCATAATATTTTATTGCATTTACATAATATGGCATGTCTCTAGCTATGTACACATCTCTAGCCTATTTTAGCTTGTCTTTTCACTGTGGACCATGGCCTGTCTGGTGCCATTGTCTTCCAATGCAAGACTAGCCCTTCTTGGGCCAAGCCGACACTTATTAAAAGTTTACTAGGGTCAAGAATATTTATCTGATTAAAAAAGGTCCATAGCAGCTGGTCTACAAAAGGATGAAAACTGTGCATCTAAAAGGTTAATGATAGCATATTCAGATGTGGTGAAGAGAGATTTGGTGATTGTTAATTTGACCTGTGTATATTAGAAGTTTCTAGATGCATTATTTTTTCATTGATTCATCTGTTTTCAACAATAAGCTGCAGTACAAATGACCAATACATCTGGGAATTGCCTTGGAATTTTTAAAATAAATTTTCTTTTGAAATTCTCTATCACAATTGCTTATTCCCATATTTTCAGTCATTTTCATTGCCCAATAATATTAATCTATTTAAACTCGAAATAGGCAAAATGTCAAAAATAAATTGTCTCAAATAAACAGTAAGATGGCATATCTTTTGGAGTGAGAAACATGCCAACCATATTATAAGAACATTTCCACCACGTTTCTTGACAGGAGAGGCCATGATAGCACTGGTGTCACTGACCGAGTGGTGAACCAATTGCTGACTCAGTTGGATGGAGTTGAGTCCTTGAACAGTGTGTGGGTATTGGCAGCTACATCACGTCCAGATTTACTAGATCCTGCATTGCTGCGACCTGGTAGATTAGATTGCGCCGTTCTTTGTCCTCTACCAAAGAAGGTTAGTTTGAAGGCAATGCTTCTTTATTTAATTTTTTTAATGTTTCCTTCTACCTTATTTGAGGGCTAAGTTTTGATACTAAAAGGTAAGCTGTCGTGTCAGAAATAGTTTTAATTTCTCTTCTGTCAGGATGCTTCTGCATTGTAATTGGGTTTCCTTTCATTTTATTTATAATAAGGACAGAGCTAATATTCTTTTAGCAGACCCTGCCCTTGCTGGGGAGATGAACCTTGAAGATTACTGAGATGTCAGCAAACTGAATTACAATACTGAATTTCCCAAACAGGAGAGAGGATAAAATTGCGGATTCTTGTATGTTTTAAGCCCAGCAACTATAACTTCAAATATGATTGTCATTTTCAGGAAGATCGTTTGGCAATCCTACAGTCGCTGAGTCGTAAATTGTTTCTGGCTGAAGATGTGGACCTGTCATCAGTTGCTGAGAAAACTGAAGGGTTTACTGGTGCTGATCTTCAGGCAGTACTTTACTCTGCTCAGCTAGCTGCAGTGGAGGAAATATCTCCACTTGAAAACTCGTTTCTTAATAAGAGCCCAGCCCCAGAGGATCCTCCCCTATTGGTAAGTTCTTGCTTACACGCCAGAAAAGTTGGTGCAAGGTAGGTTACCTTGCTTGCCTCTGGCTTATGAAGAGGGGGGGGATTATAAGAAAATGTTGGTAATATAAACATAAGTTTTTCAATTGTAGAGAAATTAAAAATATATGTAAAATGTGACTAATGTTTAAACTGATGTGAAAAATTTCACATTCCCATCAACAGTCAATATTGATTTATTTATCATTCAAAAAGTAATTGTGTCATGTGTGGGAATGAGTTAAAAAATATTTGGAAAATACGGTGATTAATTGAAAAACTTTCGTAACTTCCTTAAGGAATTTTGACATCACAAATCCGGTCTGTCCAATCGGTATCAAAAACATAAATATGAACCGTGAAGAAATTCAGAATATTTTCATGAGGGTGCATGGCATTTTGAATAATTTTAGAGAAATTTAAAATATTTGCTTATGATTCCTTTGAGTTTCTGAACAATGTGTTTTTTCTGGGGATCATTATCTGGGGTTTATTAACCCTTTCACTGCTAACGACGCACCGGTGCGTCAGACTTTGCCGTGCCACCACTGCTAACGACGCACCGGTGCGTCGCGTTGCTCTTTCGGGTTCGGGTTCTTTCGGGTGTTGTGGAAGGCATGGAATACTTTCAACTTCGTTAGTGCCAGTAAGCCTGGATCTAAAAGAATGACGGAAAGTAAATATGCACAAATATATAATAACTAACAACAACTGAGAGCGCGCGCGACAGAAGACCGCACGAAAAAGTATTCAGCACTGCGGAGCGGTCAGCGCGCCTAATGCGTAGCAGTGAAAGGGTTAAGTCATCCAACTGTGATGGCTTCTCTTGGATGGCTGGTTTTGATGCATCTGTAATGCCCGTCCTGCCTCTTGGTTTTCTGCATGAAGTCTACAGGACTTAGACTGTAGACTTATTGGTTTCCTGTTAGGTTTTCTTTCCCTTGGCCTAGTACTTCCATTTTGAGCTGCCAAGACTCACCCTCAAACTACTCTCAAGAAAGGAGATGACCAGCTCTGCAGTCATCATTAACCTGAAACTGAAGCAGTGAACAGATTGTGGCCTAACGATTACCATTTATTAGGATAGATTTAATAATGAAACTTTTATGGATATAATTCCTTCCTGATTGAAGATTTTATTTTAGCATAATAAGTTTTTGTGAAATTGCGATCCTTTTGTGGTTTTCATATTTTAAAACTTGCCTTAGCTTTTCATTTACTGAATTACAGCAGCATTTGCCAAAAGTGTCCTTAGCTATTTTATGTATCTTATGTGAGTTATTCGACTCTGCAGCATTCTAGTACATCTCTGCTGATGTTCATGTGATGCCGTTTCAGAAAGTGCACAATAATTTAGAAATTTATTGCATGGTTTGTCAATTGAAGTTGTGCATTTTTAGATACTAAAATCTTTTAAGTGCTTTCCTTGAGATGGCAAGTAATGCTGGTTGTGCAATGGTTGTAATTTATTGTTTGTAAAACACGCAAAACCAAAATGACCTCTTTTAGCTCAACAAAGATATATTTGTCACTCTAGTAATACATTTGTTTGTAAAGAAGTGTAACAGATGTATTCCCTAACAAATTGTGGTTGATGGGTCTCAGAAAGGAGTATAAGGCAAATAACGACTTTTTTAACAGTTTTTGGCACATTGATAGGAGGCATAGTCAGTTTCACTAGAAAAAGTTCTACGCTCTTGTCAGTATTGAATCATACAGTTCTGGCAGTTGGATGGATCTATTACTTGCACTTGATGCTTGAACAAAGCAAAACAAAAATAATTGGAGACATGTCTCATGAGGGGTCATCTTTGCTTTGTTGATTTGCTTTCACCAAATCACGTTGTGTTGCTAATTACCAGATATTTGCATTTTTGTATCTTTCACTTGAGCAATACATATTGTTAGATTTTTACAGATCTGTTTTTTCATAAGGATTTTTAACTGATATTTATTCAACAAGGCCTTAAATGATTCATCTGCATTAATGTAGTTTTCCGATGAGAGAAGGTTACACCCATAAACGAGAGGGGACTTGTTGAGAACTATCTTGCCTTTTTAACCACTGAAGGTTCCATTACTCATTGTTTAACAGTTTGAGGAAGCTTGGGGAAGTATTGCAATCAAAAAACTGATTAAGGCCACCCTTCATGATTGAATTACTGAAATCCGACTGCAAATGAAGTTTTCTTTCTCACCTGCATTGCTGATTTCTCTCTCTGACAGTTCCATACTTATTGGATCCTTTGTGCTAATTTCTTTGTATATACTTCATAGAAAATCAATCTAGTATTCAATTTTTTGACTTACTCTCTTTTAGTTGGCTGTGAAAGATTCTGAGATCTGTTTTTGGAATTGAAATTTGAGTCTGTTAAAGAGCTTGAATTGTACTTACCTTTCTGTGAAAGTCAACCATTTGATTTCTGAGGAGAGGCACTACTGTTGAAATTTCCTCTGCAAACACCTTTCAGCCATAAAACTGAGTGATTTATGTTCTTTGGCATAGAACATAGTAACAAAATTCTTTCTAAAGAAGGCAAGCAATTTTTTTTTTCTTCTTCTTCTTCTTCTTAATGTAAACTTTATACAGTGTTCCTTCCTTTCTGAAGGTTTGAAGTTACAACTGTTGTTTAAGTGAACGACATAACAATTCGTTTCCTTACGGACAAAAAAAGGCTGGGAGGGAACAGACTATAATTGCATTCACAAGAATAACACTTTATTTTCGCGGTCTTCTCTCATTTCGGAGAGATTAAAACTGGCTGTGGAGTGAGACGAGGGTAGTAAGAGACTTGGGCGCGCGTAGGGCGGAGGGGTGATGGAGGGGGTTGGAACAATTGAAATTCGTTACCGTGCTAGGAAACGCCACTCCCTCCCAACCCCTCTCGTTTTTAACGTTTAATTTTCATTCTCTCCGGGCGGAGTAACAGATTCCTTCTGTTAACTTTATACTCCACCAGGAAGGCAGGCGGCTTGCGAAGCCCAATGGCGTCGGGGAAATGGGTTTCTTTTCTGGCCGCGTGGAGGCGCTCGGGAGACGTCAGAAGGCGGCAAAGTGGTGAGGGAAGGCAGGCTGCGGGCCTGGCGACGCCAAGTTCTGGGGCAAAATAGATGGGTGCGTTGAAACCAGTCGCGGCTCGTAGTTTTATAAATGGGGAAGGCTGCAAATGCATTCCATTCCATTCCATTATAGTGAGTTGCATTGCCTGCATTGTATTTGTATTAATAATAAGTCTGAAACAGACTTACGGGAGTAGCGCTCCTACCTCATATTGGGAAAACTAGTTGGAGCGCAATGCTGCCGCCTAGTACTGCTATCTGGTGAGCACGCCCTTCTTCAGACCCTAGGCCCCATCCTTGAAGGCTGCCTGGCCGCAGCCTTCGTCCGCCGGTAAGCCTGTTACGGTGAATGCATGACGTCATGCCTCCTCGTTTTATATGCACCATATGGCGGAATGGAGTGGGAGCCTAACGCTTACCTCTTCCCTGTGTACGGCTTCAAATGCGTTATGGACGGTCGTTAACGAACCGACGAAAAAAAGTTTGATATGATTGTTACAGAAAACAACTCAGAAATCCATTATTAATAAATAAATACGTTTACAAACAAATTTTTAAATTTCTTTTGGGGGCGATTTCTGTATGAGAGGCTTCGCCTTACAGCCTTTAATAACGAGCCGCGCCTGGTTGAAAGATAACTTTTTCGTTCTTAGGAGCTGGATGAATATATTTTTCAATACTTACTATCCCTAACCTCTAAATGCTCGCATTGAAGTGACACTTTTGAAGCATTAACAGCTCTGACGCTAGGCTGTCTGAATGACGGAAGAATGCATTACGCAAAGTGATCTTCGGCGGGTGAGGTGGCTCGGGACATCAACTGATGTCACTGGAGTGCCTCTGGCCCTGGAGGTCCTAGGTTCGAGTCCCAACGGGGACTGGACTTTCGACACTAGGTAGATAACTAGGTCGAATTCTGTCGCTGCCTGGAGGAGAACTCTAGCGACCGGCTGCTCTGGTCGTTCGTTTCTCCGATCAGCACCAGGCGTATTTCGGAGCAGTTCCCTAACGAACGGGCCACGGACCGCGCGCGCTATTTCCTTCCTCTGCCTTGACTTATCCTCCCCCTTTACTTACACTAACAAGCTCCACACTGCGGCACATGCGTGAAGGCCGGCCAGGAGCTTGTCCCGGCAGGGACGGTGCCCCGCTGATGGGAGATACCTGGTTGAGGGAAACCCCGGGCGCCAGATGTCATCCAGGGGAGAAAGATCACCGTCACCTTCCGCGA
Source organism: Acheta domesticus (assembly GCA_031308135.1). NCBI lineage: Eukaryota > Metazoa > Arthropoda > Insecta > Orthoptera > Gryllidae > Acheta > Acheta domesticus. The sequence goes on from JAHLJT010002630.1 coordinate 19,251,471, forward strand.
TAAAAAAACCTGCACTACACTTGCGAAACTAATGACCTTAGCTCCCGGAAACTAATCAATCAAACCCTCTCTCGCTTTATAGCGTTATTACTCGTTCACTTTACATTTGCAGACGGCAGAATTAGGAACTAATGTTGTTTTGAAAGTGAAGGCCCGAACACACAACCGAGAATACACGAATGGCCCCGACGTCAATCAGCATCTGACCAATCAGCTGTCTCCGAAGGCAGCACAAGCGCTACGGACACAGCTGACGAATTATGCCTTTCTGACAGTGAGCTGGAGTCACGCTCTTAAATTATTAAGATAATATACAATAAAATAGATCACACCACACGCTATTCACAACATTCACGTACAGTATTTTTATTTCTTCTTTGCACTTATCTACTGCTTAATGGTTATGTTCTTGCCCCACCGGGGTTGTGTGTGCTGCTCACCGCCATCTATATCATATTAAACGGTCAGTATATACTGCAGACACGCGTTTCTCATTCAGTCGGCGGTGACCTCATGTAAACAGATCGCAGCGCTCCGTCTGCAAATGTAAAGTGAACGAGTAATACGTAATTTGTGGACAGCCCGCGTTGTGACCAACAGATCGGGGTTTCGCCCTCACCGCACCGACATCGTGCCGTTCTGATAATGCGGGAGTTTGATAATGAAGAGCACGCCACCAGACGAAGGGATACGCCTCCGGGCAGCCGCTCCGCGACGGCGCCGCGGGACGAAAGGTTGCGCCTGGGGGAGGGGGGAGTTGGCGGCGTTAAACGTTGGCGAGCGCGAAGAAAGAGCCCCGCAAATTGAGACGTGGATGGGAGCCGCGTATTTACCCTTTGAAGTGGTGGCTGGCGGCGGCCGGGATCGGGAGCGCGGGGTCCTTGGAGAAGGGGGCGGGGTTGAGGTGGGGGTGGGGGTGACGGAAGCCCGACGAGTTAGATTCTGCAGCTCGTGGACGCGGTAGCGGATACAAGTGGGAGGCTTGGGTGGGGTGGGGGCAATTGTATAATTGTACAGTAATGTACAATTGTACGTTTGTACAGAAATGTACAATTGTAGATCCATTGTGCGTTAGGTGGAATGTCAACTAAAATACAAATGTCTGTATGTTTTTAAAATAATGAAATATTGCGTTTATGTGTACGTGCGTTTATGCGTTTATGTGTTTATCAAATAGTGCGTTTACGTGTTTTGGAATTTTCTGTTTAACTGAAGCACTGATCTTATTTATTATCAATTAAGTAAGTGATATCTAGTATTCAAAATTTTATTAATTGTTAACGAATTAAATAATAAAATCAAGTTGTTTAAAACATACTAATATCTTACAAAAATGTGTATAATTGAAGAATTCTTTACAGTGAACTCTAAATTTGTAATTCAATACAGAGAAAGTACCTTCGTTTTGTGTATTGTTATTGTTTTTTTACATTTAAATAAAACAAACTCAGATGATTCCTTTGCATTTAAACATTTTTGTTCGATTGTCAAAATATTACAATTTAAATAACACAACTGTAGGCCAATGCATTTTAGTAAATTGACGATAATTTTATTTGAAATCGGGAAATAGCAAGTTTGGCTGATTTTTAAAAACAGATTTTCATAAAAAATCTAATTGTGTTTCGCGAGAGGTAATCTGAATTTGAATAGTCCGAGTTTCACGGTATGTTAATAGAGACATTGACTACCGAACCGACGTTATTCTGAATCGTAAAGGAATACGAAAAATATAGCAAACGCTTTGAATGACGAGACAAGCTGGCCTCAAATGATAGCATCCCAAAGGAGAAGTTGATGTACCGAGTCTGCAGATATACTAACGAAGCATCACCAGTAATCAGAGCTGTGCCTTGGAAGATTACTTTGTACACTGCAGTGGTAGGCCTTGTAGATATAGAGAGATCAGGTAGGGAATATATTGACAATTTCGTGATAACTGACGATCATATACGTATGGATCCAGAGAATGCAATCACTGCTTGATGTTGAGAGTTTGTTTCCACTTATCCTTTCTGGCTTCTCGTTAAGAAAGAGAAAAAGTTAAGAAAGACAAAAAGCAAAATAAGATTATAAAGATATCGCGAAGAAGACAATTCGAATGAAAAGACGCAAAAGAGAAAAGTAAAGAATGAGATTCAAACAAGAAGATGCAAACCATAAGAAACGTACAGCGAAAGAAGACTCGCAGCGAAATAGAATACACACGGGAAGTACGAGAAGAAGAATATATAGAACAAGAAGACTCACTTCAAGAGAAGACCTACTGTGCAAGAAATTGTAAAGCAAAAGAAAATAACGAAGAAAAGGCAAAGCAGAAGAAAATAAATCACAGATAGAAAGTAGCCTAAGCAATGCTAAAAATCTGAAGATGTAAACGAAAATTAGGTGTTGAGAAAAAAAGTCGTGTGGATTGTCTACAGTCAGTTCGAATGAAAAGACATCAAGAAGAAATGTAAAAAATAAGATTCAAAGAAGGTGCAAAGCACAAAATAAGAAACGAACAGCGAAAGGAGAGTCACAGCGAAATAATAATAATAATAATAATAACAACAACAATAATAATAATAATAATAATAATAATAATAATAATAATAATAATAATAATAATAATAATCACAAGAACTAGAAAATACAAAACACATGAATGAGATACAATGGGAAAGAAGACGAACAAGAACACGCTTATCGGGAGAAGACCTACAATGGAAGAAGTTGGAAAGCAGCAGCAGCAGAAGAAGAAGAAGAAGAAGAAGATGATGATGATGATGATGATGAAGATGAAGAAAATAGAGGCAATGAAGACGAGGCAAAGCAGAAAGAAATGAAGCGCAGAAAGCAAGTAGCCTAAGCAGTGCCAGGAATCTGAAGAAGTAAAAGAAAATTAGCGAAGAAAGTTGCGTGGATGGTCGAGACCGCTGTCGACACCTCGCTCGCTCGCGTGCTCCGTGGCGCCCCCCCCCCTTGGGCCGTCGCGCCCCGCGACAGTTCCGTAAGCGGCGGGGCGGGGCGCGGCGCGGCGTAACGATTTAATTACTGAATTTAAAAGCGACAGCCCCTTGGGGCGCCCGCGTCTCGCTTATATTTCCTCCTTCAATTAAAGTCGATTCTAATTAGCCGCCGCCGCCCCCCGCCCGACACGCCTTTCCACCCCCACCCCCCTCTCCACTACGCACGCCCCGCCCCGCCCCGTTCCGCACTCCCCCCCTCTCAGCTCGTGACCGTTCCCGCCCCCTTGCTCATCCCCGACCTGCTCCTTGCCATGCCACGCCATGCCCTGCTTGTCCCCTCGCTTCATTATGTGTTGTCTCGTTGATTTCTGCTTAACCTTGCCCTGTCTGTCCCCGCGCTTCATTATCTGTTGTCGCGTTGATTTCTGCTTAACCTTGCCCTGTCTGTCCCCGCGCTTCATTATCTGTTGTCGCGTTGATTTCTGCTTAACCTTGCCCTGTCTGTCCCCGCGCTTCATTATCTGTTGTCGCGTTGATTTCTGCTTAACCTTGCCCTGTCTGTCCCCGCGCTTCATTATCTGTTGTCGCGTTGATTTCTGCTTAACCTTGCCCTGTCTGTCCCCGCGCTTCATTGTGTGTTCTCACCATGCTTGCTGGCTGACTCCGCCTAACTTTGCCCTGACTGCTGGCCTACGTTCCTTCCTCCGGCCCGCTCCTTGCCCATCCCGTTGCCGCTCATCCCGTTGCCGCCCATCCCGTTGCCGCTCATCCCGTTGCCGCCCATCCCGTTGCCGCTCATCCCGTTGCCGCTCATCCCGTTGCCGCTCATCCCGTTGCCGCCCATCCCGTTGCCGCTCATCCCGTTGCCGCCCATCCCGTTGCCGCCCATCCCGTTGCCGCCCATCCCGTTGCCGCCCATCCCGTTGCCGCCCATCCCGTTGCCGCTTATCCCGTTGCCGCCCATCCCGTTGCCGCCCGTTCGAGATTCGCCCTCTGCAAATCCCGTATGTACCCTGTGTACCTCTACCCACTTTGCCTCGCTCCTCTCCATCTCGACGAGACACTTGCTTGGTAGCGAAGTCAAGTTAAGTCAAGCTGTCCGGAGGAAACTTCTAGCGGCCGGCTGTTTTGGTCGGTACGAGTTCGACGTTTGGTCGGTACGAATCGTAGTTTTCTGTGGTTTCTCCATTCAACATCAGGCGAATGCCGGAGCAGTACCCTAACAAACGGACCACGGACCGCGCACTGTCTTTCCTTCCTCTTCCTTGTCCTATCCTCTCCTCCTACACACACTTACACTAACATGCACTACACTACCTTACATGACGGGAGACCAGTCGGGAGCTTAGAGCTTGTCCTGGCTGCAGCGGTGCCCCACTGGTGGGAGATATCTGGTTGGGGAAAGATCCCCGCAAGGCGACGTTACTTACGTCGGAACTGGATCTCGCCAGGGAGCATGTGAAGATCACCGCCGTCTCCAGCGATAAAACATGCACTACAATTACGAGACCGATGACCTTAGCAGTTGACGCACCCGGCAATCAATCAATCAATACATCCCGCCCCACCTCACCTTGTCCCTTCTCACCCCTGTCCCTCTTCTCGCCGTGCGGTATTTTAATAGTGTAAATAAAATTTGTAGAATTTATCAACATTTTTATTTGTATTTGCAAGGTAAACTTTTTTCGATGGCTTGGACATGATCTTCAAATCTACCACCATTTCGCTTATCGTAGTCGAATTTTGGCTTCTAGAGAAACTTAAGATGCCGACAAAGTTATTGACAGCTACTTATTTTATGTACAGGTGTCTAGGAATAAATGTTAGACTTACATGACATGTAGGGAGGCCGAAGATAATTTTTTGCCAACAGACATGTGATGAGAAACGAATTTATACATCTGACATTTGCCCCTGATTTGTAGACAACTCGTCGTACACGGATGTTTGGCAGTGCACGAAATCTCGTTTGATTGTGTCAAAACGTGTAACCTGACAAATACACATGCACACATACACAAAAAGAAGTTGTTGGACGGAAAGACTTGGAACATGTTTCGCTATGAATTTCGACATGCTGAATCCGAACCTGAATCCGAATTCGCCACCAACTTCCAACGTTTTTTTTTAATCGCAAAAAAACATTGTGAAATTGTATTTTTTCGGGTTTTGTTGTCCGACTCAAAGACATGTTTCCATATGTATGTCGACACGCTGAATCCGAATCTAAAGCCAGAATGACGCCACTACCCCCGAATTTTTTTAATTGCGAAAAACCACTGTGAAAGTGAATTTTTGTTTTAGGGGGTTGTTGTCAGATCCGAAGACTTGGCACATGATTTATTTTGCCGATCATTTGTTGAATTTAATGTTGTGTTATACAACTTTTCTAATTTATTTTAAAAGTATTTTGCAAAAATATACTATCCCCAAATGTTTCTAAAATATTTTCTGTTTACAATTCTTTTTTAACAAAATATAATTTAAATTATATTTAAATAATGTTATAAAAATGTTCTTCGTTAAATTTGAGAAAATGAGTTTTATTGAACCTAAATGACCATACTCGTACGCTAACCTTAGTTGCTGTGTTGCATTCTTGATATTCTAGTACTGTTATGACCTAGTTTTCTTCTGTGATTGCTGTAGTGATTGCGGGATCAGGTTTAGTCAAAAACATAAGTCTAAAAATACTTTTAATGTTTCACTTCACATCTCAACAAAAAGAAACACAACCAAAATTGTTCTCAGGGCAGCGTCCTTGCCCCAATGCTAAACTTGATAAGCCGGCGGCATAGGCAGCCGACTGACTTGCTGATAACGGCTGTTATCTCGGGCGGTTGCAGTGGTGCGTCGTGGCTGCGGTAGTAGCAGCCGCGGAACCCTTGACAGACGGGAGCAATGTCCTGCGGGAGGTACCGCCTGCGAACCCGCGTTCCGTCCAGGAGCCGTGTCTCCCGGGTCGATCCTTCTCGGCACTCGTACACGTATGTCGCGCTGGGTAGAGAGTTCATTCGTGACAGGGCGCGTCGCTGCCGATTCGGGGTTTTATCCCCTCGCCGCCTGGTGAGGGGAGGGGAAGGGGTTGTGCCCCTCCACTAGCGGAGCGGTGGAGCGTCACCCCAAGCTGCTCCTCTGATTGGGGGGATACCACATTCCTCCCCGCTTTATTGTGGGCATATGGGTGCCCACGATTGCGCCGTGACCGCCGCGGAGCTGGACCTGGTGAGGCGTCTCTGCTGCTAGGTTCTGAGAATAACTCAGCCTCTGGTCGCACCCCCGCTCCTGCTGCGTCACCTGGCGAAGTTACCGACTGAGCTGGTGCCTCGTGCGTGACGGCTGGCTCTGTCTTGTGCCTTGTGGCTGGCTGAAAATAAAAAGGAATATTACTTCTTTGCAGTGTGTCGTCCACTCTATGTGTATTCCACCGTTTTGTTATCTGATTTTCATGCCTCCTTGTCATACCATTTTCTGATTGTACCAGATACATTTTATAGCCTATACTCTCTCTAATTATTGCTGGAATCCATTTTGGGTATACTTTGAATGATTTTATGTACACTTTATCCCCAACTTGAAACTTGGTATTCTCAATACGTTTCGGGCGTTTGGTGGGTACTAATAACGCTAGTAATGTTCTTGGCTGCCTCCCATGAAGTCTTTCCGCTGGACTTTTCTTTTCTTGCCCTATCGGAGTTGCTCTGTATGTTACTAGTAGCTGCTGTAACGCTTTGTCTTTAGGAACTCCATCAGCCATTGCTTTGATCATTGTACTTTTGAATGTGCGTACAAATCTCTCTGCTCCCCCGTTTGACTGTGGGTGGAACGGCGCCGTTCTAAGATGCTGAATGCCATTCTCTTTGCAAAATTTTTCAAATAAGTGTGACGTAAATTGTGCCCCATTATCTGATACTAACAGTTGCGGTAATCCTTCTATTACAAACACCTTCGTTAGCAGTTGAATTGTTGCTTCTGTGGTTGTTGTCCGCGTTTCACACACGTATGGATACTGTGAGAATGCATCCGTAACCACGAGCCACATTGACTCAAAAAACGGCCCTGCGTAATCAATATGTACCCGCTCCCATGGTTTCTCGGCTTTTGGCCAGCCCGAAAAATGCTTCGGTGGGCTTGCCTGGTTCTGTCTACATATATGGCAACTACGTATCAAGTTTTCTATATCTTTTGACATTCCCGGCCAATACACATATCTTCTGGCAATAGTTTTTGTCCTAGTAATACCCCAATGTCCAACATGCAATAACTTTAACACTTCCGCTTGCAGCGTTTTAGGAATTACAACTCTTACATTATCTTCGCAAGTGTATAGTAATACCCCTTCTTGCATTGATAACTCGTTTTTCTTTAACAAAAATTGATTTAACTCTTCTGAACTATGTTTTAACTTTCTTGTTGGCCAACCTTTATTCAAATAACCACTTACTTGTATTAGTAGTTTGTCTTTCCTGGTTACTTGCGCTATCCTTTTTGCATCCAGCGGCAGTCGCAACAGTGTGTCGCTGTTCTCGAGATCGATGTGGGCGCAAACTTCCTCCAATTGGTCAAATGACTCGTCTGGTCCTGCCGGCAGCCTCGACAGCGCGTCCGCGTTGCCATGATGTGATGTTGACCTGTAAATTATCTCAAAATCATAGTCAGACAGAAAAATTGCCCATCTTTTAAGTTTCTTCCCAGTTCTCTCCGAAATACCTTTCCTTGGACTGAACAATGACGTAAGTGGTTTATGGTCTGTAATGAGCGTAAATTTCGCCCCATATAGGTATTGATGGAATTTCTTTACCCCATAAATTATTGATAACGCTTCTCTTTCTATTTGCCCATAATTCCTCTGTGAATTACTTAACGTTTTCGATGCGAATGCGATTGGTACCTCAACGCCATCTGGCGTAATTGTTGATATCACCGCACCAATACCCGTTTCAGATGCATCAGTCGCCAGCAGTAGCGGTTGCCCTGGCGAATAGTGCGTCAATGTCGTTGCCTTGACTAATTGCCGCTTAAGATTCTGAAACGCATTTTCACATTTTGTTGACCATATGAACTTAACATTTTTCTTCCGTAATTGGTCTAATGGTGCTGTGATCATTGCTCTATTCTTAATAAATTTCGAGTAATAAGCTACTTTACCTAAGAATGAACTGAGTTGTTTCACGTCTTGAGGTGCTGGCATTCTTGTAATTGCTTCAATGTTTTCTTTTGTCGGTCGGACTCCCTGTTTGTCTACTATGTGACCTAAATAATTTATAGAAGTCTTAAAAAATTCACATTTCTTCAAATTGCATCTGAGTCCATTATCTTTTAACAATTGCAACAGCCTCCGCAAATTTTGCTTGTGGACCTCTTCCGTTTTGCCTGTAACAATGATATCATCCAAAAAATTAGCACAATTTGGCACTTTCTCTGTAATTTGTTGCAGAAACCTTTGAAATATCGCTGGCGAGCTGGCAATGCCATATGGGAGTCTTTGAAATTGATATAATCCATTATTCGTATTAATCACCATAATTTCTTTTGACTGTTCATCTAACTCCAACTGTAGATAAGCTTCTGACAGATCTATTTTCGTGAAATATTCACCTTGTAATTTGGAAAATATTTCTTCAGGTTTAGGCATAGGATAGTGATCTATCAACATTTGTGGGTTTAATGTTACTTTAAAATCCCCACACAGTCTTAATTTACCATTTGGTTTTTTTATAATTACCAATGGTGTGGCCCACTCTGAAGCGTTGACTGGTTTGAGCACTCCTTCATCTACCCAACGTTGTAATTCTTCTTTTACTTGCTCTTGTAAATTAAATGGTACTGGTCTTGCTTTGCAAAATTTCGGTTGGCAGTTTTCTTTCATTGTTATGTGAGCTTTATAATTTGTGCAATGCCCTAATCCTTCTGCAAAAACTTCCGGAAATTCGTGACAGATGTCCTCCATCTCTTCATATTTATTTAAATTCTGTACTGACATAACATTATCTTCTAGCGTAAAACCAAAAGCGTTTATACCTTCCATCCCAAATATATTTTGCACGTCATGTCTGTTCACTACCACAAAGCGTAACTTCCGTTGCACTCCTTTATATCTTGACGTCATTTCTACTTGACCTTTTACTGGAATGATGTTTCCCTGATAAGATTTTAACTTTGCGTTGTTACTTGCACATCTCGGTGCGCCTAACTGCTGGTATGTTGTTAGATTTATTATATTCACTGTAGCCCCTGTGTCGATCTGGAACTCAATATATCTTCCCAATATTTCCAATTGTAATTTCATCTTTGTTTCCTCCGACGGATTTAAAATTAGGTTGACTGTCTGTATTTGGTCTATTTCCATTTCTTCCGACCTATTGTTGCCATCTTTCACACTCTTTGGTTTCTGTCGCTGTGTGACTGTCGCCAGTTTTTTCTTTAAGCAAACACTTTGAATATGTCCTATCTTTTTACAGAATCTACATATTGCTTCCTTAAACCAACACTGACTGCGTTTATGGTTCTTCTCACAACCCGGGCATGATTTTAACTTCTTTTCAGCTCGTTCTTTCCCCATTGTAGTCACCTTGCTGACTTCTTCTGTTGTATTCATCTGCGTTTCCAGATTTTCCGACATTTCATATGTTGTGGCAATCTTCATTACTTCTTCCAATGCTGGGTCTTCTACTCGAATTGCCTCCATACGCACTTTATTTATCGGGGTATGTAATATCACCATATCTCGTATCATACTACTTGCATAGGAATTTGCACAATCCCTTTTTTCGCACTTAAACTTACATGATTTCGCTAGACCTTTTAGCTCAGCTACCCATTCTGCGTGTGTCTGACCTGGTTTCAATTTCGTTTGAAAAAACTTATATCTTGAGGTCACGACATGCACTCTCTTTTCGAAATGATCGGCCAGCTTTTGTTTCAATTCACTGAATGTTAATGTTTTTGGATCCTCCGGACATATCTTCTTTATAGTTACGTAGATATCTTCTCCTACACACGATAACAATTGGGCACGCCGCTGGGCTTCATCTGTCACCTGATGTGCTTCTAAATGCTGTTCAAAACGTTCTATATAAATCGTCCAGTCTTCTTGATCTTTCCTAAACTGTGGAAATACTGGAACTTGTCGAACTTGTTGTTTCGATGTTTCTAACTGATTCATTAACACCCTGATCATCTGTTCACTTTGTTCACGTTGTATCTTCATCTGTTCTTGATGCTGGCTTTGTAGCATTGCTATCACTTGTGCCATTTGTTCTGTCATTGTTCTGTTGAGTCTTGGACTATGATCACCGCTTATTACTGTTCTTCACACGTCTTGTTCGTAAATCCTCGTCGCCAATGTAGTGATTGCGGGATCAGGTTTAGTCAAAAACATAAGTCTAAAAATACTTTTAATGTTTCACTTCACATCTCAACAAAAAGAAACACAACCAAAATTGTTCTCAGGGCAGCGTCCTTGCCCCAATGCTAAACTTGATAAGCCGGCGGCATAGGCAGCCGACTGACTTGCTGATAACGGCTGTTATCTCGGGCGGTTGCAGTGGTGCGTCGTGGCTGCGGTAGTAGCAGCCGCGGAACCCTTGACAGACGGGAGCAATGTCCTGCGGGAGGTACCGCCTGCGAACCCGCGTTCCGTCCAGGAGCCGTGTCTCCCGGGTCGATCCTTCTCGGCACTCGTACACGTATGTCGCGCTGGGTAGAGAGTTCATTCGTGACAGGGCGCGTCGCTGCCGATTCGGGGTTTTATCCCCTCGCCGCCTGGTGAGGGGAGGGGAAGGGGTTGTGCCCCTCCACTAGCGGAGCGGTGGAGCGTCACCCCAAGCTGCTCCTCTGATTGGGGGGATACCACAATTGCAAAGTACCGTTGCGCAGTCAAACATTTTTGCTGTTTACTTTCTCACTTTCAGATGTTTAACAATGTTCTTTATTTCTTTTTGTTTCGAATTACATTTTACTTCATACTGTGAAATTTTACACTGTGTAGTTTTATAAAATTATTTCGTAAGTGCGAAATTGGTTATTGAATGTAGAGGATCAGTAAAGGAACAGTATCGAATACGTAATACAGTTTATAGTTGACTTCATTTCTAAGTCTGCTTACCTATTTTACAAAAATGGAAGTGTCAAAAACTAAAGCGTCAACAAATAACAGCAAAGTTTATTGTATTCTTCTTTGTCACAAAATTGCGGAAAATGTGGATTGGCTTTTAACTCTCAAGGGCCCCTAGGTGTCTGAGACCGACATTTCAGTTGAAAAATGAAAGAAACACCACAGAACGCCTTTATCATTGGAATGGATCGTTTCCTTTGAAGAAGCCCCGCGGTAGTAGCAGGCCCAGATCTCCATTTAGCCGCGTAAGGTCTTGATTATTGCCTGCACTTACAAGGCGCTCCATACTGCACGTTTCATCTCCGCGTCTTATCTCCCGGGGTGGCATTCACATCAGCCTCCTCTCCCCCGCCGCCACGTCTTTCTCCACCCGAGATTACTATTACGGCCGTTCTGCAAGGGTTACGCCCACACACACAGCCGCGCTCATATCCTCGCTCGCGCGAATTTCGTGGTTAATTATCCTCACCTGCCGCCTTTCCTGTAACAGCTGCTTCCCGCTCCTTCCCGCTTGGTCGCCCTCGCCCTGCACTGCATTGCCCCGCTCCACCACGCCACGCCCCGCGCCTCCCCGCTCCGCGCCGCCCCGCGCCGCCCCGCGCCGCCCCGCGCCGCCCCGCGCCGCCCCGCGCCGCCCCGCGCCGCCCCGCGCCGCCCCGCGCCGCCCCGCGCCGCCCCGCGCCGCCCCGCGCCGCCCCGCGCCGCCCGCGCCGCCCCCGCGCCGCCCCGCGCCGCCCCGCGCCGCCCCGCGCCGCCCCGCGCCGCCCCGCGCCGCCCCGCGCCGCCCCGCGCCGCCCCGCGCCGCCCCGCGCCGCCCCGCGCCGCCCCGCGCCGCCCCGCGCCGTCCCGCGCCGCCACACCCCGCGCCGCCCTGCCCTGCCCTGCCCCGCGCCCCCTGCCCTGCCCTGCCCCGCCCCGCGCCGCCCCACGCCGCCACACCCCGCGCCGCCCTGCCCCGTCCCAACTCGTCCCGCCCCGCCCCGCCCGTCCCAACTCGTCCCGCCCCGCCCGCCCCGCCCCGTCCCATTCCGTCCCGTCCCGACCATGTCCCGTTTCGCCCCGTCCCACTCCGTCCCCCGCACCCCGTCCTCCGCCCACCGCACCCGTCCCCACCCCACCCCACTCATCCCACCCTACCCTACCCCACCCTACCCTACCCCACCCCACCCTACCCCACCCCACCCCACTCCGCTTCGCACCGTCCCGCCCTGCTCCACCCCATCCCACCCCCACCCCCACATCCTATCCCCCCCACTCCACTCCACCTCCTACCCCACCACCCCCTACCCAACCACCCCTTACTCCACCACCCCCACCCCACTCCACTCCAGTCCACTCCACCCCACCCCACCCCACCCCACCCCACTCCACCCCACTCCACTGAATTCCGCCCCGCCCTGCTCCACCTCGCCCCGTCTTTTCACTTCCTGCGCCCGCCTGCCAGCTCTATCTCACCCCGCTTCGCCCACCCCTCTCTTCACCCTGCTTCGTCCGCCAGGCCCCGCCCCGCCCTGTTCCTCCACCCTGCCCCCACAACCCTTCGTTTCACTTGGAGAGTTTCATAGAATAATTGAAGTGCGGAGGTGCTGCGCTTAAACAAGGGATTATACTGTACCTTGGCGCAGGGCGTCTACATCTGGTGCTCGCCGCACTTCTGCGTCTCCAGGGGCCTCGTGTACCTCCTCCCCCACTCTCCAACGCGACTTACCAACTTTACGCTGAAACTATTTAAACAGGCAGGAAGCGGTGGGGACGCGCAATGTTTCTGATTATGTGTCTGCGGCTTTTGCGGGGGCCGCGGGGCTGGTGTCGGAGATGGTGATGACGGGGTGGGGGGTGGGGGTTGGAGGAGGAAACGACTCCGCGTCTCGCGCGACACGGTGTGGGTGGGAGGAAGGGTTGCCACCTTCGGCAAAAAGGAAGACCCGAGAAGTTTCGAGTTGAAAGGGCAGGGTACAAGGTAATTGAACCGCGCGACGGGGTGGAATTTGTTTTCTCAATTAATTTTGATTGCGAAGCCGAAAGCGATAGATTGGTTATTTGGTGAAAATGAATAATTACGTTCGATTCGGAGGAGGTTGTGTTGTTTGATTTTGCTGACAGGAAATGCAGACATAGTCGCCATTTACGTGCGTAGCGGTTCAATACTTTCAGAAGGTGTATTCAATTACGCTGTCTGGGTTCTACTCGTTTGCTAACTAAATGAGATTTACGCAACTGCGTTACTTTTTTCGAGTGCTCACAAGGGAACCTCACTTCGTGTGAACAAAGATGGCTGATGGGAGTAAGTTTACCCGATAATATAAAGAATGCAGAGACCCAAAGTTGGAGAACAAAAATGACGCTGTCGAAACCACGTGTGATGTGTTTGTAGAATTCATATCTGAAATTGAAAACTTGAGGGCGTTAGCAAAGTGAGTAGATGAATAGTAGTGTAATTAGGCGTACACGAGCTTGGGAAATATTATCTTTTTCAATTTCCCGTACTTTGTAAGAATCCAAAACTCTTCGTGCTGTTTCTTCCCACGTCTGGTTAATATTACGATGATGTTTGTGCATTGAAGGCTAAATCGATGGTCTGGAAAATAATTTATTGGAGGTTTCTTATCTATCGGGCTGGTCAGGTGCTGATCGGTGGCTGGGGTTGTTCGCTTGTATTCGCGCGAAAAGAAAGCAAGTTCCAAATTTCACCGCGCCGCGGCCGTGTCGCTTGCTGAGTGCTTGTGCTCGTAGCTAAGGTCCGATTAAATTAAGAAGGTGATTGACAGTTCTGTGTGACGTCAGGACGCCTCTCCCGTTTCCATGGCAGCTGCCAACCAGAGAGACAGAACGTGACGTGTCAGGTCGCTCAGTTGCCACTGCCGAACACGGGGAACATTTGAGCATCGCACAGCGACTTCCCTGCCGCCGCGCCGCCCGCGTTTCTGCCTGTGCTGCGCGCGCAATGTGTACTGTGTTGTGATGAGTTGCGTTGAGGTTAGGCTTTTGTCGTAGTTTTTACACTTTTACACGTATTTTTTGAAGTGTTTGTTTTCGTGTCCCGGTAACACGTGCTCACTGGTTTGCGACCTGGTAACGTCGCTCCCCTCCACTCACAAATGTCAATCACCTTCTTAATTTAATCGGACCTTACGCTTGGTTTTCTTATCACCTCGCTCTGGGCTTCTTTTATTTCTACCCTTTGTTGGTCCAGTGCAGTGTGACCTTTTCTGGGCTGCCACCTTTGGCGATAGCTGTATTAAAAACACGAATTTGTGTATGTAATTATTTATTTACCGAACGGTATGAGCTTTCGGAGAGACAATGGCCCTCGATCCGAAGACTTGAATCTCCTCATGGCCATTGTCGCGTCTCCTCGATTACGCGTTTGGGTTGATTGCTTATTTCGTGCTTCTCGACGCGTCAACAGCTATGGCCATTCCTGTAAGTGTAGTGCTTGTTTTTATCCTGTGCCCAGAAACGCGGCGACTCCCGGACAGCCAAGAAGCTACTGACCGACTGGGCTTTTCCTACGAAATGACAAGCATCACTGTCGAATTCCTTTTCCTGCGTCTGCCATTCCCTGACACACTCCGGACCACTCCCCGCCGCTTGCACCCCACTAGATCTCTCTAGTGCTGATGATCTCAAGAAGAAAGGTTATTTTTTTGTTTTCTTATTTTAAAAAAATTACGCCGTGGAGCGAAGAGTAATGCAAGGGTACGATAGTTTAAATCAGAGTGAAATAAAACTTTCTACAAATGCTCAATAGTACGATTGACACAAACGTACGAGGGCTAGTCAAAAAGTAATCCTATTTTCTAAATAAAATTGGTCGAGTGAAAAATTTGAATTTGACACTATTCCTCAAACCTTCTTCTACAATCCACCGCAATAGTAACTTTCTGCGTCAACATGTGGCAGCACAGCAGTCTTTTGAAATGATGGCCGACATCGATGTTCGTTAGATGCAGCGTGGTGTGGTTGAATTCTTGAATCCAGAAGATGAAATGTGACTGACGAATTATGTTGCATTATCTCCCTGACTTCATTTGCAGTCACCCAGCGGTCACCACCAATGATGTCATCGACTTGCTGAATGTTGCGTGGAGTGACTGCAGTCACCGACCTGCCGCTCCGCTTTTCGTGAGCCAACGGCGTTTGCCCTTCAGCTTCGTTACAGCGAAGAACCCATCGTCTAACAGAGCTGACATCCACTCTTACATCATCTAACACGAATTTTTCAGTCTTTCCTGAAAAAAATGTGTATTTCATATTCTGCATTCAAGAATTGAATCACACAACACAACTCTTACCAACATCGATGTCGGCCATTTTGCAAAACGTCTGCTGTGCTGGGTCACTTCGATGGTCACGGGGTAAAAGTTCTTAAGTAAAAAATCTTAGTTTGGAGAACATTAGGGTTAGAGTGTTGAGCCAACGCTTTTTCCAATGCTCAACTTTATTTCCCAACGCTCTTTTTTGTCGATAAGGAGGCAACATTTAAATTCGGTCGTTTTACTAAAATAAAATATAGATACTTAACTTGAAGTTTCAGTGCTTAACCCAATTTCGCCAAACAATGACTTAAGAACTTTTACCCCGTGACCACAGACTTGTTGACGCAGAAAGTTACTCCTGCAGTGGATTGTAGAAGGTTTGAGGAATAGCGTCAAATTCAAATTTTTCTATTAACTAATTTTATATAGGTAGAAAAAAAAGAAGGCACTACTTTCTGTCTTACTTAGGTTTAGTGTTACTTAATATATTATCCTTCGTAGTGCTGGTTAATCTGCGTGTGTCCTGATGTCCACTTCACCATCAAAACATCATTGTTTCTAAACATCGATGCTCAAAATTAAAACCAAAACCATCGACACTTTTAAACATCGAAGTTTCGAAAACTGGGCTAGTAACCATTGAAGTTGACGACAGGGGATTTAATTTGAAAATTATAAAGTTTATTAATTTTAATTGAGATTCAACTGACGAAACAAAGTAAAGAAAAGTCATCGGAACAATTTACGAAAATCTTTCAATACCAGATTCAATAGTTCAAAAATAATATAAGCTTCATTGTTGACGATAATTCAATTTTATTTATTTTCACTCTTAGTCACATTGATATGAAGAATATTCCATTCATGAATATCATCTGAAAATTATTATAGGATTTGGTTTTGTACTTTTTTCATTCAAGAAATATCGACCCCGTAAAAAATCAAACACAAAACATCGATGCCAAAAAAAACATTGGCCTAAAAAATCGAAGTTAAAAATCGCTGGCTTAAAAATTCGATGTTAAATACATCAAAGATTTTGAAAAATCAATGTTAAATACATCATTGATTTTATAACAACATCGATGTTTGAAAATGGTACACATAATTTTCAAAAACGTTTGAAAATGTGTGCCAATGATTTTGAAAAATCGATGTTTGAAAGAGATGTGTACCATTTTCAAACATGTTTTTATAAAATCATTGATGTATTTGACATCGATTTTTTAAGCCAATGATTTTTTAACATCGATGTTTATGTTTCCTTTTTGAACTGCTCATACTGACGTAGTTGGTGACGATCTTGGTGTTCAAAAAAAACACATGCAATTTCGGGCAAGTTGGAAAACAGTTGTAGGCAGTACACGCAGATGCATTTCCTTTTATTATTTCTATTATAAAAGATTTCCATTGGTCCCTTCGATGAAGAATAACTTCCTTTCCTGTTCGATCTGCGTGATGAAAACATGTGAAAGAGGAATTGCGCGTGGAATCAGTCAAAGAAGGTCCGGTGAATGTCACCGATTGGGAAGGGAACTGAATTTTTTATGCTTTTTTTATATAAATTTTGCAATGTTCAGAGTAAAGTAATGTAATGTTTTGTATAATAGTAATACGTTACGTAACAGGAAACGAAAATGTCAGTGATGACCAGCACACAAGAGGGGATCGATTGGGACAAAGGAGAGATAAGCGATTCCATCGCGAACTCGACCATTACAATTGCCTCCACCCTTTTCAATCTGAGGGCGATAGAAGAGCAGGATTTATACCATGAACTTGGAAAAACTGTCAGTAATTAAACTTGATATTCAGTGTAGTTGAAGGAACCCTCTAAATCGAAAAAAGGCAAATTTTAGGCAATATCACACATCTTTTATCCGAAATTTTACGATCTACGTATACTGAAATCATTGTTACAAGAAATTATCACCGGAATTCTAACAGTTTACGGATACTGAAAAAAAGTGACTAGTCGATTGCAATGCCAGTTCTCCGTCCCTTATCGCGAATGACGAAGATTATTAAAAGCTCATTCTGAGTTATTTGATGTTAATTTTAACTTAATGATTAAAATGATTTTTGAATTATTTTCTTTCAAGTTCAATGCCGTATTTCATAGCCTCGATAATTAACTAGATTTGACTCTCACCTTCCCCTACGAATCAGCAAAGGTGGATTTCGTTCTTTATTCTGTTCTATCTTTGGATTTCTTCCCAATCAGCTCACGCCCGTTAACTCATGCACCCCAGATGCATCTTCTCTTGAAGCTGCTTGCATCATCTTGACCGTTGCCTCCAGCTCCCGCCCCCTCCATCTCCACTTGTCGTGTGTCCCCGTCGCGCTGCGAGCTGCTGTGGCGTGTCCCCCGTGTCACCGCCACTGCTGCCGCGCCAGTCCACGCCCCCGCCCCCGCCCCCACCACTATCCCGCCCTGCCCCGCCCCGCCCCCACCCCCACCCCCGCTCCGCCGTCATCCCCGTCCCGCCCCCATCCCCGCTCCGCCCCCATCCCCGCTCCGTCCCACCCCGCCCCGCCCCCACTCCCGCTCCGCCCCCACCCCCGCTCCGCCCCATCCCCGCCCCGCCCCCGCTACCGCCCCGCCCCCGCTACCGCCCCCGCTACCGCCCCCGTCTCCGCTCCCTTCGCCCCTTGCCCTCCTCGTCCTTGTCGCCACTACTCCCTACTCTCATCACCGCCACCACCGCCTCCGCCGCCCCCCTCCAGTCCTATCCGCCGTCGTTTCCACCCGTACGCCCGCTCACCTCGCCCCCACCGCCCCCTTTTGCCACTGCCACCGACGACTACTACACCTCTGCTTCCACCGCCCTCTTCTCACTCTCCCTCCCTCTCTCTCTTTCTCTCTGTCCGTCTCTCTTCGCGGATCCAAGAGCGAAGGAAATAAGATAACAATGTCATCTCGGCAAGTTTCTGCGGTTTATTGGCTGGCTTATCTCCGGCGCGGCGGCGGCGGCAGCGGCGGAGGCGGTGGCGGTGGCGGCGGCGGCGGGAGCGGAGAGAGCGGGGGCGGGGCGGGGCGCGGCGCACCTCCCCGATCGGCGAACAGAGACGCATCGGCCCCTAACGACGCAATTAACAACCGCCCAGGGATTGTGCGCCGCTTCGCTATCGGCTCCGCCCATCTGTCGCCCCCGCCCCCGCCCCCGCCCCGCCCCCGGCCGCGCTCCGCCGCGACTCTCTCTCTGCCTGTCGCGTCGTGTCGTCACAGCGCCGCGCAGCGCCCGCACGTGCGAACGGGCCCCGACGCCGACACTAACGCCGACACCGATACCGACACCGACGCCGACACCGACGCCGACACTGACGCCGACGCCGATACCGACGCCAACACCGACACCAACGCCGACACCGACGCCGACACCGACGCCGACACGACGCCGACACCGACACCGACGCCGACGCCGACACCGACGCCGACGCCGACACCGACACCGACACCGACACCGACACCGACACCGACACCGACGCCGCGGCCACGTAGCAAGAGTGACGGGGCGCCGCGGTAGCGCCGTTCCGGCCACAGGACACTGCGTTTGGGGTCGAATTTCATGGGGGGTAGGCAGAGGCGTATCCACGGTACGGCAGACATGGCACAAGCCATGGGCGCCACTCGTAAGGGGCGCTATTTAGAATATACCCGCTAAAACATATAACAACTACCCTAATTGGAAGTTTCCTGACGGGGGCGCGAATTCTATGCTGACCAGGTGCGCCTGAATTTCTCGATACGCCTCTGGGGGTAGGATACCGTAATAAATAGGAAGCGATTTCTATGATTTTGCATATTTTTGTCCATTTCAGGGCATAGCTAAGTGAAATTTCTTTACATTTGGTTAGAATTGGATGCTACGTATATTAATATGTTAGTGCATATTTGGGCATAATTAGCCAATTTTACCTGTTGGTGCATGTTCGTGTAATTATAAGCGCATATTTTGCATATTTCGTTAAAATAGAGACTTTTATCTCTAAAACGTTTCATCTTTTCACGGAATCTACTATTTATTTATAATCGTTCATTCATTAGAATGAGCTTGTCACATTTTTTTCTTTTCTGTACATGATAAAATACTTGTGCAAATGTAGGACATTTCTTGATAACATATTTTGTAAACCAGTCAGAAGAGATAAAACAAGACATACAGTGGACTTCACTAAAGTGAATATTAACTTCAATTATTTCTCTCGCGAAGTAGGGTAGATTATATTATGTTGCACAAAAATATATATTTTCATTCCAAGCATACTTCTGAATTTTATCAAGAAAAGTTAATAAAATATTGTTAATTTTAAAAGCATATTAAAGTGCATATTTTGGAATTTTTAGGCCATAAACGCATATTTTTAAAAGCATATTTCAAGAATTTGTAGACCTTAAAAATAATCTCCCTAGTAAGAAATATTGTTGTGCTCATGTACTGCGGTGTCATAGGCTGCCAGTTTCGTGAAAACACGCGTCACATTTTGAAGTTTTGAAAACGGAGCTGCTGATAGGAGATTTGCACCGGGAGAGCTCTGGGCCTCGGCTGATGCCACTGCAGTTCCTGTGATGGGGAGATACTAGGTTTCCACTCCCGACGGTGACACGATTTTCGATATTAGCTACATAGCTAGGTCGAACTCAGTCGCTGTCTGTAGGAGAGATTCTAGCGGCCGGCTGCTTTGATCGGTAGTTTTCCCTGGTTTCTAGGATCAACACCAACGCATGGCTGTCCCATGTAGTAGATTTACTGAATGTAAAAGATTCTCAAGCCTAAAAGAACCCTCTCAGCTAAATTCAAATCGCCTGTTTCGTCGCTCGAAATAATACCGTCTTTTACCACCAGATGATGAAAGGAGCGTAATCTATTGCAATACAGGACCGTAGTTTAGCAGCCAGACTAATCGCAATAGAAGCCTTCGCTCAAACTGGCAAGATATACGGCCAGCAAACATACACCTTAGCATCTTCATCGAAGTGTTACATGTTGGCGATCGGAAATTTGTCTCGAAAATTAAGGTTACACATCACAAAACGGGGTGTCAGTGATATTTTGGACACCTAGATTTCCCCAAAAACGTAGGAACAATGCTGATTTTAAAATAAGCAACGTCTTTTCAAAAAAAAATATGGAATTAAATTGAAGAAAATTGATATAGAAAACATATTGTGAAAACAGCAAAGTATGTAAAATATGCAATATAATACTAAATATGTAAAAATATGTAACGAAAAAATTCCATATTTTGTTAGGAGGGCTATGATTTGCCAAGATTACAATTTTGAGAACGGTACGTAGAAAGACAAAAAATATGTAATTACATAAAAATCTGGTCCCTACTGATGAGTGGACGAGTTGGCTCGCCCGAGGGCGGCGGCGTTTCGTCGTCTGAAACTGGCGGATGTTGCCACACCCCTTAATTGATCCTGGTCACCTGCCATGCTAACTTCCAGGCCAAGGCTTTGTCGACACATTGGTTAGCTGGTCCTCTCTATCGATGACCCTCGCTCTGTGTGTCCTCCGTCCTGCCTGCAAAGCCCGAAGATAGACACTTTCCAAATAGTCTCCTATATTATTTCAGTAGTGCACCTTCCCTTTGCGGCTCTCACACGCAACTAATCTTTATAAATAAGGTCTCTAAAGAAAGATAATTTCGCGGAGACGTGACGAATTACACATTGAATTTCAAAATGTTAAGGATTTGTTTCAAAAGCACATCTAAATATTCAGGTAAATTGCACGCCGCAACGTGCGTATGAATATATGATCTTATTTGAATTGGTGAGTCTCCATGTGTGTATATTTATATCGAATACTATTCTATATTCTTCATTTGTTTAACTTTTTCATTATGCATTTTTTATAACTACTGATTCATACTCTTGTCAATGTTTAGATTATATCTTATTTCTTTACTGTTTATAGCCTGAAGATGACGAAAAATTAGTCCTCAAAACGTCGATTTTTGAATTTCCATTTTTGTACCTGGATATTGAAATAAACCATTTTTCGTATTGTTCTCTGTGGCCAGATTCATTCATTTAAGAAATTATGAATATAGACTAACAGACAATTTTCTTTGAAGACTTAATTAATTTGCTTTTAAATTCTCATGTTGTGTTACCTTCATAGTAATTGTAAATACTAGGATATAAATATGTAAATGTAAATGCAAATACGCCGAAAGGCCAGTCTGGCAATTTACTGTATGAAATGTGCCTTCCGGCTAGCCTTCAAATTAAATCTTTCAAATCACACCTAATTTTAATTTTTTTTGGTCTTGTAAGTAGTGCGTTAGAATAGTACGTTAGCTTACTTTCTATAACGTGAACACACTTTCAACAATTTTGATGTAGTTTCTGCAGACTCGCATAGCAATAAAAATTGTAAAGTAGACGATCTGTATAGGCGCAAGATCCCGCTGTCCATGCGGCAAGGTAAACCACCGAAATACCAAATTATATGGTTCCTTAGAACCACAAAGTCGATCAACCGTAAAAGCGATGCCAAGGTGGGGGAAGGAGGATAGAGGCGACGCCCGCGTGGTGCCTCCGACCCTCACCCAGCCCGGCTGCCGCTAGCATGCCGCGTGTTTAAAAGTTTGATAAATAAATAAACAAACAATCAAACAATAATATCGTTCTTCGTGATCACGCGCCAGTAAGTGGATTCGTTTACGACGGACACAATATGTTAATTTACTTTTCGCAAATAGTTTTTATTACGCGAAAACAAGTTATTTTCCCATCAATTTTTGCCAAAACACCCGTTCTCACCTGTATTCATCATTAAACTTGTGTGTGGGTTAGGGTAGGGATTCCAAAATTTTAGAAAACATGCACTTCTCCACATAGTACGTCACACGCATGTCTATCTTTCCTTTTCACGTTAGATGAATTGAAAAAAATAAAATTTCTAAAGCATTTTATGATAAAACTATGTTTGTGTGATGGTTAGAGCTGGAAGTTTGACAAAATGCCTGTTTATTATTGTTTCGATTTTATGATTTTTGGCAATAGCATTCACTTAATTGTACTTCTGGAGTTGTTTTAGTAGATTTTCATTCTGCCTTTTTTGCTTATTTTAGCTTCTGATGCCTATTTTTGACATTTTGTCTTATTTATGCCCTTTTCTGCCTTTTTTGTCATTATTTTCTATTTTTTTTCTCTCCTGGCATCAATCTCTATCAAACTGGAAACATGCCTGCAAGCCTGGACAACATAAAAGCATGGTTGTATATTGCCTTTGTGTGGATGCGGAGGCTCCAGGTTGTGTTAGTAATCTGAAAGGGAAAGGAAGATAATATCCAAGAAGATTTTTGTTATTTTTCATTGATGCTTACAGTCTTGTTCACTTCTGAGAAATTTCTTCTTATGTTTGTGTATGGCCTCGGATCTCTTTTGAGGACTGAGCTGTCTAGAGGATATAACCTTCTCAGTTCCATCTTGTTCGCATGTACAATAAATTTGTAGTTGTCATACCAGATGGTCATGTGCAATCAAGATTACAAAGAAAAGTAATTTTCTTCCATGTGTTTGCTAATGTAAATTTTAGAGTTACAATAAAAATGGAAATCATTTTAATTTTTAGTAAAAATTAATGCCTTTTTGTTTGCCTATTTTAAGTAAAATAAATGCCATCTGGGCTCTAGTGATAATAGTACACATTGCATTTAACCGTGTAAAATTTGACATGTAAAATTTGGGGGCAACATTGATGAAAGTTATTTAAAAGGTAGTAACCCCATGGAAGTTAAGTTTGTCATTTTTTTAATGATTTATTGGAGTTAACAAGGTGTATGGAGTGTCGTAAAATGTGCAGCTATTCATGAGTTCAAAAATATATTCTGATTATAAACTTTAAAATTTATTCAACACAAAAACATAGTCTCATTTATTTTGAAAGAAGCAATACTGAATTGTCTTAACTTATAACGTAAACTACTAATGTAATGGCTGCTAACTCATTTAGTTTGATTATGGGAAAGTCTGTGCCATTCTGTAGCACCACTAGTTTCTTTAAATCTCTTATAAGATTAGAGTAGATTGCTTATAAAGAAAGCATGTGTCTGATTTTTATAGTTAACTATGAATTATTGAAAATTGCAAACGTTTGAAATTTTTTGAATCCCCTCGTACCATTACGTTATTGAAAATAGAGATTTGTTTCTTCAAATGAAATTAGTTAAATTATTTTTTTTTATTGTCTGGTATATTTTTGGAAAATAGTTTTGCACAATTTTGAGTGAAGTATGGGCAAAATTAAAAACAAATTTTCTCAAAAATGGCTCCTAAATTTTCTTCAAATTTTTTGTATTGATAGTTCTGAATGTACTGAATACTGTGATATAAACATCTGTGTCACATATTCATTTGATTTTTCAAAATTACACAAATGCAATTTTTAAAAAATATTTCTCTTCTCATTAGTATTTACATTGTGGGTGTTTTTTATTCATTATAAAGTTTGTGAGTACAAATGCTTCAAATAATTTCTTAAAATAAGCCAAAAATTTCACATTTTCAGAAATGCCAAAGTGACAATTTCTGAAAAACAGTGCCAAATTTTTCAACAAAAATTTGATTGTAGCACCAGGATTTACTCTTTTATAATATTCTAAAAGTCATATTTCAATTCTGTCATTAGGGGTTTGAAATATTGAGAAAATGTGAAAAAATGTATTTTTGGGTACGAATAGATGGGAGCTGGGAAGAGAGTGAGGCAAAACCAAAAAGCCAGCCCAGACTTAGAGATAAGAAAACTTACAAGTACAAGGAATTCTGTGACCTTACGTTACACCACTAGTGGAAATATGTTTTCATTCTTCAAAGAGAGGTAAAACTGGTATTGGTAGTGTCATCATGCATCTACCACAAAGCATACTGATGAGTAGACCAATCTAATTAATATATTGTTTATAAAAACTGTAAAAAATGACATAGAAATAAAATAACTGAATGAAAATTTTGAGTGACATAGAAATAAAAAAACTGAATGAAAAATACGATGTGTCTCACTCCTCCCTCTTCCAGTAACACCCAAAGATTTAACGAACGATATAGTGTCAACATTTCTTTGCATTTTACCATATTAAGAGTATCATGAGAATTTCTGTCATAATAATGCATTAATTTTGTTGATTGCTTTGTTATAGGAAATGCTGTTTGTGAAAGATAAAAATGTCAAAGGACCCATTCGGATAACTCAGAACCTCCTACTAGCTGCTCTAAAAGACACACGACCATCATTGAGTGGAAAAGAGCGACAAAAATACGAAAGAATGTAAGTAATAAAATGGGTATTGTATTTTGAATGTAATAATTGTGCACGGTTTATGACATGAAAATTAGCCACAAATTAAATTTGAATTTGAAGAAAAGCATAAACAAATATGTTGGCTTATTATTTACTTACTTTTGGAATTATTGGAAGTAATTTTGCACTCTAATAACTAAAACATCATGAATAAAAAACAAATTGAAATAAAATGATTTATGGCAAAAATGTAGGTTTAGACTTAAGAAATTATTTGGAAAGTTGATTAAGTTGAAAAATATATTGTTTGCCATTTAACTAAAATTCCTCTTTGACTAAATGAAGCTGCTTTTTTCATACCAATTACATTACATTGTCCAATTTGTTATTGAAACCTTTTAATTTGTGTAATGGTTTGCTGTGTTGTTTAAATTTTGATAAATTTTAATGTCTGTTTATGAATAAACATGATTATCATGATCATAAATTTAATAATCCTGATGAATGCTTATTATATGAGACATAACTATTTAAAAGTTTTAATTGTATTGGCAATCTATACATTCAAATCTTCTAAGTTTTTCATTTTCTAAGGTAGACTTATGTAACTTATAGGTTGTTTATAACACAGATGACAATTTATAATAATGTATTTATTTGGGGTTTCATCCAAACACCTTTGATGCGGACATTGCAACATATGTTCATGAAGGAAAAAAAAAATTAAAAAGTATGGCATTTCTGACAAAACTTTATGGCGCTTCTTGAAACTTTAAATGAATGTATAATTTCAAAGACAATACATAATTATGTTGAAATTGCAGGTGCTATCCATACAGGTCTCATACAAATGAAGTAAAACTGAATTTTATAAACCTTTTCAAAATTCTTCCATTGACAATTTTGCAACCTTGGTGGGAAAAAATTCTATCAATTCAAGGGTGTTATGTACTCAATCTCCTGGGGAAGTAAGAATATGTTTTTCTTTCAGCTTTCTTTCTTTTTTTTAAATTTATTTGTAATTATTTATCCTTTTTTGTAGATATGAACACTTCGAAAAGTCTCGGTCTAGCTCTTTGAAAGGAAAGAAGTCCACTTCTACCTCTACTCCTCTTCCTCCATTGAAGCAGAAAGTGACCTTGGCCTAGAAATTTCATAACACACAGGTTTGTGCAGAATGTAGAGGTGAGAGATGGTGTATGGTGTGGGTAGGTATCTGGTTGTGGGAAAAGAAGCTCATAAGAAACATTACTGTAATTTTAAATATTATTCAACAAACCTTTTCCATTTTGTACATAACCACAACAGCAGCTGCCACTGGCAAAATCTCTGGTCTAGTCAATATACTACTTAATATATTGTACAGTGAGAAATATGCCAAAGTGTAACAGATAATGGTGTTATTTTCAATTCTATATTTTGTACTAATAAAATTGAAACTGCATTGACATGAAGTTGAGTTCTAATGAAGACATGTTGTAAAGTGGTTTTGTAATAGTTTATGCAGCAGAAGTTTCCTTTCTTGAATTCATATACTTAAGTATATAAGTATGGAGAAATCATTGGGTTTGCTATCTTGGGAATATTTTTCTTTGCATTTTACTCGTTTATTTCATTTCTTACATTTTTATTATGAAAGTATTAAAAGTGTAATGATCTTCACTATTGCTGTAGGAAGAATTTGATGTGATAAAGGCATTCTCTGAAAAAAATATTACCATTTTAAATCAGAGAAAAAGGAATAGTAATGATAATTCTTGTCAATGAAATAAGTGATACTTGTTTGTACTTCGAAACTTGGTAGGCAGTGAAGATCAATTGTGCATGCCATTCTTTGAAAAAGAATATGCATTCAGTGGTTCTGTGGTATAATATTTTTATTCGTGCACTAAAAAAATATTTGTTGTGTACAATAATTTGGCTAGTCTTCAAACAGAATGTTTCTGTTACTAAGTTTAACCATGTCAGTATAAATGGACTCTGGACTCTGGTATTGGTTACTGGATTCTGTTATTGTGATGGTGGTGTATAAATTAGCTATGATATACCATATTTTTAATTTCCTTAATTAGTGTTTTGAAACTTAGCATTTTGGAACAGACAAATAAGTAAGATTTTTTAGACATTGATTTCTTACAAAACTCGTTTTTAAAGTAATCCAATAATTTTTTCTCTGGAAAAACTGTATTTTAGTGTTAAAGCATTAAAATAAATACAAAAATAATTTGCTCACTTTGAGAGATTGTAGGGCTTGGTTCATTAAACATAAAAGTCACTTACAATAAAATAAGATGAATGGGAACAAATTTGTTTGTTTTAATATTAATGTCTATAGTTGAACTAGTGTTTTGAATTTAAATGTTAGGACTTTTGTGCAGAGGAGAATGATTTGCTCAACCAATTATGTTCAGTGAAATAGTGGATTTATTTAATTTGAAGTCAAATTGTTTCAAACATTCATTTTTTAAGTTTTAGTTGGATGATGAATATTTTTATTTTTTTATTGGCCCATTACATATGTAACAAATGTTTTCTGTATAACTATGTAGGCTTCCACGGCCGGAGTTATAGTCGAAGTTTTCTTCCGGGCTAGGAAAGTATGTTTTCCAATAGACCACGGCCCCCTAACCCGGAAGAAAATGTTGACTAAATGTTTTCTGTGTTTGAAGACTTGAATGTTTTGATAATATTAAAAAATTGTTTAGCTTTTTTCAAGTTTCAGAATGTTTGTTAATTATAATTTTGTTGGAAAAACTGCATATAACCATTATTTATTATTGTTAGTGGGAAAGGATTTTTATTTTTTATGTACGAACATTCCTTATCTCCTCACTTCTGTTCTTACTGCATGAATTGTGAGATTAAAGGAATTTTAGTTCCACCCCTCCCATGTATGTCGTGATAAAAAGATAATAAAAATTCAACATCGAGACACAAAATTGTCATAGATTTTAATCTCAGAGATATATTGATAACAGTTTGAGTATTAATTAATAGAAATGTTTTACAATATTATTTTTGTTTTTTTGGGATGTATTTTCAAATAAATTAAAGTTTTTGGTATTTTTAGACATAAATGTCTAGAAATATCCCAGTAACTTACTTTATTATTATATGGTAAATCTTGGTCTTGATATTAAAACATATACTTATGTTTTATTCTCTAGATATGTTAATTACATTATTTTATTTCTTAAATGTTTTTGCCTTAAAGTTCTTCATAGAAGAACTTCATAGTAACTGAAATGATATTTAATCTAAATGTTTATAATAAATACAAACCTCAAGATGGTATTTAATTTTGTTTTCTTCAAATATATGAAATTTTGTTTAGAAGGTGATATCATAAATAACAATTGTTTTAATGATTTTTGTATTTACATGAATTCTACCAAGTTACATTAATTTTTGGGCAATACTTTAAAAAGTTTTTTGATGCACTGGTAAAAGTGCATTGGCATTTGAATATGATTAGAAATAAAACGTGTCAGTTTTACCAACAATTATATCTAAATCGTTAGCAGCTTTAGATGAGTCTTCAGACCCACTATTGGGGGGTCAGAATTTGATCAGTTGAATTGTGACATTTATTTCCCAAAGCTTCAATATGTGTCCCTGTCCTCTGTGTCCATTATTAGCTAATTTGTGAATAGCCTGTTTGATATCCATAGTTTTGTGCATAGACTTTTGCACCTCAGGAGATTCAACTACTCACAGTTTTATGTCATGTATGGCAATTATGAAGATGATGGCTAATCAATTGAAGCTGACAATCCTGTCCTGCCTAAAAAGATGGGGGCAGTGGAAATGACAACTCCAAAAGTGTTGTTCTCATTTATTAATATTTGATTTATTTTGGAGTACCTGAAAAGTAACAGAGTCTTCGTGTATATTTTGGGTGTACAAAATAGTTTTACTAACTGTTGTATTGTTTATATTGTTTATTTGTTGAGTTATTCTTTTTACAATAGATCAGAATTGTCATTATATTAATATATAAATTGATGATTAAGCAATCAATATGGTAGTGTACACAGTTATACAGCAATAGTTGTAATACGATTATTGCATTGAAAATGAGCAGTTATTTGAATGCCATCCAATCGAAGATGATGTAAGCATTATTATTATTGAAACTAAGGAAGACTAAAATATATTATTATTATACCTGTGATATCAACAAAAATAAATCTTTAAATAAAGGCAAATGAGAGACTGAAACCACTAAACATTGAAAATAACTGCATTGTTGTGTTTAATAAAAGATCATACTAAAGATGGCACCTTTTATTTCTATTTATTTCTTGTATGTATTGTAATCTAATACATACAAGACAAGAAGCAACAGCAAACTTCTTAATCACATCAGAAATCAAGTGCTGAGAAACAAGTCGAAATGGAAAAGAGTGAAAGTTAATAAAAGCTAGGACTCACCAGCATTATAGAAAAAGTATGCAATATAATTATGTTTCATTATGATTTGCCTCAAATTGATTTCAATTATTATTTATTGATATGTCTTCCATAATCTAATAAAAAAGAGTATTGTGATTCAAAGGAGTGATTATTGTGGACTGTTACTTATTTTCTGTGGTGTATAGTGTTGTATATTAAAGTGCCTATCAGGATTCATATTTTCTACCAAGAACATGATGTGTATGGAATTTTGTAATTTTATACATTCTAAATAAAAAACCTCAAGTATGTGTATGGAAAATAAAGGTTTTTAATACACATGATATTCTTGTATGTTTGTGATATCTCAATTCCAAATCAATCATATTAATATATCGTATTCTTTCAGGAATATAAATTTATAATATGATGATGAGTAAAATTTGTTCCTTTTGACGTAAAAGTCAACCAATTGAGGTGTTTTGGTATGAACAACTGGGTCTGACATTTCACAATTTGTAGAAAAATGTAATATGATAGGTAGGTTTGTTTTCATGAAATAAGCTTCAAACATCATAATGTAAAACAAAGTATCATTGCCATTTCTTACCTGTTCTTCAATAAATTCCGAGATAACTACTCCCATTTCTTAATAAAAATCAAATAAACTTCATTTCATCTAAATTATCTTTGGAATCGTCCATAAATTACGTAACACTAAAGGGAGAGGGAGGCAGTCTGAAGCAGCGTTACACTGTGTTACGTACAGATGGGGGGGAGGGTAAATTAAGTGTTATGTAACGTTGATATTTTTTTTTTTAAATTTTTCAAGATTTGCTCAAATAATCCTTTTTTCAAGGCCTGTACTAAAACATTAAAATATTAAGTAATTAATCTGTTTTAAAAACATAAACTAAAGTTATTAGTAGTAAATTGTTACAATAAATGGAAATAGTTTTTCAACTGTTTTTTGAATCTGTAAGATTATGAAGAAAATATTCGAAACTAATATGAAGAGTACTCTTGAATCCATTTAAACTGGCGCTGTAGACTCTCGCATCACCCATGATGGTGTGTGCTGCTGATGTGCGTAGCTGATCAACTATTTCTCACACAAGCATTCTTCTTTCATTCACAACTTGCCCCAATCTTATTGTTAGGTGTAGCTAGCATCGCCAACAAATTTGTTCTTCAGAGTGAGTTCTTTCTTTTAGGTCATGTACATTCTTTTCATAATTTTCATAGTTTTCATGCAATCTGTACAATTAAAAACTAGTGGTGCTACAGAATGGCACAGACTTTCCCGTATTAGTTTTCTATTTTCCTGGGTCTTCGCTAGCTATTCGGAATTGCCACATACTCTTTCTTGCCAGCTACCATCTATCATCGCCAAAAGTACATTTTTTTTGTCATTTTCTTAATTTTTCGGTTTCCTATTGGTAGAACAGAAACATTAATTTTAGAATATTAAAGAACACAAAAACCTAGCCGTAAAAGGCAATTTTCTTTTAAAAAAGATGTGCCGTTCAAGAGAAAATAGCGTTTTAGCGCTACTAAAAATGCGAAATTTGAAGCTCATTTTCACAGAAAAGTTTTGAGTTTTCAAAATACTTTATTTGAACTTATTTAAAGCACTTACACTCACAAATATAATAATCTTTACTGATTGCTGGTAATGTGCAAATTAAAGATATGACAGATCTTTCAAAAAAATTATAATTATGTAATTTTTTAAAAAAGCAAAAAAAAACTCAAAATAAACTTCACGCTATACTAATGAGTGTAATTAGCACTATCCGTTACAAAAGTTTCAAGAAAAAAAGTGCAGCCATATACGAGAAAATGACGTTTGAGCATTTCTGAAAATGCCGAAATTTGAGCTACTTTTCACAGAAAACGGTAGTGTTTTCGAGAAACTTTACTTGACATTATTTAAAGCATATATACTCGTAAATATAATAATGTAAAAAAATCGCCGATAATGTAAATATTAACGACGTGAGAGACAAGTAAAAAAATTTACATTTTGGTAATTTTTGAAAAAACCAACCGATAGACCAAAATGGCTTTTATTTCATTGATAGAGTACATTTACCACTATCCCTACCAAAAGTTTAAAGAAAAAATTTGGAGCCGTTTTTGAGAAAATTTTGTTTTTGTAATTTTTTAAAATTGCACATATAACACGCAATATTGCACGAAAACTACCAAAATTGTGAAAAACATTTACATGACCTTTATTAAAGAACTCAATATGCAGAACAAATTTTATTTGAAGAAAAAATCTTTATCTTCAATTTTGTAGTTGGAGAAAGACGCCGAAAAAAAAATTCAAACTTTCACAATTTTCGAAAATTCAGAGCTGTACGTGAAAATCGGACCTATGCCATGTTAAAAAGTGTATTTTCCTCTATTCATACAAGAAATTTAAAGAAAAAATTTGGAGCCGTTTTTGAGAAAATGTTGAAAATCCCCGGGGGGCTTCATATAAAGTACCCCCAAATTTTAAAGAATCTTTTTCAAAATCACAAAGCTTCGACTAGAATCAGATCGACTGGGGAATATCAATTTTGAAGAAAATCGACCGAACGGTTTAGGCGCTAGCGTTGACCACAGACGGACTGACGGACGGAATGCCGTCAATCGATTTTTAAGTATAAAGAAGCAACAAATCATGGATTTTGACCACACCACGAGGTAGAGGATTTTGTTTTCTTAATTTAGCAACTGGTTTTATCCACTTATTCGTTTTCACGGCCCGGCAATTAATTTTTTTCCGCCGAAAATTGGCCATTTTTTCGCGCAGCATTACATAACTTTCCCTATACTACGTATATCACTCCGTGTATACGTACGTACACGGGAAAGTAAAAATACATAAACAAGATTTTCTCAAAAACTGCTACAAATTTTTTCTTTAAACGTTTGTTAGGGATAGTGACAAATGTACTCTATTAGATGAAATAAACGCCATATTGCTCTATTTTCTTTTTTCAAAAATTGCAAAAATTGTATTTTTTTGACTTGCCTCTCACGTGGTTAATATTTATATTAACAGCGATTTGTTGCCATTATTATATTAATGAATACATGTGCTTTAAATAACGTCAAGTAAAGATTCTCGAAAAATCAACCGTTTTCTGTGAAAACTAGCTCAAATTTACGGCACTACAAATTTTAAATTTCTTTTCAGAAACGCTCAAACGCCGTTTTTTCATAAATGGCTCCAAATTTTTCCTTCAAATATTTGAAGCAGACAGTGCTAATTGCACTCTTTAATGTGACGTAAAGTTCATTTTGGGGTATTTTTTTGTTTTTTCAAAAATTACACAAACGTAATTTTTTTTGGAAGGTCTCTCAAATCTTTAATATGCACATTACCACAATTTGTAAACATTATTGTATATGTGAATATAAGTGCTTCACCTGACTTCAAATGAAGTTTTTTGAAAACTCAAGAATTTTCTGTGAAAAAGAGTTTCAAATTTCGCATTTTTAGTCGCCATTTTCTCAAAAATGGCTACAAATTTTTAAAAGAAAATTGACATTTAGGATGAGGTTTTTGTGCTCTTTAATATTCTAAAATTAATATTTCCGTTCTAACATTAGGAAACAGAAAAATTGAAAAAAATTACTTTGAGCGCGATAGATGGCAGCTGGGTTTCTCAATACTTATCAAAACTACATCTTCAAATAAGGTCATGCTTAATTTTTTTGAAAATACGAATAGTTTTTCTATAATTTCGTGACAAACGTAATAGCCGTAATGCAACTTTTGATAACGTAATGCAAATTTTCTGCGCTTCAGACAGCCGAATGCGTCGTAAATTAGAATTTGCAATTTTGTCTATTATTTCTTTGTTCGTTTTTACATTCGACCTGTTATTATACATTTACACATTAATCTTTAAAGAAATGATTTATTTTCAAATATTTGAAATACAAATTGCTAGCTCATTAAGGGAGTATCGACAATGCTGGGAACAATTTAATTCCGATCCACTGTCGCGAATGTCTGTGAATTTCGAGTGATTGTTGTGACTTGATATAGCTGTATGGTATCATGCTTCTTTTTCCAATGCAAGTTTTGAAAACTTTTGTATTATATTTTTATACAGTTGTAGAAATCACATAATTTTAACAAAACTGCGATGGAAACAGTGAGTTGTTCGGTTCTTGGTTGAATTGGACGTTTTCAAATAATAGCTAAGATGTTAGTAGGGCAGAAAGTGCAATATTTCAATCCTATGTAGCTGTTTCCAATAGTACGGAAGAGTATGTGCTGTTGTAGCACCACTAGTTTTTATTAAGAACGTTGGTTATTCCACCACGAGGGTGATACTGTGTCTCTGGGAATACACAACGCTGCATCCCGTATATTCTACGCTTCTTTGAAATTGTCTCGACTAGTGGGGAATGAAAATATGAGATGAGCTCACCGCTTGCCCTGCAGAATGGAATTGAGGACTGGATGGGGAAGGAAGGCTCGCGTGGGGTCCATGGCGAGATTTT
The DNA here is from genome assembly GCA_031308135.1 of Acheta domesticus. NCBI lineage: Eukaryota > Metazoa > Arthropoda > Insecta > Orthoptera > Gryllidae > Acheta > Acheta domesticus. Next base: position 19,284,961 of record JAHLJT010002630.1, read on the forward strand.
TAGGGTAGTGCTTCGTCATCCCTATCCGGAACTGAGCGCAGTAAACTGCGGAAACAACTAATCAGAACAGTCGCTCTCTAGATGCCTTTCCCACTCAGAAGTCATCTTTGACCAACCTATTTAACTGGCGTTGAAATTCTCGAACCCATGACCTCTTGGTCTTAGAAGCTTCAGTTGATGTCTCATAGCTACGTACGAAAACGTAGTTAACATGTTATGTTCTTTGAGATGTGCCACAGTGTCACCATTCGAGTTAGTTTCAAAAATAGAACCTGAGTGCCTAAGGGGCTTTCAGGTCTATGACGTTTGTGATGGGAACTCGCAACTACATACACTAAAACAACAGGAGAGATAGTGTTCATCTAGGTGTGGCGCAGGGTCAGCGTTTGAAGCTAATTTTTCGAATAGAACTTAGGGGAGTGCCTAGATCCTCCAGGCCTGCTGCGGACTCGCAGCTATTTACATTAAAATAGCACGCGAGACAGTGTTTATCGAGGTGTGCCACAAGGTGAGCGTTTGAATCTGCTTTCTAAAATAGAACGTAGGAGAGCGCGCAGGACCTCCCACTATCCAAAGCTTCAGTTGCTGCCTGCAACTGCACGCTTCGGCAGCCAATGACGATGTTACTTATTTTGAAATTTGTTAATAGAGATTTTATTGTCTTTCATGAAGTAAATTATGATGGAAGTTTGCCGAGATTCCGATAATTTTAGTATTTTGCCCTTCCGAGAAACATTTCTTCCTGTAAAACTGTTTGTTACTCACGAAAGTTGAAAATGTTGAGACCAGATTAGGGAAACATAAGCAGTGCTTGGATAAATAATTATACAGAGGATAACAGAGTTCACGAGTTTCGAAGGGGAAGACTATAGATCTGCGTAGAAGACTTTTGGAACTACATTCTCCCGAGCAATGTCGTCTTAATTTGAAAACACCAAGGAGCAAGTTTACAACCGCCCTTTAAGACACATTCATCGCATTGGAGCGAAACATCCATGAAAGTCATCTTTGCCTCCCTTATCCCTAACGAATGTAGTCGTAATTATAATTAAGAATGAAGAGTCTCATAACGCCAAGCACCGCGAGCGAAGTAGTCGACTGTGGAAGAATTTACATCACCGCCGCGGAGATGACGCCGCCTCCAAAACTTCTCTTCAAGAAGCTTCTCTTCCGATTACTCGAAGACTCCTCTTCCGCATCCGTTCCGTTCTAATCTCCCCCAGTGAAAGAGGATACACACGCCCGTTCCTCGCATGTTACGCTAATAAATGAACCTATTTTGCTTAATTTTGAAACTCGAAATCCTGCAACAACATCCTCCCAACCTCCCGGCGCCCGCCCGAGGCACCCAGAGCGGAGCCTTGTGGGACGCCGAGTAATAGACTGCAAGAAGGCCATTAAAGGATGTAATTAACTTATAGTCAAAGTTTATCATCGCGCAGTTTCGTCTGGAAGCGCCGCCAGGAAGCGTTCTTGCAGCGGCAGCCGCGCGCCGTATATTAGTGCAAAACAACAACTTGCCCCCCCCCCATCCCGCCCCGCGCGCGCACACAGGCGTGGTGTATGAGCAGGGCCGCAACTTTCACGAAAGAACAAGCCGCCGCAGAAGAGATGCTTTTCTGAGGTGGTTGGGTGGCGGCGGCGGCGAGAGCTGTGGAGGCGGTGGATGCTAAGGCGAGGGCTGAGAGGAGGCGGTGAGGAGGGCAAGAGGGTTGGCGGCAGCAGTGGTGGAAGAGGCGATGGCAGATGGCGATGGAGGTTGAGGTAAACGAAGAGATGGACATGGAGGCGGAGAGGGAGGTGGAGGTAGAAGGGGAGTTAGAAACGGAGGCGGAGGCGAAGATAAAAGCGAAGGCGGAGGTGAAGGTAGAGGCGAAAACAAGCGATGGCGGATGTGATGGAGGCGATGGTGGAGGTGGAGGCGGAAGCGGTGGTGAAGGCGGAGGGGAAGGGGTAGGTGTAGGCGGAGGCGAAGGCGAAGGCATAGGCGAAGGCGGAGGCGGAGGCGGAGGCGAATGACCTGGCGGGAGTGGTGGTGGCGGTGGCAGAGAGTGAGACGAGGACTGGTTTGAAGACGAAGATGTGGCAACAGCGGCGATGGCAGAAATGGAGGTTGACGTAGAGATAGATGTGAAGGCGGAGAGAGAGGCGGAAGTAGAAGGGGAGTTGGAAAAGGAGGCGAAAGCGAAGGCGGAGGTGGAGGCCGAGGCGGAGGAGGAGGCGGAGGTAAAAGTGGAAGCGGTGATAGAGGTGGAGGTACAAACGAAGGCGGAGGAGGAGGTGGAGGAGGAGGAGGCGGAGGAGGAGGAGGCGGAGGAGGAGGAGGCGGAGGAGGAGGAGGCGGAGGAGGCGGAGGAGGAGGAGGCGGCGGAGGAGGAGGAGGCGGAGGAGGAGGAGGAGGCGGAGGAGGAGGAGGAGGAGGCGGAGGAGGCGGAGGAGGAGGAGGCGGAGGAGGAGGAGGCGGAGGAGGAGGAGCAGTCGAAGGAGGAGTAGGTGGAGTAGATGCAGGAGGCGAAGTCGGAGGCAAAGGCGGAACTGAAAAGACGGAAGCGAAAGGATTGGCAGCAGCAGTGGTTGGGACGGCGATGGAGGCGACGACGGAGGTGAAGGCGGAAGAGGAGGGTATGGCGACGGCGGAGGCAGTGGATGTGGTGACGGAGGCGAAGGTGGAGGCGGAAGCGGCTGAGGTGAAAGCGGAGGTAAAAGCAATGGCGGTGGTGGAGGGAGTCATTCTAGAAATTAAACTGCACAGGAGGTTCAAGGCGGTGCAGGGTCGGCACGGGCGGGCGGAACGAAGCCTACGGCGACGGTGGCGCGTCGAGGCGGCGGGATATAGAGTTATCGCTAAGTTGCTCGCCTCCTTCCTCCAGAGCGACCGCCCGGCGTGACCCCAGCGCCCCTGCCGCCCGTTGGCGCAACTAAGGACCGAGAAGCAAGAGACGGAAGGAGTCATTTCCCTTCTAATTAGGGCCCCGAAGACTCGCGTGATTGCGTTGATTAGCGGTGTTTCCCCGGGCCGGGCGTCTATTGAATCCCAGGATAAGTCGATTGCGGGCAGGCAGAGGGGGTGCGACGTAATGGACAGAATGGTGGCGGCCACCGACGGCGGGGAGGGCGGAGCGGGTGGTAGTCCACGTGACGAGAAAGAGGTGAAGAAGGCGCGGAATGCGGAGAATGTAAACCAGGAAATGTAGAATGTAGCAGAGAGGCAGTAGCGTAGCGTGACCCGCGCGTTTGAGAATGCTCAACAATGACGCCAAATAACAATAACAGCAAACATTATGATGTTTAATATTCTCTAGAATCTATGTTATCAAAACAAATGTTACAATACTTCAACAGATTTATGTCAGGAGAGTTCTTGAAAGCAAATTATGCATTGGCTCAGCTTCAATTCTCGTGCGCGATTGGCAATGAGATCACTTGTGAATTTATACAGTTAAGACCAAAATAATATTTAATATATTTTATGAAGATTTCATCTTCTTAGATATTAATTCAGAATTAGTAGGCAAACACTATTTCTCCTATTAAGTGCCCACGACCAAGCAGAGAATCTCAAGAGGGGAAGAAAAATATTTCATTGGCAGCGTCAAGTGTGCTACGCTCTCGTGCACAAACAAGCAACTTGCTTATACACATCTTGCTCATACACCTCGCCCAGCTCAGTCGTACGCTAGCGTCAGAAACTCGCGAATCTTTGAGAGAGGGGTGAGGTGGGGAGGGGGGAACCTCACCGTCCTGCGCATGCGTCATTGCCCTTCGCAATCTCTTGGCAGCTGCTAGAACCAGTTTAGCATCCAAGCAATCAGAAGCCAGCTTGTGCCAACGCGCCGAATTCAATCACAGGAAACCACTTTTAATATTAATACAAAATGTGTTTCGCTCAATGAACTACTTGTAAGTTTATCGATACAATATTTAGGATTCTTTGATTAATATTTGACGTGGGGATGCTCAGCATCTTAGCGTCCTCTGACGCTACGCCACTGCGGAGAGGAGTAGTCGATTGACTGATTGTTATTATTATGGGCACTGCTAAAGTCTGTTAAGGTCATTTGTCCCGTGAGTGTAGTGTATGTTTTCCCCTCGGGGTGGTCCCAGAGGTGGTCTTCCCCCACTGGCTGGTGAGATCCGGCGCCGACCTACCGACGGCTAACGGGGTTTTCCCCAACCAGGTATCTTCCACCAGCGGGGCACCGGCCCAGCCAGGACAAGCTCTAAGCTCCCGACTGGTCTCCCGGCATGAGTGGTAGTGTTGTGCATGTTAGTGTAAACGTGTGTTTGTGTGTGTGTGTTTAAGGGGTGAGGATAAGACAAAGGAAGAGGAAGGACACACAACTCCTAGGTATCCGTCTCGCCAATTGAATGCCTAGATCTGCCTCTGGAGAAAGGCCAATTTCTAAGATGATGTTCGAACATCGGCTCCTTCTGTCTCTTAAGGCGGCTTCATGAAGCTGGGCTGCTTGCTCGCCCGATGCCGACCAGGTAATGTATTCGGCGAATGTTCGATTCCTTTGATGTGTCCAAAAGGCAGACAAGCGGTGGGTAGGGTAAGCGTCGAGTCACTGGCATAGCAAGCAACTCATTCACACCACTTCGGATTCGGCGAACAGTTGCTCGCTACTCGCCGAATAACGAATATGTGGAGCTTCCTTAAGAGACAGCAAAACTCCACAATACTATGGACAGATTAAAATAAGTTGGTGATTGTCAGTTGTGCTTCGGAAGCTGTAGCTTCATGCAATATGAGTGTACGATTTAGGTACTTTAATAAGTATTTATTTCAAATGTTTTTTTTTCGTGTCCCGGGAACACGTGCTCAATAGTATGCTACTTGTCAACGTCGCTCCTTTCCATTCGCAACTGTCAATCACCAACTTATTTCAATCGGACCATAATCAAGTATATTTCAATCGCTAAAATGTCTCATGAATTGCCCCACGTTATTACAATCATTATGTTTAGCAAGACAAATATGTAATAGACTTCGAAATTGAAAGGAGAGTTTTAAAATTCCCACATTTAATAGGGTACTTGTTCTGGGAACACCAGTGCGACCTCTCTGTCGAAATTGGAAATATCTGGAGAAGTATTTACGGTCTACCGCCAGGTTTCGCTAGTTTGCAGCGTAGGAAACGAGAGTCTATTATTTATTGCTGATGTGGAGGGAGTTTAGCCTATAAACCGCGAACCATGAAGTGTGTTTAATTTCGAATGTGATGACTTGTTTCAGAATATTATCGTCAGTGATGCTGGTAGGGAAAACATTTGAAAGTACATAGTTGCTTCAATATATGTCAAGTAATGCTACAATAAGGGAAACATTGGAATGTGGTAGTAAAACAAAAGAAAGGTAAAACAATTATTTTCATTGTAATTCTAAAACATATGAAGTGCGTACATTATTTCCGAGTTTCGTGTGCTGCCGGTGTAGTGATCATGTTTCGTAGTCTTTTTGTATCATTATTTCGTGAATACATTTGCAAGAGTTGGTTCAACGAGGAAAATTCTGCAAGAAAGGAAAAGGTAAGATAACATTTTCTTCATTCCCATATTAACATTAGAATTTATATTGCTACGAGATAAAACATAAACTGTGAAAACACTACATACTAAAATATTAATGTGTACTATAAATTACAAAAATCACAGTAAATCTTGTGATCGTAACATATTCTTTCTTAACCGTTGTAATATTAACTTAAAATATTTCTCTTCTAGATTTTTTTATTTATCTCCGCACAATTTATACGATGCATTTTCTGAATTACGATTCAACTTTAAGTAAACCAAACGAAACACAATGTTAATCTTAAAAGCTTTCTTCAATGTTAGATCAACTATTTTGAGCCATTGAATCCATTGAATTTTTAATTAATACTGTCTTCATGATTATCTGAACAATCCTTAACATTTGTAACAGTAAAATCTGAGAAAGCAATCCTCGCTTGATTCGTCTCGGGAAATCCTAAGAGTGTATTGGAATTTGTCTGGGAGTTTCCGGTGCATGTGTATTTCTCAAGATTTTTTTCCACATATGAAATTATATCCAACAGTTTCTGAATGCGGAAAATATTAATTATATATTAATGAAATTTGCGAATTCAATGCCTGCAACCTTCCATTACTAATCTATCACAGCTGATGATTAGCCAGTAGAAAGAAGTGATCAGATTAATTGGATAGAAAAAGCAACCATATTTACAGATTCACCGCCTTAATTGGGGCATACTAGATGTATTGTTATACGATATTGGAGTTAATTTCAAGAGTGAATTAATGCAGCGAACTGACTGATTCCCAAAATATTTATCGTGGCTGTATTAGGTAGCGCATTTCTACTTTCTAAAAGTAATAGTGCAATGGTACACGCTTCAGCTTTAGGTGAAGAGCCTTGGAGCAATAGATCGAGCCAAAGTTACAGCAGGTTGAATTAGTCCTTGGGAACTTACGGGCTTGTTTTCACGTTCAAGGTTTCTGTGAATACGTCTTCTTGCTTTCGTGTAGTCACATGAAGCGTGTAATTGTCTCCAGATACTACTCGCATGCAAGGTTAGTAAATATCATCCCACCTGGAATATTCATTAAACGGTTCAAGATGTCGAGATGGCAATTTTATCTAACAATACAGAACACATGGGCATTAGATGACATGGTTACATTTTAAGTCGATTTTTATTTTGAAGAAATTGGATGAAATGTTTTTGTAAATTAAACCCCATTTTTTACACCAATGGAGATATTGCGTGAAATTTTCAATGTGAAATGTGTTCAAAATTATCAAATTCAGTTTGTCTGGATTGGCGATGGTTATGGTATGAAATGCAAAAAATGGTCGTTTATTGAGGAATCAATAAAATATTGTTGAAAACTTGTGTAGGTCCGTACCAGGGCTTTTTGGATTGCTGTTTAAGAATTTATGGACAGTTTTTTAAAATTCTGAAAATAGAGTGGTAGATAAGGAATTGGTCTGAATAGAAACAAAAAAATTTTACATCATATTTAAAAAAGTAATTTATAGTATTAAGTAGAATTAAAATTACAAACTTTAATGTGAGGAATCCAATATGGCGGACTAAAATTCAATTACAAAAATTCGCTGTGTACTTCTGAGGATTGTATGTTCTTGAAAAAATTAAAATAGAAGTTATAAAAAATAATTATTTCATATTAAAGAATTCATGTGAAAATGGGAAGTATAAATAAAAATATATTTAAAAAAATAAATTTAACAATGAACACGGAAGAAAATACTCTCATCCTGATCTGTAATGAATGTTTCTGTGGTCTTCCTGTCATCAAATGACCATAGAGAATTTTCTTCAACACCCCTCCCTTGCCATCTCCCCCAGCCCAGCCCAACCCGTTTTTAGCGCTGCGACTGCGGGGAGAACGACAAGGTCACCTTCCCCCAGCTGGGAATACTTCGCGATGCTGCCAAGGGCTACTAAAAGGAAATGGAATTCTACGTGTAATTCGAATTCCCGTGCCACAAAGACTTGCTGTTACCTGATACTAATTTTAAAGCATGAACAAATGATACGTGTAGAACTGTATTTCTCTTTTGATAAACTGTCCACTGCAGACGCAACAGTGAGTAGTTCCATTAAAAGTATCATAGATGTTTGAATTTTTCCAAAAATAAATACATTACGTTAAACAAGTCTACGGAATATTATTTGCTTCATGTTTTATTATTGTTGAGCGGAAACTAGATTTTGAATAGTGAAACTTTTAGTAGAGATGGGGGTGATTCATAGGTGGTGGGTATACCAAAATATGAATACAATTTGTTTACTACAAATAAGTGATTTATTGTATTTCTTTGTTTCAATAAGCATTTCAGAAATATAATAAATATTTTGATTGAATAATATAAATAATGGAACATATGAAATTTTTATTTGAGCTATATTTTATACTTTTTTCAACTTTAGTAAACTTGCTAAAACACCAACATGCTATCATTTGTTAAATGTATTTGCGACGTGCTATTCAAAACGCAACTAGGTAAAAAATTCCAATTCTTGAAGTAAACATTGCGAACGTGAAAATAGGCTCGATAGAGCCCAATTAAGTATAAATTATCCTTTCACTCTTTAAAATACTGTTTCGTAACATGGTATATTATTTGTTTTAATTACGTTACAAATATAATCATCATCATCCTAATGGTCAAGAAGTGCCTTGTCGCTGCCGCCATGACATTCTGTCTTTCGCTGTCCTTTTCATCTCTGCGTAATTTCTGAAATGTAGTTCGGTTTGTAATTGTTCTAAAATTTTTATTCTAGGTCTCCCTCTTCTTCTTCCAACTATTTTACATTCTAAAATTGTGATTAAGAATTGATTATTTCTAAAAATATGTCCAAAGAAGTTTGCTTTCCTGTTCCAAATGTTTTTTTAGTAGAGATCTATTCTCTTTCACTTTCTCTAAAATTACGTTATTTGAAAGTTTTTCAGTCCAGTAAACCTTCAGTAGTTTTCACCACGACATCTCACAAGCTTCTAAACGACTCATGTCTGTTTGTAAAAGCGTCCATCCTTCACATCCATATAGTAGGACACTCCAGACATAACTTTTAAGAAATTTCTTTCTAATATCCAAATTTAGGTTGGTATTTGTGAGCAAATTTATTCTTTAATATAATGTAATTCGCCATCTTATTTCTGTTGTGATTTTATTGCCTTAAATACAATGTAAATATATAATATTAAGTACAATTTATGATGTTGAAATTGTTTACATATCTTCTGGAACTTTTAAACTAAGGATATCACAGGCACTATTTTCAATCAAACGTGTGTCACTTTCTGGCCCACTTCATCTAACGCAGATAGCAAAGGAAAGGCTACGTTTGACTCTTTCAACAATCTCAAGTACAAATGGTCTACCGGTTTCATCATTGAGATGAAATAGTCTAACCCTTACTACTGTCAATCTAATTGTTTAGAATATCGAAAAAGAAATGACTGACGCGAGATTGACTCTATCAGGTGTCTCGTAAATTACCGTTATGACCTTCTTCTTAGTAAAATAGACTTTGATTTAAACATATTACTTCACTTAACTAAAAAAAAGTACGAGATGTCATTTTCCTTGTTTAGGGACAATACAGTTTCCTTCCAATTGTGTATTTTACAATTCCTTAGGAGAATACTTTCGATGGGATAGTTTGTGGCATGAGAAGTCATCCAGTCTACAGGCAGAGTAATGCAGGCATGATAAGTTCGCGGACAAGGTAGCAACCTTACTAGAGCTCGCGGGCTCTGCGTCTAGAGAAACTGGCGCGAGATTTAAAAGTAAGGATTATACAAATGCTACATAATGGCGGTACGTCACTGGATACGTGGCCCATGACAGTCTTTGGAATACGTTACTTGACAGTTAGTGTCACACATTTAGCTATTTTAATTCTTATTTTCTCTTTAACCTTCGAGCGCTCGCAGGGCCGTATTTTTGCAGCCGACGAACGTCTTTCCCTTCTCTCAACATTACAGATTCTCTTGATCGTCAGTCAGGGGCAATTTGTTAAATAACATCAACTGGTATATTAAAAACTGGTAGTTCAAATAATATTAACTTATAGTAGATTAAAAATTATTGAAACAATTTTAATTATTCTCCAGGAAAGAAATTTCTGAAAGAGATCATTTGCAAAATCAGTCATGTACATTGGCTTCACAAAAAACTGATGATAAGTACATTCAATATGATGATATAATAAATATCCAAATTAAAGTATAAATGGGTAGGAAGGTAAAAATATAATAATAATTAAGATGCAAATGGTAAAGATGGGGAGAGAGAATGTGTAGGTAGCTAAATATGTTTTAATGAAACGAGAATAATATTATAAGAATTATATAAAAGCATGAAATTTCTACGATCAGGTTAGGTTTAACAGACATATATTCTTGTCTATTAATAGCGCTGTTCGTCCGTAAGTGATAATTGTTAAAGAGACTTATTAATTTATTTCACATTATTGCTAAATACAATAATTCACTGAATGATTGAATAACACAACACAACACAAAACGAAAACAAAGGAAAGACTTCGCATTCAAACATATTCCGGCCACTTAGCAAAGATGTATACGCAAGTGAGAATTTACTAAGAAAATAAACATGAAATAGTAAAAAGTAGTGACGAATATAAACATAATACAATTTTCGGTTATTTGATAGAAAAAAAAATCTGGCAAACATAGCTCGTGTGGGTTCGGTTTGACGTGCCTGCACTAATGCCAAGGGTGGAGTCGAACCCTCACCTTCGACTGCACCGGCCGCAATAGCTATGCGGCAATACCATTGCCTCTAGAATTTTTGGTCGAGAGTTCCTACAGTTCGCGTCAAGACGAGGGGGGAGTGTACAATATTAGCTACCGTACACAGCTAGAATGATTTCAGCCTCTGTCTGGAGAAGAACTCTTGGCGCTCAAAGGTAGCGTCACCGCTGGCTTGCGCCACCTAGTCAGGACGAAGGTAACAACGCAAACATAATGCGAACTTGCAACTAAATTATAGCTAAGGTTATTTGAAATGGTGTTTGTGGTTAAGAAGAAAATAACACTTGTAGAAAAAAGACGAAAGAAGTAGAAAAGGAATTAGCGTTAAAAAGCCAAAAAAAGTACCTTTACGCCACTAAGTCATTACTCCTGTAAGTGTAGTGCATGCTATACTCTCGGAATGTAGCGGAATCATTCTCCCAATGGAATGAAAAAAAAGCCGACCTACGTGTGACCCTAACATATCTGCTCATCTTCTTAAAATTACCTTTTGAAGGACATTTTTGTCGATGTGAGAAGAATGACGTTGGTTCCTTGCATTGGCAATAATGTTTGAAGACGGGGCAACTTAAGGAAGAATTTATTTTACGATAAAATGGTGTCTGGAAAACTTGGAGAGGCTTCATCTTCAAGACAGGAAACCCTCACACATTTCTTTCGAAAGAAAGTCGCAGTTTCCCAATTCTTTCGATGGTTCACCCAGCGGAGTGAGTACGAACCAAGCGTGTAATGAAATTTCTTTTCCGAAGGTTCGTCTGAGCTGTTATGCAAAATACAAGCAATTCAATTGAAATGTTTCATCGCTTTCAAAAGTTTACTTCGTGTGGAAATTGGCAGACATCATGGTGTCGGTGAAAGGAAATAAAAAAAACCTTCGCTGAGCAATATTCCGTAGAACGATGTGTAGAAGGAACTTTTGTAGCTCGTTCTGTCATTGGAGCATCGGGTTGCCTGCATGTACTGTGATTTGGTTATGAGTTTTTATCAATAACAAAATAATTTAACTATCAAACAATTTTAAAATCTTAGTGTCTCGACGCACGTTAAAATACATTCCTTACGTACATACAAGTATCGTATGTTAATATTTTATTTGCAATTCGCTAAGTTAATTTTTATATTTGTATCAGTGTATTACATTTCAATTTAATATTAATATTTCTTGTTTTTTTTACGTTTTCTTGTTTTAAGAAGACGCAAACAGTTGACACACAGAGGCCAAATTATAGAATGATTTTATTTTTTGATGATTTTATTTGTAAGTGAAAATTAGTTTTCATGACATATGGCATTAACAATTGACTTTTAATGCAAATATAATATAACACTTTTGAAGTAAATACTTAGGAAAATTTATGAAGCACAAAAAAATTAATTTATATATGTTTCAAACTGTTGATGATTTCAGCAATTGACATCATCTGTTGTGTATTTCACAGACACACATGCATATTTTGCAATGATTTATTGTTCTTTTGGTAATAAAAATATTCTTTACAGGAACCTTTTTAAAACTCATAATCGGATACAATACTTCTTCAGTTACTGGCGCGCGCGCACACACACAAACACACACACAAAACCTCTCTTACGCACGCACGCGCACTCATGCACACACGAACACATCGCCGAGGAAGATCTCGACCGAAAACTCTTAGAACGAAGCCATTACTAGGAATCTTTGCCACCTCAATATTCGAGTTGGTGTTCGTTGATTTATTAAAATAAAACAAGAACAAAAAACTATGAAATTTATGGTTTATGACATGCATTTCTTTTGAACTATGTATTATTATCTCTTTAAACAAAAATATAGTTAAACTTTATATAATTTAATATATGATAAGTAATTAATGCAAAATTAATAATTAAATAAGAGATTCATTTATTCATTGAGATTTTTTTCCATATTCTCCACATGTGAAATACGCAATACGCCTTTAAATCTAAATCACATTTTTAGAAAGTAGGCCTGTATGCCAGATATAACAGTCAAAGAAAATAGATTAGATATAATCATGCAGCAATACTCCATTCTAAAGAACACCTCGAAAGAATTACAATTTGTAAAGCCATCAGTATATATGTGGGAAATTATTATAATTCCGAGGCATACAGGTTAATCGTCTTTAACGTTTTGAATTCTTACTATTGTTAGATAATTATAAATTATACTGTTGTATTTTTATTGATTTATTGTACAAAGTAACAGAAATAGTAGCTAATAACCACTTTGTTGATGCAACTAAAAAAATAAAGAAAAAATAAAAACAAAATTAAATTAAAAATCAATTGTGAATGACATTTCTAATACTGTGCTGGAAGGACTCCAGAAGAATACGTCCATCATTGATCCTCAGAAATTAAGGAAATGATACTAACTCGAAAGAAAGAGCCACATTAGGAGAAAGAAACACCCAACAAGCCCCACAAAAACAAAACGAAACCCTGACAAAGCAAGTGGCGGCGACCGGACCGGAGCTTCCCCCGTCCGTCGCCAGGGGCGCGCGAGTCGCCGGGAGCAGACGCAGCCTCTCATGAATATTCACATACCACGTGGGGGGCGGGGCTGGGGAGAGGGGGCATTCGCCGCTGTAGTTATGGCCCCATTCACCGCTAACTTTTGAAGTCTGAGAATCGCACAAGTCAAATCCCACCTCCCCTCCCTCTTTCCTACTCCTCCCCTCCCGACTACACTGCCCCCTCCCCTCTCCCTCACCCCCACCCACCCCTCCTCGGGGCGGGGAGAGGGGAGGGGGGAGAGCGTCGGGAGTTTTCCCAAACTCGCATTGAAGCATGGCAAATTACAGTTCAGTGCAGACGAAGAAATTAGTTCTTATTCAAGAGAATAAGAACGCTGGGAGCAGGGGCGGTGGGATTGTGCTGGTGCAAAATCAACGGTGTAAAGAAGTACTACATTTCGTATTTTTATGCCAATGGAATTATTCTATATAGTAATTACTTTAGCGGAAAAGCAGGCAGGCGTCGACGGTGGCGTTGAGGAGGTAGACGACTCGGAAGGAAAAAAAAGTAAATGAAATGAAAGAAAAAGGCGTGCTCGAAAGAAATCGGAAAGGAGTTTACAGGCAGTCTCCGAATATTTTTATGCGATAGCTGCATATTCGATGCATTGCCAAAATCAAGATTTGTGCCCGGTAGGGGTGGGAGAAACGGGGAGAGATTTTCGATACGAGGAGCAAAGAAATTTTAACAATATTTACATTTCTTATTCATACTTTTTTAAAATACACATATTTTTATTTAAAATACAGAAATTTTAACAATATTTACATTTGTTATGCATACTTTTTTAAAATACAATTATTTTTTGGTCAAAATTGTATTTTGCACGAGTATATTAATAAATGAATCGAAAATGTATGACTACATATTTGTTATTATATTAAGTACCCAGCATATTTATCTATTTCAACTTTACTAATGGATACAAGTGTCTTATTTTGTGAATATTGTTGTCTGGGAAACTGCGGAAGAAGAAATGCGAATGAAGAAGTGTGCATTTTTTTTCGTCCAGATTCCCTGATCCTTTGAGCAAATACTGTCTGGCCCCTCGTTCTGGACGTAAATGTATTGTCACTACGTAAACGTTTTTTGAGCTCCCCTTTTGGTTGTTGGAGTAATTTACCATTATGTTGTAAAAGCGTTTTGCAAGATTTTCGTTTTCCATTGTAGCTTGTATCCGATGAAACCATCATTTAAAGCTTTTCTGAGAAACATACATACACACGGTCCATGTCGTGATATAGGAATTTCCGTCCATACTCCGAAAGCGCCCATGCCAAGTCAAAATTTCATTGCTTTGTAAACCCAGAGAAAGAAAGCTAATGAGCTTCATAAAACGAAAAGAACATTATTCTGGGGCACCCTCTATTACGTCCCTATGGGTCCGTTCCTCTCAAGCGGGAGTCTTACTACCTTTTTTTTCAAAAGTAACAGAGTATCAAGCGATGTTAAACGAGGACACATTTGTACTTCACAAGGGACTCCACTTTTGAAGTAGTCTTTAATAATTCTTATTTCGCTTTTCTCGCATATTTATTTTGCGAGACCAATTTTTGCCTCGTAATTCGGGAACAAACGTGAGCTGAAAACGACTCGTTACTATTAAAATTTGATTTATTGTCGAGGAAAAAATCTTAAGTTGTAACAAGATTAATGAAATGTCATTTGAGGAACAGAACGAAACGACAAAGAAGTTGCAAACGAAGCGGAGTTAGGAGAAGGCGTTGTCGAGATGTAGAGGGCGCTTTCTTCGCGCAGTTTTTTATGCCTTTGCGACAAAGGGTTCTGAAAACCTGTATTAGCGTCAACGTTTTCTTCAGTGTTCTCTTCGAGAACGGCTCATCTCGCGGAGAAAAAATATTTTTGTAAAAATTTGTCGTTTTAGAGATATCAGACTAACTTATATTTTCCGTCACGGGGCAGTCGCCACTCTATATTCGGTTTTTTGTGATAGTCGATAATCTATGTTTATAAATAGAAGGGAATGCACGTATGTCTGTTGCATATAGACGCCAAAGCTACTCGACCGATTTCGCTGAAAGTTTCACATTTTGTTCTTATTACTACCTGGAGAATTTAAAAAGTGGTTTGAATTAAATATATGTGGGGGCGTTGTTTTTGCTAAGTTAATCGATGAGGTGGGTTCTTCGCGGTTCCCAGAGGACCTTACTTGAAGTGCGATCTATGGATATTTTTTTGAACTACGATCTAGAAAGCAGGAAGTATGAACCAAATGCTGGCGATGCTAAACATTACTCGAATATTCTATTTTTAGTGTAGTGTAATATACTAGGGTAGTTATTACGTTGTTCATCTTCATTGAATAAATTGATTTTGAACTCTTTTTTTACTTATTTAAGGTCACATCTACTACTAGGTCATTAGCGATCATTATTTGTTGTAACGTTTTGGTATGAGAAGGAAACGATATGGTAATGATAGGGGGTGAAAGGACGAACACATATAACCATGCCCGAGGCAGGACACGAACCCGCGACCCCACGGCCCAAGATAACTCTGGCATTACTGTTTTAGCGATCTCGGCCGATGTTTTTGAGCTTCAATTATATTTAATACACTGCATTTGGGAAAGTATTACCGGGTCACTAATAAATATAAAATCGCAGCCATCGTTGGCGGGAAGGGGGGTCGTTGAGAACACACCTTCAATATTATCATGAACATTTAGAATTTTTATTCAAATTTTGTTTACTAAAGATACTCTCAATACCTACAGACCATTATATCGAGGTTGTTTATTCGTTTTTTTTAAATGTAAACAGAAACGATAACCGGGTTTATAGAAAAAGTGTTGATGTCCTAAATTAGTCACTCAAATATTAAAGTCATTAAACCACTTGTTCTTAACTCCGTAAATATTAGTCTACGTGTGTGTGTGTGTGGACCATTGGAGCAATTGCTCCCTGCTTGCTTTTCAATTGGGGCTGATTTTAGAAGTTTTCGAAACGGAAACACGCACTCTTATATTCTGGTTTAAGGGATGGAAAGTTCGGCGGCGAGGAAGTATTTCTCAAATTTCCATATAGACGATGACCTTCCTCGTAATTTGACGGTCAAGTGTGCAAAATTCCATCGAGATAGGAATTAAGTACTATTTGACTTTTACTTGGCTGGCGTTCTTAATATTCGACCTCACTTGGCCGACGTTCCTCGTTGTAGCTTCCACAGTAGCAACATCTCTGAGCATCACGACATACTACTCATGAGCAGAATAGTTTATTAGTTTATTCCAAAGAATACCTCCATGTGATTACTCCGTCACCATATTTCCTAACTGGGAGTTTCTCAAGAATTTTTATCAAGCCTGAAAATGGAAATATTTTTTCCGGAACGGCGCTATTTTAAATGTTAACTACGTATTATGCATTTTAATAAATTGAATACATATTTTATTACTAATAAATTGGTTCTCCAATATTTGAATATTTCTGTCTACAAAATAAAGGCAAAGTATAATCTGACGGAATAAAGTTGTGGAATTGTATAAAAACAAACATTCTTCCTAATATAATATAGGATAACGATACAAAAGTAGCCAATGTTATGCGTGATAAAATATTCCACTTTTTCAGAGAAAAACACCTTTAAATTAGATTTAGTAGTTCTTGAGATGAGGCCGAATAAACACAGTGACAGAAAATATAAAAATAATTGTGTGAGGATTTGTATAATGTCAACAACCATATGATTGTAAAAATGCAGTTATTTTGAAATCATATAATTTTCTAATTATTATTCTGAAGTAAAAAAGATGGATATGATAGGAGAAACAACTTGAGACTGAAGTTGGGAGTATGGAAAGGCTTTGAAGGAAAGGAGCTCATACGCCCTCTGTGGCCTGGCCTGTGGGACTGAGAGTCTGAAATGGAGGAACATTCAAGAAGTGCAGGGCATGAAGGTTTTTGAGTCGGGGGAACAGTGTTGAAAATAGAAAGGGGATATCGATGATTTGTAGATCGGCGGCGATGGCCTGAATAAGTGAATAGAAGTGAGAACAATAACACCTTGAGACTTACAAGAAGACAAGACCAATGTGAACGAATGAAATCTAATGCTTCCGGGTCTATTTTCAAAATGTTCTTCGCTGCCAGTACCTGGTCGGGGAACAGCATAAATGGAATTGGAAAATAGTTTTTGTCCCGATTGTAAACATTTTTATATTTCATTCACCTTGCCAAAATAACCGTGGAGAAGAGATAAAATTAGTGTTTCCTGGGTGCTTGTTTTTCTTGAATTGTTAAATTGGTAACACGGTGTTAAGTTACAAAGGCCATGCAATCGAACCCTTTAGTGTCTAGGTTTTCTTTGTGTTTAGTGTCTAGTCATAAACATATGTTAATCAAAATATAGTTATTGCAAAGACAAAATTGATTATTTCTTTTGTATTACAATCCTAGGTTGTGAAAATAAATTACATTGCTCCCGTAACATTGTAAATAACAGCTTTTGTTTACGAACACTTTATTATAAATCTAAAGAAAAATCTGTTTTTTTAACAACCTCGTACTTGGAAAGGGTTGAATTTCTAGATTAAACAGATGATAATCTGAAACCAGCTATTTCCGTGGCATCCGCCATTGCTACTGCAGGGCCTTTTGGAACCGGCGCGGGGGGAGGGGGGTAGTGAAGCGGTTCTCCCCGGAAGCCATCGGCGGCGGTGCAGAGCGCGTGAGCGAGGAAAGTGAGAAGGGGTGGGGAGAGGAAGAGGGACTGAGGAGGGGAGGTGTCGTGGTGGCACATCCAGCACTAGGGCTCGTCGACGTCGTACCACAATATATTTGGCTAAACGTTGCATACAATGACTTTTATACTACATGTACTGTTAGGTTGTGAATATAAATTTTAATGCTTCTGTTTCATGGTAAATAATACTTTTTTTGGTAAACACGCGTATCTTCATAAAACAAAAATCAAGAAAGAAACAAAAAAACTGAGTTCGGGCGCGTCTAGTACTTAGGTCATTATGTCTGAAAGTATAGTGTACGTCATGTCTGAGGGTACGTTATGTCTGGGGGCAATAATCCCCTCCCACTATGATGTAAGATTCGCTGCTGACATGATGTTTGCGTGTGTCCCCTCTCGACGTGTCTCCCTTCAGCAGAGCATTGTCTCAGCTGGGACAAGCTGTGCGCTGTCGACTGGTCTCCAGATATGTATGACAGTATAATACATCTATGCGTACATGTGCATGTGTCTGCGTGTGTGTGTTCGTCCGTCATGAAAGGAAGATGAGAGTGCAAGGATAAGGAAGTAAAGATTGCACGCGGTCCGTGGCCCAATTGCTAGGTTACTGGTTCCGCATTCCCCTGATATTGATTGGACTGATTGAATGATTGATTAGTGATTCCGGGCGCGATAACGTCTAAGATCATTAATGCCTTAAGCGTGTTGCATGTTTTTATCTAGAGAGGTGGCGATGATTTTTCCCGGCTGGACGGAGAGTTCCGGCGCCGACCTCCCAGCAGGGACAAGATCTAGGGTGTCGACTGGTTTCCCGTCATGTGTGGTGGTGTGGCGCATGTAAGTCTAAGTATGTGTGTAAGGGATGAGTATAGGGCAAGAAAGAGGAAGGAAAGATCGCGCGCGGGCCTGGTCCGTTTGTTAGGGTACTGCTCCGGCATTCCGGCCTGGTGTTGATCGGAGAAATCACGGAAAACTACTGATCAGAGCAGCCGGCGGCTAGAATTCTCCAGACAGCGGCTGAACTCGAGGTAGTCTATTATGTACTCTACCACCGAAAACTACGTACGCCCTGGACTCACTCTCTCAGTCTGAATCAGTGAAAAACTACTGATTGACAGTGACTATTCACTGATGGTGTCAGTTATAACCCTGCCACTGACAATCAGTGAATGGAACTGAAGAAATCAGTAAAATTGGGTCCACCTTTTGAATCAGTGGAACTTCACTGCTTGTAATCAGTGGAATCTGTGACATTTTATTGAACGTGACGACTGAACGATCAGTGAGTGATGGTGGTGCGGCACTTTTACCACTGATGACCAGTGAAATGCTGGTGGTCATTATGAAAAGTTTTGCATATTCGCTGATTGTCAGCGAAACTACCCATTTCGACTGAAGATATCAGTGACTTCGGTTCTCACTGATTGAATCAGTGACAATTTCACTGATTCAGATTCAGAGAGCGTACTGTAGAACCTTCCGGTCAGAGGCATCGCAGTGACTTCCGTTAGTGCCGTGAACCACCTTTACCGATGGTATTGATTGGGGATAACACGAAAAACTACCGATCAACACCGCCGTCCGCTAGAATTCCCGCGCACCCCGTGGTTGAATTCTACCCATCTATGTAGATAAACAACAAACCGATTCTTTCGAGTGCTCGTATCAACCAGGTTACATCGAAGGTGAAAAGAAGCGGAATAACGTGAAACCTGTTATTTTTGTAATAACCGCCATCCCTGCTGCGGGGTGGCTGTAAACGGCGTGCGGCGGCGGTGGAGATGAGGCGGGGGAAGGGAGGGGCGGGGATGGCGTCGCCGCCGCCGCCGCCAGCGCCCGGGGCGCGTCGGCGCCAGACCAAAAATTACGCGCAATTTGCGCGCGGCATAACGAAGCGCGACGCCGCCAGATTGGAAACGCCATCGGCCACACCCTCTTCCGAACGCCTCCGATCGCGCCTCCCCCGCCCCCCCTCCCCGACTTAAACCCCGTCCTCCCCCTTTCTCTTCCCCTCCAATCTGCCCTCCCCGATCGGTTCTCTCGCTCCGAACGCTCATCCCAACCCTTTTCCTCCCTCAACTCTCTCTGCTCTCTCAACTGCCTGTTTTCTTCCTCGGCCAAGTTGTTTATCACAGAACCATCTCCACTCAACTGTCTCGATCCAATGCCTCGATATCTGCTTTCTTCGTTTGTTACCGTTCTTCCTTCTCCATTCCTTCACCTTTTCCTAATATCATTGTACGTCTTTGCTCTTTTCCGAACGCCTGCGATCGCGCCCCCCGCCCCCCGACTTAAACCCCGCCCTCCCTTTCTCTTCCCCTCCAATCTGCCCACCCCGATCGGTTCTCTCGCTCCGAACGCTCATCCCAACCCTTTTCCTCCCACAACTCTCCTGTTCTCTCAGCTGACTGTTCTCTTCCTCAGCCCTACCATGTAACCTTCTCCACTCCAGTGTCTTGACCCACTACTCCTACGTCTTATTATATTATGGTTCCTTCTTCTCTCTTCGCTTCTTGTACTCCCTTGCTCCATTCCCCCTACCTTCTCCTTCTAGCCAGATTCCTTCTTTTCTCTTCGCTTCTTATCCTTCTTCCTTGCACCATTCTCCCTACCTTCTCCTTCTAGCCAGATTCCTTCTTCTCTCTTTGCTCCTTATCCTTCTCCCTTGCTCTATTCTCCCTCCCCCTATTCCATCACCTTCTCCAAATATTCTTGCACGCCTGTCCCTTCATGCGAGCGATTCCGATCGTGCCCTCTGCACATCAGTCATTTCGGCCCTCCCCACTTTCTCCCTCCCTCCCATCTACGCTCCCCGCTCGGCTCTTTCTACTCGTGTCGCACGCCACTCTGTTCCTAACCCTTGTCCGCCCTCAACTCCCTCTGTTCTCTCAGCTGCCTGTTTTCTTCCTCGGCCAAATTTATCACTGAACTTTCTCCTCTCCACTATCTCGATCCACTACCCCTACGTTTTGTTATCTTATGGTTCCTTCTACTCTGTTCGTTTCTTACCGTTATTCCTTCTCCATTCCGTTACCTTTTCCTAATATCCTAGCACGTGTCTGTCTTCTTCCGAACGCCACCGATCGCGCACCCCGCCCCCCCTCCCCGACTTAAACCCCGCCCCCTTTCTCTTCCCCTCCAATCTGCGCTCCCCGCTCGGTTGTCTCGCACCGAACTTTGACCCCAACCCTTTTCCTCCCTCATCTCTCCTGTTCCCTCAGCCGACTGTTCTCTTCCCCGACCAAACCATGTAACTTTCTCCACTCCGCTATCTCGATCCACTACCCCCACCTCTTGTTATCTTAAGGTTCCTTATTCTCTCTTCGCTTCTTGTCCTTCTCCCTTGCTCCATTCTCCCTACCACCATTCTATCGCCTTCTCCTAATATCCTTGTACGTCTGTGACTACTTCCGATCGCGCTCTCCGCACATCAGTCATTTTGGCCCGCCCCCTTTCTCTCCACCTCCGATCTACGCTCCCCGCTCGGCTCTTTCTACTCGTGTCGCATGCCACTCTGTTCCTAACCCTTGTCCGCCCTCAACTCCCTCTGTTCTCTCAGCTGCTTGTTTTCTTCCTCGGCCAAGCCACTCAACCTTCTCCACTCCTCTATCTCGATCCATCTCCCAATCCCTTTCCCTGCCTCTCTTTCGTCATCTCATCCATCTCTTTTCCCCATTCAACGATCCCTTTTCTCTCCTCTTCCTTCCTCCTTCTTTCATCTGATCACCCTGGTCTCTCTTCAGTCTACTCTCTTAATCCATGTTTCCCGCTCTTTACTTACTTTATCCTCATCACCACGCCTTATTATCTACGTTTCCTTTCTCTCTCTTCGCTTCTTCCCCTTCTCCCTGACTGTATTCTTTCACCTTCTCCTAATACCCTTTCACGTGTCTGCCTTCTTCCGAACGTCTCCGTTCGCGCCATCCGCCTCCCATCCCCCGCCTTTGAGCCCCGCCCCTTGTCTCTCCCCCTCCTATCTACGTTCGCCACTCTGCTCTCGCTGCAACCAACTCTGATTCGAACCCTCAACTCCCCGTGCTCTCTCAGCAACCTGTTTTCTTCCTCGGCCAAGCTGATCATCACAACCTCCCCACACGTGCCAATCCCTTTCTTCTATGACTTCTCCTCTCTTCCGTCATCTTACACCCAACATTTTTCCCCACCGAACGATCCCTTTGCTCTTACCCACCTTCCTCCTCCCTTCATCTTATTACCTGGATCTGTCCTCGCTCTTCTCTCTTAACACGAGTTTCCCGTCCTCCACATTCCTTACCTCCACGTTTTTCTTCTCTCTTTGCTGCTTATCCTTCTTATCACCATTCTTTCACCATCTCCCGATATTTTTGCACGTATGTGCCTTCTTCCGATCGCGTCCTCTGCGCATCAGCCATATTTCCCCGTCCCCTTTCTCTCCCTCTTCGCTTCGAAGTCTCTTGAGCCACATTTCCCGCTCGGATCGCGCAGACTCGTGCCTCCCTACTTGCGTCCCAACGATTTTGTTCGTAACTCTTTTTCTCTCTCTATTCCCCGTTTTCTTTCATGTGACTTTCTTCTCTCCCACCTCATCGCTCAGGACGTTCCTCATCCAATCTTCTCCTCTCTACTCTCTCCAGCTCCGTTTCCTGCTTTGCCTCTCTGACCCTCACCCCTCTCTCGTTGTCCCATTTTACTTTCTTCCTGACCCATTTCATCTCCAATTCTTCCCACCCCCACCGGATCACATGAGCTTATTGTCATCCCATCATCACAATCAATATTCTCTGCCTTTCCGATCCCCACCTCTACATTTTCTCGTCTAAACGTTTATTTTGTTCTTTGCTTCTTTCTTCTCCTATTCTACCGATTCTTGGATTCCTTCTAACAATCTTTCCTCAATATTCTTCCACCTCTCTGCCCTCTTCCGGACGCGTCCTCCACACTTGTTTTATTGTCCTCCCTCCACATTTCTACCCTTCTCACTTTCGTCTCTCAAATCATCTCCTCCCTCTAGGCAACCAATTCAACTCTTTTTCATCTTCCTTCCCATTTTCTATCTTCCGTCTTTCTCCGCCGTTGTTCGCTCGAGCTGTTCGTCATCCAACCTTCTCCACACCTTTTTCTCGATCCACGTTGCCCGCCTTTGCTTGGTCACCTGCCCCTCGTCATTCTCCCACTTTGTAATTAAATCTCTCCTTCCTCTTTTCCTTTTTTACTCTTCTTTTTTCTGACCTTCCAGGCCCAGCATTTTCAGTTCATGCTCCACTTCGCCACCCTTCCCTTACCTTGACACTTTCTCGACTAAACGTTTCTTTATTCTCTGCGCTTCATTCAAGTGTCATTACCCCCATTCTCGGCTTCCTGATTCATAAATTTTTATTAATATTCTTTTAACTTTCAATTTCTTCTCGGCTATGTTAATAATGTTTCATCCCTTCACATGCTTCTCTTACTTTCTGAGGTTACTTTCCTCGCTCTACCTATTTCGACTGCCTCCACCGATGTCTTTCTCTTCTCGAATCATTCATATCTCCCCTTCATAACACATCCTCTTCCTTCTTCATTCACATCCCCCTCGAACATCGTTTATATCTCTTCCTTATTCTTCCACAAAACCTTCCCCCTCTCTTTCGTCCTCCCTTA
Organism: Acheta domesticus; assembly: GCA_031308135.1. NCBI lineage: Eukaryota > Metazoa > Arthropoda > Insecta > Orthoptera > Gryllidae > Acheta > Acheta domesticus. Next base: position 19,308,100 of record JAHLJT010002630.1, read on the forward strand.
TATTCAATCCATTCTCTTCGTTCCCGCCTCAGATATCTTTCTGAAGAAATCCATCCTCGGTATTTCACTTTTATCCTCTCCCGCCTCCTTTCATTTTTTTCTCCACTTTGTTCGTTCTTTCGTTTACTGTCAACTTTCTTTTCAGCCTGTGTCTCTCTTCTTCTCTCTCTTCCCATTTGACTTTTCCCTCACACCCTCTTCATCCTGTCCCTTTCTTTTCTTTCTTTGTTTCTCTTTTCTTTCTCCTTCGACGCATTCATCCTGTTCTTTTATATACTTCCTTTTCTTCCATTTCGTCCTTTTCTTGCCGGATCTCTTCTCCGTTCGTGTCTTCTCTTTTCTCTCCTCCCGTCATTCTTTAATCATCCACACCTTCATCCTCCCTTCCCTTTATAACGGTCACCGATATGTGAGAACTTTGACTTACAGTGGGTAGATTGATAGATGGATTACGAGTTTCTGGGCGCCTAATCTGTTATGGTTCTCAGTTCCGTAAGTGTTGTGCGTGCTACATCCCTAGAGGTAGCAGTGTTTCTTCCCGCTCACACGTCGGATGCGATACCGACCTACACGTCCGCGGGCGGAGATTTCCCCCACCAGGTGTCTCCGCCAGTGGGGCACCGTGCATCTCCTCAGCCAGGGAAAGCTGTAACTCCCGAATCGTCACCCAATATTTTTTTTGCGGAAGTGCAGTCCTTGTGTGTGTGTGTGTAAGGAAGGGGTGAGGGTAGAACAAGGAAGAAGAAGGAAAGATCGCGCGCAGTCCAAAGCCCGTTTGTTAGGGTACTGTTCCGGCATTCATCAAGCACTGATCGGAGAAACGACGGAAAACTTTCAATCAAAGCAGCCGGCCGCTAGAATTCTCCTCCAGACAGCAGCTGAATTCGACCTAGCTATCTAACTATACTACGATTTTCGAAACTTTGTCCCTAACAGATTTCAACTGTTTCGCTGCCATCCAACCAGGAGCTTATATTTCGCGACAGTGTCGTCACTATGGTGACGTTCAAGCTCCCGATTGGATGAAACCATGAACAGCTGACTTCAGTCAGGGACAAAGTTACGAAAATCGCAGTATAAATAAATAAATAAATGTCTTTACTGGTCGCGAGGCTCAGGCTATTTAGCCTGCTCTTCCGCCTGACCACAAATACAGTATAGAATCGAATATCCGCCAGTGTCGCGACTCGAACCCCGGGGCCTCCCGGTCAAAACAGCGCGTCGACTTCGCCACCCCTGTGCGCGTTCGCGAGATCGGGGCGAGCGCGCGATTGTCTACTGGGCGGCGGCGGCGGCGTGTGCCGCAAATTGGCGGCTAATGCCGAGGGCGGTGACGGCGGCGGCGGCGGCGGTGGCAAGGGCGGTGGCGGCGGCGGCGGCGGCGGCTCGGGCGCGCCCCCTCATCTGCATAACTGCCGCCGCCAACGGCCAGCGCCGCCCTATTGAGGGCCCGGCCTGTAAGAGTGCGATACAGCCGGTTGCCCGCCCAGCGCCCCGTCGCGCCGCGCCGCCCCTTCCAACGCCCCGTCGCACACGCCGCCGATGCGGCTGAGGGAGCGCCCGCGCCTGCGTCACGCACGGCGGACCGGGCAGCGAAGATTAGATCCGCCACTTTGTGCACACGACGCTTTTATAGCAAACATATTTCGGGGAGAACCTAATAATTATTTTATTTTTTACTGGTACATTATTGCTTAGGGTATATACCGGGAGAGATGGCTCAGTGCATCAACCTGATGTCACTGCAGTCCCTCTGACCGGGAGGTCCTAGTTCGAGTCCCGACGGCGGCAGGATTTTCGACACTAGTTTGTCAACTAGGTGGATTCAGTCGCTGGAGGAGAATTCTAGTGGCCGGCTGCTCTGATCGGTAATTTTCCGTGGTTTCTCCGATCAAACCAAGCGAATGCCGGAGCAGTACCCTAACAATCGGGCCACGGACCGCGCGCGATCTTTCCTTCCTTCCTCTTCCTTGTCCTATCCACACTCTTACACACTCACTTACACTAACATGCACTACACTACCACACATGCCGGGAGATCGGTCGGGAGCTTGCAGCTTGTCCCGGCTGGGGCGGTGCCCCGCTGGTGGGAGATACCTGGTTCAGGGGGAAAACCCCATCGACGGTAGGTCGGCGCCAGATCTCGCCATCCAGTGGGGAAAATATCATCGCCACATTACCGAGAAAAAACACGCGCTACACTTACGGGAATAATGACTCACGTAGTTGATGCGCCCGGAAACACGAATCAATCAATCAGTTGCCTACGATACGGAGTTAGATGTACCCTGCATAACGCATCTGGATCGAGGGATACGAGGGAAATAAGAAAACCGTTGAATTATCCTTCATGTTCTCTTAAGGAGGGAATTATGAAAAGGAATAATAGGAGGGAAATTTAATAAGACAAACAGAATCAAGTTAACATCTAGGTAATTAGTAACTAAGTAAATCGGAATCATTACAACTAGGTACAACTGTCAACTTGTTAACGGGCCAATTGGTTAACTGGTTAACAGGTTAACTGATTAACAGGTTAACTGGTTAAAGGTTAACTGATTAACTGGTTGGTAGATTAACTGGTTAACAGATTAAGTGGTTAACAGGTTAACTGGTTATCAGATTAACTGGTTAAGATGTTAACTGTTTAACGGGTTAACTGGCTCTAATGATCTCGGAAGGGTTTTTTGTCGCCGCTCGATCATTAAAATCCTTTTAACGCTCTTGGTGCGTAAATCACTATACTTAACTAACTACTATGAAGTAATATCAAATTACTTCAAACCAAGAAAACATAAAAGACTGAAAAGTTTGCAGCACATGTAAAACTGCACATATATGGCATATTTAAAAGGAGAAGTTCATGTGAATAATTTCCAGAGTGTTGCGAAACATTATTTGCGCTCGGGGTCAGTAAAGACCCCAAACAGTCTCTAAGGTGGCGGTCAGAGTGGATTTGGCCAAAATTTCGGTCCGTTCGTAATATCACACTCGTGTATTAATACTTATCATTACATCATCGTTTCATCATGTACTATTCCTTTCGATATGAGCAAACAATAAAAATATGCAATTGCATGAAGTTCTGCAAACGACCGATATTTCGGCTGCGCTGTGACCGCAGCCTGAGGGCTAAAGGCAGGTGGCGCGCGCGGCACCTGAAGGGAGCGCATCAACGCGGGGCAGGGGTGTGGGGTGGAGGCGGAAGTGGACGAGGGCGACTTCCATAATAGGGGGCGTGGCGGGGAAGGGCGCGCGCCCGCGCTCTGGAAGAGCGGCATTATCGCCGCGCCGACAAGCGCCCATTCTTCGCCCACAGAGGCCGCTCTGTGGGCTTTGTGGCGCGCTGCCGTGTTCTTGTTCTGATAGCGCCCTCGCCCCCCGCCCCACCCCACCCCCGCCGGCGCAGTCTCCGCCATCTGCGAGGCGCAAGGTGCCTCTCTGCTCTTGCCTTTCCCTTTTCTCCTTCTCTCACTGTCGCTTGGTTCTCCTTTTGTCCCTCTTTCTTCATCGCTCTCTCCTTCTCTATTTCCCTGCCTTTCCTTGTTTTTGCCTCTCACTTTCTTCTCCGTCTTTTTCCCTTTCCATCTTTCAGTCTCCTTCTCTTTCCCATCTCCCCTTTCTCTCTTTCCCTTTCCATCTTTCTAGTTCCTCTCTTTCCCTTTTCCCCCCTCTGCCTCTCTCGTCCCTGTCTTACAACATCCCTCTTTCTTCTTCTTCTTCTTTTTTCTTCTTCTCTTTCCCACTTCCTCTCCTTCCTTGCCTCTCTCTCTCCCCCGCTCGATTTCCAACTCTCTCTCATTCCGACTCACTTTTTCCCTGTTTCTCTTTCTCCTACCCTTCCTCTCTCCTTTTCTTTCCTTCTCTCTTTCTGCATCTTCTCTTTTCCTATTTCCCTCACCTCTTTCCGTCTGCCTCACTCTTTCTCTCAACTCCTCTATATTTATCTCTTTCTCTCCCTTTTCTCTTTCCTCCCTTTTGTTATCTGTTCCTCTGACTTGCTCTTCGTTCGCTTCTCTTTTCTTACCTTTTAGTCTCTTCTCACCTCATCCTCTCTCTCCTCTATCTCTCTGTGTTTCCTTTCTTTTGTCTCGACTTTCTCCCTCACCTCAACCTTTCCTCCTGTCTCTCTCACTCTGCTTCCCTCTTGCTCTCTGTTCCTGTATCTCCTCCTCTCTCTCTCCGCTGGCAGCCCGCGCCAAGCTCTCTTCTGGCATCCGCGCACTCACATTGCTGTCTGCCGGAGTCTTTTCTACACCGAGAGAGATGGGCGGTAGCTGCTCTGTACAAAGCCAAGAGATGTCATAAAGAGCTCGCCGTGATGCGTTGAGGTTTCCAACAGGCGTTTTTCTGCCTGATGATGGGTAACCATGTTTATCAATAGCGCACCGAAGGGTACAGGGCACCTATGGGTTTTACGCCCTCCCCAGAAGCCAATGATACCTCTTCAAAAATAGAGCTACTAATTTTCTATACTAACGACAGTTATTCAATGTATCATTTGTTGGCAGTGGCCTAGCTTCAGTTGGTGTCACCTGGGGCGAAGCTAATGGTGTCACCCCCCTATAAATCAAGTATAAAAATATCTATTGCTGCATTGATTGTACATTATTTTATTAAAAATCAAAACATATTTGCACATGACAGTTATTTATAATAAATTTAAAAAATCAGTGTAATTAAGAATAATTGCAATATAATTGCAACTATTTATATTACTTATTAATATAATTTACATACTTTATATTACTTATTAATTTAATATAAATAATTTTTAACTAAACCATACAAATTATATAATTCCAACAATAAAATTTTCAAACTATTAAAACTAAGAAAACTAACTATTAGTATATAAAACGTTTAAGTAAATTATTTAAATTATATAATTCCAATTACAAAATAATTTAATTGGTGTCACCCATAGAATGGTGTCACCCGGGGCGCGCCGCCCCCCTGCCCCCTAGCTACGCCACTGATTGTTGGTGTTATAAATATTAACTATGGGTGAACACATGGAAATACATTTTGTATTGAACATAAATGAAACATTTTTATAAGAAAACATCAAGTCGTCTGGGCACTATACCTCAATCCTCCTCCCCCAAGAAAAATTGTGGGTGCGCCTCTGATGTCTGCGCAATCAATAAACATTTCTTATATCGAATTCCTTTTCCTTAGATGATTACAGCCCAAATCTATACTTGTCCCTCCTCTTCCCTAGGCAATTAATTTGCTAGTGTCGAAAACCAATCATCGGCAAGACTCGAATTTAGAACTTCCTAGTGTGCAGAAGCTGACGTCCAACTTTACACGCGAAGTTAGAATTACAATCCTCAACTTTGTTTTGTGAAAGTCGACTGGAGATTTTTTTTACCATTCTGCTGCCCGTCACATTACGACAACATATTCCAACATACGCGAGATTTTAATCCGGAGACAAGGAAATGGGGGACTGTTCTAATGGATAATGCGGTCTCGTTAATAAGTTTATATTAACTTCAGTTCCTTTCAGCGAACGGCGTTGTTGGATTGGAACACACGTCCATCTGTTTTATTTCTTCTGCTTTTACCTACGTAATAATTAATACCACCAGCCATCACACCTACAAACATTTCAACCCCATCTGTGTATGTTAAAATTGTAAAAATAATATAGAAAGTAAAAACAATAATTCGAACAAAGACAAAATCGTCGAAATTGTTTCCTTAATGAAAAAAACGACAATATTGTGAATCAAAAAAATACGCAACAAGAAAATACAGCAAGTACAACCAAAAATGCAATACGCCATGTTGAAACAAAATATTAATTGCTAGAACGTGAAATGTTAGTGAAAGTTCATTCGCTTAAGCTACATTCTGCTCAAAGCGTTCAAAGGCTCTTAAGCTTTACGTTTCACTGCCTCTGCCATTCCATTTCCCTTCCGTCGTTCATTTCTCAGCATTATCCTCGTGGCATCTAATTGTTCCTTCGCGCTTCTAAAACGCAACGTCTCCCTTAGACTCCTCGCTTTGGCGACCCGCCACATTCCTCTTCATTCACCGCTCGCCTATTACCCGACGCTTCTGTCGCCTGCCCTTGCACGCGCTGGACGTCTGCAGCGGAACACCGGATGCTGTCGGGAGGTGGGATGAGGTGGTGGAGGGGGAAGAATGCCGAGGGTGGCTAAGTTGGGGGTAGTGGCGGGGAAGCGGGGATCGGGAAGGAAGATGGAGGCGGGGCTAAGGGGATGGTTGGAGGGAGGGGGAGCGGGGACGACGGGGACTGCGGGGGGAGGAGGCGGGGGACTGGGTCTGCGGTGTCGACGGGGGATGCGGGGCCGGTGGCTGTGGTGGCGGTGGGGGATGCGGAGACGATGATACCTACGGGGCGGTGGGGACTACGGAGGCTGCGGAGAGCGGGGGTTGCGAGGATGGGGAACTGCGTGGGGCGGCGGGGGCGGCGAGGGGCGGGCGGGGGCGGCGGGGCGGGGGGCGGCGGGGCGGCGGTGGCGGGCGGGGGCGGGGGCGGGGGCGGCGGGGGCGGCGGGGGCGGCGGGGCGGGCGGGGGGCGCGGGGGGCGGCGGGGCGGGCGGGGGCGGCGGGGGCGGGCGGGGCGGCGGGGCGGGCGGGGGCGGCGGGGGCGGCGGGGGCGGCGGGGGCGGGGCGGGGGCGGGCGGGGGCGGGGCGGGGGCGGGCGGGGGCGGCGGGGGCGGCGGGGCGGCGGGGCGGCGGGGCGGCGGGGGCGGCGGGGGGCGGCGGGGGCGGCGGGGGCGCGGGGGGCGGGGGCGGCGGGGGCGGCGGGGGCGGCGGGGGCGGGGGGCGGGGGGCGGCGGGGCGGGGGCGGGGGCGGGCGGGGGCGGGCGGGGGCGGGGCGGGGGCGGGGGGCGGGGGCGGGCGGGGGCGGCGGGGGCGGCGGGGGCGGCGGGGGCGGGCGGGGGGCGTGGGGGCGGGGGCGGGCGGGGGCGGGGCGGGGCGGCGGGGGCGGCGGGGGCGGCGGGGGCGGGGCGGGGCGGGTGCGGCGGGGGCTGGCGGAGCGGGGCGGCGGGGGCGGCGGGGGCGGGGCGGGGGCGGCGGGGCGGCGGGGGCGGCGGGGGCGGCGGGGGCGGCGGGGGCGGGCGGGGGCGGGCGGGGCGGCGGGGGGCGGGCGGGGTCGGCGGGGGCGGCGGGGGCGGCGGGGGCGGGCGGGGGCGGCGCGGGGGCGGGGGCGGGTGCGGGCGGGGGCGGCGGGGGCGGCGGGGGCGGGCGGGGCGGCGGGGGGCGGGCGGGGGCGGCGGGGGCGTGGCGAGGGCAATAGAGACGACGGGAGAGGCGGTGGAGGCGACAGGTCGTGACAGTCTTTTGTGGCATTACAAACGTGGCCGTTTGTGTCGGGAGAATAAACCTCGCCTGAAATGACTACTCCGATGAAATGCTTTTCACGGTCCTTCGAAGTCGGGACCTCCTTTCTTCGCTGTACGAGTGAAGATGGCACTGTGCCATTGTGTGCAAGATCCCGTTGGTATTTAAGTACACACACAAAACGCACACAAACATTTTGACGCGTAGGAAAGAGAACTTGTATAGTTATTGTGTTTTATGAAAGTTAAACGCGAAAGGTAAATTATAGCATACGCTTGCACAAAAAGCATTACAAAAAGACGTCAGTTTTTCCGTAACATGGTTATAATTTCTGATGAAGAGTGCATTTTTGTGATAAAAAGATACGAATTTTGACTTAAAAAGCGTGGAAAAACCAAACAAGACTGGCAAAAACAATTGGAACTTTAATGCCACTGAATGAACAGAAACATGGCTTTTGAAAATATATTTTGAAGCATATTTTGACCCTCTCTCTGCTCTGGAGCCATTGAAGGACCACAAAGCAATCAAGGACCACGTGACACCTGAGAGCCTGGAAAGAAATTGTACGAGAGGACAAAGAGAGCATTCGGTGTTGTCCACAATGCGGCGTTTGGGGGTCTTAATTTTAAATATTTTCTAATAAAGTTCAGTGATTCTGTAAATCAGCCTTTATCATGAAACGGTTTCAGTAACTTGTTGTTGCTATTACTTAATTTCCAGAGTCTGGAAACATGTCGCAACACCGACAAGGGTTGAATTGATCGGAATTTTCAAACTTGGTGCACCATTGTATGGAGCACAGTACGTCATAGTATGGTATGTACTGCATTGACTGGAGGAGCGTACATTGTACGGTATTGCCGGCTGCCAATACAACCAACCGATTTTAACTTGTGCATTCGCCGCCACGAACCGACGCAATGGCCTCGCACAACTGCTCATTACTTGAGTCATTTCCTGTCTGAACGCAAATGGGTTCTGGTTAGAACGGGAACTGTGGCAGGATTTAGTGTTGCCGGACACTTGGCCAATAACAACTGAAATTACTCAGTTATACCGAATGTTTCGTGTATCCCAAAAGTGAAGCGTAATCGAAAGAAAAGCAATTTAGCGACTCTAAAATATGACGATAAATATCACAAATAATATAATATAATGATCTTTTTTGAAGAATACACGTCAACCCCTACCTCGTTTCTCGTTACAATTCTTATGATTTCGAATAACTTCGACCTTTCCCCTTATCCGTCTTACAAATGTATATATTACAGTCTCCTTGTATCACAGACTATACCATCGTTTCATGTGTTTCCTTTCATAATCGTCATTATCATCATTGGGTTTTTTAATGCATGCTTTTCCTTTGAGTTATCAGATAATGCTCCCTGCCCTCAGTTTCACGGCCTATTTAACACCGCAGGACCCCAGCCGTCTGTCCTTAACTCCATAGTGACCCGTAAGCCCATTGTGGCCGACAACTCTCTCCTACAGCTAGTTCTCGCAGGTCCGTGGCTGCGCTTGAACCCTGTTACAGGTGGAGTCCCTGGATTCAGAGAGTAACATAACCTGAACGGGCCGCCGCCTTTTAATATTATTTCACTCCATAGCCCCGCCAGCCAGCATTCAAGAGTTGAGGATTGATTGATTTTTAGTGATTCCGGACGCGCTAACTATGAAGGTCATTCGTCCTGTAAGTGTAGTGCATGTTTCCATCGGGAGATGACGGCGATCTTCCTCCACTGGATGGCGAGATCCGGCGTCGACCTACTGTCAACTAGCTGGGTTTTCCCCAACCAGATATTTCCCACCAGCGGGGCAGATCTTCAGCCGGGACAAGCTCTAAGCTCCCTACCGGTCTCCCGGCATTTATGGTAGTGTAGTGCAAGTGTTGGTGTTAGGGGTGAAGGGTAGGAGAAGGAAGAGGAAGGAAAAATCGCGCACGGTCCGTGGCCCGTTTTTTAGGACACTGCTCCTTCATTCGCCTGGTGATGATAGGATCGCCTTTGATCGGACCAGGGAAAACTACCGATCAGAGCAGCCGACCGCTAGAATTCTCCTCCAGTGACAGAAGTCGACCTAGCTGACAAGCTAGCGTCGAAAATCCTACCACCATCAGGACGGCGAACCCTAGGACCTCCCAGTAAGAGTTATGGAGAAATGAGAACAATCGGAGGCATTATGGAATGTTTCCTCTATATCATCATTGGTTTTGGAAGATTCATGGTTCCCAACACACCCAGAATACCGCACAGTTAGAGTGGATAAAAAATGATGGAATTGGCGGAGCAGACAAATGGGCTACTATCATCATAGGGGCTCAAGTTACAGATATGAAGGTAAAATGGCGCCCAGATGGCGCTCGCATAACGAAGCATAGACGCACCATGGATCTTACTCCAACTGCCACGCTAGTTCCTCATCACATAGATTGTTGACCCAGGAGAGGAATTGAAAGGAATTCAGTAATTCAGCTGGTTGGAATAGATCGCACCAAGATGCAGCATTTTGCTGAACATTTGTTGCCGAACTTTTTTGGTGGTAAGGATTTTGGTCGAAATTTCGGTCGACCGTTTTTCTCCGACGTTCCTGATCTCTTTCAAACTGGTGATGGTAAATAGAAATGGTCATAGTAAACCCGAACGACCTCTTCCGACGGAGTCCATACACATCGGCGGTCGGACGAAGATCTGTTGCGTTGGTTTTGTCCGTCTGACGTCGGCAGACCGAAATTCAGGCCAAAATCGACTGTGACCGCCGCTTAAAGTAAACACACATGTCAAAGGCGGCATTATTCGAGGCTGTGACTTTGGTGGCTGAGGACATCAATTGATGTCTTTACTGTGCCTCTGACTGGGAGGTCCTCGGGTTTGAGTCCACCCGGTGTCAGAAGTTTCCACATTAGGTCGAATTCAGTATTACACTTATAAGAGTAATGAACTTAGCAGGTGTTGCGCCCGGAATCAGTCAATCAATCAATCAACCAAGCCTGTGGTCTTCGCGGCTTGCAGTATGCTGCGGGTGGCGACTATGCTCTCTTAATCTGAATCAGTGAAAAACTACTGATTGACAGTGACTATTCACTGATGGTGTCGGTTATAACCCTGCCACTGACAATCAGTGAATTGAACTGAACAAATCAGTGAAAATCGGGTCCACTTTTTAATCAGTGAAACTTCACTGTTTGAATCAGTGAAATGTGTGGCAACTAATTGAACGTGACGACTGAACGATCAGTGAATGATGGTGGCGCGGCACTTTTACTACTGACGGCCAGTGAAATGCTGGCGGTCATTATGAAAAGGTTCGCATATTCGCTGATTGTCAGCGAAACTACTCATTTCGACTGAAGATATCAGTGATTTCGACTCTCACTGATTGAATCAGCGACAATTTCACTGATTCAGATTCACAGAGTGTGCCCACTCGAATCGTCGCTTCCCCCACTGCCCCGTCCGCGCAGGCGCGTGCCGACTCGAGGGGCCGTGGAGGGGCAGCTCCCTCGGCGGCGGAGCCTGCGCTCACAAAGAGGGTATTAATTGGCGCAACGTGGCGTTTCCGAGTCGCGAGGAGCACGGGAGTAGGGGCGTAAAAAAAGGACGAAATCTCCTAGGGCGTGCGCGCTTACGGGGTTTATTCGGTCGAGTGCCGTTTCTTTTAGGGCGCACTTGTTTTTTTTTCCGTTTCCCCGCACGAAGGGGGAGAAAAGAGGAAAGGAGGGGAGTCTTTTGAGGAGGGATGAGTGCGGAGTCGAAAGAATTGAAACGTCCGTGAAGTACTGCCTCGTAAAAATAAACTTGGGGTTTTGCAAGTGGTTTAAAAATGTATTGGCCGGGCTATTAGGTTCGTCTCCGTGATCGTTGTCGTTAAATCACGCAATACGGCGTGTCTCCCTTGCTTGAATTATTCGACTGTAAAGAGTGCTTTGATGATGCCATCCAGTGGCGGTTTTCAATTAAGCTAAAGGGATATTGGAATAGACACACTATTACGAATTACTGACTGATATTAATTCGAGTGTATGAAGAAACACGGCTTCGACATTTTTTTCTATTCAAGAAACATTGCAATCGATAAGAATCAGATAAGATCGTAATGCTAATTCTTGTGATTAAATAAAATCTGAATTATTTTATAGATTTTCTCGTGTTTTACATTCCAAAAGCCTCTATTCGGTTTAACTATTACGGGTTCAAAGCAGGAAAGTGAAAAAAAGTGTTGGTGTTTTTGGTTAAACAGTTTGAAAACAGTATTAGACTAAAATATTATGTAAGTCGGTGTTACAGTAACGAAAAGTACCATCATGTTAATTGAAATGTTTTCTAAATATTGTGTTGTACAGAAATTTGTGTGAACGTGTTGAAAAACTTGGTACGTTTATGTACTTAAAGTATATATCTTTATGTGAGCTAGAGTATTTGAAGCTGAAGAAGATTTATGGCATTATTACCATGGAAACAATTTCTGTTGAAGGTTATTCATAGAGATTCAGCGCTGCTAAATCGTTAGTTGGTCAGTAATAACTCGATTTTCGGCATGAAGTTTGTATTGTATGATGATATAGAAAAATGACAGTGTACTGTGTTTTAAGCAGTTTTCTGAAAATGATTTTTCCGGAAATGCCTGAATTATTAGTCGCATAAGTAAGAATCAGTATAATTATTGTAATTTATCGAAACTATATTATTATATTACCATTATAAGAAATACGAGAAGTTCATTATATTTGGGTTTTCTGCAATGTAACACCATTTCCTTATCTTGAAAATTTATTGAACAAAGCCAACATAGAAGGACACCATTTTTCTACGTATTATTAAGATAAGTTTGGTCGGGCTTTGGAAATGAATGTAGGTATAATGTGAAAACTAATTCGTATATTTATTTTCGTTTTTATCAATAATGTGCAGCAAAATGTTTTGTAAAGTTTAAAGTCAAATATGAGTCTTCAGACTGCAATTGAAAATATGGTATTGTTAACTGACGTTCGTCTGAAAATATAATACGCACCGGTTTGTGTATGTGAATGTTGTCATTATCATCGTCATCAATTCAAGTAATGTTTCCTCTTCTCGAAAAAGGTGCTTTCCGAAAGCCTTATCTTCTTCGTTTGTCGTGTTTCTTTTTTCATGTGATAATACAATTATCACATGAATATAAATAATGCAATAAAAAATATGAATATAAATAATACAATTATCAGAGGTAATATTTAACTTATTGGCGTCTTTGCGTACTCTTTGTTCATCCCTTGAAGACAATCTGCCCATTCTGTTTATGTGATTTTATCTTGTCTTGTATGCTGGTAATCTCAAGTTTTTTAAAATTCTTTTGTTTCTGATTTTATCCGTTAACTGGCGGCCCTTGAGATACTTCTCGAAATGCATTTTTTCAGCGTTTATTTTTTTTTGTTTCCTCAAGTATTTACTAAAGTTTCCTAACCGTACAGGTAGAGGAGAAGGTATAGTCATTGTCTTTTGCAGTTTAAGGTTTATTTAATTCCTAAAGACCCGTTTATAGAACCGTAAACATTTGTTTATTGTGTCTATTGAGGTGTCGGCTCCGACCACTGCTAGCCAACCCCCACCCTTCTTCAAGCGTGCGTAACCTTCTGTTCTCTCAGCGCCCCTGGCGGGCTGTAGCGCAACCCGCCATACGCGTCTGGGGTTTGGTGTCTGCGGCGCGAATATAAAGCTCCCGCGAATTACAGAAGAGGGCGGCGACTGTTGTATGACTTAATCCGCTCGGAGAAAATGCCGGGGTGGCTGTAGGGGTATGTTGATGTGACTGAGATTCTCTGTCCCTTTAGGGGCGGGGATGTGTAGAGGCCATGCTTCAGTTGCCACGGGAGGGGAAAGGCAATGTTCGTGATTGTTAGTGTTATTTGCTGTTTTCAATTTGTAATAAATTTGCATGTTGTCGACCTACTGTACGAGCAGAGAGCCCGTGTTACATTCGGAGCACGTGAGAGTTTGACCTATTCGCGTTTGTGCGCTCGAATTTAACCGTATAGCAATGCGGTCTCAGACGCCTAGTTTAACCTGTCCAGGTTGATAGTAATTGTGATTTACTAAAAAAAAAATACCAACAACCGATCACATTCTCATTTTTATTAAAACTGTAGTCGATTCAGGTTTTCATGCTTTGGCATTCTCCATATAGTGGAGGTTCGGCTATTTCCACAAGACAATCGAATCAAATACGAAGCTCGTTTTTTTTTAAAGCAAATAGTTTTCTACCTGAGGAAAGCCGAACATTTCTTGTTATCAGAGTCAACAACGCTCGTTATATGTATGTACAAATTTAGTATTTTGCGTCGATTGTTCGACTTTGCCAGCTAATTAAAATGCCCTATGCCTGGGCCTGGTTTTATTCCCATGATTGCAGGAGAAGAGACACATGGGGCGAATATGACGTATTCCCTTCACCGTAACTAGCAGAGACCTATAGCTTTTCTTCGTCACACAGCTGCAGAAACTGGGACGATTTTATCGGAACGCTACGACTATATTTTTGCCTCGACGGGGAATCGAACCACAGGAAGCTACTACGCTGCCCATGAGCTATCCTAGACAACAACAACGTTCGTTACTATCTTCCATTGAGGGTGCAAATTGAAAGTTTTCTCCATGGAAGGACGATCAAAAATTAAAAACAAGTAAATAGGTAATCACTTAGAGGTGACATGCGAAAAGAACGATTTGTATTCACTATGAATGTGATAAGAAATAATACACAGACCATTGACTGTTCTTTCATGTGAATCTTTTCTTGAAAACAGGCCCGATGTCTAATGCATCTGGGTCAATAAACAATCCCATATTCAACAACCCGAGTTCTTTCCTCATTTTATTCATTTGAGTTCCTTTATTTGAACATTTAAAAGTGTGGAAATCATAAATGAGGCACACAAAAGTTTATAACAGTAATTGCGTCCGCCAATTAACACTTTCTCTGTAGAGGCCATCCAAGTCTCTACGGGGATGGGAAGCAATACCCGGCATCTCCTGGCAATTCACATGTCTGCTTTTATTCGTAATTCAACAATGTTGGTTGAGAAAAGAGAAGAGAGATTCCGGAGCTCAAATAAATGCATTATGCATGTTTAATACATAAAAATATATTCATTAGATCCATCATTAAAGAACTACTGTACTGAAATACCAATCTACTGACCTGGTGATTATTAATATTTTTATCTTCACAAATATTCTGGTATGAAGTCTCGTAGATATTTTGAATGAATTTCATTTACATTGGTATTTTTCTTAACACGTTTTCATTGATTACACAATGCTCTTTTATTTCCAACCTCTGATACAAATTGGAATTTCTTTTGTACATTTAGACATTTCTCTTCTTTCGAGAAGATTCTGTATATGTGTTCCCATCTCCGCAAACCTCTTATTCTCGTAAAATCAACTATCTTTATGGTCCGCCATAAATTCGCTTCTCATTGTGTTTCTCGGTCGCATGAATTTCCCGCTATCTACCCTTCCACTCTTTTCTGATTTTGTGATATACTTGTGAACGGCTGCAATGCTCCGGCATTTCTGCTCTTTGTTAGAGCTCGCTTCTTGAAATGACTTTGCCTTCCCTCTCTTCTATTCTCCATGAGGCATTCATTTTATATTTTTCATGATATAATACTCATCTCCTTTCTATTATTTCTCTTATTCTTTTCTTTCTTTCTACGACATATAATTTATAGATATTAGATTGACCAGTTCGTGTAAGTAAATGGATTCGTGATTTGTTAAATGTGGATTAACTAGAAAAGGAGGGATTAGCTACGAACTCTTGATTGTAATTATTGCGGTGGTTATTTGTTTTCATCCCAATTTTTTCTTCAGTAAGGCAATACTCAAAACAACTACTACACTACATTTTTTCGCACTCACAGTGCGTTCTTGTTTTTTGTACACTTATTTTATTTCAAACTAATTCTCTTCGAAAAAGTTATCGTAATATGTTTTTCCTTTTTCTATTCGTTTCCTTGGCTGTTAACACTTCCTGTTTCCAAATGGCCCGCTTCCACATGATTGCATTACTGGCAATTTTCTTCCTTTTCTTCTTTTTCTTCATGTTCTTTTTATCATCATAATCATCTTCATAACATGTTCTGTGTTTTATTGATTTCTTCTTATTCTTCCCCTTAAAGTGCGAATTTTAAATATTCAATAGAGTATTCAGTCAGAGAGATATTCACTCTTTCTTTGTCATTCATTTTCACTCGCCATTTTGTGTTCTAATGCATTCGCTTTCCTCATTAGTACCTTGCTAAAGTCTTTCTACCTTTTTCGACAGTAACAATATCACATTACGACATATCTTACTTTTCCCTCCGTTTCTCTCCTTATCCCCTTCTCATACACGCCAACTCTTTACTTTCCATTCAATGTTTCTTCTTTCCCTAACGTTCGCTTATCAACTCTCTTGTAAACCATCTTCATCCCTCTTCAAATTTCTTCTTTTGGTTCTCCTTAGTTTACATCTCTCAGCCTGCTTTCCTCCTCACCCTCCCCTCCCCCTTCTCGCGAACATGCGCAAATTCTTGATCCCCTCTCTCTTTTCTTCTCTCATTTCCTGTATTATCAGCGCGTGCCGTCCCGTTTCTTCCTCTCTTTTTATTTCTCCGCCGCCGTCGCCGCCCGCTCCGCTTCCTTCCTTCCTGCGTGGGCTCGTGTTTCGCCGCCATTCAGTGTTGCGCGGCGCCGCGTGCGCAGGGGAGGGAGAGAGGGGAAGGGGCGGAGGGAGGGAGGGAGGGGTGAGTGTGTGTGTGTTGGCGGGGGAGCTCTCCTCGTAACAGACACGGTGCTATCGCCCGCGCGGTTTCGTTCATTTCCGCCGTCGCTTTCTGCGCGTCGGCGCCCGCGCCGATAAGCCCCGTATCGCCACAATGCCGCGCCACATTTCAGCGCCTTTATCTTCGCGCCGGGAAAAGAAAACGGCTGCAGACGACGCGACGGGAGAAGGCGGAGGCGGTGGTGGTGGGGGCGGCGGGGAAATGCGGGAAAAGGTGGTCGGTGGCGGTGATGGCGCCGACAAACTCTGAGACGGACGGTGGAGGGGAGGGAGAAGGTGGGGATGGCGAAGAAGTGGGTGCTGGCGGAGTAGTCGGTGCTGGCGGACTAGTCGGTGCTGGTGGACTAGTCGGTGCTGGTGGACTAGTCGGTGCTGGCGAACTAATCAGTACTGGCGGACTAGGTGGTGCTGGCGGATTAGTCGGTGCTGGCGGAGTAGTCGGTGCTGGCGGAGTAGTCGGTGCTGGCGAACTAGTCGGTGCTGGCGGATTAGTCGGTGCTGGCACACTAGTCGGTGCTGGCACACTAGTCGGTGCTGGCGAACTAGTCGGTACTGGCGGACTAGTCGGTGCTGGCGGACTAGTCGGTGCTGGCGGACTAGTCGGTGCTGGCGGACTAGTCGGTGCTGGCGGACTAGTCGGTGCTGGCGGACTAGTCGGTGCTGGCGGACTAGTCGGTGCTGGTGGACTAGTCGGTACTGGCGGACTAGTCGGTGCTGGCGGACTAGTCGGTGCTGGTGGACTAGTCGGTGCTGGCGGACTAGTCGGTACTGGCGGACTAGTAGGTGCTGGCGGACTAGTCGGTACTGGCGGACTAGTCGGTACTGGCGGAGAAATTGGAGGCGTTGGCGGAGGCGCGGCGCCACGTAGGTAGATGGGGATACGCGGTGGAGGGCAGCGACGATGTCGAGGAGGCGGGGGTGTCGAAAACGGGGATCGCCGTAGGGCTGCCGCATAGAAGTCAAAGATGGGATGGGATGCATTGAAGGCGGAGTCGTTATGAGCCACCTCCTACTACATTGGAGGCAGAAAAAAACAACACTAAACTGACAGAATCGTGTATTTTTCACATTCACAAGACTGACAAATTATTTTTCTATAATCAGCATCGTATATTGCAACGATTTAAATTACTTTTACTCACTGCCAAAATTTCATCATTTTGTCGAATAATAAAAATACTTTAAAATTCATTATTTCAGCTTTTTCATTTCAATGTCAGTTCTAGATGTTAAATATTCATTTGTTTTCATGAGCTGGAATATGATTGAAATTGTTTTGCAGTGGAAAGGGAAAGTTTTTTTACAATCTTCATCGCTACTTCAGCAATGTGTTTTGAAAGATAAAAGCAATACTTCATTTGGAGAAAATATGCGCTCAAGAACGTACTTTTTTTGAGATAAGATTGCTAGTTTAAAATACTGATTGCCTCGAAATTATTCTCTTCCCTTTAATTTGGTTTTCTCACTAATTTTTAAAAGATGAGTGAACTTTTATAACATGTTTTATGTGGATCCTTTTCAAATAACATCTCAAACACAGAAACGCCTAGGAGTTTTTGGAATATATTTTTAAAATTTAATACTTTATAATTTATTTCTTATTATTAGAGAGTGGATTTGTATAATTTTGCACATTTTTCTGTTGCTTCAGGACATGTAGCTAAGTGAAATTTCTTGACATGGATGCTATGTAGATTAATATTTTTGTGCATATTTGGCCACTTTTTCCTGTTGATGAATATTCCTATAATTACATGAGCATATTTTGCATATTTCGTTAAATAGAAACTTATCTATAAAATGTTTCATGTTTTCTTAAATTCTAATTATTTGTGAGCCTTCATTAATTAGAAACAGCTTGTCACAGTTTGAATTTTTTTCTTTTCCAGAAATGATAAAATATTTGTGCAAAAGTAGGATATTTCTTGATATGATATTTTTTAAATCAGGCAGAAACAATTAACCAAAACACACAATGTACATCGCCCAGATGTATATTTACTTCAATTATTTCTTCCGCAAAGTAAGCTAGGTTATATTATATTTACCCAAAAATGTATGATTTCGTTTCAAGCCTGCTTTTCCTTTATTTTATAAATATATATTTATATATTTTATCAAGATTTTTAGAAGAAATTAAATATTGTTAATTTTAATTACATATTGAAGTGCATATTTCACAATTTTTAGGTCATAAATGCATATTTTGAAAAGCATATTTCAATATTTTTAGGGCGTAAAAATCCTCTCCCTACACATTATTCCCTGAAAAAGGTATTTTGTTGTATAGCATAGTATTAATTTCAAAATTGTGTTATCATTATGGAAATAACTAGATTAACAATGTGTAGTAAATCCAATTACAACAATCATGTTAACACTTTAAAGACCTACTTTCCTCCCCTTGGACAGGACATGGAGAGGTTAAACTGTCGCAGGGGAGTGAGTGTTAATCTTCCCTCTAAAAATCGTTTGGAATTATGATTAGAATGATGATAAACTTAATACTATCAATAATTATATATTAATTATATTAAACTGGAATCAAAAATTGTTATTTATTAAATTAATTAATTATAATTATTATCCAATATATTTTCTATACTAAAATAATGTGTGAATAAAAATTTGTATTGCAAGTACTGGTATACCGGAAGCTCGATTATAACGACGTACCGATACTTAGTCCTGTTGTTGGTACAGACTACAAATATATCGAATCAAGTAACGCAGCTGCCCCGCCCCCTCGGCCGGCGCAGGGCGGCGCGGCGCGGCGGGGGCCGTTATGTCACCGCGTAAATCCTATTATACCGGGCGCAGCTCCCAATTTCGCGCTTGTATCACGGCGGTGCCCGCAACTGTTCGTAAATTCCCCGCCGGACAACGCGGGGCGGGGCGCCCTCGGCCACTCCACCCCCTGGGGGGAGGAGGGGGCACGGGGTAGGAAAGGAGAGGGAGGAGGAAAAAGAGGAGGAAAAACAGGAGGAGGAAGAGGAGGAGGAAAAAGAGGACGGGGAGGAGGAGGAAGAGGACGGGGAGGAGGAGGAAGAGGAGGGAGAAGAGGAGGAGGTGGAGGACGAGGAGAGGAAGAGTAAAAGTAGGAGTAGGAGGAGTAGAAGAAGTAGGAGGAGTAGAAGTAGGAGGAGGAAGAGGATGAGGAAGAGGACGAGGATGAGGATGAGGATGAGGAAGAGGAAGAGGAAGAGGAAGAGGAAGAGGAGGAGGAAGAGGAGGAGGAAGAGGATGAGGAAGAGGAGGAGGAGGAAGAGGAGGAGGAAGAGGAGGAGGAAGAGGAGGAGGAAGAGGAGGAGGAGGAAGAGGAGGAGGAAGAGGAGGAGGAAGAGGAAGAGGAAGAGGAGGAGGAGGAAGAGGAGGATGATGATAAGGGTGTAGATGAGGATGAGGATGCGGAGAACTAGAAGGAGAAGGAGAATGGGGAGGAGGAGGAGGAGGAGGAGGGGGTGTGGTTGTTCGGCCCCCTCTCGCGTGCTGGGGGACTTTCCTCGACTGCTCTTCGAGGGATTTCGGCGGAGGAAACCTCGGTGAATGGTTCAAAAGATTGTGGGAGGATCTTGGAAAGTAGTCGGTGGTCAGTTCTCAGTTGTCAATTTCAATTGGTTGTTTTTCTTTTTTTTTTTCAGGAAAGGGCCGTTGATGTTGGGATTGATCCAGCTTCGTGAGGGGGATTCAAGAACAAGTTAAAGGTACACTTTCAAAATATTTAATTTTATTATATCTGTGGAAAGTTCAGTTAATATGAGGAAACAATTTTGAAGATATATTTAATTCTAAATACTATAATAATGGTAATGTGAATGGTTTCTAAATTCATAATTAGCAGTTAAACAAAATTTGAGACAGAGGTGACTTGAAAAGCAGGAAAATATTGTTCTCTGACCTTTCCTTGACAAAATCCACCACAAGTAATTATTATCATGAAATTGTTGTTATTATTAACATTTGTTTTGGTCACGTATAGGCCAACTTGGACCAAGCGTACATGCATACTGCCTTTTTCCGGGGCTCAGAAACATTATCTGGGAGGGAGGGCATGAACCATTCTTAGGGGGGATCAGCATTTTAGCTGAATCCCATTTTTATCTCCCAGGATTGTTAGCCCTGGGGGTACGGAAGATGAAATGATGATGATTAGATTAGATTAGATTTATTATTAATTCTGCAATGAAGTATCATTACTTGGTGGCAGAATATTTAAATTACAAGAGAGTACTTGATTTAGAAAAAACAAAAAAACAAACAATAATTAAGAATAATGGTACATAATTTCACAGCGCAAACCTTACTCCAATTCATTTTACTCCACTTCACTTCAGTTCACTTCACTGCACTGCACTTCACAACACTTAACTGATATGCATCTCTTTCGCATTTCTTTCCCTCCACTACACAACACTGCACTGCACTGCACTGCACGAATATAAATAATAATAATAATAATAATAATAATGACAGTACTACTACAACTACTACTAATAATAACAATTAGACAAATTACTTAATAGGAAATTCTACTTATTTAACAGTAGAAACTTAACAATAATACAATGACATAAAATATAGATGAATAGCTAGGAAACTAATTTATTTTTAAATTTTCTCAGGTTTTGAGGAAAGGGTTCAAAGATTGTCGCAGGCAAACTGTTCCAGTCTCTAATAGTTCTGTTTGTGAATGAAAATTTCCCAACATCCGTTTTCTGCACTCTTGTCTTAATTTTGTGCTTGTGATCCGCTCTACCGAAGTAAGTAGGTTTTCCTAGACGACGATTAATTTCACCCCAAGCAGGATAACCTTTGTATGCTTTGTACATAGCACAGAGTCGCAACTTAATCCGCCTTTTTTCGAGTGACTCCCATGCACCTTTATTTTTTGTACCCCTGAAAGTGAATTTTAATGCTCTGCGCTGGAGCCTTTCTAGATTACCTTGCTGCGATATTCTGTACGGGTCCCAGCATACCGCGCCGTATTCTAACACGGGTCGCACTAGTGACATATAAGCTAATTCTTTACTTTTCACCGTACTCCTCTTTAGAATCCGCATAACGAAATGTAAAGATCTCCAGGCTTTCCCTACAACGAAATTTACTTGATTTTCCCAACTCAATTTACTGTCTAACTGTATTCCTAAATATTTGCAAGATGTAACTGTAGGTATGACATTGTTATTCAATTTGTACACTGTTTCACCATAACATCGACCCCTACCAAACGTGATGGCTTTGCTCTTCGAACTGTTTATTTCCATGCCGTTTGTTTCTGCCCAGGAGTGTAATTTGTCTGTGTCTCGCTGCAAAATATCTACATCGTCCTCTGATTTGATAACCCGATAGATGATACAGTCATCGGCGAAGAGTCTTACATTTGAAGCTAAATGTTTTGGCAAGTCATTCACAAAGGCGAGAAACATGAGAGGTCCAATGACACTTCCTTGTGGAATCCCTGACGTAACACTAGCGGAGGTTGATAAAAAGCTTCCTATTCGAACCTTTTGTTTCCTATCACGTAGTAGTTCGTTTATCCAAGCCACCACCCTTGTGTCTATACCCGAATCTATTAATTTGTTTACAAGACGATCGTGTGGAACAACATCAAAAGCTTTAGCAAAATCTATTACTATCGCGTCTACCCTTCCCCCATTATCAATTTCATCGGCTAGGTCCTGTAGAAGGGAATCAAGCTGACTTTCGCATGAGAAACCGTTCCTGAAACCGTGTTGACCTTGATACAGCCATTCCTTGTCCTCCCATTCTTTCCGGATGTAGTTAGTAATTAATTGTTCCATGAGTTTGCATACGACTGATGTGAGACTTATCGGTCTGTAGTTACTAAGGACTGTTTTATCACCGCTTTTAAAAACAGGTACTACGAGTGCTAACTTCCAATCTTCCGGTACGCAAGCGTTATTGATAGAGACATTAAATAATCTAATTAGATACGGTAGAATAGCCTCACCGCCTAATTTAATGATATCCGTGGAAATACAATCGGGCCCTCGAGATTTTCCGCTTTTCATTAATTTTATTCTTTTCCGTAGAGTATTTACGTCGATATAAAATAGATTTCTATCTGATAACGTTGGTATCCGTGTATCGTTAGTTTTCTGCTGAAATACCGACGTGAAATACGCATTAAAAGCGTTTGCTTTTTCCCTGTCGTCAGTTACTTGCGAATTATTTATCCGAACAACTGGTATTTCATCTTTGTTTCCCTTCCTTCTACGAACATACTTAAAAAATTTCGACCAATTACTGGCGTCCGCATCAAGGATATATTTCAAATGACGTTCTTCCGCAATTTTCTTTTCCTTTTCTAATGCTTTTGAATAACTTCGAAATAATGACATATGGTTATCACTAATGTGTCTGTTTCTAACGCCTTTCTGGTTTTTCTTTTCATGCATCTAATCTTTGCAATATAATATTCTGGATCGGGGTTACTTTTTAACAATTTGCACGGCACAAATGTCTGCACGGCATTTTCAAGAATATTTTTAAATCCTCGCCATATTTCTTCAATCCCCCCTCCTATTCTAAGAAACCCTTCGTACTGTTCTCTTAAGTATTTTTGAAGCCCTTCTACATTCGTTTTCTTGTATTCCCTCAGTGGAAATCCGGCGTTAATACTTTTCCTTGAAGTACTTAAGTCCAAGTCGACAAGAACTGCTTTATGGTCACTTATACCTTCCATGACGTCGCACGATAAGAATAAGTCTTTCGGTCTAACGAGGCAAATATCTAGAAGCGCTTCCTGTCTAGTGGGCTGGTCTACTACCTGCGCTAATCCGTTGTCCCAAACAAGTCTATTGACAAGTTGCTGCACATTTCCGTCGCAAACGCACCCTTTCCAATTAGTGTCTGGAAGATTTAAATCTCCGGCAATAACTACTGGATGGCTATTTATGTTTTTAGTTCTTTCGTGTATGGCGCCTAAGATTTCGTAACTACTAGCCGGTGGACGATAGCAAGCAATTATTTCTAGGATATTTCCTAAACAATGAATTTTCAACCCCGTCATTTCAAAAACATTATCAACCCAATTTGATACGACATTTAATGTGTTTTTCACGCAAATGAAAACTCCGCCGCCTCTAGTTTCGCGATCTCTCCTAAGCGTAATATAATCAGACCGAAAAATTTCCGAATTCGCTACCGCATCCGAGAGCCATGATTCTGTACCTATCACGATATCAGGATCACAAGCCTCAATTAAATTCCAAAATTCTATTACCTTATTCATGATACTACGGCAGTTCACCTGCAACAATCTAGTGAAGCCTTTCCTCACCTGCAAGTCTGATTTTGGGATCCCTGCGTCTTGTTTAGGTGCCTGCGCCCGCGCAGTAGTTGTTTCATCCCGCGCAGCTATCGACCCCTCCCGCGCAGCAGTCGCCTCCTCCCGCGCAGCAGTCGCCTCCTCCCGCGCAGCAGTCGCCTCCTCCCGCGCAGCAGTCGCCTCCTCCCGCGCAGCAGTCGCCTCCTCCCGCGCAGCAGTCGCCTCCTCCCGCGCAGCAGTCGCCGCCTCCCGCGCAGCAGTCACTATATGTCGGGATGGCGCTTCCCACGAAGCCGCCGCCGTCACCGTCACCGCCGCCGCCGTCGTCTCCGCCGCTGCCACAGTCTTTCTTTTGTGCAGTCACTTGCCTCGCAAGCATGACTGAATAACCTCATCGTGCAGGCGGCCCAGCTTCCATGCACCGCGGAAATTTAGATGAAGACCATCCCGTGCGAGGTCTTCTGGCCCCAGCCAGTGATTTGGGTCTACGAAATGACCGTCGATCTTTCCGCATGCCCATCGTAACCCTCGATTTAATTGCCACGTCCTACCGATGTGCACATCTCTGCGTTGCATCACACCAGATAAAACAATTCGCGCGGTTTTGAATTTTCTTTTTACAGCACGGCCTAACTCCACGCACTGGTTCACAGTGTCGAAGATGGGTTGCCTCTTCGATACATTTGTACCCACGTGCACAAGGACGACTTCCACGGCTTCATTTTCTTGCGCTCTTTCCACGACGGATTTCATTTGCACAACGTTTATCCCTGGAAAGAAAGAAACGTCGGCTCCTTTCTTCTTGCAAACTCCTCCGCTGTGGCGTAGCATCGAATCTCCGAGCACTTTAACCTTGTTCTTATAAGGCTCATCATCAATGACGGTGTTGTTTGCTTCTGACGGTGTTGTTTGCTTGTGACGGTGTTGTGTGCTGATAGAGGGTGAAAGGACGGCACACACATATAGACATACATAAATACACCCATGTCCGAGGCGGGAGTCGAACCCGCGACCCTGCGGTCCGAGTTCGCCACGACACTGCTGTCTTAGCAATCTGAGCCTCGGGGCCGACGTATTGTTAACATTATTATTATAACTATTATTGTTACTGAGAGCTGTAAACCACGATAGCTAAATGCATTTTTCAATATTAAACACGTATTTGTTACACAATTAACAGTTGAAATTTCAGAGAGTAGTGGATTTTACTGCTTTGTTTGTAAGAAGGTTCTGAAATTATGAGTTAAACTGCTTTCCTTACAAACGTTATTGCTAGTGACAATGAAAATGTGTATGTAAAGGGTATAGCCGAATACGGGGATGGAAAGTGCCCTTCCGTTCGCACTTTCGCAACAATTTTTCACTCTCCATATGGGAGCTTTCGATGGTTACACTGTTCTTGATAGAAAGACGTAAGTGGGCTCCTCCCCTGCACCGAATTTTGCTTTTCTGCGTAGCACCAGTTTGCATGACGAACCACGTGACAACAACACGGGCACTTCGTTTGAATTGTCCATGTTGTTTCAAAATCTGAAAAAAAATTGTTTTAGAATGTTATCAGACACATTCTAGGAGGAAAACTGAGTCTGTACTCTGTTATCATGCCGAAAATCAATTTTAAAAATTTATTAACTTTTTTCTATTTGAACTTAGCGCCAAAATTGGTTGTCAAACATATCTCGAAATGCAACTACTTCCCTCGTCTCTCCAATTTTTTTCCAGCCTGATACATGCAATAGAAGCTGGAAAAAATAAAACATGAAAAACACGCTTCTCATTGTATCTCCGCAACAGATTGCCCTAGGAGGCTGATTTTTTGGCAATCTGCTACATTTTGTATTCTCTTTCATATGAGCATCGCGATTATCGATTTAGTTTGGGGGCATTTTCACCCCCTTCTTCGGATACACCTTTGTGCTATTATTTGAATTAGGAATTTATTATTTATTTTCGATTGCCAAAAATTAGTTTTCCCTATTCCCTCATAATGTTCGCTGAAAGAACTCGCTGTCCGCGCACTAGTGGTTTTTGACAAGCAGAAAAAGCGTAAGGGAAAATGGAATAAGTATTTCGTTAAGTCGAAATACTTTAGGAGTAGTTGTCAAAAGCTAAACAAGTTAAAACATATCTGCATTTTGATGTGAAACGCGTTTCAAAATTTGAATTAGCTGGACTCAGAGCTGTCGTATGTCCATTGCGGAGGCCAAAGGCCATAGTTTTACCGTATTGGCTTGCAAATAGCAACCAAAGCAAGCAAAGCTTCCTCTATCAAATTGGAGATTTTTTGGAATCCTCTCCATTTTTGTCTGACCCTTATTACCAAGTTAACAAGTATCATTTTTTAATTATCGCCAACTATGCAGAGCATTCCACACGTGTCTCATTGATCCAAATGCCTTAGCTGTTCCTCAAAATAAATCTCGTTTTCGCGAAGGACCAAATACGTTGTAAGACACGTTACCAAGTAGAGCATTTGATAAGAACTTACGAATTACTGTGAATGAGGCTATGTATAGCAATGGACTAGTGATGAATAAGTTGAATGGTATTCGGCTAGAGAGAGTTAAGTCGTAAAAGTGATTTTGAAGATAAGTTGAAATAAAATTTCACGCCATCATTGAAAATGAGAGAATATTAAAAAACAAATTCACTCCAATTTATAAATACGTTTGTCACGTACAACTCTCTAACCAACGTAACTTTACTTGCACAAAAATATGTTTTACCTCTCTTTACCCAAACTCCACGACTGTGGCTGCTCCACTCTCTGTGACTCCAATGGTTGTTTGTGGTACAATTTGTAGATGGTTGTATAGAATGTATCAAAAATGGAACCCTAAGCCACCTAATATATATTGAAGTCTCCCAAACACGAATCAATGTTACGGAGGTATTTTTTGCGATTTTATTAGGAATATCTGAAAATGATTTCATCAACTGAGAATTGTGTGAATGAATAAGTAAATTATTGGCATGCTGACTCATTCAATCTGCCAATCTTTAATTAATTTTCCATTTGTTCATTCATACATATCATGGAAAATAGTAAAGATTAAGATAACAGCAATAAAAAACAATAACACGCATATTCATCTCATCTCTCTGTTCCGAGAGCAAAACGAGTTATAATGGAGACCATTTTGTTAGGGGTCTCTAGCTTTCTCTGTAGACATTAATCCGTGGTCACGACCGCCTTCGTAATATTCAGTGTGTGAATAGTTGCTCATTGCTGTAAGTGTGGAGAAAAGAGGAGATGTCAGGCGACACAAGAGCGAGAAAAAGGCTGTTATCACAGAAGCGCCAAAATTAATTCAAATTTGGCGCCTAACCAAAATAGAACAATTATAAGCTCTCTCTGACGTAGATTGAGAGCTAAGAGTGTGCATTTCATTGGTGGCGCGTTCCAAAATCCCTTGAACATCGTTACAGAAAGAAAAAACAATGCTTTTAAAGTAACATTTTCAAACTGCTTCGAAAAGTGGCTGACTGGGCACAGCAATAGATAATTCCGGCCGATATTTCACCATTGCAGGGGCAGAATATGCAGCGAAGACGTGAATATTACATAAGGGTGTAGCGGGTTGCGTAGAGCTTCTGTTCAGGGGCGCTTGTGTCAACATAAACACATAAAATCATTCTCAACGTGCGTCTATGTGCGACAGACACACGCACATTCTCATTGTACAATGCCTACATTCTTCGCTCAAGTGCAAGCAATGAGTTGACGAAGTTTTATCGAAATCGGATGAACGGTATGGCAGCGTATAAAATACGAACATGGAGGCAAACATTGACTTTTTTTCTACTCATTGTATAATGCTGTCATTTGATAGCTGCAACCAGTTGCATAATGTTACTCATTACAATACAACTTTCATTACGATTCTTGACAAATTACAGAAACGTTTACAAACTAGGTACCGACAATTATAATTACCATTGCGTATCTTCATAGTAAATGTTTCGTTCGATTGTGTGCATTAAATTTGCATTTGATATTATATTATGCTTGTCAGTTTTAATTTCTTTTATTAGTAGTAGTTTTTTCGTTGAATATTATTTAAAATAAATTGAATCGTAATTTCACTTTCATCCTATTTGACTAGAGCAGTACTCCCTTGCAGGCGGACGGGTAGCCTCAGCCACCTGCGACAGCACGCGAGGGTAGGATTCCGCTAGCTGTCCGCTAGGAGGCGTTGGCAGAAGTATTCATGTCAGCTACCACGAAACGATTCAATGTAAACGTTTAACTTATAAAAGTCGCAGAAATAGTACCGTATGAAACTCGATGTAATGGGTATTAATACACTCGTGTGAAGTTTACGATACTCGTTCCTCGCTGGTATCGTAATAATACCTATCATTACATCGTCGTTTCAGAATGTACTATTATATACGAGAAAGATTCTCATCCCCTAGCTCTATTTCCCTGGCCGTGCGCTCCCCCTCCCCCCACACGCCGTCGCGTTGCGCGGCGTCGCGTCGGCGGCCCGCCGCGTCGCGTTGTGCGCTGTTAGGTGGAGGCGACGCGGCGACAGCGACCGTATTTTCTGCCACTTTGCCCTAATTTTGATAGCGGCGGCGGCGGCGGCGGCGGCGACGCACCGGCCGCCCCTACCTTCTCTTCTCGCCAGCGCGGTCTCCCCCACAACGACCGGCAGGGCCCGCCGTCATCAGGAGCGGGCAAATTGCCGAGGATTAGCGAAAGCGGCAGCGGCGGCGTCGGGAAGGGTGGGGCGGCGGCGATGGCGGCGGTGGGGAACGGTTGGGCGGGGGCGGCGGTAGCGGGAAGAGTGGGTCGGAGGTGGTGGTGGCGGACGAGGCGGGAACGGTGGGGGTGGCGTTGGCGGAGATGGAGTTGGGAGGCAGACGGACACGATGGCGGCAGCGGCGACGGTGATGTGGGTGGCGGTTGAGGTAGCGATGGCAGTGGTGGAGATGGTTGCGGGAAAGACTGGGAGGAGCTGAGGTAGTGAGAGCGTAAGGCTTGCCAGGACAGGAACGCAGTGGCGGTAATGGAGTATCAGAACGGTGATTGTTGGCGGTATGGTTGAGATCGCGATGGGATCGGGATACAGGACAATGTCGTCCCGAGTCTGCCTGTGCCGTCTGAACCAAAGCGGTTTTAGCAGTGTGTGGATAGAGGGAGAGAATGTAACGCAAGGGCGAGTGCAAGGAATGGCAGCAGGGGGATTCTGGAGAGTAGCATGGTGGTTGTAGTGTGAGAACGATGATGATTTGCGGGATGATTGAGAACATGGGAACAATTAGGGCATGTCAACCTGTCGGGGACGGTTTATAGGGGACGGTTTATCGGGACGGTTTGTTGGGGACGGTTTGTTGGGGACGGTTTATCGGGGACGGTTTATCGGGGACGGTTTATCGGGGACGGTTTATCGGGGGCGGTTTAGCGGGAACGGTTTATCGGGGACGGTTTGTCGGGGACGGTTTATGGGGGACGGTTTATCGGGGACGGTTTGTCGGGGACGGTTTGTCGGGGACGATTTGTCGGGGACGGTTTATCGTGGACGGTTTCTCGGGGACGGTTTCTCGGGGACGGTTTGTCGGGGGCGGCTTGTCGGAGGATGGCTGGACGGAAACTGCTCTTCTGTGACGGGGGTAAAAGGTAGCGAAGAGGGCGGTTGCAGGCGGAACTGCTAGGGGTAATGACTACAGAAGAATGGAACTGCATTCTTTCAATGTATGCCCCTAGTCGAGAAAAACCTGAGAGATACTCTGTCAGAGATATGGTATTGGTGGAAATAAGGCGGCGGGTAGAGAAGTTCTAGAAGTGGGAATGGATTACGGGCAAAAGCGGACTTCACCACGTGCTCTGAGGTAATGGAATTGCAGAGGAAGGACGGAACTGTCTCGTCGGTGGCTACGGTGACTGGGGAAGGCGGAGGGGAGGAGGTTGTGGTGATGGATTTTGCGTCGAAATGAGTCGTTTTCCTCCCGAGCGCCCTTCAACGTGCAGCTTGATAGTGTTCACTGTTGTCGAAGAACAGCGAATTTGGCGGCGAAATTGAAGCTGCTTCTGATTATCTTACGCCGTCACAACACGCACGTGGTGGAAATTAGACTGCGAACAAATGAGAAGAAACAAATGTGATGCAATTTACTGTGCAAAGTTGGAAGAGTGTAATCGATTATTTTATAATATTAATATTATTGTGTTTAACTACTTAACAATTTCGAATGCAAATAATTTTTGCTACTTTAGGGAACATTAATTTTCAATCTTCAGGTTTCCATTGGGAATGTTCTCGCTATTTGAAACGATAGTACTCTGCTTGTAAAACCCTTACCTCGCTATATAAGGAAATGTACAATAATAAAAAAATCAATCTTAAGCAGAGCAAGAAATTGAAACAACGCGATAAGTCATGGGTAGAAGGTGGCGACAAAGTTGTGGCTGTTTCAAAAACCCATCTTTTCTCTTAAACGAAATAATTGTGTTTGATGTGTGAAATGATGTTAATTAGTTACAACATAGTTTGAAATCTGACGTTCCTTTGCCGTCCGTAAGAACCGATTTATAAACTTACTTTAAAAAAAATAGGATTGTTTTACAAAATTCTGTTTACGTGGAACTCTTAATTTGTATTGTTGGCTTAAACCTAATTTATCATAAATTAAATCTAATGTAAACTACAATTGACGAGGAGACTCACCGAGAACCTCTAAAAATCATTAAGATTGGCAAAAATGCTCAGAAAATAGTGGGATTTTTTAAATTCTAGTTGGGTTTTCATTATATTTTCCTATGTTAATATGTCTATCTTGATTAATGAGGGGTTGATTTGAATAGAAATTAATGGCAAGAAAGCAATGTGGTATGCAATGGGATTGAGGTCAAGTTCGTGGTATAATGTATTGCAAATGAACCAGGGGGCTTGGGTGATAGATATTTGTTCTTAATTATATGAATTCTGTCAACATTATATTTAGCTGCATTTGTCTAAATTGGACAAGCATACCGGAGAAGAGGTCTCGTAATGGTTTTATATAATGTGATTCCATTATTTAGTGAAAGTTTGCAGTTATAGCCGGTATAAGCGGTTTTAACGTATTATTTTGGATTTGGCTTGTTGAATTTTGGTATCTATGTGTAGTTTCCAGTTGAATGTAGTGTCTATGTGGAGGCCAAGCTATTTCACGGTATTGTTAGGCGGAGTCGAAGGGATTGTGTTGTTGTTCATTTTAAAGGGAATGGGGAATGAATATTGTCTGAAAGTGAAGACTTTAGATGTAGATTTCGAAGGATTGATTTTGATCTTCCATTTCGTTTCCCAGGTTTCTATTTTATTTAAATAAGATCGAATTTCCTTAGCTATGTAATTAATTAAGGCGTGAGAATAAACTTCCTTTTGACGAAAGATTTCGGAAGAATTGGCGAATACGCACATGCGCACAACGACAACTGAGGTGGCAGAGCCGAACTGCGCAAGCGCGCGTTCTCTCTGCGAAAATCATTCGTCAAAAGGAGGCGTGCATATTGGTCTTGTACGTCTAAACTTCAGACAGACCGCAGTCATTTCTTCACTGGACTCTGGCTATCTAAGCTCTCAGCTCCCAGTCAGCGAGCTCTCTAAACACTCGGCGGGCAACGAACCTATACTTCCTCATCCTTGTTCTTCCTCTCCCTGTACACCTACTTCATGCACTGGACACATGATGGGAAACCAGAAGCTTAAAGCTTGTTTCGGATGGTGCAGTGACCCTCTGGAGGAGATATATGAACGTGGCAACTCGCAAGGGTCGTATAGATCAGCGCTGGATGTCACGTTTCTTGGGGAAGGAACACCTTCCGGGATATAATGCACTGCACACACGCGATTAATATCCGGAGTAGTTGACGCCACTGGAATCACTGTTCACTCATCCTCCCACTCACTCACCCACTCACCCACTCACATACCGTCACTTACCCACTCACTGACTCACTTACTAACTCACTCATCCGGTCGCTCACTCACCCGCATACTCAGTAACCCCTTCACTCTCTCATCTACTCACTCACTCATTCACTCACCCACTCACACGGTCGCTCACTCTCCCATACACTAACTTCTTCACTCACTCATCCACTCACTCGCCCACCCACTCAACCATCCATTCACTCACCCGCTCATTCTCTCACTCAGTCACCCACTCATTCGCGGACGGAGATGGAGTGCCGCAAGGTCGGAGTCTCGGGCCGCTTTTTCGCCTCCGTCGCAGCGGCAGCGGCTTCGCGGCTGGGTGCCCGCCTCGCCCATTTCGCGAGTGGCGGAGCACAATCAAATACCGCGACGCTGGCAACAAGAGGCGCCACGTCGGGCCCCTCCCCCACCCCACCCCCGCACTCCGTCACGATTTCGCGCTTCTGATGGATATCGTTCACTAATGTTTTTAACTCTTTGGAGCGCGGTGGTACAAAATACATACCACTGTGCGCAGTGTATCGGCAGCACAGAGGTACAAAATTTTAACCATCATTTCTCCTCCCCGCCTCCAGACCCCGTCACGATTTCGAGCTTCTGGTGGATATCGTTCACTGATGTTTAACTCTTTGGAGCGCGGTGATACAAAATATGTACCACGGTGCGCCATCGGCCACACTGAGCTACAAAATTTGAACCATAATTTCTTCTCCGTATGTGTTGTTTCATGGTAGGATAATTTATGAACCACCGCTGAAGATTGGAGATTATAGCTCCCAGAATCACCGGAAGATGTTGTATGCATGATAAATGAATGAACACTCGAGAAGCATTTTTTACAAAACCTACAAGATATTTTCTTGTCAGCTGTTGGTGTGAGCCGAGATCCGAGCTGTGCAAATAGTACAAAATTTTTCCAAATGCCCCGTTCTTAAGAGTTAAGTCAGAGGCTCATTCAAACCGGCAAAAGTGGCACAGGTATTAATTGATGTCACTGGAGTGCCATTGACACTGCTGGGGCAGGATTTTCGACACTCGCGACATGGCTAAGTTGAATTCAGCCGTTGACTGTAGGGGAATTCCAGCAGTCAACTACTCAGATTGGTAGTTTTCCATGGTTTCTCTAATCGATACCAGGCGAGTACCAGAGCAGTACCCTAACAATCGGGCCACGGACCGCGCGCGATCTTTCTTTGCTCTTCCTGGTCATTTTCTCACCCCTTTCTTACACACGCTTACATTAACATGCACTGCATTACCACATTTGTCGGGAGACCAATAGGGAGTTTAGAGCTTGTCCCTGTTGCGGTAGCACCCAGGATATACCGGTAGCTGGTTGAGGAAAGTCCCCGCAAACCGAAGTAGATCGGCGCCAGTTCTCTACATTCAGCGGGGGGGATTACCTTCTCCCGTGTTAAAAAGATGCATTACACTCACAGATCTAACGACCGTAGCAGTTGGCGTCACTAATCAATGAATAAATCACTCAAGCTCACTCAAACGGGAGCCCGTGGGGTGTCAGCACCCCCTCCGGATGCCGATGACACGTTTTCGGAAATATTAGTTTTTAAAATACTCTAATTTTTCTGTAGTAACAAATTTAATGTTAAGTTGAAAATGTTATAAATAAATATAAACAAAACAATACAATTCATTTTAAATTAAGTATAAATAAAAAAATCTTTTTGAGAAAGCATTAAGTCGGCTGGACACACCTCCAATCCCACCCTTATAGTAATATCTTCGGGGAGCCACTGGATTTAGTACATCGGGCTAAGCCAATGTACTTTTTTTTCTTCAATGTAATCCTGAATTTTATGTATTCATCTAGAATACCTGAAGGTATGTTAACGTTGCATTGCTTTTCGATAACTATTGTTCCAAATGGAGAGATCCTTTGTTCTTAAATACTCCCGTATTCTGTAAGCCGTGCGATTGGAGAACCGAGAAGTATTCTAGCACACATAAAATGCGTCGGAAATTCTGGTATGCACAGACTCGAGATTGTTTAATGTTAATTTGGGAGGCTGAAGCCCTGAAATTTGTCGCCACTTCAACAGGCGCAGAGAAGTGCCAACCAGGCCCTAAAAGTATTTTGCATAACAGCCGCTATTTCAATTCAGTGTATTGGGTCGATTCGTCCACGTGGGGTACTACGAGGGGTAAAAACGAGGATATGTCGTCACATAGGAAAATGTGATGTTATTTGTTAATGTGATGCTCTATGATTACCAAGGCCGTTTCCGTGCTGCCTAAATCGAAACCAATAAAGCCTAATATTGAGGTTATGAATCAGTACTTGTTTACATGTGAAATTGATTGGGGAAATCCCAACAATGGGCGATCAGAGAAGCCAGACTGTAGAATGGATGCGGTTAGGATTGGGAATAAGGGTAAGTCACTAAACTAACAAAATTGAGGTTTTTTTCTTTTTCGTTTCTCATGAAGGTCGTCAAGTCACTGAAAAAGTAATAAAATGCAGTGAGGTAATGTATGAAAAGTTCTCTAATAGACTCGAAATATTTTCTCGAAAAATGTCATAATATATAAGACGTTTGCTCTTCTGTGATATACTGATATCTGCATTTTTATTATATTAGGGGTGTTTGAAGTTAAGAGGACTTGAAGTCTTGTTGTTTTTTGTCACAGGCAATTAATAAAATTACGAGTTATATAATGCTGCGGAAAATCGATTTCGTAATATCAACGGAAATATACGTTTTGGAATCCCCTGATACCGAACAATTAGTTTTTCTCAAAACGTCTGCCCATCCGTCTGTGAAGCACACTAGCGCCTAAATTTTCCCAAATGGATGTTCCCCTGTCGATCTGGATCGACTCAAAGCCCTACGATTTTGAAAAACATTCATTAAATTTTGGGAGTATTTTACATGAAGCCCCTGGGATATTTTTGAAAATTTTCTGAGAAATGGCTCCAATTAAAAAAATTACAGATTTTAAAAATTAAATTAAATTTCTTGAAGAATAGAGTGAAATAATATAAAGGTGACTGAGGCCCGAACTGTTTTCACTGTTAACTCTGAATTTTCGAAAATTGCAAAAGTTTGAAATTTTTTCGACGTCCTCCTACAATCACAAAATTGAAAACAAATTTTTTAGAGTATTAATTTACGTAATATAAAGATTTCTTCCGTGATAGTAGCAAAGATGTTATGGTGTTTCACGCTACAAATTCAGGAGTAGGGAGGTATCAACCACAAAGCATCACAATATCAATTTTAACAAGAAATCACAGCCTACACGTGATTCGGGAATTATTTATCCCATTTTCAGTGGCTAAACAAAGATGTAAATGAACGAGCAAACATATTTAGCAGGTGTATAAACACAGAACTACAATGTATTTACGTAAATTTTTACGGTGTTCATTTATAGTTTTAGGTGCTATTTATATTTGTCTGTTCATTTACATCTTTGTATAGCCACTGAAGACTGGATAAATTAGGCCCGAATCACGTGTATGGCTATATTTTCTTATTACATTTATATTGTAATACTTTGAGGTTGAGGCCTACTCAATCGTGAATTTATATTAAGATTCCTTTTTTCTATGTATCATTCTTTTCTTGTTCCAATTCTATTTCCATTACCTCTCGCTTCTCTCTCGGTCTCCTGCTAGATGCGTGCTGTATTGGGACGAAGCCTAGCGAGAGGGGGTGAGTGGCGAGACATGGCGAGGTGTATTTTCTTAAAAACAACTCCATGTTTTGTTTTTTCTCGAATAAAGCACTCTACGCTTATAAAAATGGCCCGGTTTCCATTTTCATGAAACACTTTGAATTTTCCACAAGTGCAAACGAATCAAATAATGCGAGAAGATTTGTGCGTACTAGCACTACTACTTTATATAATATTAAGATTCGCTTTTTCTATGGGAGGAGCAAATATTGAAAACATGACACGTCCACTTTACTCTTTTCCAATAAAAATGAAAAATATAGCAAACATTTTTGCACTTTCAACACCGTCTTTAACTCTACAAACAGAGAACTACTTAATGCGTTGTAAGACATCTCACTTTTTTTCCTAGAAGTAAAATTCTAGGTAAAAACAACACAGCTCAATATTTGCAAAATGGATACGTCACCTCTGAATGTTTGCTTCTCATGTATCTTTCTTTTTTTTTGTCCCGATTCTATTTTCTGTCTCTCATTCTCCCGCTGGCGGCACGGCGTGGCTTAGCGGGGTGGCTAGGGGCTGGGAGGGCCGGGGCGGGACGGTGAGCGGCGTGGAGGGGCGAGCCAGGGCGGGGCGGGGAGGCGCGGCGTGCCAGTCGCCCAAGGCCCTTGAGGCGGGTGGGTGCTGGGCCGTGGCGCGATTCAATTGGCGAACGATATTTACCCGTGACGAGAAAATGTCGACGCAAATAGGACCTCCCTTCTCCTCCCTCGCCCCGCCCCACTCCACCCCGCCCCGCCCTTCCCGCCTCCCTCCGCTGGAGATGGAGGGTGATAGAGGGCAGGCTGTGTTTCCAGCCTGGAAGAGAGGTTGGAGCAGGGCCTTGCAACTCTCCATCAAAACCGGGGACACAGCTTGAGGGTGCTACTGTAGGAGGCGCTAGTGTCGCCGGAAACAGCTGCAGGTTAGGCTCGCTATTTTCCGCTCATAAAAATTGGCTAATTTCTTAGAAATCTCTGTGTCTTCTAAATGTTAAATTATTCATAATATATGCATATAAGAAACCGCTGAAGAAACCGCGAACATCGACGCTATCTTTTGTAACATTACGCGCCTGCTTGCGTCTCGCAAACCTACGCAGCAGACACGCACGTTTGAAGTATCGTTGGCAGCCGTTTGTATTTTAGTTCCTGTAAGAAGGTGCTGCGGGAGAGCGCGCCACTGTAATGGTATCCACCACGTTATATGGGAGTTGAAAGACCCTGGGTTGGAGGGGACAACTGCAGGAGGGGATGGTGACTGTGCTCGTGATGATAGCGATGGAGGTTGGTTGATTGATTACTACAGAACTCGACCTAGCTGTATAGCTAGTGTCGAAAATCCTGCCAGCATCGGGATTCGAAACCTAGGACCTCCCGGTGAAAAGCACTGCAGTATCAACAGTTGTTACGCTGAGCTACTTTTACCAGTAAACTATGGTAGTGATATTGGGAATAAATAGTTCTGGGATGTGAGATCATTTTCCTCTTGATGATAGTGGGGAAGGCGGCAATTGTGGAGGTGGAATTAGTGACTGTGTGTAGAGAAAACAGTAAAAATTTTCACCTACGATAGTGCTACTGGTGGATGTGATGTTACCATCGGTGACATTTGCAAAACGAGCTTTGGTTTTCACTTGATAGTCTGTGTTGGGTCTTGTGTTAAAGCCATTAATGGCGATTATGCATTTACTCTGAAGTACGATTGATGAGTTGATGAAGACGGTGGGTGTTTGCGCAATTATCAGTTACGGCGCTTGAGAGCAAAAGGCAAACCGGTAAAAAATTAAATCATCCGATATTTCCCGTTCTAATAAGATTCCATATTCGCTTTGCAGGAGATCGCCTCAAGTAATAAACAAATGTTACTGATGACGCTTTTACGGCGTTACGTGGTGGCAAATGTGGCAGACAAAATTTACTGGCAAAGCCGGTTGTTCAAAGAGGGCCAAATAAAAAAAAATCCCTCCAACTTCATCCACGTCGAGGGTGGGCTAATGGATCAAACTGTTGGTGTCAGGACGTTTCAAACGAACTAGATTTACAAGTAGATTTAATTACGGGTGATCGCATACTGTCGTACCGGTTGAGATGGTGCAGATCAACAACCTGCCACTGCAATGTCTCCGACCACAAGGTTTTAGGGTTCGCGTCCCGGTGGCAGTTTTGACAATATGTTGGTCGCTAAGTCGAATTCAGCCTAAGTCTGGAGAAGAATGTTTGCGGCCGAATGCTCTGATATGTAGTTTTCCGGGCTTTTTCCGACCAACGTCAGGCGAAAGTTGGAGCTGTGCCTTAACAAACGGGCAACGGACCGTGAAAGATATTGCTCTCCTCTACCTTGTTATGTTCTCTCTTCTTACTTGAAAACGCATTTACATGCTTTACACTTTCGCTATGTCTGGAGACGAGATCTTGAAAATTGTCTCGGCTTGCTATCTAAATAATAACCTTCAAGCCGACTTGTATCCCACGTTCTAGCAGGTAAAAATAGCGGCACTTCTCGAGATATAAAATGCACTACACGTATAGGACATCATAACAGTTGACGCGACCGTAAACAAACTTCAGTTGGTGCTGAAGGCGGTGAAGGTGGAGAATGAATAGTTGTGGTAGCAGGTGGTTGGTGGCAGCAGTGGTTGCCGATTGATTGGAAAGTGATTTCAGCCGCGTCATCTGTTAAGGCTATTAGACCCGTAAGTGTAGTGTATGTTTTACCACGGGAGAAGGGGTGTTATCGCCCCAGCCGGGACAAGTTCTCAGCTCCTGTCTGGTCTCTTGACATGTATGGTAAT
The DNA here is from genome assembly GCA_031308135.1 of Acheta domesticus. Classification (NCBI taxonomy): domain Eukaryota; kingdom Metazoa; phylum Arthropoda; class Insecta; order Orthoptera; family Gryllidae; genus Acheta; species Acheta domesticus. The sequence goes on from JAHLJT010002630.1 coordinate 19,345,916, forward strand.
GTAGTGCATGTATATGTGAGAGTGTGTGTAAGTAAGGGGTGAGGATAGGACAAGGAAGAGGAAGGAAAGATCGCGCGCGGTCCGTTTGTTAAGGTAGTGCTCCGACATTCGCCTGGTGTTGATCGTAGAAACCAAGGGAAACTACCGACCAGAGCAGCGGACCGCCAGAATTCTCCTCCAGACAGCGACTGAATTCGAGCTAGCTGACAAGCTAGTGTCGAAAATCCTGCCGCCGTCAGGACTCTAACCTATAACCTCCCGGTTAGAGGCATTGCATTGACGTCAGTTGATGCCCTGAGCCACCTTTGCCGATGCGGTTGCCGAAGAGAAAAGTGGCGGAACGGGTGACAGGAGCTGTAGCGGTGACACCCAGGCATTGCCAACAGCAGCAGCGGCTGAGCAGGTTGCAGCAGCCCAGCGCACGGAGGCACTGGCGGCGGCGGCGGCGGCGGCCGAGAGCGCCGGGAAGCTAAACGCGAAATTAAATGGTAAATGAGAAATTACAGCGTCGCTTGTACCTGCGGCGAATGGCGCGGGCGATAATACGCCAGGGCGCGGCGGAGGGGGAGTTCCCGGCGCGCTGGTGCCGAGAGTGGGGGGTGGAAGGGGAGGGGACGGGAGGTTGCCCGCGGCGCCGCCAGGAGGCAGCACCGGCGCGCCGCTCGCCCCGGCGCGGGCGGCGCGTGGCAGACTCGTGCGGGCCTCAATGAGGAGGGCACAAAGGGCCACGCGAGGGAGGGCTCGAGGGCGACGTGCGAAAGGCGACGGGCGAGACGTTTCGGGGCGGCCCTTCACACCTCAACGTCTTTTTTACTTTCCCGTATATACGTACGTATTTACGGAGTAATGTACGTAGTATAGGGAAAGTTATGTAAAGCTGCGCGAAAAAAATTGCGGATTTTCGGTAGAAAAAATTATTGCAGGGCCCTGATAACGAAAAAGTGGATAAATCAGTTTGCTAAATTAAGGATAAAAATCCCCTAACACGTGTTGTAACCAGAATCCCTGTATTGTGGGTTCTTGATACCGAAAAACCAATTGAAAGCAAAACGTCCGTCAGTCCGTCCGTCCGTCTATCCGTCCGTCTGTCCGTCTGTCCGTCTGTCCGCCTGTCCGTCTGTCCGTCTGTCCGTCTGTCCGTCTGTCCGTCTGTCCGTCTGTCCGTCTGTCCGTCTGTCCGTCTGTCCGTCTGTCCGTCTGTCCGTCTGTCCGTCTGTCCGTCTGTCCGTCTGTCCGTCTGTCCGTCTGTCCGTCTGTGCGTCTGTGCGTCTGTCCGTCTGTCCGTCTGTCCGTCTGTCCGTCTGTCCGTCTGTCCGTCTGTCCGTCTGTCCGTCTGTCCGTCTGTCCGTCTGTCCGTCTCTCCGTCTGTCCGTCTGTCCGTCTCTCCGTCTGTCCGTCTGTCCGTCTGTCCGTTTGTCTGTCCGTCTGTCCGTCCGTCCGTCCGTCTCTCCGTCCGTCCGGTGTATGTGAGCAACACTAGTGCCTAAACTATGCATATGACTGTTTTCAGATTTTCAAAAACATTCATTAATTTTTGGGGGTACATTACATGAAGTCGGACATTTTCAGTTGTCAGTTGAAATCGGACATTTTCAAAATTTTCTCAAAAACGGCTCCAATTTTTTTCTTTAAATTTCTTGTTATTTCTCCTTAACCAATGGCCTTGCGTTCTTGTCGCTCAGATGCAGGATCCGCAATGCCTCTTCCCCCTAAAAATATGCTGATTCAGCTGTTTAAAGTGATCAATCTAAGAAGGGGCCGCTTTGGCAGTACTGTATGCCGGTAACGTAACTGCAGGTAGTGTCCATGAGCTCATTTCATCAGTGCATTTGCTTACAGTTCCTTCATTTGTAAATGGCTTCATCACTATCTATTGCAATGTTATTGCCCTGCATTAAGTTCATTTGTTTCCCGACCTTTCAAAGTGGTCCCTTCTTAGAGAAACTTCTCTATGTAACGGTTCGGTGGCTTATCGGGCTGTTGAAGCGCATTCTAACGCGATTGAAACCGTGAATTATTAAGGGCAAATTATCCTTCGCACTCTTTTCTTCAGAGGGGAAGTAAAGCCGGCTGTCACATGTTGTAGATGTACTCCATGTGAAAGATCCTCGAGCCTAAAAGAAACCTCTGAGCTAAATTTAAATCGCCTGTTTCGTCGCCCGAATGATACCTCTTTTCTCCGGTAGAGCGTGGAGCGTAGCGAAACTAGCGTGGTCAGACGCTTGAGGAGCCGAATCTCGCCACGTAAAATAAGGTATTAACTAACGATGGGAGGTTTTCACGAAGCGCGGTATTCCCTCATGGCGAGCCGGCCTGGTGGAGGTGAGGTAATTCGTTAGGCCTTTAGTGATTGTCTGTTTCGACTGTTGATCATCTCACAACAACAAAGCAGAACAAATATACATACGTCGATATATTTCAGTACGAAATAGGCGATGTTCTGTGCGTAACTTTCGCAAAAGTCATCGATCTGAATGGCTGAGGTTTGAGGGAGGATCGATTTGACTGCTGGATCAGCGCGATGGCTGGAGAAAACCTGTTCTCGGCATACTTTGAAAACTTTTTATCTTCTTTCTTTTTTTCATCATCTTATTGTTTCTATTTTTCCAACGTCAAGACACAATCAGTACCTGGGGTAACACACAACCGTTCGCTGTTTTCATGCCGATCTCAGAGCTAGTCCCGTCTAGGGCGGTGCCCCGCTGGTGGGAGATACCAGTTTGGGGAAAACTCTGCTGATCGACGGTAGGTCGGCGCCGGATCTCGCCATCCAACGGGGGAAGATCATCGCCAACTCACGATAAAAAGTGCACTACACTTACGGGACCAATGGTCTCTGTCAACGCTCCCGAAATCACTAGCAAATCAATCAATCCTACGCTCTGCTTTAACGGAAAGTAATGCATTGACCGAAAACATATCCAACTACACCAAAATATCCACCACTCCAAAATACTGCAACGTTCCCCAGTAGGGGCACCGTTTTGCGGCAAGCACATCTCTCCCCGTCCGCTCCGCCCCCGCTTTCTCCGCCCCCGCCTCCGCCGTGACCCGAGAGCAGCGCCCCGAGGCGTCGCCCCGCCCCCCACCACCGCCCTCGCTCCCACCGCCCCCGCCGCCTGCGTTGCCTGCCTGCCCCGTCGCATAGGGTTTCTATCAGGCGATTTCACGCCCAATTTGCCCACTCTCTAGCTCGCTCTAACAGTAAATGAGGAAATTTGAAGCGCGCTGTTGGTCGGTGGCGGAGGGGGTGGGGCGGGCGAGGAGGAGGAGGAGGGGGAGAAGAGCGGGGAGCCCTGCCGGCGGGCGAGCAGACGGCCTGAAGGGGGTTGGCAGGGAGGGGATCACCTCGCTGCCTAACAGGAGGTTGTGCAAGTTGACGTTCTCAAACCTTACAAGTTGGCATTACTGAAGTATTATCAAAAAGTATTACGACTGCAATTCATTATTATTGTTTCTTTACTTGTCCAAGGTGTGTTACAATAATTGAGTACTTCTTTACAATATACAGCCCTTGCCAAGCACATCGTAGATCCATTGGACATTTATTTCCTATTCAGTATTTAGTGATTTTACATGATATTCCAAAAACTATATTTTCATCTTTATCATCCTCATCTCCATCATAATTTTCTTCTTCTTCTTCTTTTTACTTGAACTTTTATTACGAATACTTTGCACAAAAAAAAGAGACGTAAAAAACATAAAAGTACAATATTGGCATTACATGGAAAATCGACCCCCTAAGAAGATAGCTTCATCAGTATTTATTCTCTAAGACGCAAGAAATAAGAGAGTTTGACAAATTCTGGTTCGAAGCAATTACTATTCACTGTTACAGAAAATTAAACATTCGTTGGAAGGGAGAACATGCCGATCCGATGGCCGAGATAGCTAAGCCAGTCGTGCAAGAGTGGTCTTGGACCGAAGGATCGTGGGTTCGAATCTCGCCTCGAACATGGTTGTGTGTGTTTCGTGATTGTGTTTGTTGTCTATGTGTAATGCTTGTCGTGATTGTGTTTGTTGTCTATGTGCTTGTGTGTCCCTTGTGGTTGGTGTCAGGCTCATCCGACCGTAAAACATTCGCTAAATCCTTATAAAAATGGAGTGTGTGAAAATTAATAAAAATGAACCCACACCCATTAGCTCCGACCCCATAGTAACGGGGAAAGGCAAAATATGAAGGATTTGGAAGGAAGGATATTGACCCCCCCTCGAGCTTACATAAACTTCGCGACAATTTTACTGAATTTTTTTTTATTTTTACCAAGACCTAATCATTTAAAACATGTTCTGACGGACGTATCAGGAAATTCTGCTTTCCACTTTTATTTAAAAGGAGTTGTGCATAACGTACGATTTTAAACAATAGGGGAGGATATTAATGAAATGTCATTGTTTTTTCCTTCCCACTTAAGAACAATGCCTTTTAGTATAGTGTGATATACCAAAATGGGAGCCATTAACATTACGGGGAAATGTATTTCAGAAGTGGAGTATAGCTGAGACAAGAGACGAAGACTGGAGTATAGCTCAAATGCTATTTTCTCAAAAACGGCTCTAATTTTTTTTCTTTAAACTTTTCGAACGCATAGTGCCAAATGCACTCTTTAATATGACAAAGTTCATTTTGGACTTTTTTTTTGTTTTTTTCAAAATTACACGAATGTAAGTTTTTTGAAAGATCTCTCACACCGTTAAGATGCACTTTTCCCACAATTTATAAACACTATTATATTTGTGAGTGTAAGAGCTTCAAATGATTTCTAATGAAGTTTTTCGAAAACACAAAAGATTCCTTTGAAAAACAGCTTCAGATTTCGCATTTACAGTAGCGCTTAAACGCCATTTTCTTAAAAACGGCTACACATTTTTAACAGAAAATTGTCATTTAGAACGAGGTTTTACTGTTCTTTAATATTTTAAAGTTAATATTTTCTTTCTACCATTAGAAAACCGAAAAATTAAGAAAATGTCAAACAAATGTAGTTTGGGTGGCGATAGATGGCAGCTGGCAAAAATGTGTGACGATTTCGATTAGCTAACCAACCCAAGGAAATAGAAAACTAATACGGGAAAGTATGGGCCATTCTGTAGCACCACTAGTTCCTATTGGGTTTTGGTTTTGAACCTAGAACCTTTTTTAGCGTATAAAGCAAAAATAGTACAGACACAAGTTGTAGTGAAGTATAATTATCCCCTTAAAGTTTCGGGCTCACACACCCACCACAGTTCGGGGTTCATTTTACAATCATCGCCATTTTACAATCATCAAACTGCAAACCTGCAACATCCTGCAAACTAAAACCGATCTTTGTTACGTTCAAAATTATACATTACGGTCATGAAAACAATATTTAAAATATATTGTATTTCATTCATTCGATCTATGCAAATTCAAACTGTCCTTACCTTTCAATAGCCAAAGACCTTACCTTTGAAAGTTTTCAGAACCATAAAAACATGAACACTTCTGCTACGCCTCAGCAGTCATTCAAACATCAGCAGTCTTTGAACCACATAGCCATGATGGCAAAATGAGTTACCAAACAATAATTTAAAATTGTTTCCTTTAGAGTGGGAGTGACGTATGAATAGATACGAAGGGGGTTAGATTATTGCTCATATAATACATGGCTCATATTACCACCTTTACCTCTAATTATCTAAAAAAATTGAAAATAACCAATAACATCAACTACTTGAATAACTTACTAAAAACAGGTGCACAAGATATTACGGAACAAATTCAAGCCAAAATCACGCGAATTATAAAATTGAAATTCACAATGGTCACAATGTCATACTTCAGATAATTTCATTGATGTAGGAGAAGTTGGTAGCAACGAGGTCCGCTAAAACCCTTTAGTTTTTACTGCCACCTTACCATCGAAACTAGTCCAACTTCATACGTTACTTTAAAAAAAGTAAAATTAAGATATACTCATATATTCCTACAATGAATGAATGCTATTATAATCGTTGACATGACATTTAAATATTTCTCACTTCTGAGTTGTCTTTTCACCACGTATACACTCAAATAAATATGCAAATACTACAAAATGTGGGTAGTACTACAAAAATGTTCAGCGCTTAGTACCACATCTGTCGAATAAGAGTATCCCTGTTTAAGTATAGTATATTATATTTTGTGATTTTTCATTTCCTTTAGCGCACACTTAATTGTTATGTTTTAAATCCATCTGCTTATTAATCTAAGAGTCTTATGTAATAATTATATTTTGTGGAAATTTTCAAGTGTTTAATCTGGTAGTTATATATCTGTGGAATATTATTTGGATCATATTATTTTGAACATTTGAACTTACATTTGCTACTGTAATCAACTGTAGACATGATTTAATCTTCTGATTGCTAAGAATTTTTACTTAACTTCTTTTATAATAAACGATGGAAATTCGCTCATATCGTGCAATTAGTTTTCGACGTTGTTATAGATTTGGTCCGTTTGGTGCAATTTAATATATGATAAAGCTCACACTGTCTTTCAGATTCACTGCTTATACATGTGTCATTTGGTTCGTGAAAACTCTTTGACATGTCCGGTGGTGGAACTCGTGCACTGCTTGGCGCGTAATCACGCGCATGTCTTTGCTTGTACCCCACCTCTGTCCATTCTCTATTTATTATTGCATCAGTACTGTAGAAACCTGGCCATATTTCTTCCTATCTCTCTCGGTCAATCAGAAGTCAACGGTGCCCGTTTCTTTCACACGAAAAATTTCGTTCACCAGAGAGGATTCGGTTCTTAATGTGAACAGATGAAAGTGTGATGCGAATCAGTGTTAATTTGCACTCGACATTGAGATATTCATTTTACACAAAACTCACATATATTACTACAATTCAATAGTAATACTATTACTTCCTTACTACTTTTAATAGCGCTCTATTGAGTTCTGCTGCCTTGAAACCACCCTATCCCCAAATCAAAATTTGACAAACAAAATACACGTAAAATTAATGACAAAGCAAACTAAATTATTTTAGTCTCTTTTTGTTCGTTCAGCACTACTCTTAGCGCATTTATGTTGGGCAGCTGCAATTGAAATCTTACGTCCTCCAGTAGGAAAGTTTCTTTTAGCATTACATGTGACAGTCTTGAACGCGCATGGAAATTCCTGTAGCTTTTTTTATGAAAGTTGCTTTTAGATTTTCTAACATTCCTAACTGCTTGCCTGTGACCTAAACCGTATATCGCTGCAGGGAGTACACTTCTTTTATTACATTCGATTTTAACCATGGGAACGCGAGTTTATTGATTTACTGACTGTCATCTAGGGCGGTTTGGTGAGTTATACTTGCTTTTGTGTGATGCTGTTTCTAAATAATTGCGACGTTTCTAAACATCCTTTCGCTTTGAGTATCATGTTATTTTAGGAAGTAAATATTATCAAAATCGCGTTGTTGAAAGAAGATAATCCTGAAGCATTTGCAAGGTAGGAATAATAAATAATATTGACATAATAAAACAGTTGAAAAATTTAGCTTAGCTCAAATATTCAAAGTGGTATAAATAAGAAATATACGAATTTGCGAGATCTGGAAATGTTTCTGTATCATTTTTTTTCAATTTTTTATGAAAATAAAATGTATATTTTTAATGTTTTTAAATTAAAAGTCATTAAAGATACCTTTCCTTAATTTAACGTATCATATAATAACTAATAAAATTAGGTGAATTTTTTAGAACCATGGTCACTCCAAAAAATCTCAAATGCTTTAGTTTAGTGTAAAATATTGAATTACTTTAGATATGAATTTGTTTGATATTCAGAAATACATTAATAGTTATTTGCGTTTCAAGATCGGAGAGTCTAGTTTTACAACATTTATTTTCAATTGGACAAGTACAACTATTTTCCACTCTTCTAATGTATTTTTCGGAAATATGAAAAATTTCAAACGTTGATGGTTTCGAAATTTATTTTACGGTTGAGATATTATTTTATTTCTTGTCTTGTGCAGTTATCCACAATTGGAAAAATAGACATTTAACATTGTATGTTAAGAGCCAACAAAGCTCCATAGTCTGGCGTTGAAGAGCGTAAGAAAACATACTTGTCTTATTGTACTGCTGTAAAGCTTATTTAACTAAAATATTTCAAATCTAACTTCACTGAATTATATAATTCTGATATATGGAGCTGAAACAAAACGTCAGCTGACGAGTAGTTTGCTGGACTTATTAATATTTTTCTTGATTAAAAATATTATACCAATACCGCAAAAAAAAAATTATTTGCGGTATTGGTATAAACGATAAAGTTTACGGTTGATAACGAGTTCAGAAAAACAAACCATATTAGTGAGCACAGAAAACATAATTCATCTCCTTTAGTTCTTCACACAATCTTGCTGAATATGGTGAAAAATACCTCACGAAGAAAAAATACGACAATAATACAATTTTTTTGTTGAATTGCTCATCGAGCAGATTTTTATAATAAGATGAATTGATTATTATAGTCGTGATACCGATATAACGAGATAAATCTTGAGTTCCAAAAGTGTATTGTATTTGGTTAGATTTCTGCCTTAATGTGAATTACTAACTCAAGCTAGCGTTAACGAATAGTAAAACTTCTTCATAACTTTGTCCTACATTTTAAAAGTTTAGGACATAAATTATTTTTTTTGGAGGAGTTTGCATTTAAATATCTTAATGCTCAATGATTTCGGCAGTAAAAATATATTGCGTTTTACTTGTCGTGTTTAAAAAATTGATACTTTTTTACTACACTTATTAGTTTTCTTAAACAATTTTTCATTTCTACTTTCAGGTTGAAATGAACAGGAGATCTGTATTCTGAAAAGCCTATTATTCAAAGCCACTCAAATTCTATTTAAAATTTTCATTTGGAATTGTTAATACGCTTTTTCGACAGAATGTACAATAAAACGATGGGTGCTAACCCAAATTGCACTTACATATGGGCGTATGGAGTTTGCATTAAAGAAGCATCTTGCTTGCACTTCACGTTGATTCCAAGAGAACATCAGTGTACATTCGTAAAGAACACTGAAGACTGTGAAGATCCAGCTGCTTTTATTCAATACATGGAATTATTTGCCTGCCAGTACAACACGTTCAAGGGAGAAATTTACCTTGGGCTTTCCATTGTCGTAGTAGAGCTCTTGATATTGTTCCTTTTCTTGGGCACGACGGCTGATAACTTCTTCGCTCCTACGTTATGCGCTGTGTCGAACATGATGGGGTTGTCCGAGAACCTCGCAGGAGTAACGCTGCTCGCTTTTGGCAACGCCTCTCCAGACATATTTACGTCCCTCGCCGGGGCCACCACCCTCGGACCGGAATTAGTGGAATGCCAACTGCTGGGAGGTGGCATCTTCGTGACCACCATCGTGGCGGCGTGCATACTTCTGACGAAGAGTTTTTACGCTATCCCGATCGCGTTCGTGCGCGACACCATCTTTTACATGTGCGCGATTATGTGGTTTCGGTACATATCCGGAAGGGAGTCGCTGCGTTCCTACGAAACCGGATTATTGGCGATGATGTATCTGGTGTACGTGGCGATGGTGGCGTTGGACGCGTTGTACAAGAAGCGTAAGAGCAGGCACGTGTCTGCGGACGTGATATCGCTGGTCGATCGCGAGAGGAGGTTGAGCATCAGGCCGTTGGTGAGCAGGAGCGAAATGAACATCGTCATCCGGAGACCGTCGACGCTCCCCAACTTGCCCCCGAGCTTCGCCTCGCCCACGGTGCAAGTGCCGCCCCCGAACACCCCTCGGCGGCGCTCCATCGCCCGCAAGCACACGCTGTCGGGGCTGGTGGTGAACGCGGAGCGGCTCAACGTGCTCAACAACGCGGGCCTCAAGGACCAGGTGTCGAAGGAGCGGGAGGGCAACGCCAAGGTCATCGGGCTGGCCGTGGACGGGGAGACCATGTACGTGAAGGAGATCGGCCTCTGGGACGACTTCGTCAACGAAATCATCCCCATCGACGACGAAGACTGGAACTCGTCCAACGGGTGCGAGAGGTTCATCATCATAGTGAAAGCGCCCATCGTGTACGTGTTGCAGTACATCATTCCCGTGGTGGACCAAGGAGCGTTGAGCAACGGATGGTGCAAGTTGCTCAACTGTTTCCATTGCGTCATCGCGCCTGTTTTCCTGGCCGTTTCGTTGCAGTTTTACACGTTCCCTGCCAAGGTAGCGATCCCGATATACTCCGGTATCTTCGTGCTGAGCCTGGCGTTCGCGATCATCGTGTTCAAGACGTCCAGAGTCGGCGAAGCCCCGAAGTACCACATGGTGTTCGCGGTGATGGGATTCATCACGTCCATGAACATGATCTACACGGTGGCGCACGAGCTGGTGTTTCTGCTGACCATCATAGGCTACGTGCTCAACGTGAGCATCGCCACGTTGGCGATGACGTTCCTGGCGTGGGGCAACAGCGTGGGGGACACGGTGGCCAACACGGCGCTCGCCCGGGCGGGCTACCCGCGCATGGCGTGGGCCGGCTGTTTCGGCAGCCCGCTGCTGTCCGCGCTCTTAGGAGCCGGCATGTCGCTGACGTTTCTCGTGGAATCGCGAGGCACGAACCACGTGTACAACTTCCGGTCCAAGTACAGCGGGTTGATAAGCAACTGCTTCTTTTTCTTGGTGCTGAGTTTGGGGTCGTCCCTTTTGATCATCCCGGCGATGAATTTTCAATGTCGAAGGTCGTACGCGACGTTCTTGATTTTTATTTATGCGACATTTATTTCCTTCAGTGTTATGTGTGAGTTCGACCTAATACATCCTTTAGGATTGTGATTAAGTTAGAGAATTGACTCTTTTATGATTAGTGTAGACTTAAATGACGTTCTTATTTTTTGGTCTGTGACCCGTTCTTTTTGTGTCGTTTTTTATTTAGTTTGTAACATTCTATGATTGCGTCTGTTCGGCATTTTAGTATTATTTTCAACTAGATCTGTGTGTTATCGACGACAATTGAAACGGTGTTGGTTAAATAAGTTTATATTATTAGGTGTTTGATCTATTATGTCTTCTAGCTCTTGGAATTCTGTATTAATGTTTGGTTCGTAATTGTTTTCCTCTCCTAAGAAACCATGTGTAGATCCTTCAGAGAAGCATATGAAAATATCTTTGTTTCTTTTGAAAAATGGATTATATTGTGATTCTTTGGAATAGCAACATAATAAGGATTTTAAATGACAGCTAAAATCTTGTGTTTCTTGTTTCCTTTGAGGCACGCGAAGAAAAAACATTCTTCTATAAACTGCACGATGTATAAATAGAGTGTTTGTATTGTATGTTCGTAGGTTATTTATTCTGTAATATGAACATGTAATAAAACGGAAATAATTATAATTGCTTTTTGTAAAATGTTCAATTATAAAATTATTAAGTGATGAAGAATGTGCTTTAAAATTTTGGACAATGAAGTTCCAAGAACTTATTGAAACTCGTGCAGATATTATTATCTTTTACAATATTTCTTGTCCGGTTTTTCTAACTGATAACATATGTTCTGAGTAGCAGAAAACTTTCTATTATACTTTCTTGCTGCTACATAAGACCAGAATCTGACGAAAGATGTAACCGGTTGCAAAATAAATAAATAAATACCGAATTTAATTGAAAATTATAAAAGTAGTTCTTGTAAAATCCTACGAATGGATATGATGAGTTTTTATAATAATGTAAATTTTAAATGCATTTGTTGGCATAGTTTTGTACACGTGACAAGAGTTTGTGTTCCTGGTCAGGTTGAAGAAAGAACTTTTACAATGTGTTGTTTATCTCAGCGTTTAAATTTTCTAAAGAGAAAACGCGAAGAGCTCTATGCTTAAGAAATGTATGTATATCTTGACAGCTTCACAGAAAAGATATATTTCATGTTCATAATTTTAAATCGCTCGTAGTTTAAATTTTGAATTAGTGAAGTTTTTTCTGTTTCAAATGGAACGATCGTTATATGTACCTCACAGAATATAAAAACTTATGAACGATGACTATCGATGATTTTTTTCATACCAGTCGAGTGATCGTTCAGAAAAATTCAAAGATGTAAGAAAATATCCTGAAGAACGTAAACTTGTGAAATTTCTACAGGAGAACTTAAACCCAGAAAATTTTACAAAGAGATGAGAAGTGAATTAAGTCTTATAAACAGTACAGTGCCTACCAAAAGGAGAAGGACACCCCCTGTCTATTACATTTGTATAAAGTGTTCTTATACAGTAATCTTTATGCCTTATTAAATTAAGAGTAAAAAGCGCCACCGTTCCGTAAAACAACAGATTGCTAACACAAAAATGAAGCAGTTCTGAAGTATTTTCTTTCATCAGCAAGATGAAAAAAATACAAATTTTTGATATTTAGAAAATTCTCACTAAACAATTATTACACTTATATCAATAAATTGTGGTTTAAAAGTGTACCTATTTATTGCTCGCATTTGGTTATAAAAAGCTTTGTTGAAAATATTTATAGAAGAATCTGTGAAGATCATAATATACTCATTTTTTAAAATAGGAAAATAAAATGTTTAATGAAAGGATTGGTAGAAATTCAAATTTCGCGCCAATCGATGGGTTTACTCTTTAGCATTGTTGAGGTTATATTAGTAACATCGGATGAATAGTACAATGCGTATATCGGTCGTGTTTTGTCTGTGTTGTGTTGAGCTCATTTGTGAGCATTTTGTCAAGTGAGGTTTAGACAATTGGTTTTTTGCGAATTGAGCGTAAAAGTATTTAAAGAAAAGAACGCAAGATAGTATGCACAAGGCATGGCGCTCTATCAGACAAATTGCTGCACAGCTTGTAGTTTCCAAGACATGTAGCCCAAACAATTGTCAAATTTCGTAAGACAAACACTGTTGATGATGCATCGAAAAGTGGTCGACCTCGCAGGACATCACCAAGGCAAGACCATGTGGCATCGGTATACATCGCCACAAAACCACCTGTTTACGAATTGTTCGTTTACCTTTAATAATTAGGTAAACGTCGATGTAGCTCCCCATAACCACGTGAGTAATAAGAGAATGGGAATAATATGTGTTGAAGTTACATTTGCACAAAAGAGAAATATAACTTCATTACAACCTGACACAGAATTTTATTTTGGTTAAACATTAAAGAATAATGACATTACCACAAATAATTAGTGACCCGACGTACCACGTAAGTAATTATGATGGGGAATGTAATTCAAGATTGCCATGCTACATCAATCTCACTGGAAAACCGAAGTCCTTTCGAAGTTATTCGACCAGTATACCCCTATAAAACATTACACTCTAAATCATCTCGTAGTAACAACAGGATCTCTTATCTTTCGTCGTCCTCGACGCCTTGCACCCGACAAGCTTCAATTGAAGATGTTAGACGCCGGAATTATACACCGTTCACACGGTCCCTGGTCTTCTCCTATACAACCGGTACCAAAGAAAGACAATACTGTCTCTACCAATACTAGTCCCTTCGAAGATTAAGTGCCAGGACTCCGCATGATGCATATCCGATGAAACATTTATTAGATTTCTCAGTAGAGTAACACGGTTCAACTGTTTTTTCAAAAAATTGATCTCCTTCACGCTTATCTGCAAATTCATGCAAATCCCCCCAATATCAATAAAACCATGATTTCGACCCGATTTGGAAATTTTGCCTTTAAATATATGACTTGGGACTTCGAAACGCCGCACAAACATATTGGCGTTTCATGGACAACCTGCTTCAAAATTTCAACTTCTGTTTTTCTTATTTAGACGGAGTTTCTCAGAAGGTTGCTTCGCGTTCTGCTGACCCCACTTCAGAAGAGTCCGCAAGTTTATTGGTGTCTAGTGTATGGTTGAATATGCTTACCATAAGGACGTAAATGGTAACCGGCTGGATAAAAGCCTTAGAAAAGAAGGATGAATATAGTTCCATTACCATATATTCGCCTTGTAATTAACACTAGGCTAAATGTGTGTTTCTTAATAAGCTTTGGCTATCTTCAGAAACTATTTGATGGATTTTAATGGCTAGGAAAATAACTACATGAAATGTGTCAGATGTAGCAAACTGAACAATTTAGTAAGCTACCTTGTTTAATGTAATTTGTTCTAAAAATATATTTTTAAATGAGTTCATGTACAACTTTTTGAAAAACGTAGTTTTCCTTGAAGTAAACGGGTAATTTTTGCATGAAGTAAAGGCAATATGTTTTTTTTCTGAAAAGGCCTCCAAATTTTTTCTTTGTTTTTTTTATTCACGTAGAGCCAAGGACGCTTAAAATTATGTATCCAGAATGGAAAAAGAAAGATTACTAAATGTTCGCTCCGGCGCGTAAAACTAATTGCAACTGTACATGAGCTACTGCCAGTGGCGTAGCGTGTTTGGGGATGCTCAACAATAACGCGAACGAGACATCACGATCTTTAATGTTCTCTAGAATCTGTGTTATCGAAGCAAATGTTACAATACTTGAAAAGGTTAATTCCAGGAGACTTCTTGAAAGCAAATTATGCAATGGCTCAGATTTAATTCTCACGCGCGATTGGCGATGAAATCACTTGTGAATTAAATTTACAGACCAAAACATTTCAAACCAAAATAATATTTAATATATTTAAGTAAGAATTCCAATTCTTAGATATTAGTTACGAATTAGTAGGCAAGCACTATTTCTACTGTTTGTGCCCAGCAGAGAATCACGAGTGAGAAAGAAAATTATTTTACTGAAAACCTCAAGTTACTGCGCTCGCGTTAACGAAAGAGAAACTTGGTCATAAGTACCTTTCCCAGTCGTAGGTTAGCGTAAGGCACTCGGGAATCTCTAAAGGTAGGAGTGAAGAGGGGAGGGGGGAACCTGGCCGTCTGTGCATGTGTCATTGCTCGTCGCAATCTCACGGCAGAAGCTAGAAGTATTTTAGCGTCCAAGCAATCAGAGGTCAGCTTGCAACAACGCGCCGAATTCAATCACGGGATATCGCTGAAACAGTGATACAAAACGTGTTTCGCTCACTTCCAAGATTATCAATACAATATTTAGGGTTGTTTGATTAGTATTTTAAGTGGGGATGCTCGGCAAATTAGCGTCTCCTGATGCTCTATTATTGGCTACTACAATCTTGAAAGCGTTACTCTATGGGTTACGATGTATTATACCAGAACTCTTCGTATTATTATATTTGTAGACAGCAAAAAAAGTTTTGAAAATTTGAGTCAATCCGAAAAACCTGGGCTTCATTATTTTTCTTATATCTACCTTGACTGAAGCGCTGCTGATAAACATGTTTTTCAATCAATTCGGCAGTCATGGTGGTGTGTGCCGAAGTGACAACTTGATAAGACGTCTTTAACGTTCATTCTTTTGTGAGTTTTGTTTCTGTTTTATTAAGGCGTGACGACTATTCATAGAACAAAGAATTGCGTTAGGAAAGGGTGAAGACATTGTCGTGCACATAAAATGTATTAAATTGAAGCAAGTATTCAGTTAAAATTAAAGTTGTATATTGTATATTAATTGTTTTTGTTTTGAAACGTAAACCAAATTGTATCCTTTTGTTTTGGCGCCCTCATTGCGTGTATATTTTCATTATACATTCATTATTTATTTTAAAAAAAATTAAGAATGGTTATGTTTACATGACAATCACAAACTTAAAAGCCACATTAATGTATATATATCGAAATCATATTGCCATTTTTTAACAATTTTCTGAGTAGATTAAACATTTTGAAGTTTAAATTGTTGAATAAAAACTAGTATATGTGGTTTGCTGTCTTTGAATATTCCTTTAAAAAATAGCGCAAATTTATCTCCTTTCATGACGGACTTCAATTGTTTTCGTTACACTCACTGCTTGCACAATTGGGCCAACTTTATGAGGAGATCGACGGTCGCGGCCCAGGTCGATGGTGGGAATTTGGAGGCGCTGGGTGAACCGTTTTCAACTGTCGTGTGAACGACATGATAGATTCACACATTCTTTGAGACAAAATGGGAGGCAACGTTTTAGTGGGAATTTAAATCGGTCGCAACACGTTTGTTTTTCAAGCCCATTCAATGGAATGAATAGAACTTAAATAAACGTTACCATCTGACTTTTCCTGCGTTTTACGGTAACCGAGTGGTCAAATATGTCAAGCAATTTTGAAGCACCTGTTTCTAGACGGTTTTCTTGTCCGAGCTTGTGGAACATATTGTTTAATTCGAATGTAATTTTCCTTGACGACGTTGTTTAGACAACTGAGTTTATTGATCGGATTTAATGCAGAACAATAAGTCGCTCTTTAGTTCATTACATGGTAATAATGGCAAAAATATATTTTCAATGAACGCCTCAGTTTTTCACCCAGCAAGAATTATACTTGTATGTTCTTCTATATAAAGATCGCTGATTCGTTAATTTGGGAAGGTAAGGAAAATAGATGCTTCTTTTTTCTAAACATTTTCTGAATGTTCTTCTTATTATAGTGATTTTGTATGTACATAAATAACTGTAAATGTAATGAAAAAGATGTTCAAGGTACACAGATGAACTTTTTAACGTATAATTCACACAAATTCAAACATAATTTTTCTTCAAAATATCTCTAATTCTTTCGGCTCTTATCTCTTGTCGTACTGAGTTGACCCCTACGGCGTCAGATTAATGAATGGAAACCAAGAAGTAGTGAAATAACGAGCGCATTCTGTTTACCTAGCTCATGTAACCAGTATGTTAAGGTCTGCCGCTAAATGTAAATTGTAGTGCTGAAACAGCACGTACTGTTTCGCCCGTATTTTCACACAAAATAACGCAAAAAGTCCTCACATTTTCGAAAACTTGTACATGACCTTATTTCAAAATCTAACTTTAAGGAACAGATTTCATTAAGAAAAAAAATCTATTTTCGTAATAGTAGTTGTACAAGACACCGAACAAACTTTGAACGTTTGCAATTTTAGAAAAGCCAGAGTTTTCAACGAACATGAGACTTGAATCATTCTCTTAAATGACCTTTACACTACCTAACGACAAAATTTAATCAAAATCGATTGAGCAATTTTTTTGAAAATATTGAAAATATTCCAGGGGCTTTGTGTAAAGTACCTCCCAAAATTAAAATCTTGGTTTGAAATTCAAGGAACTGCAAAATTATCCAGATCGTTTGGGGAATATAAATGTTGGACAAAATCGGCTGAACGGTTTAGCAGCTAGCGTTGTTCACGGACGGACAGACGGACAAACGTTTTGCCGTCATTCAATTTTTCGGTATCAGTGACTCACAGAACATGGATTCTGACTTCAACACGTATTAGAGGATTTTAATTCTAAATTAAGCAACTGGATTTACCTGCTTTTTTGTTACCAGTACTCTGTAATAAGAGTTTTTCTCCGAAAATTCAGTTTTTTCGTGCAGCATTACATAACTTTCTCTCCTCCGTAACGAGAAAATAAAAGAGCTTCTAAGGAAGTGTTTATTGTATTTGCAATTGTTCATAACATTTCACCACAACTGAATATGGTTTTGTGTAATAAGTGTAGTAGTGGACGTGCAGATCATTACAGGATTATTCTGACTGAAATTCTCTTAAACTGAAATTCTCTTAAAAGAGAGGAAGGTATATGAAACCGCGTGAGCGCCCGAGCGACAGTGGAGATGGAACCTTGTCCCGAAAGCGAAGTCAGAAGGCCCTGGCCAAAGAAACGTTAGCGCGCCTCAAGTAGGGCTGCCATATATCCTGAAGAACTGGGATACGTCCAGAATAGAGTCCCTAGAGTAGCACAACAGAGAGTTGCGCATTCCGTTGTTGTATTTTCAAGCTATGTATCTTCACTTTCCAACAATATCTGTTAAGATAAATTGATCTTCTAGCAATCCTGTTTTCTATCTGTTCCAAATACGAGTCACTGTGACGAATTGTCATGGTGGCAAACAGTACGTGTTGGAAAATCAGAATCTTAACAAAAATCTAGTAGAAAGTCATAGAACATGATACTATTTTGAATTTTTTTCATTTTCTTGTTTCATGTGCTCTCTACAGACGAGGGCAGACTAATGACCTGCAGACCAACTAATACAAAAAAGGCTTGAAACAAGATAAACCAAATATGTACAACAAAACAATGGGCAGTAATCCTAACTGTTCCCACATATACGCTTATGGCGTGTGTATTCCCGACATGCTGTGCCAACGATTATGGAAGATCCCGAGAGTAAACCAATGCGATTTCGTGATAAACACCCCCGACTGTCGGTATAAACACGCGTGGATCGACTACCTCGTGGAATTCGTCTGCAAGTACAACAACTACGATAATCAAATCTACGTAGCGATCGTCGTCGTGTTGATAGAAATGGTGCTGCTGTTCCTGTTGTTGGGCACCACGGCCGAGAACTTCTTCGCGCCGACATTATGCTACCTCTCCAACGTCCTGGGACTGTCGGAAAACCTGGCCGGCGTGACGTTGCTGGCGTTTGGCAACGCCGCGGCCGACATCATGACGGCAGTAGCTGGCGCCACCATTTTGGGGCCGGAGCTGGTCATGGGGCAGCTGATTGGCGCGGGCCTCTTCGTGACGAGTCTGGTCGCGTCGTCCATACTTCTCTCGTCGTCGTTCTACGCCAATCCGAGGTATTTCCTGCGGGACACGCTCTTCTACCTGACCGCCATCTCGTGGATGCTGTACTGCTCGTCCAGATCCTACCTCTGCACCAGCGAAATGTGCGCTTTGGTGGTGTTGTACTTCACGTACGTGGCGGTGGTGGCTTTGGATGCTGTTTACCTGAAACGGAAGAACAAGGGCATCGCCACGATGGTAAATATTGGCAAAGACGTTGGGATAGATATAAACTAGGCTAACTAAGAGTGCTGCAGTGGCGGATACTGAGCGCCCGAGGTTACCGGCGGTGGCCCGAGAAAATTACGAGAACAAAAATTTGTCTAGATAAATTATATTAAAAATAATTACAGGCGTATTATTTTCAGTGACATACATTTTTGAAAATTATGTATAATCTGTTCTGTTGAGATCTGTCTTAAATCGCTCGATCGTCGGCGCATCAGTCCTCTTAAGACGCGACAAGACCGGTAAGATATACGCCAGCCAAGGGTTCGGGTTGCCAATTTCCCAAGCGGTTTCTTGATTCGCTCGGAGCAGTTCGGACGCAGTGGGCAATACGCGGACAGAGTAAATTAGATGTGCGCTTTTTTGAAAGACAAGCACGATTGGTGGTGAATGTATATATTCATAATACATTATATTAAGCGTGTTTTAAATGTTACAACTGCAACATATTAAGTATGTGATAATGTCGATGTTAACTATTATCAATTTAGTAAGATATTTTGAAACGAAGGTCACAGCAAACTTCGGGAAGTTTATCTATTCACAATGAGTGTATTGTGCAGAGTTTATCAGAGAAGCCTTTTAATCGTTGTTCGTTTAACGAGAAATTGTAAAAATGATCACGATCATTTTTACAATTTCTCGTTATAATTATACATATCTCTCTATACATATGGAAGATTATGTATAGTTACATCGTCAAAGATTATTTCTTAAGTCAGCGGTAGCCCAGGGCATGAAATCAGTATACGCCACTGAAGGGCTGCTGTCGAGGTAATTTGAAGATCATTCATTTCATGATAACTTAGGGATAGAAACACTCTTAAATTTGAAGATCATTCATTTCATGATAACTTAGAGATAGAAACACTCTTATTTCAATACATACTACTTATGACAAATCCGTATTTTCAGTCCTTGTATAATACAAAAAATCTTAACATGTGGAATGATGGAAAGCAGAGTTCAGAAAAAAACTACACCAGTTTTTGTGAATATTTGGAATATGTTTCTTATCTTCAAATACTAAGATCCCTTCCCTTCCCTTCCCCGAGCGCGCGTTTGCTGGTGGAGCTCTGCGTGGCCTTGTGTGGCGCACTGTTAAATCCAAAATATCCGTTAAACACGTGTCACAAAAAAAGAGTAATTCAACAAATTTCTTATTTAACCTATGACAATATGTATATCACTGGATGCGTATTTTTACTCTCGTCACGATAGACTAAAAAAATACGTATAGTTCCATTAAAAAAACGAGTTACCTCAAATATCTCGTAAAATACAAGTGATAAAATATAAATTAATTCACTAATCAATTAGCTCCATTCAATTGCTCTTGCAATTCCATTAACACGGCAATCACTTTATCCGTTCAATAGTTACAAGAGGTGCTAAAGTTATGTGACTCAACCTATGTGTGTGTGCGTGTGTATGTATATAAATATAAATCATTAGATTCGACTTTTTACAATCTTTATGATAGACTGATGTGCGTAGTTCCAATTAAAAAAAATCAAAGTTACCTCAATTTCTCGTAAAACACAAATGATAAAATGGAAGTGAATATGTGCATAAACTAGCTCCATTCACACGTACTTCTGTGACAACTGCATTGCAGTGACTTCAACTGTTAAATAATTGCAGGAGGTGCTCAAGTTATGTGCAGGAGGAGCTAAAGACATAATCATAATGCTTAATGAAATGCTGCTTAATGCTTAATGAAATTTGACGTTTTTTTTAAATATCACAAAATTAATGCAGAAGCACCGAAGGACTTGCATATTAACCAAATTTAATCCAATTTTATATGTGAGACGAAATACCCTCTGGGAACCTCATTTATGTTGAATTTTTGCTCAGGGCAGTGGAGAGATGGGTGTGAGAAAGGAGGGAGTGATCTTAGGATTAAATGTGAATGAAAATTTGGTGTGTGACGCGCATACCACGTGACCACTGTTGTACCTCGGAACCTCATTTATGTTCATCTTTTGGTCAGGGCAGTAGTGAGGTGGGTATGAGAAGGGAGGGAGTGAGCTTAGAGTTAAATGTGAATGAAAATTTGGTATGTGGCGGTCATACCACGTGACCACTGTTATACCTCGGAACCTCATTTATGTTCATCTTTTGGTCAGGGCAGTGGTGAGATGGGTATGAGAAGGGACGGAGTGATCTTAGGATTAAATGTGAATAAAAATTTGGTGTGTGGCGCGCATATCACGTGACCACTGTTGTTCCTCGGAACCTCATTTATGTTCATCGTTTGGTCAGGGCAGTGGTGAGGTGGGTATTAGAAGGGAGGGATTGAGCTTAGGGTTAAATGCGAATGAAAATTTGGTGTGTGACGCGCATACCACGTGACCACTGTTGTACCTCGGAACCTCATTTATGTTCATCGTTTGGTCAAAGCAGTGGTGAGATGGGTATGAGAAGGGAGGGAGTGAGCTTAGAGTTAAATGTGAATGAAAATTTGGTATGTGGCGGTCATACCACGTGACCACTGTTATACCTCGGAACCTCATTTATGTTCATGTTTTGGTCAGGGCAGTGGTGAGGTGGGTATGAGAAGGGAGGGAGTGATCTTAGGATTAAATGTGAATAAAAATTTGGTGTGTGGCGCGCATACCACGTGACCACTGTTGTACCTCGGAACCTCATTTATGTTCATCGTTTGGTCAGGGCAGTGCTGAGGTGGGTATGAGAAGGGAGGGAATGAGCTTAGGGTTAAATGCGAATGCAAATTTGGTGAGTGGCGCGCATACCACGTGACCATTGTCGTGCGTCGAGTGGTGGCGTGGCGGGGCGAGGGGAAGGCGTTGGCTGCCGCAGGTGACGCAAGTGCTGCAGCGCGAGCGCAGTGAGCAGCTCATCCAGACGGTGACGTTCGAGGAGCCGCTGATGCTGTCGCCCCAGCGCGTCGAGTCGGAGATCTTCTTGCCCGGCCCGAAGCGGCCCAGCCTCGTCGCCCCGAACCTGGTACGCCTGCCTGCCTGCCTGCCACGCGCGCGTCACGATGTAAGAGATATAAGGTCCGATTAAGTTAAGAAGGTGATTGACATTTGTGAGTGGAGGGGAGCGACGTTGCCAGATCGCAAACCACTGAGCACGTGTTACCGGGACACGAAAACAAACACTTCAAAAAATACGTGTAAAAGTGTAAAAAAAATACGACAAAAGCCTAACCTCAACGCAACTCATCACAACACAGTACACGTTGCGCGCGCAGCACAGGCAGAAACGCGGGCGGCGCGGCGGCAGGGAAGTCGCTTGCGATGCTCAAATGTTCCCCGTGTTCGGCAGAGGCAACTGAGCGACCTGACACGTCACGTTTTGTCTCTCTGGTTGGCAGCTGCCATGGAAACGGGAAAGGCGTCCTGACGTCACACAGAACTGTCAATCACCTTCTTAATTTAATCGGACCTTAGGTGGGTTCACTCCCGGTCTAAAACTGAAGCTAATGTGAGGCTAGTTCTCACAGTTCTCGCTATGTAAGCGCTGCGAACGACTTGGGCATTTTTGGGACAAGATGGTGATCCATCTTTGTAACCTCTGGTGGAAGCCACTAAATCGCGAGACGCCATCATGAATGCCCAACTCGATCGTGCGCATCGTACGGATAAGCGAGGAACTAGCCTCAAACTGGCTTCAAAAATTTTGTCCAAAAGGCGGCTAGTTGACACACCTATATATCTTACACCGTGCGCGCGTTTTGTCGAGCCTCGAAAACCGCGAGAGATGGTGATTCAGGGCAGGAACTGATAGCGCTGACCGGGAGGTCCTCGGTTTCCACTTGCGACGGTGGCAGGATTTTCCACACTAGCTACACAGCTAGGACGAGTTTAGCCGCTGTCTGGCGAAGAATTCCAGCGGCCGGCTCGGTAGTTATCTGTGATCGGTAGTTATCCGTGGTTTCTCCCATCAACACCAGCCGAATGCCAGAGCAGTACCCTAACGAACTGGCCAGGGACCGCGCGCGATCTTTCCTTCCTCTTCCTTGTCCTATCCTCTTCTCTTACACACACTTACACTTACTTGCACTATACTACTGTACATGCCAGGAGACGCGTCGGGAGGTTTCAGCTTGTCCTGGATGCGGTGCCCCGCTGGTGGGAAATACCTGGTTGAGGAAAAATCCGCTGGCCGACAGGTTGGTTGGCGCCGGATCTCAGCATCCAGGGGGAAAAATCACCACCACCCCTAGAGGAAAAGGCATGCACTACACTTACGAGACTAATGACCTTAGCAATTGATGCGCCCGGAATCATTAATCAATCAATCGAGCCCCCAAATACCTACTCCTGTTCTTTTATTAACGTACGTTGAACACAGAATATGTTAGCGATAGCCCCGGAACTCCTACCCGCATTCCTTTACAAACGAAAGTTGAATTCAGAATGAAATAATATTAGCGACGAGTGTTGGTGAGAAAAAATCTGTTAACCAAAAATATTTTCTTTCTTGAAATAGAAACTATTTTGCTTCGAAAAACGAGATAGATTTGACATAACAGACCAGCCAATAAAATAATCAAACCTTCACTCGTATCGCTTCTAGCGAAGCGAGAGCTGAAGAAAATGTGCGCGCATAACCTGCATGTTGCTTCTGAGCCTCTACGATTACAGAGTAAGCAACTGCTTAAGTCAGGAATGTCAAGGTCGTTGGCAAGGTAACAAGCTTACTAGAGCTCTCAGGCACTGCGTCCAGAGAAATTGACGGCAGATTTAAAAAAAGGTTGTACAAATCTCTCTTTAGTTTGTACAAATCTCTCCATGATAGTCATTGCGAGAAGTCTAGAATAATAAAAATTCTGCCTCGCAAGCTGTTATTCAGTTACTTGATTGCCAGTAATTGTCACTCAATTTTTTGTAATTATTAGAATGTTTTGAATCGTCTTATGCATTCAATCTGATACTCAGTGTTGGATAGTGTCAGTGTTGGATAGTATCGTATTTGGATGGTGTCGGTATCGGATAGTGTCGGCGTGTAGGATAGAGTCGACGTTGGAGAGACAGAGAGTTAGAGAGAGGGGGAAGGAAGAAGAAAGTGAATGAGTGAGTGGGTGAGAGAAAGAAAGAGATAGAGAAAGAGGGGTGGAGAGAGATGGAGAAAGGGAGATGGAGGAAGAGAGAGATGGAGAGAGAGAAAGAGAGGTGGAGCAAGAGAAAGAGAGATGGAAAATGAGAAAGAGAGATGGAAAAAGAGAAAGAGAGATGGAAAAAGAGAAAGAGAGATGGAAAATGAGAAAGAGAGATGGAAAAAGAGAAAGAGAGATGGAAAAAGAGAAAGAGAGATGGAAAAAGAGAAAGAGAGATGGAAAAAGAGAAAGAGAGATGGAAAAAGAGAAAGAGAGATGGAAAAAGAGAACGAGAGATGGAAAAGAGAAAGAGAGATGGAAAAAGAGAACGAGAGATGGAAAAAGAGAAAGAGAGATGGAAAAAGAGAAAGAGAGATGGAAAAAGAGAACGAGAGATGGAAAAAGAGAACGAGAGATGGAAAAAGAGAAAGAGAGATGGAAAAAGAGAAAGAGATATGGAAGAAGAGAAAGAGAGATGGAAAAAGAGAAAGAGATGGAAAAAGAGAAAGAGAGATGGAAAAAGAGAAAGAGATATGGAAGAAGAGAAAGAGAGATGGAAAAAGAGAAAGAAAGATGGAAAAAGAGAAAGAGATGGAAAAAGAGATGAGAAAGAGAGAAACAGAGGCAGAGAGAGCGTGTGTGTGTGTGTGTGAGAGAGAGAGAGAGAGAGAGAGAGAGAGAGAGGGAAACGGCGGAGGCGAGAGGGGAAGGACGAAGGCGAGTGGTGCGTGGGGTGCCGGCAGGTGCTGCCGCCGATGCAGGCGCCGCGGCGCCGCGCCGTGGCGCGCACGGGCACCATGTCGATGCTGGCCATGAACGCCGAGCGCCTCAACCTGCTCAACGCCGCGGGCTTCACGGACGAGGTGGAGAGGGAGCGCATGGGCAACGCCTCGGTCATCGCCGTCAAGGTGACTACCCCCCCCCCAAACACCCTTTTTGTGTCGATAAGTTTTGAATGATTGAAAGTAATCGATTTGAATGATTGAAACAATATCGTTAAAAGCAAATGTAACCAGCGGTGCTAAAACAGCATGTACTTTCTCCCCCGTTTTTTACGCAAAATGACGCGAAAAGTACTCATATTTTAGAAAACTTGTACATAACGTTATTTTAATATCTATTTTTAAGAAACAGATTTTATAGAAAAAATCTCTTTCTTTAATATTCTAGTTGTAGGAAGGCTTCGAAGAAATTTCGAACTTTCGCAATTTTTGAAAAATCACGGTTTTCAATGAGAACACAGTCCAACTATCCAGCAACAAAATTTAATAAAAAAACTATGCTTCCATTTTTTTGAAAATTTTGAAAATGGCTCAGGGGCTTCATGTAAAGTATATCAAAAATTAAAATATAGGTTTCAAATTCAAAGAGCCGCGATATCAGCCAGATCGATTGGAGAATATCAATTTTAGAGAAAATCGGCTAAATGGTTTAGCCATAGCGTTGTTCGCAGACCGAAAAACGTTTTGCCATCATTAGATTTTTCTGTGTCAAGGAGCCACAAAACGGGGATTCTGGATACACCACGTGATAGAGGATTCCCCCCCCTAAATTTAGAAAATATATTTAACCACTTTTCCTTGACCAAGGCCCTGTTATAAGAGTGTTTTTGCCGAAAATTCGCCGTTTTTTCGTGCAGCACTACATAACTATCTCTCTACTCCGTAGGAACACAGTAAAAACAATTAAACTGTCCCACGTACTACTCGTTCACTTTACATTTGCAGACGGAGCGCTGCGATCTGTTTACATGAGGTCACCGCCGACTGAATGAAAAACGCGTGTCTGCAGTATATACTGACCGTTTAAATATGATATAGATGGCGGTGAGCAGCACACAGAACCCCGGTGGGGCAAGAACATAACCATTGAGCAGTAGATAAGTGCAAAGAAGAAACGAAAATATTGTACGTGAATGTTGTGAATAGTGTGTTGTGTGATCTATTTTATTGTATATTATCTTAATCATTTAAGAGCACGACTCCAGCTCACTGTCAGAAAGGCATAATTCGTCAGTTGTGTCCGTAGCGCTGGTGCTGCCTTCGGAGACAGCTGATTGGTGAGATGCTGATTGACATCGGGGCCATTCTTGTATTCTCGTTGTGTGTTCGGGCCTTCACTTTCAAAACAACATTAGTTACTAATTCCGCCGTCTGCAAATGTAAAGTGAACGAGTAATACGTATATTAAGTAAATGTGTGTGTGTGTGTGTAAGGTGGAGGGCGAAGTGGCGTTCCACAGTGGAACTAGCGTGTGGGAGAACTTCCTCAACGAGATGATCCCCATCGACGACGAGGACTGGAACTCCTCTGGGAAGATGGGCAGGCTGGTGATCATCCTGAAGGCGCCCGTCATCTACGTGCTGAGGTACTTCATCCCGGTGGTGGACCAAGGCGCGCTCAACAACGGCTGGTGCAAGTTGCTGAACACGATGCACTGCGTCATCTCGCCGATGTTCTTGGCCGTTTCGATGCGCGTGTTCCACGCGGACTTCCTCGTGGCCATTCCTTTGGCGGCGAGCATTCTGGCCGTCAGCATCACCTGCGCGGGGCTCGTGTTCTGGAAGTCGAAAGTTAACAAGGCGCCTCCGTTCCACATTGTTTACGCGGTGGTGGGGTTCCTCGTTTCTCTGGACGTGATCCATCTTATCGCACACGAGTTGGTCACGTTGATCAAAGTGTTGGGTACGTTGCTGAACATCAACATCGCCACTCTGATGATGACGTTCCTCGCCTACGGGAACAGCATGGGAGACATCGTGGCAAACGCTGCTTTGGCGCGTAATGGTTACGCCCGAATGGCGTGGGCTGCTTGTTTTGGGAGTCCGTTATTGTCTGCTCTTATAGGAGGTGGTTTGGCGTTAACGGTTTTGATTGAAATTAAGGGGGAAAACCATTGTTTGGTGTACGATCGAGTGTACGGCAAGGACATTAATAACTGTTTTCTTTTTCTTGAACTCAGTTTGTTATCTTCTTTGGTGATTATTCCAATGATGAACTTTCAATGTCGGAGGTCATACGCGTTATACTTGATCTGTTTGTATTCGATGTTTTTTGTTTTTGTCATGGCCTGTGAGTATGGGTTCACCCATCCCTTTGGATTATGAGCATTCCAATCTTGCAACATGTGAAAGATTTTTTATATTATTTTTATATTATTAGATATTCTTCTTTCTTTCAATGTTTGGAATGTCTGTTTTGACTTCTAAAAATGAAAACTTATTTCTGCTTCCACCTCCTTGATAATGGTCGTAACAAATTAAATGCGACTACTGAAAGTTCCTTTTAACACCGTCAGCATATGATGGAATGTTAAACCAACAATCTTTCTAGCTGTAATGAGAGAGACAAACTAATTTAAATGAACAATTTTTTGAAAAACTTCTTTAAGATGGTAGATGTTTTATAAGCTTTTATACAGAACTAGGTAAATTGTTATTTGTATTTGATATTGGTTTTAAAACGAGGTTGTGTTGATTTCAGTAGAATGTAGATTCGTAACGTCATTGCTTTACAGTTTTAAAGCATTTATATACTGTAAGGTTAAAGTTTGTTTTCTTTGAAGAAATCATTATTTTGACGTAGAATATAATAAATGAATGTGCGTGGTGAATGTTGAAAGGTACTAAAAATATTTGTAGTTACTTTTATAATGAATTTAAAGTGTTTTATATAATGGTTGCAACTTATTTTCCCTTGTTAATGCGAATTCATTATAACTATCATGTACGTGTTATTTTTCAATAAATTAAAAAAAATTAAACGGACAATTTTTATAATGTTTAGAAACCTGTATTTTATGGTCACATTAGCTCATGATACAATCAGGCTCGTAAGTTACTGATTTTGTGCTTGATATTCTAACGAGTCAAGGTGACAAAAGGCACTGGTCGTTGAATATAAACTAAGCCTGCTAAGAAGCAATTTTGGAGAAGACCTTTAACAATTATTTTTATTGTTTGAATGATGAGTACATACTTTTAAAAAACTTTTTACTCTTCCATGTGTATTTGGGATGAGTTATAGTTAACCTTAATTATCTTAAACTAATTCTATTATTACTAAAACAATGGTTTAGGATACTCACTGAACACCAACGCTTAGTTAACATCGGAAAACATATGGAGGAAGGCTCTTAGCGGATGTCAATTTCGGATTCGGGTCGAGAAATTGAGTGTGAATAGGTTGTAGTGGACTATTTGATTTATTTAGGATACATTTGAAAATAAATTGTTGGAGAGATGGGCGATGTGATAATTGATGGAAGGTAATTCTCTTTGGAGTGAGTATAAGTGTAATTCTCTTTGGAGTTGAACATTAGAAATGAACCATGGAGCAAAATTAGCTTATCTGATGAATTTGTATTGTATTATTTGTATTTGAAGGACGTTTGTGATGTTTTATCCAAATGGGGCAAGTATAGGACATTAGAGGTCTAATTACACAGCCAGACAAAAAAAGTTCAGATCCAAAGACTTTGCACATGTTTCTCTATGTATTTCAACGCACTACAGCGGAATATGAAGCCAGAATTCCGCAACTACCCCCCACTATTTTTAATTTAACATATACGTTCGTACATACGGAGTCATATAAGCATCATAGGGAAAGTTATGTAATGCTGTGCGAAAAACCGGCGGATTTTCGGAAGAAAAAATTCGTTGACGGACCCTGATAACGAAAAAGTGGATAAATCCAGTTGCTAAATTACGAAAAAAAATCATCTAACAGGTAGTGTAGCCAGAATCCGTATTTTGTGGGACCTTGATACCGAAAAAAATGTCTTTTGTCAAAACGTCCGTCCGTCCTTCGTTCTGTCCGTCCGTCTGTAACAACACTAGCGACTAAACCATGCGTACAATTTCTTCCAAAATATATATTCCCCTGTCGATCTGACTCCACTCGATTTTGAAAAACTTTCTTCAAAATTTGGGGTACTTTACATGAAGACCCCCGGACATTTTCACTATTTTCTTTAAATATCTTTAAGACTGGAGTAAAATCGGCCAGGTCGATCGGGGAATATTCATTTGGAAGAAATTGTATGGTTGAGGACTGACAGAGACTGACAGACGCACGGACGAACGTTTTCCTTTCAATTGGTTTTTCGGTATGAAGGACGCACAAATAAGAGATTCTGGCTACACCACGTGTTAGAGGTTTTTTTTCTTAATTTATCAACTGTATTTATCCACTTTTTAGTTATCACGCCCCGACAATGAGTTTTTTTCAGTTGAATTTCGCCGTTTTTCGCGCAACATTACATAACTTTCCCTATACTACGTATATTACTCCTTATATACGTACGTATACGGGAAAGCCAAAATTACAACAAACGTCTTAATATTTATTTTTCTAAACCCAGCCTAATCGTATTTTATGTGCAGAGCGTAAAACCACTCATGCTAACTGCCTACTGTCTGTTGTGACGAGGTAATCAACTGCGTGGAGGGATGATTTCGTCGTGCTACGCGTGACATCGACTTTCACATCACTGGTGTATCTTCTCGGTGTTTTCTTTCGTTTCCTTCCCTTCATCCTTCGTCGACAGTGTTTCTGTCCTACCTTCCACGATCATTCGTTTTTCATGTTCATCTTCTGATTCCTCCCAGGCCCATGCCATTGCTGTTGCCTCAGAATTTTCATGCTGTTCATCGCCTGCGCATTTTCTGCTCGTGATGTACCATCTTCAATTTCGCCTTGCACCACTCCCAAAATTCCCTCTTCAGTTGACTCATTTCTATTTGCTTCGTCCACTAGTTTTGTGTTCTCCTCCATCACTCTCTTACAGTTTCCCTTGCACTAAACGTGATTTTGCCTTCACTGTTGTGTCCTCAGCTAAGTTTGCTGTGTATTTTGGTGACACGCGCATCTTTTGTGATCGTCAATTGTCGTTGTGTTGGCGTTACCATTACAACATTCCATTAAAACGTTGATAGCTTGAATTACGTGTCTGTTCAAATGTGTGTTTCATGTATCGTCGATTGGTAAAATAAATTGGTTGTATTGTGATACAATATTCACTATTGGCAATTATTCCGACATTTCTATCCTCGCCTCCGTCTACTTTTACCAACCACTCCACCCTTTCTTTTCGTTGCTTCCGCCCACTCCACTCCCGACCACGCCTCCATTCGTCGCCCCAGACCCATCCCCTGCATCACTCCCCACCGCCGCTCCCGCCTCCGTCTCCGCCTCCACTTCCACATCCGCACCTCTGTGGTCCTCTTTCCCGACGTCCCGACGTCCACCCACCCTTGTCCCCACGCCAAGCCCCCGTCTCCACGTCATCCCCGCCACCCTTTCTCTCCGCCACTTCCGCCGATCCCCCCACCCACGACCCCGCCCCAATTCGTCGCTCTGGTCCCGCCACCGACCCACCCTTCCCCCATCCCCGTCCTCGCCATTCAGCCATGCCCCCAAATCCTCGTCATTCCCCCTGCCCTCTCGCTGCGCCTCTTCCCTCGACTCCACCCATGACACCTCCACACGACACCTCCACACGACACCCACCTCCACCTCCCACGACACGCCACACGTCACCACCGACGCCTCCGCCTCCATCTCTGCCCCCACCCTCGCCTCTGCTGCGGTCCTCTTTCTCCCCATCCACCCGCCCCTGACTTCCGGTCACGCCCCCCTGTCTCACGACATTCTCGCCACGGTGTCATTCCGTCTCTTCCGCCGACCCCACCTACGACTCTGCTCCTATTCGTCGCCACATGTCCCGCCCTCACCACACGTCACCACCATTCCTTCCCCATATCCGCCTCACTATTCAGTCACGCCCCCATCTCGTCATCCCCGCTGCCCTCTCGCTCCGCCTCTTTCCTCGACTCCACCCGCGACGTCGCCACTCGTCACCACCGCCGCCTCCGCCTCTACCCCCGCCCCTGCTGCGGTCCACTCTCTCCCCATCCACCCGCCCCTGGCTTCCAGTTACGGCTTCCGTCTCATGTCGTCCTCACCACCCTGTAATTCTGTCACTTCCGCCGACCTCACCCACGACCCCGCCCCTATTCGTCGCCCTGGTCCCCTCCACCCCCATCTTCGCCCTCGCCATTCAGCTACGCCCCCATCTCCTCGCCATCCCCGCTGCCCTCTCGCTCCGCCTCTTCCCTCAACTCCACCCGCGACGTCGCCACGCGTCACCACCGCCGTCCCCGCCTCCACCCCCGCCCTCACCCCGCCCCCGCTGCGGTCCTCTTTCCCGCCATCGCGCCATCGTCCCGCCCTCGTCGTTCCCACCCTCGTGCCACAGCCAAGATCCCGTCTCCACGTCATCTCCGTCCCCTTTTTTCTCCGCCACTTCCACCGACCCCACCCACCACCCCGCCGCTATTGGTCGTTCCGGTCCCTCCACCCATACCTCCCCATCTCCTTGTCTTCCCCGCTGCCCTCTCATTCCTCCTGCTCCCTCGACTCCACCCACGACGTCGCCACACGTCACCACCGCCGCCTCCACCTCGATCTCCGCCTCCACCCCCGCTGCGGTCCTCTTCCCGCCGTCGCGTCCTCCTGCCATTCTCGTCCCCCAGCCAAGCTCCCGTCTGTACGTCATCTCCGCCCCCCTTTCTCTCCGCCGTTTCCGCCGACCCCACCCACGACCCCGCCCCTATTCGTCGCTCTGGTCCCGCCACCGCCCCATCCCTCCCTCATCTCCGCCCTCGCCATTCAGTCACTCCCCCGTCTCCTCATCATCTCCTCACTCCGCCTCTGCCGTCGACTCCACCCACGACGTCGCCACACCGCCGTCCCCGCCCCCATCTCCGCCCCACTCCATCCCCCCCACCGCGGCTCTCTTGTACGCCTTTGCGGCGCGGCGCGGCCACGAAGCCGGGCGGGCGGGCAGGCGGGCGGCGCGGCGAGGACGGTCCGGTGGCCGGCGCATAATACGGTTACAAACGGCCCTTTGAGAGCGCGTTACGCGCGCCCGGCCGCCGCCCAAAGGCCCGGACCTTCGCGGCGAGGCGCCTATATAAAACCCCCGCGCGGTGCGGCGACAGCCCTTTCGGAATTCTGCGGCCTCTTGCGGCGGCGGCGGGCCCGCCCCGCCCCGCGCGCCTCGCCCGCCTCTCTCCCGCGCGATGCCACCGCCACACAGCTCACGCCGTTTCCACTCTCCACCCTGCCGTCCCACCGGGAGAGATGGCTCAGTGCATCAACCTGATGTCACTGCAATCCCTCTGACCAGGAGGTCCTAGGCAGGAGTTTCGACACTAGCTTGTCAGCTAGGTCGAATTCAGTCGCTGTCTGGAGGAGAATTCTTGTGTCCGGCTGCTCTGACCGGTAGTTTTCCGTGGTTTCTCCGATCAACACCAGGCGAATGCCGGAGCAGTACCCTGACAAACGGGCCACGGACCGCGTGCTATCTTTCCTTCCTCTTCCTTGTCCTATCCTCACCCCCTTACACACACACACACACTAACATGCACTACACCACCACACATGCCGGGAGACCAGTCGGGAGCTTAGAGCTTGTCCCGGCTGGGGCGGTGCCCCGCTGGTGGGAGACACCTGGTTGAGGGGAAAACCCCACTAGTCGACGGTAGGTTGACGCCAGATCTCGCCATCCAGCGGGGAAAAGATCACCGCCACCTCCCGAGAAAAACGCGCACTACACTTATGGGACTAATGACCAAAGTAGTTGACGCGCCCGGAAACACGAATCAATCAATCAATCAATCTCCTTCCCTACCCTCGCGCTGTCACCCTCGTCGTCGCCACTGCCGACTCCTCCGTCACCGCCATTGCATTTTCTTCCCACACCACTGCTGCCCCACCAACCACCTCTCCATCGTCTTCGCTTCATATCCTGACTTTGTAACATCTTCACCTAGATACGAAAAGCCATTTATGAAGCACTTGGATTTCTTATTAACAGCTATAACAAATATCTGGCCCAATTTGTCGAGCTTGGATGCCAAGAACTGTGTAAAACTACACTTGCATTTTGTCCTGAGAACCTACTATTCATCCCCAATTAGGCCGCTAATGTAACACGCCTACTTTCATATAAACCTATTCCATTCTTCGAAAATGAGGGCAATTTTTTTCTGGTTCATTCTTTCCGAATTGGCTAATGTAATGTCAAATATAAGTGTAAGAAACATTAAAATGTCTCTAAACCTGTTTTGGGTCGTAAATTTCGTGATAAATGATATTACCCCATTTTTGAGACAACTTCAAAGCTACTTTATTTCTTTTCGACGCAGTTGTATTACATAGAAGGATCATGAAACTTTCCAATTTTTCTAAGTGCATAGAGCGTTGATCAGCAGGAAAAGCTCTGCGACAGAAAGAGAAATGGAGCAGCTTTCAGGTTAGCTTAACTGAGCGTGACACTGCAAACCATCCAAACCTCTGCGCAAGAAACAGAAATTGAGATAAGGTCATTATTGATAACATCATTATCAATTATATAAATATCTGTGTTATATTATTGGAATAGTGAATTTAAGAAAGCCATCAGAACGCAAATGGGATAAAACGACGAGAATTTTCACCTGATTGTCCTGGTGGACGAAGCCATACATTCACAACGTGAAACAAATTGCATGATGGTGGTTCTAGATAGAACATGCATTTTGTTGGACACTAAAAAAAGCTGTGTTGAAACTTTTTCTAGCCATTGCATCTCTAAAATGAGTGAAATTCAGCAAGACACAGTGTTCTTCATGAGAATTACTGGTGGATATAAGCATATTACAAATTGAATGGGACAAAATGGCACTCGGCGGTTTAAGTATTAAAGCACATCATCTAGATCAGAGATCGCCAAACCCTTGATCGCGAGTTATTAGTAGCTCGCAGAGATTTTGATAGTTCGAAGTGTCACGCTCAGTTAAGCTAACCTGAAATCTGCTCCATTGAACACAGAGAGATGACTTAGGAGAAAAGCTGCTTCCATACAAGGTCTTATTTTTCTTTGTGTCTTTTGGTAGCTCACAGGTGGATTTTAAAAATTGTACGGTTGCTCAGAATCTTCATAAGTTTGGCGACCACTGATCTAAATGCAACCTTCTTAACAGAGATTGAGGATTTTAGAATTTTGCTTATACTGCGATTTTTCTAACATTGTCTCTCAAGGCCCGTTGGACTATGTCACGATATTTCGCGTCTTTCTCAGTCATGCCTCTAGATATCGCATGATCGCGACCGTGTCAAGCAGTGCTAGTAATCATGCGACTTCTAGCGGCATGACCAAAAAAGACGCGAAATGCCGTGTGATATTCAATCGTGGCCATACAAGCTTGAGAGGCATACTTAGAAAAATCGCACTATAGAACGTCATTTATATTTGCATTTTTTAAATACTACAAATCTGCGAAAGATGAATAACTCTCTTATCTCAACTTTACAAACTTAACGCCTTCAAAATGATTAGTACTTCGCATGCGGTTCTTGGTGATCCCCATAAGAGAACATTCAAAGCAGTAGGATACCAGCCTGTGAAGTATGAGGTGGCATGATGATGAGAGATGATCGTGGCATTTTGGAACCACCCCAGCATTCGCCTGTTTGACTGAGGGAAACCACCAAAACCCTGGTCAGGATAGCTGGCCCGGGGATCGAACTCGGGCCTCCTGACAGAGAAGTCAGCACGTTACGCAATGAGCCACTGCTCTCCGTGTAAAATGATTACGTACAGCTAATTCGGTTCTAACATATTATTAAAACACTTCTATTTTTTTTTGTTATTGTCTTCGACACGGAGCTCAATCTCCATTGCATAAGTTACCTGGATCAAGATGATTGTGGTTACGAGGGAAATATGAAAACACTTGAATATTGCTTCAAGATCTCATACGAACGGAATTATGAGAGGGAATTATGGGAAGGAATTATGGGAGGGAATTATGGGAGGAAATTATGGGAGGAAAATATGAAATTACAAACCGAGTCAAGTTAGTAACTAGTTAATTAGTAAATAAGTAAATAGAAATAATTAAAATTAGGTAAGAAATAAAATCATAAAATCATGGACGATAACGGGTTCTGATGATCTCAAGCGACAAAAATCGGCTCAATCATTAGAACGCTTATTATAATTATCTTGGTGCATAAATAACTATTATTTACTTATTTATTTGTTTCTCTATATACTTGCGGCTAGCACCGGAGTTCGGGAGAGTTGCAATGCAAAGGCGCGGCTTGCCGGCGGCCCTTGAGGGACACCGCCTTTGCGGCCTGTCGCGTGCCTCTCCAGGAGCGTGGTGCGGGGGAAGGGGAAGGAGGTGGAGGAGGGGGTGGGGAAGGAGGGGCAAGTTCTCCCCTGCGACCATGCTTCCCCCTCCCCCAACGTGCCGCAGAGTCTGCGGGGGCGCTTTCCGCAGTGCCGATCCTTTTCAGCGACGAAAGGCCGAGTGGGCGAGGAGAGGCGCGGAGGGTGGGGGAGGCTCAGAGAAAAAGCAGCGGGAGGAGGTGGAGGTACTTGTGGATCAGAGGGTTATAGACGGTTTCGGAAGTAACGTGGGCATCGAGTGCGTTATTTGCTGTTGATCCTGTCTATATTCCATCGTTTCTTCAGGTTTTTGTTCTTGTGCATCCAGAACTTTATAATAATAATAATAATAATAATAATAATAATAATAATAATGACTTTATTAATGACGAGGCTCAGGCCATAGGGCCTGCTCTTCCGCCTAACCACTCAATCTACATTAATACAGAGTAGTAATATTTTAAGAGGAGGGGGCAGATGTACATTTACAACTTTCTCTCCAGAGACGCGATACCTAGTTCCTCGCGCAGAAAAAAATGTGGAGATTCTAATTTCTCCTCTTTGGATAGAATCGACATTTTAAATGTTGCACTAATTATCCAGAGTCACTGTGCCTTCACCAAAAAATATAGTTCTGGCTTTGCTTTAAAATCGTTCCGGTTTCTGTAGCTGCGTTGCGAAGAAAAGAAGCTCAGGCGGGCGGAGTTTGCTGATTACGGTGAAGGGAATAGGTGATTACGGTGAAGGGATTACGGTGAAGGGAATAAGTGATTACGGTGAAGGGATTACGGTGAAGGGAATAGGTGATTACGGTGTTACAGGGGCGGATTTGCGCTTACGCTAAGGAGAATCGTACCTACGGCAGAAAAAAATTATATTGGTTTAGTGGTGAAATGTCGTTGGCATTTAAAATTAAATGATCACAGGTGTTGTCACGTAGTCACGTGTGTCACGTACTCGTCACGTAGTCGTTTTTTGGCTTCCAGACAGCAGAAAACTGATGATGATGATGATGGCTAAGCCATCGAAAGCTGCTCTTGTTGAAATAACATTGTTGGCAATGACAACACCTGTGATCATTTAAGCAAAAGTTTACACTGCGATTTTCTTACTCTGACTGGAATCAGTTGTTTCGGGAGCTTGTATGTCGGGAGCTTGTATGTCCCTACAGTGACGTCACTATGGTGACGTTCAAGCTCCCGTTCAAGATTCCTGTCAGGGGCAGAGTTAAGAAAATTGCAGTATAGGTGCGGCAAAAATGGTGGAGTAAAATTGTGTCTAAAGAGCCTCTTCTTCATCGCGAGCGATTTTTCTTTTTTTAAATTTTGTGTTCTATGAGTTTCTGAACAAAATTATTAAATATCCGCAAAACAATTTATTAAGAGGCTGATAATACCTTCTGCTATATGACTTGTGATAAGTCAAAATTAATTTATAGCGAGTACGAGTAGGGGAGACCAGGGCACGATGGGCCATGGGGTACGATGAGTCTCTGAATATTTGTTGATATGCAGGATGCTTAGGTTGGCTAAACTGATCATGATTAAATGTTACAGTGTGGCCATACCTACTATCCAGGAGGCAATGGTCTGACTTTATTTTGTAAGGAATCGTAAAGTGATAGCTTATCTTCCCCTTTCAAAGTAAATTACTGGCAACGTGTATTTGTTTTCACATTATTTTTCGTCATTTTTATATTGCTATTGAAGTTGAAAATTGCAGTTCCCAGACGTTTTTGCCATCTTCCTACACTGTGGGTAAGTTACGGTAACTAATTTTATAGGTCATATCTGATCACTTTGAAAATGATGAACTACTGGGGCAGAATGGCTCAGGCGATAATGGAGCACCATGGGTGATACGCTGCAATGCTTTTTCGCCTGCGTACCAGGTATGGTTTGAACATGCAAGAGATAAATACCAAAGGGAGATACGAGGAAACATATATGAAGAAAGCAATTAATTTGGTTACAGAAAGTAGAAGCTTAAGAAGTACATCTGATGAATGTGATGTGAAAAGGGAAAGAATAAGATGAGTTCAACGTCTGCACCATAAAGTGATTTTAAATCAAACTACAGCCATAAACAAGTTTTACGAATGTCTAAGAGGAAGTGGTGGCTGACTGCAAAATGATTTACGGTTTATCATTAAAAAATGCCGCCATCTCACCTATATACTCGTAACTGCTTTTGCAAATAATGTTAAATGTTCAGGTTTATGATTAGAAAAAGAAATTTCTGGGGAAAACTAGTTAGCAAAATTTTTCAAAAGAAGTAAAGAATTGTTCTTAGGTCTTCAGAGGGGTGTAAACGTGCTCGTGACACGGCATTCTGTCAACAAAATATGCAAGCTTTTTTCAACAACTATCAATCGTTAAAGCGAGAACCTAGCCTAGGTGATCCTTTGTGCGTCTACAATTTAGATGAAACCGAAACATCAACAGTTCAAATCAGCAGAAAGGTAATTGTTGAGAAAGGTTGAAAATGTGTGAGTCAAGGGGAAAGCGTTAAGAAGGGAACTCTTGTAACAACACGGTGTACTGTCCGCGCTCATGGAAATTATTTACGCCTAATAATTTTCCCCAGAGAGCATTTGCGTGAGCACATGCTGTTTGTGTTCATGAAATTCCTTTTTTTTTAAAGATAGTGGCTCCTCAATGAGGAAAAAGAAGTAGTTATACTGGAATAGTTACGACCCGTTGTACCCCAGACACCGACTCATGGTGCCTCAGGCATGGGGCACGATGGGTCATCAATTGAAAATATTTTTTTTGCACTTTTCTACACCATTAATTATTTCGTGACTATAACCACACAATGTTAAAATATACATATTCTTTAGTTGTACAAATAAAATAAAATGATTCATCTTCAATGTAAGGGATTCCGGAATGTTCAAATTTGTGTGGCTCCTGGTGCCCCAGTCTCCCTTATATTAATAAGTCAAAATGTTTACATTTTCAGACGTCATACAATTAAGATTTAATTACAATTACCGAAAAGGAGTCATGTTACCGTGATCAGATTTATTAGAAATAATATAATTCTCTGTTGAAGTAAGTGCTGCCAGGTCAGTGGAATTCCCCAAGATTTGTTTGTTATTTTTGAATCCAGTAAGCTGAAAAAAATAGTTTTAGTGGTGGTAACACTTAGGTTCATTTGTCGTGATGTGTTTATTTCGTATAATGCCACGTTTACTTTTTTCAATTTAATATTGCAACCGCTCTTCACGACGTACGACTGTCAATAAACCTGCAAACACATCAGAGCTTTAGAGATCAATTAGAGCGCACTGAGAATTTTAAAATTTGAAGGAAAGAAAGCGCACATATTCCTAAAAATATATTAGAAAAAATTGAAGCATTGAAAGAATGAAACCTCAGAAGTGTGAAAAAAGCCGAAAAAATGTAAAAAAATATGTAGTTAATGAGAATATCACAGATTTGATTTGATAAATATAACCTATTACAGCTTTATAACATAAAGTATTGTTGCAAATAATGATAGTAACTGTAAAACTGTCGAAACTGATTAGGTGTTTGTTATCTACATTTACATGAGCGTGAATGATTTTGTTTTTTTCTGATACTTGAAATTATGTGATGTCAGTGGTAGCAATGTATACAAACCAAGTCTTGGTATCAAATTTGATAATTTTCTTTCCAGATTTTGAGTTGGCTTGAGAACTCATTTCGGTGCAAAATACTTTCGGTTTGCTATTATTTCTGGCCACACACACGTAAACAAATGAAATGCATCATAGTCATGAAAAATAATTAAAGTATTTCACCTTGAATACCTTTCCAAACACACAATATTTAGAATTATTTTCTTATATCTATCACGATTTTACGAAATCATTGGAATCCACGTTGCCATTACTCCTTCATTCATAACTACTGGTACGTGTCGATGCAACACTGTACTAAGTACAAAATTTCTATTGGGTATATTTGCAACACAAAACCCCGAGGAGGATTGTGTAAGCCGGCGCATGGAGAAGGGATCTTTTACACGCGCCCGGCAATCGACCCTTGTGGAGCTCCCTGTTCGACTGAAAAGGCGCAGCTCGGCGAGCGACGGCGGCGGCGGCGGCGGCCTGCGACTTCGCCACCACTAAAAGCCTATTTCACATCCGCCTGCTTCCTTTCAGGCTCCGCCACGAGGACTCGCCGCCGACTGGCCGTCGCCCCAGCGATCCCCCCCCTCCCCTCCACCCGCCCACGCCCGCGCCCGCGCCCGCGCCCGTCTCGGTCTGCCCCTGCTTCGCGATTCACCCCACTCGCTCTTAATAGAATATGCGCCTGTGAAATAGTGGCATGCGGCTTTACTTATTGATTTACATAGAAATTGTTGGTGTAGAATGAATGATTGATTAGTGATTCTACGCGTGAACGGTCAAGGCCGTTAGTCCCGTAAGTGTAGTCTGGGAGGAGGCGGTGATCTTCCTCCGCTGGCTGGCGAGATCCGGCGACGACCTAAGACGGCTTGTGGGGATTTTCCCCAATCAGGTACCTCCCACGTCCACCCCAATCGGGATAAGCTCTTAGCTTCTGACTGTTCTTCCGGTTGTGTGGTAGTATAGTGCATACGTCTACAAATGTGAGTAAATAATGGATGAGAAAACGATAAGAAAGAGGAAGAAAAAATCGCGCGCGGTCCGTGGCCCGTTTGTTAGGGTACTGCCCCGGTAGTCGCGTGGTGTTGATCGGAGAAACCACGGAAAACTACCGATCAGAGCAGCCGACCGCTAGAATTCTCCTCCAGACAGCGACTGAATCCGATTTAGCTATATACGTGGCTAGTGTCTAAATTCCAATTGCACATTAGGTCCCGCAGGATTCGATTTCAGGCCCTACTTTCTTCCTACTGCACATAAACGATATTCCCTCAACAATTATAAACTGAAGAACAGTTCTCTTTGCGTATGATACGAATATTCTTTGCAATAAAGAAACTGAATAGTGCAATATAAGATGCTTCAAAGTGGTTTCATAGTAACAAATTGATAGTGAAAGAAAAGAAAACAGTTTCAATATAAGTAGTTTTCCATTTCATATTGCACACTCCATTGAAAATGAGCGATGTGCTATTGACTGATGTTAATGTTAACAAAATTGTTAGGTCGTCTCTCAATTATTTAAGTAGGTGGTTTCCGATGAAAAATGTTTTGGATTCACACGATGTTTTAAGAAAATCCCGAAGTTACCTGAAAATACGTCGGAAGTTATGCCTCATCGTAGTCTGTCCAACTGAACAGATTCAAAAATGGTTTATGTTAAAAGTCGCAAAGGTCAAAGGCCGGGGTCTCGTTGCGAAATTGGTCTCGCGTAGCGAAGCGTCATTGCGCCTTACAAGTTTGAAGTTGTAAATTGGACGCCTTTCCGCTCGCGATTGTTCCTATTACGTGCTTACAAAAATTCACCACTTCTCTTATGCTGGCTAAATCAATCTATTGACGCCCTAAGCCACCTCATAACCTAGTTCTGGGGCGTTTGCTTCTTTATTAATAGGTATACTCCATAAACTTCCAAAAAGCAGTGCAATACTCCAGAGAGTTTTCTTTAAGTGATCTTGTGAATGAAAAAAATATAAAATGTTAGTCGCATTGTTTGTTGTTGATAAGGCTGTTAAGGAGATATGGCAAGGATACGCAAATATTTATTGCAGCAGTTTTTGTGAGAAATCTTCCCTATGGCCTGATCTTTCACCTTACAACTATATCATTACTCACCATATCTTATGTCCACTCAAGAAATATTTTAATGGATGGCAGGTCTTACACAATAACGAGTCCAGGTCTTACACAATAACGAGTTCCAGAGCCAATCCTGGAGGTTCTTCATCGGCTGGTAGTTGCTTCACTCACTTCAGTACAACTCTTTGTTTCAAGTGTATTTTGTTGCATACCTATCACATTTTATTATATAGAAGTATTTACCTGGTAGAATTAAACAATTTTTCAAACACACCAGCCCCATATTTTTTATCGACCACTCACAACAAGCACACCAAATTACTTCTTCTCCATGCTCTTTGCCACCCAGCAAAATTGCTTGTATCCACCACACTCCCCCGACACACACACACACACACACACACACACACACACACACACACACACACACACACACATTCTTCTTCGTCCTCTGGCGTACCTCGTGGCAACCTTACACATCACAGAACCACCACATTCTACTCTCTCCCTTCCTCCGTCCTCCCTCACTGCGTGGCAATCTCTTTTTCTCTCTCCGCGTCCCCAGCGGCGCCGAAATAACGCTCCACAAAAGAAGGCAGCCCGCGGTGTAGCGCGACACAAAAATACAAAATACACGCGCGCATATAAATATAAAAAAATCAGCGGCGCGTCTGAAAGGGAGATCACGGCACAATGCGCGCCAGGGCCCTCCCCGACGCCGACAGGGAGGGGGCGTCGCGTCGGCGCTGATGCGGGACAGAAAGACGCCTGCATTTGCTGTCTCTTTCTTTCTGCTGCCTGCGGTTTTCGCCTGCGGTCTCTCGCGATTCGGGCATGTGTGGATGCATGTGTGCTAACTGCCGTTTCGATGTCGCAGGTCTCCGATTGTGACTCCCCATCTTTACATTCGACTCTCCGATTTCAACTCTGATTTCTGTACTCTGATTTAATCTCTCTGATTTCGATCCTCTGATTCCGACTTTGTGATTCCGATTCTCTGATTTCGACTTTGCGATTCCGACTCTTTGATTCCGACTTTGCGATTCAGACTCTCTTTTTCCGACTCTGCGATTCCAACTCTCCGACTTCTACTCTCCGTCTCAAACCACGATGTAAGAAAATAGAATTTCAACTACCAGTCTTACACTGAAACGTTTTGAGTTCAGCTTGTTCTTTTTAGGTTTTAATTTTTTTAGGAGGCATTTAAATGTTTCCTCACCAGCCGTAAATATTAATGTCAATTTTAGACAAACTTAATTTCAGCGTTAATGGGTTTACTTTGTCTAAAATTGACATAAATGTTATGGCAGGTGTGTAAACATTTAAAAGAAGTCGTTTCTCTTGCTGCAAACAGCGTTACAATTCTAGATGGAGCCAAACAGTTTTTTCCGTTACTCATAGGTAGCACTACCAAGTACTAGCACTTCTTCTGCCTGCAGGATACAAGCGGCGGAAGCTGACGCTTGCCTCCCCAGTGGTCATGACAACGTCCGTCAACCAATAAAAAAAGAGTAATTTGTCCAGGTTTGGAGTTGGTTTGGCACGGAGGCTCTCGCGTGGCTGGCCTCCTCCTGAGAAGGGTGCTCTGTGGTTGCAATGGATCCATTGTGTGGCAGACCCAATATTACAGTGGACACAATAAAATCTTTATTGTATTGTTTTCGTGGAGAAATTATCCTAAAAGGAGAGAAATATCGTCTCCTACATTATTTCAGTAGATTATCTTCCCCTTGCGACCCTCACACGCAAACTCTGTAGAAATGAGGCCTCCAAAGAAAGAGAATTTCAATAAAACCTGACGAAATGCACTTTGGCTTTAAAAATATAAAGGATTTGTTTAAAAAACGCTAAATATTCATGTAAAATGCAACCCGCAACGGACGTCAGGATTTTTGGAACTACATCGTTAAATAACTCCTAAACGAAGTGTTCTAGGGCCTTAAAAATACAAATTTGGACGCCAATGGCCTAAAAAAACGTTCATTACACCGTAATGTATAGGATGAGATCTTCTTGACCATTCTATTACATTTTTTGCTGGTACAACACTTCTCGATTCTACCCCATTTGTTCAGAGCCTGTAAAATCTGCAACTGTATGTGAAATAATTAGTGCCATGTTTGAGAAAACATTTAAAAATGTTCTGACTCCATGAAAAGTACCTTCAAAAATCAAAATACCCGGATAGCAGGGTCTTAATTCTGGAAAAAGAGTTTGAAGTTTTGCCAAGATTACATATTGCAGTAGCGGAGCAGGAGGGTAACGAATATTAAGGATAATTTTGAGATCCTGTTCTTTAAAAGTTCAATAGAAAGTTCGTTTAGAATTTGATTATTCCGTATGTACCATGTAGCTTTAGTGCACTGCGTAGCAATTTATTTTGAATTATTTCCAGTTCATGTAATGTGGTTTTGGTGCACCTGCCCATATCTGGCAAGATAGAGAGGGTCTGATCATGTATTTAAAAAATCATACTTCAATTTCAATGCTGGTGTTTGATTTTTTGTTGACAAATGGGTACAATTTCAAAGTCTTAATATATGATTGGCTATTGAATTTATATGATTTTTTCAGATGAGTCTGCGATTTATTTGTAGTCCTAGATAAGTTACAGGAGCAGAAGGAGGCAGCCATGGAATAAGGGAATTGTTTGTAGTCCTAGATAAGATACAGGAGCAGAATGAGGCAGCCATGGAATAAGGGAATTGTTTGTAGTCCTAGATAAGTTACAGGAGCAGAAGGAGGCAGCCATGGAATAAGGGAATTGTTTGTAGTCCTAGATAAGATACAGGAGCAGAAGGAGGCAGCCATGGAATAAGGGAATTGTTTGTAGTTCTAGATAATATACAGGAGTAGAAGGAGGCAGCCATGGAATAAGGGAATTGTTTAATTTTAGATCATTGATTTTTCGTAATCTTCTTAGTAAAAAATTTTGGCTTGGCACTTGGATGAATTGATTTTTATTTTCCATTTGTTGAACCAGCACGCCACTGCTGCGTTAGCTGCTGAAATTAGTCTTTTAGGGGAGCAAATATAACCCCACGATCGTCAGTTTATCTAGAAACGCCACTGCTTCAGGCTCAGTTTGCTTTGAGAAACTTCCCCTTCTGGTCGGAGAGCAGT
Source organism: Acheta domesticus (assembly GCA_031308135.1). Classification (NCBI taxonomy): domain Eukaryota; kingdom Metazoa; phylum Arthropoda; class Insecta; order Orthoptera; family Gryllidae; genus Acheta; species Acheta domesticus. Next base: position 19,389,860 of record JAHLJT010002630.1, read on the forward strand.
CAACGCACGCTGCATCGTCCAGGGGGGCGAAAGGCCTGTGAAGACGAGGGTTCGGCGAGTGGCGGTGAAATGGTCGCCGGATCTAATTGGACGGGGCTCGCGTAGAAATGGAAAGAAAGCAAAGAAACCCGGTTAGCGACCGGTCACTCCACACACACACACACAATGAGAGAAACGTATCGGCTTTCACCATCGGTTCCAAACATGTCGATGTATCGATTTGGCAAATGCTGCGATGAAAACTTGACGTCGGTAGCAGGATATTCTGTTCTGTGCCGTTCGGATGTGGTAAGTGAAGAAAGAAGAAGACGTTTGTTCAAAGCTACTTCCAATAACACTCTATACGGGAGTGTTTTCTCTGAAAAGTAGTAATGTTTATTAGAAAGGCATTACAAAATGGTAATTTTTGACAATTTTATTCGTCTAGCTTTACAAAAACATTAATTTCAACAATCAGTGCCATTTTTACTTTAAACGTATATTACTAATATTTTTTCTATTTCTGCTCTTCTCCCTGAACTCAATTTAATAAAAATGCAAAATTATCTAATGAAAGAATATAGCGTGACCTCTACGCGTGTTAAAATCTGAAACTTCAAATAAAAAAGGGAGAAAATGTGTTGGGTAAAACAATATTATATACGATTCCTTTCACAAATGCACTATTAAGCGTTCAGTTCTTGTTTCAGCATTATTAATAATAAAACACGGAATATGTGAGTTGTGTAGTCATGAAAGTGCGTGTGTGTGTGTGTGTGAAAGATGTGAGAATAGGACAAGGAAGGAGGAAGAAAGATCACGAGCATTTCGTGGCCCGTTTGTTAGGGTACTGCTCTGGCATTCCCCTGATATTGATCAGAAAAAACAACGGAGAACTGCCGATCTGAGCAGTGAGGCGTTGGAATTCTTCTTGAGACAGAGGCTGAAATCGACCAAGCTACATAGCTCGCTATGCTTCCTCGCCAGAGTATAGCGGAAGTGACGGGATTTACAAAGACCAGATGTGCTCTCACAAGGCATCCCAATCTGAGATGTGGAAATGATGGGGAAGAACGATAATGATGATGATAATGGGAAGTTAACGGGAAGGTAAGATCCCGTAAGATCCTGGCTTGTTGTGTGGAGGCATTCTCTTGGAAGTAATCAGGAAAACTTCTTATAAGTGCCGTGTATTTCTGCAGACACCACAAACTCACATATTCAACTATTCCTATTCAGTAAGCTAAACATATTCAGTAAGTCAGAGCAGGGATTGAAACTGACACCTCCCTTTAGAAACCTCACAATAACTGTAAGGTATTTTTTTTACGCTCCTCGCTTTCGGTATTGAGTAATGAATCAACTTACCGTGAAAAATGGAATTTCTCTTCATAATATTACGATATTGTCCCAAAATGACCTCTAAAAGACAGAGTGTACAAGTGTACTTGTACAGTTAAGATGACGCTCGTGGCCGACGTCGAAACTAACATGGAATATGTAATTGTACACGAGTCGTATCGAGTTACGGATTTCACCACTGGTTTGGTCATGTCAAAAGAATTACAAAATATTGTGATCGTTTTTCGTCTCTGACACGAAGTTCTGTGAGAAAATAAGCGATATGCACCTATAAATGATCTAATGCCTGTTGTGGACGGACACTTTTCTATTAAATTGATTTACAAAAGATTTCATAAAACGTAAATTTTACAAAATATAACTCACAAGGTAAAATTCGGAGTTTTATAAAAGATGTTATAAAATAGAACGTATCCTATTTTCATCAATTAATTTTATGCAACAATCAATATCTGGAATGCGGTCGAGGGCAAAGCCAGTGATACGAGAACCGCGAAGCTGACACGGCAACAGATTGCGCCGTATTTGCATCTGGACGTACGTTCGGCTAGTGTCCTCGAAAGAGGATCAGAAAACGAACACTGAAGGGAAGAAAGGTGTTGGTTGTGAGTGGTTGCGGTAAGCACGCTTTCATATGGATAGCAGAAGTACTCTCCCTTTTAGTTTATTATTGATGTCCCTTGGTATTAAAAGTAATACAAGACAAGAGGCCGAAACACTAATTACACGGTATTTCCCACAGATGACTGGGCAAACAATTTTACGAAAAATTTGACAGTTTGCAACGCTTATTAAAAATGTTTATCAAACATTTTATGTATGTTTCACAAAACTCGTTTTATGAAAATTTCGTAAAAACGTCGTATTAAACACGCATATTAAATATTGACTAAGCCCGATTTTCAAGGTCACTTTTCAATAATTTTTTAACAGTAAAAAATGAGCGTTTCTGTCGCATATACACTCAAAATCTACCCAACAGATTTCGGGGAATAGTTTACACTTTGCTCTTATTAGTATCGAGAGTATTAGTATCCGACATTTGGGGGCGAAGTTTTTGCAAAGTTAATTGACAAGGTGGGTTCTCCACCGTTCCCAATGGTTCTAGATTGAAGTCCGATCTATGGATATCTTTTTGAACTACACGCCTAGCTTCGACTCATAATATTGAATTACATCAAAGTTGCGATCTAGAAAGCAGGTAGTCTGAACCAAATGTTGTAGGTGCACAGTACTTAATGTGTAAAGTGCAGTGTAATATAGTAAAGTAAAGTTAATACGCACTTAATCGTCATTGTATAAACTGATTTTGAGCTTCATTTGTATATATTTCATTTGATATCGAAGCATTACTGGGTCCGCTAATTTAAATGAAGAATGAATGCCGAGAGACAGGCAGGTGACGCAAGGGAGGGGGGGGCAAACGCAAAAGCGACAGGGTGAGCGGGAGCCTCGGCGGCGGGGGCGGCGGGGCGGCGGGGGCGGCGGGGCGGCGGGGGCGGCGGGGCGGCGGGGGCGGCGGGGCGCCGGGGGCGGCGTGTGAGGCGGGGGTGGCGGCGGTGGCAGCGGGGGCGGGAGCGGACACGTCCTCCGAGACACAATGGCGCATCGCCGCGTGCATTCTTCGCTCACAAACAGCCGCCAATTTGGGGCGGGCGCTGGCGGGCGAGCGGAAGGGGTGGCTGGCGCAGCGAGGGGCGGGCCGGGCTCCTGGCAAGGGCGGCACGCTCCCCAGCGCTCCTCGCGATGCCAATTGAGACGCCCGCGTCCGAGCACGCGCGGCCGCGATTCGCACCCGCGTTTCACGCCCTCGAAGTCCGCGATTCACGCCCTTGAAGTTCGCGATTCACGCCCTCGAAGTCCGCAATTCACGCCCTCGAAGTCCGCGATTCACGCCCTCGAAGTCCGCGATTCACGCCCTCGAAGTCCGCGATTCACGCCCTCGAAGTCCGCGATTCACGCCCTCGAAGTCCGCGATTCACGCCCTCGAAGTCCGCGATTCACGCCCTCGAAGCCCGCAATTCACGCCCTCGAAGTCCACGATTCACGCCCTCGAAGTCCGCGATTCACGCCCTCGAAGTCCGCAATTCACGCCCTCGAAGTCCGCGATTCACGCCCTCGAAGTCCGCGATTCACGCCCTCGAAGTCCGCGATTCACGCCCTCGAAGTCCGCGATTCACGCCCTCGAAGCCCGCAATTCACGCCCTCGAAGTTCACGATTCACGCCCTCGAAGTCCGCGATTCACGCCCTCGAAGTCCGCAATTCACGCCCTCGAAGTCCGCGATTCACGCCCTCGAAGTCCGCGATTCACGCCCTCGAAGTCCGCGATTCACGCCCTCGAAGTCCGCGATTCACGCCCTCGAAGTCCGCGATTCACGCCCTCGAAGTCCGCGATTCACGCCCTCGAAGCCCGCAATTCACGCCCTCGAAGTCCGCAATTCACGCCCTCGAAGTCCGCAATTCACGCCCTCGAAGTCCGCGATTCACGCCCTCGAAGTCCGCGATTCACGCCCTCGAAGCCCGCGATTCACGCCCTCGAAGTCCACGATTCACGCCCTCGAAGTCCGCGATTCACGCCCTCGAAGTCCGCAATTCACGCCCTCGAAGTCCGCGATTCACGCCCTCGAAGTCCGCGATTCACGCCCTCGAAGTCCGCGATTCACGCCCTCGAAGTCCGCGATTCACGCCCTCGAAGTCCGCAATTCACACCCTCGAAGTCCGCGATTCACGCCCTCGAAGTCCGCAATTCACGCCCTCGAAGTCCGCGATTCACGCCCTCGAAGTCCGCGATTCACGCCCTCGAAGTCCGCGATTCACGCCCTCGAAGTCCGCGATTCACGCCCTCGAAGTCCGCAATTCACACCCTCGAAGTCCGCGATTCACGCCCTGGAAGTCCGCAATTCACGCCCTCGAAGTCCGCGATTCACGCCCTCGAAGTCCGCGATTCACGCCCTCGAAGTCCGCAATTCACGCCCTCGAAGTCCGCGATTCACGCCCTCGAAGTCCGCGATTCACGCCCTCGAAGTCCGCGATTCACGCCCTCGAAGTCCGCGATTCACGCCCTCGAAGTCCGCGATTCACGCCCTCGAAGTCCGCGATTCACGCCCTCGAAGTCCGCGATTCACGCCCTCGAAGTCCGCGATTCACGCCCTCGAAGTCCGCGATTCACGCCCTCGAAGTCCGCGATTCACGCCCTCGAAGTCCGCGATTCACGCCCTCGAAGTCCGCGATTCACGCCCTCGAAGTCCGCAATTCACGCCCTCGAAGTCCGCAATTCACGCCCTCGAAGTCCGCAATTCACGCCCTCGAAGTCCACAATTCACGCCCTCGAAGTCCGCAATTCACGCCCTCGAAGTCCGCGATTCACGCTCTCGAAGTCCGCGATTCACGCCCACGAAGACCGCGACGTGGCTCACTTGTCTTACGACAGGTGCGTTGCGACCAACCGTGGCACAGCAAGCAGCGCCTCTGTAGGCGACTGCGAGAACCCTTTGTCGTGGTATAATTAACTAAAGCCGCGTCCACACGATGCGTCTTTTCGTTCAATTTTGCGCATGCGTCCAAAGCATGCGTCTAGAGCAAGCAGCGCATGCGTTTGGGGCATGCGTCCTTTCGTCAAAACAATGGACGCATGGAATAGCGCAAGCTTCCCAGAGCTGACGGGAATCTCGTTCGTCTTTCTCGTGCACTTCCTCCAAAGAATTAGTATTTCATAGCGAAGTTATTCGGAATATAGAGCCGTAAGAATTCTTTGGTAGTCTTCTGAATTATTTTGTGTTGTCCGTCTGCGTTTTATTGCGAATTTGTTGCAGACTATACATTTATTATATACTTACGGTAATATCAATTTTTAACATATACATTTATTAAGATAAATTGTGGAAACTAGTGAAAATAAACATGTGATGATTTCAATTTATTTTCGGTGGGTTGTAGTGACAAGATTATATTTAGTTCTCCCTTATTATTTTATTCTTATTTTATTTCCTTCTTATTTTATTTTTACAGTAATGCCAATTTTTGAAATTTATGTAATAAATTATATATCTGAAACAAATAAATGCAATAGCTGTTTTTTAAGGTTATGTATTTTCAGAATGTCGCTTGAAAACAAAGAACTCACTCCTCAGTTCATTCAAGATTAAAGGAAAAAGGAACTTTTTCTCTTCTTTCGACTGATTATAAAATAAGCTGCCGAAATTGTCGTGCAAATAGCTGCTGGATCCATTGTACAGAATAGAACAAGCACCGCACAGAGTTGCACCATGTGGACAGGGTAGCGCACGTGCGCTGTGTGGAACGTTCGTCTTTCTACTTTGCGCATGCCATTTTATTCCGGTGACGCATTTTATTCCATGCCATTTTAGTCCAGTGACAGAAAAGACGCATCGTGTGGACGCGCCTTAAGACGAATGTGATTGGTCGACAGCCATGCGAGATTAATATTCTCGCACGGCTTTTGGACTCAGCATCATTACTGCATCCAATAATGTGCAGAAATATATACATTCTGCTGTAGTCGTAGAGAAAGTATATTCTGTATCTGTACATTCTGTAAGGAAGTATCTTAAGTCTGTTTAAATGTTGTTAATGTCCAGCAAGTTAATAAATAATTGATTAACGAGCATGTTCAATTTCTTTTTGCGTATTTGACTTATCTTAGTGATTAGGTCATACATCTAGGTTATGTCAAGCTCGTTGAAAGAAATTGAGAAAGAAAGAAGTGAGAAATTAAGAGGTCCGTGAGATTAGCAATGCAGTGATCTAGGTTATAATTATAGTTATAATTATACATACATTTTTTAAAATTAGAAATACTGTTAAAATCTATTATTCGTCTCACAGTAAGTAATATGATTACTAAATTTTATCTGTCGAATGCATTATTTGCATCAAACCTTGTCAAGATTTTTTTATGATATTAATTTGTCCTTCCTTTATTAGATGTTTTATTACTTTTATTCATTAACAGTTCAATAAAGAAAAAACACACAAGCCAACTAGGGGGACATTGGCCGCTTTAGCATTTCTTCTCAGAATTGTCACACGGCGGTTAAGGCCTTTGATGCAGACTCTCGCCTCGCAAACTATGATCCCTTGTAGAGGAAGTTCCGCAATGAACAGACAGTTCCTGTTCCAATATGTCACAATATTAAGTTGAATGGTGCTTTGACCAGACGTCTATTTCAATGTTAAGAAACAGTGAACAAAATGAATTCAAGCAACTCGCGGTATTATTTCGAACAATGACTCAAATGGAATGAATTTCTAAATGACATATTTCAATTATATGTTAAAAAATGTTGGCTGCTACCTTTAATGATATATGCAACTAGAAGTATTACGCCAGTGGAACATCCATAACGTGTTTTGAAAGGTGACAAATGAATCTTCCTTGTTTGGAAACGATAATGCACATTATATATTACGTTTTTGATTGATGTTAAAGGAAAGTGTTAAAAGTAAGTGAATATTCTCTTTTGCTTTAACTTCTTGTTTATTCGTTTCAGAAACTGCAGCATACGATTCACTCTTTAACTTAGAAGACTGTCGTCCGTCAAAACTTACTGTCTTTTCTGTAAGTGTGATTATCACATCTATTTACCAATTCTTTTCAACAAGTGCTAAATATAATTCTGTGACGAATGAATAGTGAACAATACTTGTGTAGGTATCTTATAATTTAATGTGCTATATACTGCTGTGATAAAATAGAAGGAAATCAATAAATTCAACAAATTCATTCGCAATTCATCAATTGGTTCATGAATATTTTTGTAGATATTTTATATTTTGTTGCATATTTTCAGTCCTGATGATCGCTATGCAAGCAAAAAGTGCTTTAGAAATTAAATTATAAGATACTTAGACCTGTAACTCATTTATAATACTGTAACAAACATTTCTTGTTCAGAATTCGTTTGTTCGTGATGCTTATGTATCGCGTAATAAACAATGAAATAGAAAAAATCAAGAACATAATCTTTACCAAGAGATGGTCTTGAGGTAGAAAATAAATTTGTTTTGACAATCGTGTAGAATTAACAAGTCAATAGACGCATACATGTTGCAGTGTTGAGAAAAATATATGTCTTGTGTTATATTTAATAAGCATCTGGTAAATGATTATTAAACTGCGTTAAATAGTACGTGAATGAAGCTAAAAAAGGTAAATAGTAAAATCAATAATACAAGTATTCGGATTCTAACTACAAAATCTCTACTTATTTCATTAAGAATTTTGAAATTATACTAAGTATTTGTGGGGAAATTCCATATGGTGCTCACATCATAAAACACTCTTTTCTCAAAATTTAAAATATAGAAGTGTATAAATACTGCCGGTTGTTATAAAATGTTTCCTCTTATTTTTCAAATCTTATAACACATCGTGAAGATAAATATTAATGGAGTGTTGATTGAAGGCTTGTATCTCTTTCTGTGTATTGTGAAGTTATATTTGAAAAGTGTTAAATGTTTCAACAGAAGAATATGTTCTTGGTCCCAACCGCCAAATTCTCGTGATCAGTTTGAAGGCGACGGGGCTTTGCAGACCTTGGAGACGGTGACAGTGGAGGCGGGGCCTCACCATGGGAGACAGGGACGGTGAATGAAACTGCTCCGGCATTCGCCTGGTATTGATCGGGAAACGATAGAAAACTAAGATGAGAGCAGAATTCTCTTCCAGACAGCGAACTACTTTTCTAGCAAGCGTAAAAGATCTTGCCACATGTCGGGATTTGAACCTAGGACTTCCCGAAGGCATTGCAGTGATATCAGTTGATCCCCTGAACCACCTCTCCCGGTTTAGTGAAGTTATGTTTAAAAAGTGCTAAATGTTTCAACAGAAGAACGTGTTCTTGGACGCAATCGCCAGGTTCTCGCGAACAGTTTGAAGGCGACGAGGCTTCGCAGACCTTGGCAACGGTGACAGTGAAGGCGGAGGGGGGGAGCGGGGCGTCACCTTCGGGGAAGGGGGCGAGCCTGGAGAAGTGGAGAGGGGGACGGGGGGGGCGAACGGCATTCAAGTCTGGGCGGTTCGCCGTCTCTTCGCGTCTCCGCGTTGAAAGCAGAGGTCCCAAGGATGAATGAAGCTGAATGCTACTCAATTTTGTCGCCGACAATGCTGGAATCACACCGAACAGTTCAACGACTGATCCTATTAAGCAACTCTATAAACACCGAGCGCCGGGATCCGCCCCTTCTCGGCGCCTCCCGCCCCCGCCCCCGCCCCACCCTTGCCCCGCCCCCGCCGCCATCCACGCGTCGACTCCGCCTTCGCTCCGGCCCCTCCGCTGCCTACCCTCGTCGCTGTCTCTGGGTGGCCCCTGCCTCCCCTTCTGCCTTCGCTTCTCCGTGCCCGCCGCTGTCCCGCCTCCGCTCGCGCGACTGCGGCCCGCTTCCACCCACACGTCCGTCCTTCCCCCGCCCCTCCCCTCCCTCCCCCTCCCCTCCCCTCCCCGCCCCCTCCCCGCCCCTCCCCTCCCCTCCCCTCCCCACACCTCCCCTGCCGCACCCAGCTTCATTCCTGCCTCTGGCCCACTTCCGTTCACGCCTCCGTCCCCCGCCTCCACCGCTCCTCCGTCTGTCCACCGCACCTCCACCGTCCTCCACCGCCACCTCCCTTTCTCTGTATCCGCTCGCGCCTCCGCCACGCTTCCACCCACATCTCCGTTACCATCTCCACCCTCTCCTTTGTCCCTCCTCCGCCAGTCATCCTTCCCTCCACCGCCCTTCTTGTCACGTCCCTACCGCTCCTTCTCCCTTCCAATACTCCTCCACCGACCCCGCCGCTGCCACGCCTTCACTCGCGCCTCCGGCCAGCTTCCGCTCACACCTCCGTCCTCTCCTCCACCTCCCTTCCTCTCCCACCTCACTTGCCATCACTCCTGTCGCCTTCTCTCACCTCGGCTCCCTCTTCATATCCTTCCACTCCTTCCACCCTCGCTGCCGATCCTTCTCTCGCTCCCGACCCCTCCACTCCTTCCCCGCTTACGCCCCCGCCTCCTCCTCTCCCACCGACCGAGTCGGGGCATCAACTGATGCCACTGCAGTGGTTCTGACCTGGAGGTACTGGTTTCGAGTCACGTCTGTAGCAGGAGATTACTATTTCGAATTCAGGCGCTGTGTGTTGGAGAATTCTTGCGGCCGGCTGTTATAATCGCTAGTTTACATGGGTTCTCCGAACAATACCAAGCGAAAGCCGGAGCAGTACCCTAACAAACGGGCCGCGGACAGCGCGCGATCTTTCTTTCCTATTCCTTGTCCTATCATCATCCCTTACTTACACACACACGCACTTAAATGCACTACACTACCATATTTGTCGAAAGATCGGTCGGGAGCTTAGAGCGTGTGGAGATGTGGGAGGTACCTGGTTGGGGATGAACCCCGCTAACCGATGAGAAAGTCGGCGCCGGATCTCACCTTCTCGCGACGAAAGAACATGCACTTCACTTATGGGACCGTAGTTAACACACTCGGGTTCATCAATCAATCAAATCCTACTCTCCCTCTTATTCTCCTTGATCTTCCCCTCTGCTCCTTCTTGTGCTCCCACCCCTGAGCCCACTGTCACTCCCGCCTCTGCCTAACTGCCCCAGCCTACCCCTACTCCACCTCCGCTCGCTGCTCATGTAGCTCATGTTCACCTCCGTATCCTCTGAGATTCTCTATCGCGCGGTCGACCCTTGTGCAAGCCTGTTGTAGTTTCCCTCTCTTCAACGGTCACTGCCTTCACTCTCAGCCTGTCTATTTCCGGAGTTCTTCCAGTTTCTCCCAACTTGTTTTCCTTTCTACTGGTTTACGATTTCTTTTCCACAATATCCATTCCCTCTCTTTTAATATGTTATTCGTTTGTTTCTAATGGATTTTTAGCCTTTTTTCCCAAAAATCTTATTGTTTTGATAACTTTTCTATTTTTGCATTCGCTTGATTTCACTTCTTCTCATCCTCTGCACTTCTTTGCTTTGCTTCTAAAAATGGTTCACTTTCTTCCCCTTCTTTCAATTATTTCTCATCATATGTTTTTCTTTTTCGTTTTTTCTTTCAATTTCGATTTTTTGTTTACTGGTTTACGTTTTTACCTCAGCACCTTTTCTGTTTTCACTTCTTATTCTCTTTTTGTTGCTGTAACGTCATGGAAAGTTGCTGAAAATCTTCCTTGTTTGCGTTTTTGTGATCCTTCCACGTGCCTTTTTTTCTTTTAACCATGACAAGTATCATGTATTGGTTCGATTCCCAATTATTTTCAAACTTTTCTTCTTTATGTAGTACTACTCACGCTTAGTACTTTTATTTCACATTCCCTCGTAATGATGTGCTTCCCATGCCTCTTCTTCCTCTGTCTCTTCCTTCTTGATCATATACTTCTGCAGTTTGTCCCTTTCATTATATCCCCTTTACCTAATTACAATCACCGACTTCACTTCTCCTCCCCATACTCTGCTTCTTCATCTCTGTCTCAATGAGTCCCTGAATTTGGGGAGGGAAAGTTGAAAACAGCACAGTGGAACAATACAATAAAATCTACACTTCTGAAGTAGAGAAATTTCTGGGAAAATACTTCCAATGGTGTAAAAGAATCCTCAGGTAACTGAGATTGATCTAAGCTATATTTTGAGAAATACAACTCAGATATCATTCTGTAACACTACCAAACTAGTGTACTGCAGCAACAAAAATACTACTGACCAATACCACACAAAATTGTTTTCTAAAAGGCAGCAAGCACACTATTCAAGAACAGCAAAGCAAATATTCTTCAATAACACTGCAATAAATTAATTATTTTTATTTACGAAACGAGAAAAAGCATAACTTAGGAAGCGAGAATGAGGGAAAATTCACCGTGGGGTGGTTATTTATTCACAGTTAAAGAAAAATGAAAAAGGAATAGGTGGGAAACGAGGTTGAGGGAAAACGGACAGCAGGATGCAGTCGGGCCATTTCTTCACTGTTTAAGCAAAGTGAAAGGCTATTAGATAGGAAAACTGATAGTAGGATGCAGTCGGACAATGTCTTCACTGCTAACGCAAAGTGAAAGGTTATTAGATAGGAAAAATGACAGTGGGATGCAGTCGGACTATGTCTTATCTGTTAACAAAAAATGAAAGGGCATTTGCTGTGAAGCGAGGGTGAGGTAAAACTGACTTCGGGATGCAGTCGGACTGTCCTCACAGTTAACGAAAACTGAAAGGGAATTAGCTGAGAAGCGAGAGTGAGGAAAAACTGACCGTGGGATGCAGTCGGGCCATGCCTTCTCAGGTAACGAAAAGTGAAAGGAGATTAGCTGGAAAGCGAGGGTAAGGGAAAACTCATAATGGGTTGCAGTTGGACCATGTCTTCACTGTTAACGCAAAGTGAAAGGTTATTAGATAGGAAAACTGACAGTGTTATGCAGTCGGACCATGTATTATCTGTTAACAAAAAAGTGAAAGCGCATTTCCTGTGAAGCGAGGATGAGGTAAAACTGACTTCGGGATGCAGTCGGACTGTCCTCACAGTTAACGAAAACTGAAAGGGAATTAGCTGAGAAGCGAGAGTGAAGAAAAACTGACCGTGGGATGCAGTCGGGCCATGCCCTCTCAGCTAAGGAAAAGTGAAAGGAGATTAGCTGGGAAGCTAATCTCCTCTGAGGGAAAACTGACCGAGAGATGCAGTCAGACCGTCTTCACAGTTAACGAAAAGTGAAAGGGAATTAGCTGCGAAGCGAGAGTAAGGAAAAACTGACCGTGGGATGCAGTCGGGCCATGCCCTCTCAGGTAACGAAAAGTGAACGCATATTAGCTGGGAAGCGGTCGTGAGCGAAAACTGACCGCGGGAAGCGAGATGCAGTCGGGAATGTGGGAATCGCCTGATCGCGAGATGCAGTCGGGCTATTCTCCCGTCGGGCGGGCGGCGCGTGGCTTTGTCGCGGGCGGAGCGCGGTGGCGGCGCACCGCCGGACTTATCGACGCGAGGCGGAAGGCGGCGCTCGCTGAACGAACTGCGGCTCAGCGCCCTCGGAGTTGTGTCGCGAATAAAGGAATTGACGAGAAAGGAGGCCCGCTGCCAAAGAACCGCTCTCCGCGCTGGGGATCATCACATGCTGTCACAATGCACGTATCGGGAGAGAGTTATCCGTGATGTGTAGATTGGATGGGTCTCAACATTTTCTCTGATAAAGTCGAAGTGGTTATTTGTTGTTAAATACTCACATTAAAGATGCAATTATGCTTGTTTGCCGTTGGTAATGGTAGAATTTAGCACTTTAAATTTTTGATATCGCATTTTGAAAATAGGACTATAGCATTATAAAGAATAAGATATTAAGAGAGAGTTAGTCGTAATGTTTAGATTGGATGTGTCTCAACATTTTCTCTGATAAAGTTGAAGTGGTGATTTGTTGTTAAATACTCACATTAAAGATGCAATTATGCCTGTTTGTCGTTGGTAATTGTAGAATTTTGCACTTTAAATTTTTTGAAATCGCATTTTGAAAATAGGACTATAGCATTATAAAAATTAAGATTTTGCATTTTGTAGAATTTGTTGAGAAAATTATTATTAAGGGGAACTGAGATAAAAGATTTGACGCATTTTAGATGTTTCTATTAAATTGAGGAAATATGGGTAAACGACTTTATTATTTCGCCATTTGTGAACTTCAGTTATAAAAGCGTAAGCATCCTAAGATGTTTAAGAAGTAACGCTTGTGCCGTAGGTGTAGGGGTTTGCTCTTCTTCCCGAGATCTTCTCCGCACAGCGAACTGAGGAAGCTGTGACACTTTGAGATGGCCCTGAGTGCTCAGGATTTCAGGGTCAGTGTTTTGAATTGCTCTTATATTTTTTTGATTTGTTTTGTGTGTTAAATATTAATTATAAATTAACAAACACGGCCACTCACAAATTAAATGGTTTCAAACATTAATACCTTGTTGTCGACGTCGCATCCTTAGTTAGAAAGCGAACACGAAGGAAACGCTAAAATGCAATTTAACAATTATTTTACAGATTCACGACCTTTTCGCACTTTGTACGTGATTTCGCATGATGCGATCGATTTTTCATTTTATCGCAGACTGAAAAGCGTCATAAATATACTACATCGACCGTCAAACATACATTTACTAGTTTTTTTTCAGCGTTTGGTAACATTTCGCAGTTTTAGCTATTGCTAGAATCTACCATTTATAATTATCGTACAGGCATTTGCTTCAAGGCAGATGGACTGCAAGACATTTAATTTCCAGAGTTATTTTTTCTTTGAAATGTTAGGGTTCTATTTACACAGAAACACGTACTAAAGTTTTAACCAAAATTAATTAATAAACAACATAAAAATACAACAAATGACTTTTGGCGATTATGACGTCATAATGACGTCATTATGGCGTCATAATGACCTTACGTACGTCCTCACTGAAGGCGCGTACTGAACGATCTTGACTTGATGTCGAGACGTGGCCCTTTGGTACTGTTGAGGAACGTGAAGTGCAAGGAATTGGTGGGCTGTCTACGCGGAGACAAACACTAACAAGAATGATCACGAGAGTACGTAACTGTAGGAATTTTCCTTTACGTAGCTAGACAAGACAGTGCGAGCTCATTATGAAAAGGTAGCATCAGTGAAGAATAACCAAGAAACCATTTAACACTTTTATGGAAACATGATTTTTATAACGCAAAGAGAAACACCGGTCTCAGAAACCGCCATTGGGCGTTGAATGTGGGATGTAAACGTAAAATAAATTACAGACCTGTTTCAATCAGTTCCTCTATTTCTTTAGGGTATTCTAAAATATATTTTGTATTATAAAAACATGACAATAATTGAAAAATATTAAAATTTTTGAAAAAGATAGAAACTGTTAAAAATTATTGAACTTTTTAAAAAAAATTGAAATTGTTGAAAAACATTGACATTGAAAAACTTTTTAATTGTTGTAAAACATTGAAATTGCCTCTAAATTCGTACAGCCTCCTCCGTTCTCTAAATCTTTACAGCGTTGATCTAACTCGTCTTTGTGGGCTAGCAAGGAATTCATCAGGAATAATTTTTGTCCTTTTATACTGTCCCAAGAAGTTAATTTTCTCTTCATCAGTTCAACAATAACGTCTGCAAAATTAAATCAATTGTCTAAAAGGACATTGCAGTTAGACCCTGCAATAGGTTTGCATACACGAAGCATAGCTTGAGTAGGGTTCTAAATTTTTCTCTTCTTGAGCTGGGATTGTTCGAAGGAATTGGGCGATCCATTACAATATTTTGAAATTAAAAATATTAAATAAATATTTGAGTAAACCGCCCAAGAGCGTTTATGGAAACACCCGTCTCACAGACCACTACTAAGAGAAACGGTCTCGCCTACAGCAACGAAAAATACGGAAAGAGAAAAACAGACCGCCACTATATCCAAAAATGCCCCTTAAATGCCGACTGCTTTAGCAGAACTAAACAAAACTCGGCCGAGTGATAGAAGAGGGTCAGGGAGGAAGCTACTACGACTGTCAACGCTCTCGCTTAATCATAGCACCCATTATTGCATAAACCAATTTCTCTTGGTGCCTGTCAGACCGATGTTTCCATATGAGTGTTAAGAGTTTTTTTTATTATCATCTTGTTTCTTCTCTTTTCTTCATCTCAGTCATTCTTCACTATTTTACTGTCTCCTCTATTTACTCTCTTTTTCACAGTGTTTTCATTATCCTATATTCTTTTCTCTTTCTCTCTCTCTTTTAATTTTTTGTATTACCTTTCAGTTTTAAATTCATCCATCATTTCGATTTCTTGTTAGTGAACATGCATCCCTTTTATGCCACGTTTCCCTCTTGTTCTGTTTCTCATCCTCCTACTTCCCCCTCCCAACCAATAACTTCTCCTGCACCTCCCCTAATTCAGCCACCCTCCGTCGTATCTCTCCTCAACTGAGTATTTGTACTGTTCAGTTCATTATGGCGCGACAATGCAGCTTTTCTTTAAGTATTCCATTCAGCCTCTGTGCCGTGTTCCCTCCCGCCGGCGCACTGTGGAGCTGCTGTAGCGATGCAGTGGGTCGGAAAAGTAATTTTCGAAAAGTCTTTTGTTTCGCTGTTACTTCCGGTTGAATAAGGAGAGATGAGAAGCGTGAGAGGGGCGGGGAGGGGGGGAAGAGGAGCAGGAGTGGGAGGGGGCGAAGGCGGGGTAGGAGACGATGTAGTTTACTCCGTGGGGAGTCGAGGTGGGGGCGTAGGGGTGGGGAGAGGAGAAGAAGGGAGTTAGGTCGTAGAGGGCGAAGCCTGCAGGTCAGGGTGTGATGCAAATGCTCAAGGCGTGGTACCGGGAGAGGTGGCTCGGGGGATCAACAGATGTCACTGCAGTGCCTCTGACCGGGAGGTCCTAGGCTTCCACTCCCACACCGACCCCGCCAAGCAGATCGGCCACGCCCACACACACACAGCGCTTGCTCCAGGCAGCGGAGACGCACCGGCTGAGGTGGCTCAGGGCGTCAACTGATGTCACTGAAGTGCCTCTGACCGGGAGGTCCTAGGGCTCCACTCCCCACCCCGCCCCCGCCAAGCAGATCGGCCACGCCCACACACACACAGCGCTTGCTCCAGGCAGCGGAGACGCACCGGCTGAGGTGGCTCAGGGTATCAACTGGTGTCACTGCAGTGCCTCTGACCGGGAGGTCCTAGGGCTCCACTCCCCACCCCGCCCCCGCCAAGCAGATCGGCCACGCCCACACACACACAGCGCTTGCTCCAGGCAGCGGAGACACACCGGCTGAGGTGGCTCAGGGCATCAACTGATGACACTGCAGTGCCTGTGACCGGGAGGTCCTAGGTTCTATTCCCGACGGCGGCAGGATTTTTTCACAGTAGCTAAACAGGTGGTTCGAATTTAGCCGCTGTGTGGAGGAGAATTGTAGCGAGCTGCTGTTCTGATGGGTAGTTGTCTGTGGTTTCTCCGATCAACACCAGGCGAAAGCCAAAGCAGTATCCTAACAAACGCCCCACGGACCGTGCGTGATCTTTCCTTCCCCTTCCTTGTCCAATCCTCACCCCTTACACACACACACACACACACACACACACACACACTAACACGCTCTACACTTCCACTCATGTCGTAAGACCGGTCGGGCGCTTAGAACTTGTTCCGGCTGGGGCGGTGCCCCGCTTGTGGAAGATTCCTGGCTGGGAAAATCCCAGCTAGCCGACGGTATGTCAGCGCCGGATCTCCCCATCCAGCGGGGGAAGTCACCTCCATCTCCCAAGGATAAAAACATGCTCTACACTTACGAGACTAATGACATTATGCGTTCTCGCGCCTGGAATCACTAATCAATCAATCAATCATCTCAAGACGTCGTAAGGGCACACACTGTAGACACTGTTTACCCATTGAGAAAACATTGAAGGAAAAGGCCAATGAAGTCTAAAAAACAGGAAGAATAATTTTGGGCGTATAAAAATACACCAGATTTTCTGCTAAAATATTATTAATAAATACTTGTTTGTAATACCTCTGCACTTGGAGATTGATTCATTGGCATGGATGAAACTACTCAGAATTTTGTAATGGGCATCCCTCATAGGCTTGCACCGTTGCCAGTAACATTTATTTATGTGCTCTTGTCTGTTCGGGCAATTCTGCGTCGAAAGTTGTGAAGCCGACGCTACGTTTCGACCATCTTGGCGTGGTGTTTCTCAAAACGTCGTGAGGAAGAATCTAATTTCTGAAGTATTCGTAGCTCTGAAATACTCGTTGATAGGAGCAGTACCTAGGGAAGTTCGGGAGTTTGCGACTGAACATTTTGGCTACAGGTTTGAAGTTAATCGGGCACAGGCTCCTATATATACACTTATTATATTATTTTACATGAAGTGAACTTGCATCTAAGTGACATGAAGCCGAACTTATCCTAAGTGGCTACTGATCTTAAGTGCTATGACATCTTAAAAAGTCCTTGAACTCGTATACCCTGAGGTGTATAGCGTAGTACTGTGCAGCAATCTCGATGAGGTGCGAACTTTCAGAGGCTACCGCCGCAAAGCCAGTGACTCGGTTGAACGAGAGATTGGGCTTTTGGGAGGCGGGGGTATATATATTCGAACGTGACATCAATATTTTTCTGGAAAGTTCCATAGTGGACAACTAGTGCAACAATTGGACCGATCTCCATGAAAGTTGGCACTTCTACGTGTATTTTCACCGAGAAGATTTATGTGTTGTTAATTCTGTTGTAACTCCACTACATGGCGCTACATATTCACTACATATTCACGTCAAATGCAACCTGCAACACACTCGGCAGCATTTTGAATCTATATCGTTAAATAACTCCTAAACGAGGCGTTTCAGGGCCTTAAAGAAACATTTCTCACGCCGTAATCTACAGAACATTCTATTTATATTTTTGCTGGTCCGGCGCTACCCGATATTACCTCACCTGCTCAAAGACGTGCAGGATCTGCAAGGAAATGTGAATGAGAGGGACAGAGAGCGTCAGAGACAGAGACAGACAGGGACAAGGTGAGGGAGGGAGAGAAAGTGAGAGAGGGACATGGGAGGGGAAAGAGAGAGATGAAGGGCAGAACAACATCTGCCGGTTTTTTTTAGTATGAAAATACAAACCGAGTGAAGTTAACATCTATGTAGTTAATTAATAAAAACGTATATCTAAATCAATATTATTAAGCAAAAACAAAATCCTCTATGTATCACGGGCGTTCACTGCTTATAATTATCTCGCGTGACATGAAAAGTTCGGGGGCCAAAGGTTTGAGGGATTTTTTTTGTCGCCGTTCGATTATTAGAACCCTTATAACAGACTTGCTGTATAAAACACTATTATTTAATTCTATAAATATAGACCTATATACATTTACACACAGTCAAATTATTGTGGGTAAAAAATCGGGAAAATCAGGTAAAAATATTGTCTTTAATATCACGACATAAGAAATATGAGTAACTATTTATTTATTTATTTGGTCAAAAAACAGTAAAAACTGTATATGACGTGTAGGGAAAGAGATTATCTGCAAACATTTTCTTGAGGGCCAGAATTAAAAAAAAAGGGAAATTAGCAATATTTGAAAAACTAGAATTAGAATTTAGAAAAATTATTATTTTAGAAAAATAAAAATTAAAAATCATTGTTCCCGTGTTATAGAAAATCAATTTCAACGGTAAATGAACTGCTGATTTGTTTCTTCTGCATTCTGCATCAGCTAACAAAATACAACATCAATTCTTGTTTTTATTTTTCGCAAGAAACGTGACATGGGGGAAGTGGAGCGGGCGGGGCCGCTCAATAAACGTTTCTGATAAATCAACGCCGGGTAATCAGCTAGTTTTTATCACAACGGGCGGGTGGGCGTGGCGAAGGCGGCCCCGCGCAGATAGCGCCGCCTCCGAGACAATCGCGCTTTGAGCGCGCGGGCGCCGCCTTTGTGCCGTGCGCCGCCGAGCCCCTTCCGCTTCCGGTGACCCGGCCGCACGCCCTCCATCCCTCCTCCCCCTCCACCCCGTTCACCCCTCCTACCCCTCCAACCCCTCCACCCTCCACCCCTCCACCCCTCCACCCTCCACCCCTCCACCCTCCACCCCTCCACCCCCTCCACCCTCCACCCTTCCACTCCTCCACCCTCTCCACCCCTCCACCCTCTACACCCCTCCACCCCCTACAACCCCCAACCCCTCCACCCCCTACAACCCCCACCCCTCCACCCCCTCCGCCCCTCCTCCCCCTCCTCCCTCTCCACCCGCCGGGTGACCAGCCTCGTGGAGCGGGATGGCGCAGCGCGTCAGGTGGGAGTTACGCATTCAGTAGCGGTTCGTGTTCCAAAATGTCACTGCTACAGTAAAATCTAGGTCGGAATCGATCGGCATAAAATAAAATTGCGGTTTAGGAAGATTTACGGTATTAGCCAGGTTGTCCAATTTATGATACTTGGGATATTGATATTACAACTTCACGACCACGACGTGAATTCCATGACTGTTTTTATCGGCCAACTCTGACTACGCTATACGTTATTCTCCGGGGCCCAATCACAATGATCCTGAAGAGATTAACGTATCAATAATCGCTATAAGAAACAAACTTTCCGGCAGGGTCTATTATTGAGACAAGTTTGTAAGCCTTGAATTATGAACTATGAGGTGGTAGGATGGTAATGAGGGGTGAAGAGACAATCACAAATCCGCAGGATTCCAACCTGAAGCCTCGTCAGTGTAGGCGATGGCTGCCTGCACGACGGAGGCCGGCTTTACATGACTTTATTATAATTATTAAAATACATTAATATGTAATATATTTGTGAAAGAAACCACCAATAAATAAATATTAAACATTCTTCATTGTCAGCTTCCAAGTTTGTCTTGCTTCTATAAGTTTGACCTTTTCATCTAAAGTAACAGTATTACGGTTTTTTGTGTAAACTGATTGTGAAACTCATAAAAATGCACACCATCTGACTGTTTAGTAGCTGCATTCGGACCACTAGCTGACTTTTTCAACTCTCACTGCGTCATATCCCGAAGTTCTGTGACTTCTTGATTCCCTCGCGTAGCTTTGAGGAATGCGTCTCTGGACGAGGGATTATGATTTTCAACGCGGTGCAGGGAGACTCGTGAATAGAAGCCATGCCCGTACACCTTCCCTTCTAACTCAGAGAGTCCGGAGGAAGGGAATTTGCTTACCGCCTATGCCTTGAGAAACCACAGGGTCTTGAACAATCCGGACTTGAACTACATGGGGATGGCCCACAGGAGCTTAAATAAAAGGCGAATGAACAATGAACGATGGAATCTTGAACTACTGATACTTAATCCTGGGATTTTTAAACCTTAATGTACCGCCGGAGATTAAGCATTGAGAATTTTAGGTCGTTTTAGTTTGGATGGAAAACGTCGGCCGCATGCATGCGCGCTCTTTCTCGAAGTAGTATCGACGCGCGAGGCCGTCCTCAAATCATAATCCTAATGCTACGTGTTTTGAATCTTAGTGACTTGGACCTCGGGAGCTTGAGAAATGATAAATTTTTATTCGTTGGAAGGGAAAGTATCGACCACATGCACGCGCGCTCTTTCTCAAAGTAAGAAAAATTGAAAATCAAATTTTGATGCTCATGATTTCAACTATTTATTTTCATGAATTGAAGCACTGATATTTCAACCTTCTGGTGGGGTTATTCAACCACACCAGATCGTAAACCACAGGGTCTCGAAGAATCCGGACTTGAACTACATGGGGATTTGCCCACAGGAGCTTATATAAACGGTGAATGAACAATGAACCATTGGATCTTGAACTACGTCTACTTAACCCTACGAGTTTTAAACCTTAGTCATGTGTACTGCCGGAGATTAAACAAGGAGAATCTCCAGTCGTTCTCTTTTGGAGGCAAAGCATCAGCCACATGCATGCGTGCTCTTTCTCAAAGTAGTATCGACGCGCGAGGCCGTCCTCAGAGAAAAGGGCTCGGCCGCTGCCTGCGCCGCCGCCGCCTCCGCCGCATGTGCACACGCAGCCGAAAGAAGCGGCGGCGCGGCCAAGACAGCCGGCCAGCGCCGTTAGCCGTTAGGCGCTATCGCTCGCGCGGGAAATGGAAAACCGGCACTTGGGGCGCTGACAGTTGCACTATTGCCGACTTATCGGCGCGCGGCCCGGAGGCGGGCCAAGGGATTTCCATCACGGCCGCCGCCACGCCGCGTCGGAGGGGATGAGGATGAGGATGAGGGTGAGGAAGGAGGCGGTGGAAGGATTTGTATCGGGCTCACGCCCGCCGTCTCTGCTCGTTCGCTGGCCCGCCCACTCAATCGTTCACGCCTCCCACTGCACGCTTCCTCAACCCGCGCGGTCGTACACACGCTCAACCAGCTGCTTAACTGTTTACCTGGAGGATGTGGATGGATTTGTATCGGACTCATACTCACCGGTTCTGTCCGTTCGCTGGCCCGCCCGCTCAATCGTTCACGCCTCCCATTGCATGCTTCCTCAACCCGCGCGGTCGTACACACGCTCAACCAGCTGCTCAACTGTTTACCTGGAGGATATGGAGGGATTTGTAGCGGACTCACACACGCCGTGTCTGTCCGTTTTCTGGCCCGCCTGCTCAATCGTTCGAGCCTGCACGCTTCCTCAACCCGCGCGGTCGTACACACGCTCAACCAGCTGCTCAACTGTTTACCTGGAGGAGGTGGAGGGATTTCTGTAGGACTCACAGCCGCCGTCTCTGACAGTTCCATGGTCCGCACGCTCAACCGTTCACATGTACTACTGGATCCTTCCTCAACCCGCTCGGTCGTACGCGCACTCAACCACCTGCTCAATTTTCAGCCCGTCTCTGTATCTGTCTTGTCCGTTTCCTTTCCCCGCCAAACTGCTCGCCCCGCCACTTTCTATCGCTTAACTGCTGGTAGTGCTCAAATTCCGACAGCAGCGCAACCAACTGCTCAACCATTCGTCGGCCTGTTCAACCCTAATCATTGTCTCGTACACTCAACAGCGCAGTAGATAAACTGTTTTGAGCAACGGTCACCAATCTGTTCAACGATTCATGTGCTCAACTCCCAACAGCCTTGCTGAACCAACTGTCCGCTCGAACACCTGTCATATTCTGCCTCTTTCTCAACTCTTTCGTCCGAGGAAAATTATGTCGACCGACTGCTCTGATTGGTAGTTTTCCGTGGTTTCTACGATCAATACCAGGCGAATGTCTGAGTAATACCCTAATAAACGTGCCAGGGACAGCGTGTGATCTTTCTGTCCTTTTCCTTGTCCTGTCCTCAACCTCTTACAAACACTTGCGCTTACATGTACAACACTACCACACATGTCGGGAGCTTAGAGTTTGTCTCGGCTGGGATGATGCCTCGCTGGTGAGAGATACCTTGTTGGGGAAAACTCTCGCAAGCCGACAGGTAGGGCGGCGCCGGTTCTCGCCATCCAGTGGGGGAAGACCACTGCCACCTCTCACGGTTAAAATATGAACTTCACTTACGGGAACAATCTATGACTAACACGCTTATGGGCCCTGCATCACAAATAATCTTTCAATCAATCAATCGTATGCCTAAACTTTTCATTTTCAGAAGTCAGGTAACTTGACAGTTTTGCACTAGTTGATTTCTAATGCCGCGTAGCAAAGTAATAGTTATCTTTTGCGAAGTAATAGCTTTCTTTTTAACTGTACTCAGAAAATTTTGTATAATTTATGTAAGTACAGAATAGTAAAATGTAGTATGTTTATGTGAACTTCCCTTCCATTGGACGGTCAATCTATCACGTGCCGTTCAATTTGTTAAATACACAAGAAAAATCATCATTTCGTGTGTGTTCAAAAAGTTACTATAAATGCCGGTACAATTGGTAGTGTGGTAAACGTTTGTAAAAATGAACAATTTTCCTAAAAAATATATTTGTTTTTTAATTTGGTAGTTTCGTGTGATGTCATAAATAATCAGTAATTACGACTAAATGTCAGAGAGTGACAGTGAAGTAAGGAGGGTTGCATACAAGCAGGCGAAACTTGAAACGCATCGAAACATATATTTTCTATCATAAGCGTGTTACTGTTTTCATTAAATATTAAATAAACCATTATCAAACTCGCAAGGATATTGATAAATCCCGGCAGATGAAACATTTTTTCCTTATTGAAATTTGGAGATTCAGGTTCCGTCACGTCACAACGTGCTCTTACTTTTGCACTGTTTCGCATTGAATCTTGATTTCTTATTGACTCCACTTTGCAAAGCAAGAAGGGTTGTATTTTTCATACTAGACACTCTACTCTTCTACTTCTTATCATACTCTCATAACTGTTTAACCAATAACCGGATTTTGATGTATAAGCGATGTATTTGCAAGTTTGGGCTTAGATAGTTTGTATAATCCACAAATCATTATGTCGGACGAAACCAATCTTAAGTCATCAAAAAAGGTTGGCATCCAACAAATGAATTATGTTAACTTGCTATTGTGCCAATGGATTTTCAGGATATTTATGCCCCTATAATAAGGGAATTTGTCTCCATTGTTTCATTGAGTGCTATTTCCTATGGCTAATCACTATTTAAATAAATATGGCACGCTTTGAAGCAATTTGTCATTTTTAGTATTCAAAACTGTTCAAAAAGACAGACCCTTCTTTTTCGCGGTGAATTGAGATATATTTTCTTCGTATGAGGTGTGGTTTCTGTGGTCTTGAACCTAGTAGTGACACTACGCTGGTAAATTTATTACGAACTATCTTCAGCTACCCCTAATTTTTTTTCGGGATTCATGTTCGAATCTACCTTTTCCTGAAATTCTCCGCGCCGTAACTTTGTTCAGGATGCAGTGATCTGAAGGGAAGGTTGCGAAGTGACCTCACCAACGCCTACGTTTCACGCCTGTTTCACGCACAAAGACGAGCCACGGATGAGTTGGGCCGGGGAAGGCACTCAGGCAGTCCCTGAGCGGAGAATACGACACGCTGGTAAATTCTAGAATGTAAAGCTGGGCGTCTGTGAGCACTATCTAGATACTATTGTACACGGATGATGCCAGCACGGACGGTAATCTATGTCGGTCCAAGTGTGTATGAGCTCTTTTTTTCTGCGATAGCGAACGATTTTAGCGGTTCAGAGCGTATAAATAGTTCATGATTCAAAATGGTCTCCGCGGCCAAGTTGTGGGAAACCTACAAGAACAGAACCACTATGGTTAGTAGCAGGCCACGGCAGCCAATGAAGACCAGAAGGTTGAGAAGATAATCTTGCAGCCAAGGAGCTGAGAGAATGAGGGAATGGGTTTCTTAAAGAATGGAGTCGAGGCCGCCTGCAAACACCCGTACATTAAACATTGTGCGGCAACAAAATTTTATCATGTGAATATGGACAAAACAGTCTATCGCAAGTAAGTCTTTTACAAGCCTCTGACGTTTTATACTGCAACAAAACTTTTTTACAATTTCAAAACGACAGCTATTTCCAGATTTCTTTAGTGTAAGCAGAAACGGCATTGCCATGGATATCAGAACCTCGCGGGCCCCCGAAGTTAATTTTGAAATACACTGCACAACTATTTATTTTCATTTCTTTCTCACGAATGAAGAATGATCTTGTTATTAGTGGTGTTCACCAGTTAGCGCTCTTTATTATTGGCCACGACTTCATCATTTCCCTCGTCCTCTTTCGCAGTGAATCTCTCAGTCACCTCACCGGCAATTCCCCTCCGTCACCGCCCTCTCCCCCCTCCCCGCTGACATCCAACATCCGCGAAGGCGGAGGGGGCGGGTCCGGGCGGCGAGATAAAGACAGACCCGAGGCGACTGCCGCCGCCACCGCCGCTGCTGCTAGGACGGCGGCGGCTGCGGCGCGGGCAGAAATACGACTGTCCACAGACGGCGCAGGAAATGCGACGATGGGTATCGGTGAAATATCCTCGGCCGCCCCCGCGCCGCCCCCGCGCCGCCCCCGCGCCGCCCCCGCGCCGCCTCCGCGCCGCCCCCGCGCCGCACTCCAGTCAGTTTCTCCAAGGGAGCGAGGTGGTTTTCCTCGTCGCGGGATTTTGTTTCCATCTGCAATACGGCTCTTGACTTGGGTGTTTTCTGATGCGTCTTTTGAGCAGAGGGTTTGAAGACTTCGGGACTGGATTGGGAGGCTGGAGAAAGGTCGAACTGTGGTACGAGGTAATGGGTATCAAGTTTGAGCTTCACTGCCTTATCTTAAGAGTTCGCGCTATGGTTTTCAGTTGTTAGCTGTGAGGGCATGGCTTTGGAGGTATTGCTTTAAAGATTTTGTTTTGAAGGTAAAGTTTTGGATGCATTGTTTTGTTGGTAATGCTTTGGAAGTATTATTTTGGAGGTTTGACTTCGGAGGAACGGCTTTGGAGGTATGAGCTTCGAGGTATGAATTCCAAGGTATGCGTTTCGAGTATGTGTTTTGAGATATCCATTTCAAGGTATAGGTTTCGCGGTTTGTGTTTCGAGGTTTGGGTTTCCAGGTTTAGGTTTCAAGATTTGGTTTTCGAGTGTTAGGTTTCGAAGTTTAGTTTTGGAGTGCTGGTTTTCGAGGTTTGGTTTTCGAGGTTTGGCTTTCGAGGTTTGGTTTTCGAGGTTTGGTTTTCGAGGTTTGGTTTTTGAGGTTTGTTTTTCGATGTTTGGTTTTCGAGGGTTGTTTTTCGAGGTAGGTTTTTCGAGGTTTCGTTTTCGAGGTTTAGTTTTCCAAGTTTAGTATACGAGGTTTCAGGCATTTATTTTGTCTGGAATAGGCAGGCAGAAAAGCATTTATTTTTACGAAGATAATCGTGCAAAAGCGGCACTTATTCTGGCTAAAATAGTAGAGCCAAACACCGGAAACACTAAAAAATCACCATTTAAAAGTAATTACTGTGAAAAATTACTAATGAATCAGATTCCCGATTTTTTCTAAGTCTAAAATTTTCATTAACACGTACGTTGCCTCAATGAAGTGCTATTGTGATCCTTCAATCTTCAAATGTTATCAGTGAAAGCGTTAGATTTCGTTCTTTGCACTTTTGTAATCACCAGAAGGGAAGAGAAAACAAGAAACTGAGAAGGGTTTATCATGTCTAGAAAGTGAGTCGAGGCCACGCAAAAACAGAATGATATATTTCGTGAATGAACAAGTCTCTCAGCATAAATGAAACATATCAAACATCTTCGCTGGTATCATCTTCCTCTCCGTTTAGATTTTTAACACAACCTGACATTGGAGCCTACGCGTCCACAGAAAGACATTACACGGCCTTGCCTTCATGCTGCCCAGGCTTTCAGGTATGTTTCCAGCTTGATGGAGATTGGTTCCAGGAGGAAAAAAGGGAAAATGATGGCGAAAAGGGCAGAAAAAGCACAACTAAGCCAAAATGCCAAAAAAGAGCATCACGAACTGAAATAGGCAAAATGAAAATCTGTCAAAACAACTCCAGTACTATTAACTGTTTCCTATTTTAAAAGTGATGAAATCGTAATAGCAATAGAGGCATCTTGCCAAACTTTTGGGCATTAGTTATAACTCAATAAACTCAAAAATATAATAAAATTGAGGGACACACATTCCATTCAGAGAATGGAATGGTTTGGTTTTAATATTGGAGTTTTAGAAAGGTTCCAAAAGATAATTGAGCTTTCTCAATTTTCAAAATAACAGACATTTTAATGAAAATCGGAACTGTGAGTTATTTATAAACGCATTTAGAGCATTGGAAGAGAAAATTAAAGGAAAACACCTCTGGGCATTTTTCAGAAAATTTAGAAATACTTACGTAAAGTACCCCCAAAAAGTCTTTACGTAAAGTACCCCCCAAAATTAAAATATCTTATTGACTTTAAGAACGTCACAACTAGATATAACTCTTGGCGTGTTTATCATGTTTCAGCTTAATAGCTTTCAATTTGACAGAGTTAAATGATAGATAAATGAATAAGTACATGCATACACATATACATATATCATACTCAAACAGACATACGTATGTGTATACAGATATCCCGATTTTCGCGTACAAAACTGTAACGCGTACGAACCTGTAACAAGATTGTACCACAGTTTCTGGGTTGATGGCCCCCATCTCGATCAGGTTTTTCGTCCAGTTTCCCTGATCCTTGAGCAAATGCTGAGATGGTCCCTTGTTTTGCTTCTGGACATAAATGTAACTTCATTATTTGTGCACGTCTTCTGAATTTCAGTGGGAAATATAGTTATTCAAATTATCGTTTTTCATATTATCGCGGCAAAATGTATTATTCTTTCATGAAGAACATGAGGGTTCAGGACAGGAATTTATAGCTAATTTACCTTTGAAAATATATTTTATTATATAGGAGCCAATATTTTGTCAATAAAACTCGAAAAAAACCTCTCTTTTCTGTATTCAAAATTCGACTAAAATATGGTTTAGGGTAGAGACCACAGAATTATGAAAACGTGCACAAAATTCACTTCTCCCTATAGCTCGTCACACGCAGTTTTTAACTGTTTTTTGACGTAAATAAATAAATAAATAAATAAACTCCAAGTATATTCTTGCCACCTTCATCAATATTAACCTTCTTCATAACTGCAGTAATGGACCTTAATCCTGACGTATGTGCGAAGTTAAATGTCAAAAGAACCTTAAACGTGGATATTACGACCAAAATACGTAATGTTGAGGTGATTCCAATAGTTTTCCCCCCTGCACTATAGTACAGGCAGGAAAAGTAAAAAGAAGAATTTGGAGCCGTTTTTGAGAAAATTTTGAAAATCCCCGGGGGTCTTCATATAAAGTACCCCCAAATTTTGAAGATTCTTTTTCAAAACCTCAAAGCTTTGACTAGAACCAGATCGACCGGGGAATATCCATTTTGGAAGAAATCGTACGTATGGTTTAGGCGCTAGTAGTGTTCACAGACGGACAGACAGACGGACGGACAGACGGACGGACAGACGGACGGACAGACGGACGGACGGACGGACAGACGGACTGGCAGAAGGACGGACAGACGGACGGACAGACGGACAGACAGACGGACGTTTTCCTTTCAATTGGTTTTTTGGTATCAAGGGCCTAGAAAACAGGGTTTCTGGCTACACCACCTGTTAGGGGATTTTTTTTCTTAATTTAGGAAATGGTTTTATCCACTTCTTGGTTTTCACGGCCCGGCAATTAATTTTTTTCCGCCGAAAATTGGCCATTTTTTCGCGCAGCATTACATAACTTTCCCTATACTACGTATATCACTCCGTGTATACGTACGTATACGGGAAAGTAAAAACCCTACACCTTCGCCCGTTACGGTGTTCGGCGGCTCGGTTGATTAAATCTCCACGCGTCCTTCGCCCCTTCCCGCCAAACGGCGCTCAACTTGACGCCCGCCGCTCCCTCTCTCCACACCCTCCTCGTTCCGCTGCGAGCACCTCGGGTGCCCCGACCGACCCGCACACACCCGCCCCTCCCCCTTCCCCTTTCCCCATTTGTCCATCGACTGAAAGCCAAACCACCCTTCGTATTATCTCCCGGGCCGCGGCGCCCGGCGCGCCGCGCTGCGGCCGCCCCGCGAAACAAAAAGCCAGGGCCTCGGCAGCGCTTTTTTGAAGAATGTTATCATTATTTGATAACGGTTTATAGCTTTCAATTGTCGGCTTCGCGCCGTCCCTCCGCCTGCGCCGCCGGCGGGCGGGGCAGTCGCCACCGCCGCCGCCGCCGCCGACGTTGCGCAGTGGTCCCTCGCTCGTAGCTCTGTCAGACACAAGGCGAAGATAAGACCAGGTGCCAACGCGAGGCCGATTGTTCTGAACGGAAGATATGCGTGATTTCTCAGGACAATGCCAGGCGAATGCACGCACAGGTCCCAAGGAAACGGGCCGCGAGTAGTCTTTCCTTGTACATTACATCCTCTTCACTTACACACATACACTTACACGCACTACACTACTACACATTACATTACTACACTACTAAACACACTACTACAAGTATATTATCCTTGTAAGTTCCCATGAATTGTTACTGATGTGTGCAATCTGTACAAAAGTGTCTTCGGTGTACTCATTAAAAAATGCCGCGTTAAACTCCTATCGTCGACTCGTCTGTCAACATTGAATACGTTTACCAAAATTTATTTTCTGAATTAGTTACTTATATAACAATTTTACTCCTACTGATATAACATTGTTCAGCGAAGTGGAAAAATGAATCGTGCTTCCTTGTTTGACTGTCGCTCATCCGGACCTAATATAAATAACACATCCCTCTCTTCTTTAGCATGGAACGTGCTAATTTGAATATAAGCTAACAAGTGCCAATGACCTACGACTCGGTGGGAAAGCCTGCATTAGAGGTTATTTTAGCAATCTTAACCCCACATCATCTCAACATTCCGAGTGAACATGATCCTGACGGGTATAACTCACGAACGAAATTCCTTGACTATTGATTTTCTTTAGGTTTGAGAATTAAGAGTTTGTAGATGACCGCATCATGAAAATATTGTTGCTCGTAAACCTGTTCCGAGTATGGACCCTTTCGGAACAAAACTGAGAGCCCCGAGGAAAGAGTTGCGGACAGTATTATGGACCGATTATTGAGTGTAGGTCATTAAACACCATTTTAAACTGCCAACGTTTCGGCTTTTATTAAGCCTTCATCAGTGCTACAAACACAAATTGTTTTATAAATACACATTAAGTACAAAGATTGCTGAAACTAATACCTACTAGACAATTTGACAATTTTGATTGATATATATCTTTCCTTCCTCATTCTTGTTATTTTCCAAATTTATACACACGCTTACATGTACTGCGCCACCACACATGCCAAGAGCTTAAGCTTGTTTCGCCTGGGGCGGGGCCACGCTGTTTGGAGAGATCTTGATGAGGAAAACCTCGAAAGCTGTTGTGTAGGATGGCGCCGGGTCTCAACATCCGGCGGGGGAAGAAAATCGCCGTCTCCTTTGATGAAAAAACATGGGATTAACAACCATAGACCGGGAGAGATGGCTCAGTGCATCAACCTGATGTCATTGCAGTTCCTCTGACCGGGCGGTCCTAAGACTCCACTCCCCACGGCGGCGGGATTTTCGGCTCTAGCTTGTCAGCTAGGTCGAATTCAGTCGCTGGCTGGAGGAGAATAGTAGTGGCCGGCTGCTCTGATGGGTAGTTTTCCGTGGTTTTTTTCGATCAACACCAGGCGAATGCCGGAGCAGTACCCTAACAAACGGGCCACGGACCGCGCGCGATCTTTCCTTCCTCTTCCTTGTCCTATCCTCACACTTTCACTAACATGCAGTACACTACCATACATGCCGGGAGACCGGTCGGGAGCTTACAGCTTGTCCCGGCTGGGGCAGTGCCCCGCTGGTTGGAGATACCTAGTTGCGGGAAAACCCCACTAGTCGACGGTAGGTCGGCGCCAGATCTCGCCATCCAGCGAGGAAAAGATCATCACCACCTACCGAGAAAAAAACACGCATTATACTTACGGGACGAATGACCTAATTAGTTGACGCGCCCGGAAACACGAATCAATCAATTAAACAACCTTAGAACCAAAACAAATAATTAATCAGTCGCCATCACAGCCCGTGTCGATCGCAGCTGTTTCTACCCCCAGAGAGCCGCTCATTCACCCACTGCGCACCTCGGGCGCAGCTTCCGCCACCGCGCAGGTGACTGGCGAATGATCAGCTGGGTCGGTCTCCTCCTCCTCCTCCCTCTCCTCCACCGATCCTCCCCCCTCCCCCTCACTTCACAGCTTCGGCTCCCCTTCCGCCACCTCTCGCTATGCTTCCCACTCCCCACCTCTCCCAACCCCTCTCCAGACACCCCTTTGGTGACGGCGTGGTGCGGGAGGGGAGGGGGATCCGGAGAGAAGGGCTCGTATTGTGTGCCGTCGCTTCTGTTGGACAATGCGTGGGGTTAAACTGCACAAAAGCGATTTCGGTTAATTGTGAAAGGAAAAAAAAATCGATAGTCTCCATGAAGATGGAGCGACTGCGTTCCGTACGCTGCAGAGGCAAATTCTAGGGCGTGCGGTGCATGAGCCATCTCCACATCCCCGGCTTGTGTTCTTTTTAAGATGAAAAAAATAATGTTATATTTACACAAGACGTAAATAAGTACTTTACGAAAGGAAGACATCCGTTCCTTTCTGACATCCTTCGTCGTTTCTGAGAAATCATTCTGAACTACAAAGTTTCTTTATCCAAGTTGATTTTCTAAACCAAATGGCTCCGATTTAATCATTACACTTGTAGGATCACGAGTGTTTTAATAATTCATGGCCTCTAATAGCAATATAATCTGTTATTTTTAATAAATAGGACACCGGTGTTGTAATAATCTATGAGCTATGATTAACTACTATCAACATCAATCCGTTTCCCTTTGCAGAATGATTAGTCAAATTTAAATGCAAATTTTAGTACAATTTTTACAAGTTACACAAAACGTTGTATGATATTTGTGTAGCAAGATCTTATTACATTTCTAGATTAATTGCAAAATAGGTATAGTAGCTTTAATGGATAATTCTCCAATCTCGTACGATATTTATGAGAATAATATTTGTGTATGTGTAATATTTTATTTTATGTCTTTTGATTAAATACAAACCAAAACTAGCATTGCATCAACAACACGCAGTCTTGCGTTAGTAACTGTTACGTAATATTTAAATACTGCAATTTCTCTTCATATTAACACGTCTTAGCCATAACTTGTAAGACTTTACCAATCATAGTGTATTGGGTGGAACAAATAATTCTTTTAAAGCTAATACAACATAAATTCTATAATCCAAAAATGAGCTCTAATGTGGCAACCGGGAATCGATTCTTGGTGACCACTATTCCATCCTGACAGAAAATTTGCCTAAGAATTAGAAGAAATTCTGAGGATTTTAAATTGCCGTGTCGTGGCGTTACCGTTGTATTGCCATCTGATATCTCGAGACTCGCAGAAGGAAGCAAAAGAACCTGGACCCTGCGTGTGCTACTACTCCACACGTCTACTTGTTCCACCAGGGGCACAAGTCTATGTCTACCAGGGGCACAAATCCCTGTGGTTGGTCCCTGAGCTTTTGCTCTTAACCTAACCACCCCGCCGACGCACAAGTATGCTGCCAGGCTGATATCCGGATCCCGCCGGAACGCAGTTTGCCCTCGCGGCAACCTCCACTTTCAATGTTTGGGCCTGGCGCCGCCCTGCCAGCTCAGAGCTACCAGCTCTCCAGGCTAGTTCCGGAGTCGAATCAATGCGCCACTCACATGCGCCGGAACACGTCCCTTCTCTTTGCCCAGTGTATCGGGATCCTGCCACGACGAAGCCGAGAACCCATCTGGGGGCCAGCCGAACCAAGGTTCCAGCGGCTCGGAGCCACATTCTCGCCTCCCCACTACCTACCCCTTTAGATTATTGACGTGAGTATCGCCAGAACCTGGGCAACCTGACGGGTGGTATCAAGTTCCCGCCCGAAGGACTTCTCTCCGTGGATTCTAGAGTAATCCGAAGAATATCCTTCATCCAATACTACCCAAAGGTTGACGCGCCAGCGATCCGACTGATAGGTTACCGGGCAAGGCCCGGCAACCAGGAGCATAGCAACCCCTACTGCAGAGTTGCCCAATATTCGAAGGGCTTATGGGCCACATATCAAACTCTAGTTAAACCGCGGGCCGCACCGTAGTTTAAGATGATTTTTATCTTAACTACTGATATGATATTGAAACAAATGTATATTAGATACGACTTTTATTCAATATAATGATTAATGTACAAACAACGAAAAAATTAATACATCATTAAATAAAAATAAGATGAATTGTGCAATTTTATTGTATTTGTTTGGTATAATAACATTTTTCAAAGCAGTCGCGGGTCTCACAAAAACATCCCGCGGGCCACCAGTTGGAAAGCTCTGCCCTGCTCACTGCCGCCACCTTGAAGCTAACGACGCGACGTGGTGCCGCTGCAAAACGTAGGTTCCGGTTTAAGCTACGACTCTCAACCAGAAGTAAGTTCAACCTCCGCCA
This sequence comes from Acheta domesticus, assembly GCA_031308135.1. Taxonomy (NCBI): domain Eukaryota; kingdom Metazoa; phylum Arthropoda; class Insecta; order Orthoptera; family Gryllidae; genus Acheta; species Acheta domesticus. The sequence continues at coordinate 19,422,696 of JAHLJT010002630.1, forward strand.
CCGCGATTCCCCTCTGCGGCGAAGCAAAAGAATCGCAGGAAATTCGTATTTGCATTTTTTTGTAATGTTAAATTTTTGCAATTTTGAAATTTCATTATTCGAGAAAAAAGTAAAGAAGAAGAAGTAAATAAAAAATGAAGAAGAAAGTAAAGAAAAGTAAAGAAGAAGAAGTAAATAAAAAATAAAGAAGAAGAAAGTAAAGAAAAGTAAAGAAGAAATTTGTTCTTTTGACCCATTCGTTTGTTCTCTGACCTGTCATCACTTCAAGTATCTTACTTTTCGCTTCAACACTCCGGAGAAGAATTTTCGAATAATATCCCTTTTGTGTACTGACGCAGTTTCATTCGTTTTCTAGCCTAATAGGTATACACTTCCTCTATTTGACCCTCGCTCTAATAAAACTTCTCTTATAATGATCTGGTCGAAAGTTTCCTAATAATTAGTTAGCGGAAATCGAGAATCAAGGTGTTTGTCAACTCTACTTCTTCTGAACCGCCTCAGTACTGATAATTTTTTTCTTCTTTCCCTTCTTCCTCTTCTTCCTCTTTTTCTTCTTCTTTTTCTCCTTCTCTCCCTCATCTTCTCATTCTTCTCCTTTATGCGCACTGCCAGTTTCGCATCCGTTCACATTTAATTTCTTCCCATCGCATACTCGCCTGACCAGCTTTTCTTGGACATTTTGTATTGATTTAAGTTTTTATTTGTTTATTTACTTACCGCCGCAGTCCCTCGAGTGGCTTATGAACAGTGTGGCGTCGTTTAATTACTCAGACACAGACACGAAGGATTCGTAAAACACCAAGTTTATTAATAACTAAAGAAATATATACAATGTTGCACAAGTTCATTTACTTTATCCGTGCTTTACGGAACACTTCTATGAACAGCTTATCTTAGCCGCCACCCGCGACTGCCTTGCGAGTCCCCCACTCGCCCTTGCTTGACCCCAAGAAACAGCGAACGCTTGACCGCGTCGCTAAAGATGAGACTGACGTCTCCCCCGGACAAGTCAGGTCGCTCGCCCTGGAGTGCAGTGCGTGAGCACCTAATGAAGATACCAATTCGGCCTCGTGCCGCCAATGTATCCTGGCTAATATGCCCTTACCTTACCTTAAATAGATTCGGTCACATGACCCACCGATCACATGACCTACTCCCACTCCGTAGCTAAGTGACGTGGGTGCTCCACGTGACCTCCCTCCCTCAGAGCTTGGTAGGCAACGCCTGTGACGTATCCAACCAACCACTGTGACGTGTCTTGCCGCCCCCTGGCGGCGCCTCCGCACCCTTTCTACTTCCTGGCTCAGCCTAAACCCATCTTAGACACGCCCCCTTCCTGGTCAACCTAATGGTCTGTCTATTTGTGGCTTCCATGGACAAAGGCACATCTTGTCTTTTATGTATGCAAGCGTCACTATGCCACAACAGCATGCTAATTTTCTGTGGGGAGGTCTCGGGTTCGATTCGTGGTCGTCCCGCTAATAATTTCTAATGCTAGTTGTCTAATGCTAGTTATCTCAGTCTCTACAGCTAGTTATCTTCTGATGCTAGTTGTCTCAGTCTCTACAGTTGTGTGTCGAAAGAAAATCAGACGAACCAAGTAAGGTAGGCATGGTGATAGGAATTCTATTGCTCGCCACCTGTCTCCCTTATCCGCAGGCGTTTGACAATAAACAAAAATAAGGCCCAGTTCGGGGGATACCGCTAACTGGCCGAAGTCGGTTTTATCGGACCCTAAATCCAAATACATACATACGTTTATAGCCGCACCAACTACGAGGTCATTAGCAACATCTTAAATAGTTTTCACTTTTCTTTATAAAATTCCTCAGTTTTGAGTTTCACAAATTACAATATTAACTTGTATGTATGAAAAGACAAACATTTATATATTTATACGCAGATTTTCCATATTGTTGGCGGTAGTACTACAAAATTCTCTCAACAGACGGTTAACCTGCATGCTACCAAAGTGTGGGGTCAGTAATTTCGGTCATTAATTTTCTGTTGATGTGTACAAACCGCAAGTCCTCGGTTTTTCGTAGTTTCATTACTTCCTCTAATCCTATAACCAGCTACATCTTTCTAGGCAACCACTAAGAAACGCGCTTTTTTCACGGTCTGCACAGCGTGCTGAAAGTTAATTTAGCACTAGCAATTTTTAGAAGCTTAAGAGTTCTGATAAATCTGTGAATACAACAAAAGTGAGTACAAAATACGTTCGTAAGTCCTCATAAGCGTCTACTGATTTGGCTACTACTGCCACTTAATGCATCATTAAGTGATTTATACACTTGAATTGAAATAAAGTAAGTCGATAAGGCTGTCTAAAAAATAGTGTATGGCACATGTGGGAATAGTGATTTTATTTTGGTCGCAGATTTGCGACTCGAGGTTGGGTCTCGTGTTGTAACCTTTCCTACTCGCAAAATAAAATGTCACTTTTACTACTGGTATCATAAATCACTATTTTTGTATTACGTTTATTTGTCTCTTCCTTTGTCACAGGACCATTTTTCCTTCCATATAGGAACATTGACTTACTTTAGATTATTTAATCATTGTTTCCTTCGTGACATTCTTTTATGATTATTCCGATCATGAGATTTTGTGTTTCAATTTTGTATGTCTATTTATCCTTTGTATGATCTTTTGCATCCCAGAAAGTTGAAACTTGGAACTTGTTCTATATGTGAATTGAATAAAATTAATTTAGACGAAATTGGATCCATCAAGTCAAAGAACATACAAGATGAGGATATGCTCTAATAGAAAATTTCTATCAATTTTTAGTTATTTAAAAGAAAACACTAATTTTTTAAAATATCAGATAATTTCCGAAACACTTGAAGTTATAGCCTTTGATTAAACGTATTATTAAGTTTTATTTGTTGTTCATAAATTACTAATAAATTTCAACACACCTAATCTGCCTTCCAAAGAAAATTAATCTCCCGGATATTTATGGATTTTTTCAACCGTTATTTAGCTAAAAGAGTTTGGAAGTGCAAATGGTGCCAAAGAGAAAACGATCTATCGTACAACGGAGTTTTGAAATGACATAAAGAATATGTGACATTTACGTGAACAAATGTCACGTAAAACTATTTTTCAGCTTTACAAAATTTGAAGACATTATTGCTATTTAATAAACATTTGGATCACTGGTTTCGAATGTAACATACTTACCTGGGGTCTTGGTTTGACGTTACCTCTTGTTTTTGTACTAAACCTATAAAATATGATGTGATTTTAAATATATGTATTTAATTGTTTTTAAAAAATTGCAAAATGTAAAATCGGTCATTATCCGGATGTAAGCTTTTACAGAGATTTTCACATGCCTTTTTCTGAAGAAGAAGAAGAAGAAGAAGAAGAAGAAGAAATAAGAATACGACTCCTTATGGAGTAAAGTAGTAAACTGGTCAAGCTACGTTTGTGCCTAATGGAGACGTCTGATATTACTTATTATAATTTAAAATGTAACTTTTTTACGAACCTCGAACGACACGACTTCAAAACATTTGTATTTTTTCTAGATAAGTTGTCAAATTCTGAAGATTTGAGCGAACGTAACTAACCTATGGCTATCTAATGGTAACTACTGAGTTTTGTAAACGAATTTCGTACACTGGTATCTGAACATTTTCTCCTGAAACTCCATTTTCATTGGTTGATAGCTGAATCTGCCGCGAATCAAATAAAATGTACCTCAGACCAACAACAGCCTTGTATTCGTTTGAAGGATTTTAGCTTACTTTCCGCGTCAGCCGTACGCATCCACTCGTATCTTACTTCTCCACGAATCATCACCAAAATATCTGCGTGCAGCACCTGCTACCCAGATACTCCCCACAGTTTTATTTCACTACATTCATCCCTCACATTAGCAAGCCCATTGTTTCGATTTCCTACCGAAACCTCACACTGCCAACACCACATAAAATAAACGAGATCAAAACATCGCAGCGGATCTTCTGTACGCTTAAAAAACGCGTCTAGAAACCCTTCAAAAAACAGAGGGGTTGGAAAGACTCGATTGAAAAGCCACGCCAAGAGCAGAGCGGGGAAGGGGACGTGTAGAAAAGAACGGCTCGCGGAGCGAAATAAAAAAAAATAATAATAAAAAGACCAGCGCGCGGAACTCTCTTGTGCACGTCACACGTTGGCACGTCACGGCCGAGGCAAAATAACGAATAAATTTTATACAAAAGCACAATCCGCACAATTCAACCACTTTTGGCCGGGCGTCGCTTTTGTGTCGCTCGATCAAGATTTTTACAGTCAATTTCGTCGCTGCGTGGATCTCCAGGGCGCTCTTTCAACCGGCACGGCAGCTCGGAATGACCGCTCCGGCCATTTTATTTTGCTCCTCTCCCAGTTTTGTCCGAACCCATGGAGAGACCTCCCCAACACCTCCCCCTTGAAATCCCCCGTGCCTGGCGCCCTCGCGTCTAACCGCCACCTCGACGCTAGCGGAGCTATCAGTTGGCTCAGAAACGCTTCGCGGGAGACCACCGCGGCGGGCGGCGGGTCTTTTTTTTTTGTGCAAAAAAAATCCATAAAAACAACTTTTCCATCGGGCGTTTGAGCACAGGAAATGAGAAAGAGGCCGTTGTGCTAAAAAAAATCCTCTTCCTCTTTCCTTTTCACCGGCGGCAAGTGCGCGTATCGTGAGCTTGCTGGAACAAAAGTGAGCTATCGGTGAAAAACAGTCGTGAATCACCGAGCGTTTATGTGCGTGTTTCGACGATGTAAAGAGGTTCGCGCATGCCAGAAGGGATTTTCCCTCGCGTACCGGAAGTGAAACAATGCCGCTTGATTAGGACGCTCCCTCGCGAAATGTCCCCCTTGTGTCCCCCTGTTCCTCGCCCGGAGCTCCCCCTTCGCCAAGGCAGAGCCAAGCGGTGACCTGACGCTGTCTGTCGCCTCCGCCTGCTGGTTGGGGATGGCTTGACGCGAATGCCAGCTGACGCCGCTACATGAAATCTGGATGCTGTCGTGTTTGTGTAAAGAATTTGTCAGTATAATTATAGACCGCGATTATAAAGAAATATCGACTACTCTAAACATTCATTTATAAACTGATAAACAGGTTTTTTACATTTATTTTCTTCCTGTTCGACTTTCATCTTTCGGGGATTTTGACAGGTACAATGTTACAAACAATGAATTTACGGGGTCATTCTAAGTCAAATGCGGGTCTTGGTGTATGTGATGTCCTTCACTATTTTTACAATTCTATATTTGTATAACTTGACTAAGGGAAGATTTGCATTAATTGTTTAGAAGTGGAGGGAGGATGTTTGTGGGAAAAAGGGGCAAATGATTTTATGAATCAGAGTGGGCGAAAGAGATCTTTGAGGAATCTGGATCTAATGCGTGTAGGATAATGTGAGTTTTTACCGAGATTGTGTGTTAGGACATGTTGGGAGCAGAGAAGAATCGTTTTGAGAGGTTTACGAAATGAATTCTGAAAGGAGAAGTACTTGAAGGTCTCAGTGGATTTGTGAATTAGAAATGAACCAGGCGGCTTTCAAGGTTTGTCTAATATATTTGTTTTGGATTGTGTGTAAAATGGATAGATTGGTAGATGCTATGTTGCACCATATTGGACAAGCACATGCCATTGTGGTTCTTATTATCGTTTTATAGATGAGCGGCTCAGTTTCTAAACTAAGGGTGGAATTTCTGATGATAAACGGGTATAGTTTTAAAATTTTTGGACGTGTCTTATGGGCTGTTGAATTATTGTTCAATTGTGCGGTTTCCAAGTTAATCGTTTGTCCAGAAAGACATCTAGATATTTGACTTGCAAAGAATGAGAGAGCCAGGGGATATCTGTGTTATTTATTCGTAAGACTGTAGGGAATGGAATGGGAAGGGAGAACGTCAGTGTGTGAATATTTTTCTTGTGGTTTTAAGGGGATAATTCTCCATTTTTTGGGCCAGTTCGTATAACTGTAAATGTAGGATTGTATGTAATAATTGACTAAGTTGATATAAGTATGTGAAGTGAAACTGATAAACGGTATTATTTCAAGTCCTTTGTTATTCAATGATTTGAATTTCAATGTTTCAAGTAGAATAAATAGACAAACCGCTCCATTACTTTATACCTGTCTTATGCTTTGACAGCCCGCTAAGGACCTTGGCTGACCAGCGGTGACCCAGCCTCTCGGCCATGGGGTAAGGGGTTCGTGTGGTTAGCACGCAAAAATCCCTTCACCGAATATACTGGTTCTTCTTAACCTTAGGGTAGGCTTTCTCATCGTCAAACAGCAATAGATACTGGAGCATTTGTGAGGAAAGCACACAGTTAAAAGTTACTCGGCCGGGATTCGAACCCGGGGTTGCGCCGTAGAAGGCCAACATGCGAACCAACGAGCCACCTAGTGTAGCATTATTTTATATCAACCTATATAAATTATTACACACATTATAATAGTAAGAAATCAATCCTTTCACGAGAATATGCAAAAATATCAATTTATGTATAATAGACATAAATGAAGTTGTTTTCACTGTAAATGCCGAGTCCATAATTCTCAGAAACGAATAATTAATTTATGCACCGAGCCATGATCACAACAGTTAATTAAATTCAAATGTGCGTTAATTGTACAGTCAAAACTGATGGTGAAAGTGTTCAGCCGGCCCGATTTCATACAAATATTATTGTAATTTTCTATGTACTTTCATAAAAATGTCCGTACATTAATAAAATAAATAAATAACCTATTTTACCTGATAAGATTTCTCACTGTAAATATTAACATATTGTGACGGTGGATTATGAATGTCAGAGTAACTATTTCGCCCCGTTTTAATAGCTTTATTTGCAAATAACAATGAATGTCAATTTCTCAAAAATTATAATTGTAGTGATTAAAAATGTTTCGTAGAAAAAAATTAGACATTTTTTTTACGAACTGGATAACGTAAAGATTTCATCGTATTCGTCAATTGTAAACTCAATGATTTCAATCCTTGAAATATTTTATATGATATTTTTCAAAATATAATATCTCGTTTTTCGTTTTACACTAGCGTTCTGGATACTAGCGCCTGTGGACTAAAATCTGGCTGCGGTCACATCCGGTAAAGATCCACCGGATTACACAAAAATTAAAAATGTTCTGAAACTGAAAAGAGATAATTTTATTTTCACGAAATATTTTACAAAATATTATTTTCGATCTGATGTATCTTTCATTTCACGTCATTATAACCTTTAATTTCGGAATCACTTTCGTTATTCTCTGAGAAAATATTTTTTTCTCTTCAAGTATTAATATTTTGTCTATCACAGAAGTGTACGTTAATAAAATTATGTTAAATGAATTGAAGACAGGAAAATTCGTTGAATATCCAAAAACAAAGATGAAAACTTCATCTTTGTTTTTGGATATTCAACACCGTGGATGATATCAGCAAATCTCAGAGAATGTCAAGACTGAGTGCGAGATCTGAGAGCTTCAACGAAATCTTTCAGTTTATAGACTTCTACCATAAAAAAGAATGGCTAAACAAGGAGGTCGACTGGTAAGTTTTTACAGATATCTAAAATACTACTTTGAATTGGTTAATTAAGAATTTGATGAATAAGAAAAGCAAAACTTTTAAACCAACACTTTTCCCTCATATTAAAATAAATCTGTAGCCTTTCTTGATCTTGAGCTGATAGAAAATACCAAGTCTGTTTGAAAAGGCTAAATTTTAGTTAAAGCCTCTCACAGTGTAATAAGGGGGATACATTTTTAATATTTGAGAAATATTTGAAAATATTAAAATGAATTACTAAAGAGGGACCATCACAAATAGACCTTCAGAAGGATTAATATTAAATATATTGTATATAATGTCTAATATACATTTTTGTAATGACTGAGTTATTCGAAAACGAATTTCAGCAAACTCATGAATCAATAAGTTTCATTTGTACAAAATGTTTATATCTGCAGGTCTGCTCGTTGGTTGTGCATTTCAACTCTTTCATGATAAATTTCCATATACGAGAATAATGCTGATAATTGCTGGAAATCTTGGAAATGCATGCTACAAAAAAATTCAAATTTTAATTATAGAATTTCGATTTCCAAACTAAATTTCACGAAAACCTTGGGTGTTGTTGAATCATTTTTGAAAACCAGCAACATACTTTAAACATTATTTTGACATAAAACCACCGAAGATAATAATGGATTCTCTGATAGGCGTTTAAACAGCGTGGAATACATTGTTATACGGTTTCTAGAATACCAATGACGGAAACTAAAGATTACGAAATAGTCACATCCCTAGTGTTCACTTATCTCAATAAGGTACACTTATCTTGATCTAGTGTTTTAGTCATATAATTTCTGAAAAGACAAGGTGTTACGATTTTCCCATTTTGCTCATTCTAAAATAATCTTTCTGTGAACGCGTTACTAGTAAAAATATGTATTTCTTGGTTTCTTGGTTCTTGGAAAGAAGAAAATGAAAAACGTGTCCAAAACGTGCCCGAAAAACGTGTCGAAAAATGCGCACGAATCATGACAAATGATGACATATAACCAAGTTTTATAATGCTTATTTTTGCTTATTTTAGCATAAATGCCCTTTTTTGCGTAAAAAACTTTTCTTTAGAATTATTGTACGTTTATGCCTTTTATGTACTATTTTTATATACTATGCTAAGATATCAGAAAATCGGGCATGGTCCAACCTGACCATTCATTACGAAACCTTCAATTCACGTATTTGTATTTTGAAATATGAGAGAATTCCTGAAAGTATACCAACATATTTTTCCCCATTTCCCTATTTCATAAATGCTAGCCATGTTCTGAGAAAATGGTTGATTTACGATGCATCGAGGTCACCTTTTGAGTGGAAATAAGTGTAAATTCCCAGAAGGTTTCAGGGGATGTGTAGGGGAAATCGACCAAAAACTTGATTTTTTGTTTTTATTATAATAAATTAGTTTGGAATCTTGGGAGTATTTTCCCAACTTTTTACCTTTGACACCAGGAAGTACCTTTAAAATTTAAAAGACCGCGCCACCGTGCGGAGTTGCCACGCCCCCTTTGTGGGTCCCAACATTTTCTCTCTGCTTCTTGCAGGCGTTTTCTTCAGAGGACGCTAATATGGCTTTTTTCCGTCAGGCAATTGCAAATGGATAGTTTTAGCAGGCTTTTGTGTATAGTTGTGGCAGGATTTGAATGATTTTTACGTAATTTTGGCTTTTCTGGAGTGCGATATGTGATTTTCTTGTCGATATTTCCTGTCACTTCATTTCTTTCGTTGGTGACCAATAAGCGCGTGACAAACACCGCGTGTTTTCACGAAAGTGAAGAAAAATAGAGCTTTTAATTTTGCAACAGAAGAAATAATTTATCAGATGTTGAAGAAATGGAAGTGAGCAGCATAATATTTTCATTTCATGCCCATCAATGAGAAACCAGTGCACTGGTTGTATTGCTAGAGTTGGCGTAAAAGTAAAAATAAACTGAAGGTTTTACGTAAGAATTACGATCATTAATACAATATTCCACTAGCTATATGAATGTCTTCAAGCCAGTCTTCAGAGCACTTACTGATAAGATACTTCTCAAAAAGTGTTGCCATGGTAAGACTCAAAACAACAATGAAAGCTTCAATAAACGAATATTGATAAGATACCCAAAATCAAATTGGCATAATTTAAAATAGTAAGAGTAGGTGCTTTTGATGCCGCTCTGACATTTAATGATAGAAATTTAGGGAGGATTAATGTGATAAAAAAATGCTAGGCCCTTCTCCTGGCATCTTGCTGCTGAACATTTTAAAACTATCGATGACCATCGAATAGTCATCCCTGATAGTACTGTAAACAACGTTCCAGTTTGTATTGAAAATGAAGAAAAATCCAAAAGAAGACCAGACGAGCAGCTTAAGACTCAAGAATATGAATATCAAGGTTTCTAGGTGGAGTAATTTCTGAATAACTCTTAAAATTCATTTTCTGGAAATAGCATTTTTCTCAACGAAGGTGCACTTTTCTCAGAAACTATTAATGATGGAACATTGTATTTTTTTGTGTTTTGAAATCAATCAATGATATTAACTTTAATGGAAGGATATTTATTTTTATGAAATAAATGCAAAGTTATAAAATGTTTAACAAAATTTGATGAATTTTTTCACCGAATTAAAACATATATATTTTTTTCTTCGAAACCGTTCACCCTAACACAAAATGGCTCCATCCATTTATTTAAACATTATTGGTAACTACTCACTAAAAATTTCAAGTTGATCACGCGGGTAGTTTTTGAGAAAAAGTACATTCAAAATTTTAATTTGTTTAAAAAATTATTACTCTACAGTTTTCACACTTTTTCAAATTTTCTTTTTAAAAAAATAACGGAATATACCACTGTATTTCTGCAAAATGCATACTAAATTTCATTAGAATTAAATGAATAGTTTAGGAGAAAAAAATATTTTTCAGAAGTATGCATTTTTGCCTACACATCCCCTTAAGTGTTGCTAATGTTGGACTTCTAAAATATATGCCAGACACAGCAGTAAATGTTCAGAAATACTTCTCTGTATTCAAACTGATTTTGTCTCCCAATCGTTGCAGATTTGAAATTGCGATCCTTGAAAAGTTATTGGTAATATATTGCAATGGAAACTATTACGAAAAAATGTTGAAGAGTTGTAAATATGTATGCAGTTTTACAAATAATTTTTAATTTTATTGTTAATGTAATTTACGACAGTACCTTTTTTCTCCTTATTCTTGACATTTTCAGTGCCTTTTTTGGCGCCTAAAAGGCGACTTTTTAGTGCCTAAACATCCGATGTCTAGTTATCAGTCAATGGTGGAAGTCCCTTGCTTCCATGTCACAGTGTGCGCCTAGCGGACGTGCCCAGCCAAGATCAACATTTCCTGAATGCACAAATAGGTTAACTTTAGATTTAAGGATTCTTTCTAGTTAATTCAGAATTTCAAAATCATCCCAATTTGTTTCACTGCGTTATGCATGGTATGGCCACATATCACCCATGGTTCCTCCTCCCCTGCTTCAGAGCAGACGGGCAAACTGCCGAAATCAACAACATGGGGAGCTCAGGTGTGGATCGCTCGTGTAATGAAAATATGACCCGAAACCATAAGAAAGGTTTTAGTGAGGTCTATCAAGTTGGACAGCCTACATTAGACGATTAAATTCGATACAAAAGTTTGTCTCAAGGAAAATCTTTTCTGCTGCATAACTGTTTCTACACAATTAGAGACTAAATCGAGGGACCAAAAGAAAAGCAATATTATTTATTTATTTATTTATTTATTTATTTACGTCAAAAACAGTTAAAAACTGCGTATGACGAGCTATGGGGAGAAGTGAATTTTGTGCACGTTTTCATAATACTGTGGTCTCTATCCTAAACCATATTTTAGTCGAATTTTTGAATACAGAAAAGAGGTTTTTTTCGAGTTTTGTTGACAAAATATTCGCTCCTATATAATAAAATATATTTTCATATAATAAAATATATTTTCATTCATATTAATTTTAACAATGATATTTAATGTACTATTAACCATTTGGACTGTATAATTCTACACAACCTGTTAAAAGTATTAAACCTCAGCTTATGGGTCAATGACACCCTTATCGATCAGGTTTTTCATCCAGATTCCCTGATCCTTGAGCAAATGCTGAGATGGCACCTTGTTTTGCTTCTGGACATATATGTAACTTCATTATCTTTGCACATCTTCTAGAATTCAGTGGGAAATATAGTTATTCAAATTATCGTTTTCGGAGATACTATTCGTTCACGAAGGGTATAATGAGGGATAGGAACCCTAATCTGTAGCTGATTTTCACTTGAAAATAGGTTTTATTTAATGGGAGCGAATATTTTGTTAACACTCCTCCCAAAAAACGCTCATTTATTTCAAAATTCAAAATTGAACTAGTGGCTTAGGGTGGGGATCACAGAATTATGAAAGTATGCACAAAATTTACTTATCCCCTTAGCAAGTTACACACAGTTTCATCCTGTTTTTCACGTAAAATAAATAAATAAATAAATTTCCTTGTCTCCCTTCTTTCGAAAGTGGGTCCTCAGAGTTTTATGTTTAAAAATATTAACTTCATGAATTGATCATTTCCAAGTCCCGTATTCTCCACTCCCTGGGAATTTGTGTTTTACTCATCAGTTTGTTTGGCTTTGTTTTTGTAGTCCGAATGAACAGTATTACATAAAATTTCTAATTGCTCATGCAATTAAAGCTTTGGTTGAAGCAATAGCCACGTTAAAGTGTAATACCAATCTTAGTTACAAATGAAAAATTGCATATTTCCAATTTTTGCCCATCATTTTTTGTGAAAGATTACGATATCTTGTGTTAACACACAACATTAATTATTTGGTCAAGCTTCTTACCTTTGTTTAAACAACTATATCTTCGAGTTAAAATATTTCTATTTCTACAGTTCCAGTGTATTTGATGACATAACTTACAAACATCCACCCAAATATTGTAGATATTTTCATCACTAACACAAGTTGTCAAGGTTGATGAAATAGTAAAGGCAAAACAAGGATATCAAAAAGAGAGATCCATCACAACAATTTTATTTACAAAATCGTATAGCCGTACATGTTCTTAAGGAATTAAATTCAACAAATAAACAGGTGCAACAACGAAACGACTGTTTACAATCAAGAAACAAAATGAACTCGATAAATATACATTTTTATGTACTCGCAATTTGTAAATATAATTCACATCTCAGTAATTGCTTTTTGAGAGCGTCCAGATTTTACGTCAATGTCCAAATATCTTGCAGAATAAGGTTTTATTTTGAATATGAAAATATATTAAGTTTATTTTGCATTTCCAAGGGAAGATATTAATTATATTTATTTATTTTACAATAATTTTCAGTTTCCTTTATGCGTTTCCAAGCAGGGGAAACTTTCAGTGTTCAAATTCATTCCCAATTAGAACCCTACAAAAAATATTACGTAATCATTTGCGACAGTGTTTCTACTTGTCGTAGATGATACAATGATAGATAAAAATCGGGTTCACGAGATATTTGGACATTTTAGACACCTCGTATATGCATTTGAGCACCAAAACGAACGAGAAATATCCTGTGGTCATCTGACACTGTTTTTTTGTGACACGCAATACAATTGAAGAGCTGAATAAAACAATGGTCTATCCCACGTACTCATAGTTTTGAGACGGATGTTTTACCTGACCTTCCCTCATATAACTCATTAGATTTTTAAAAACACAATACCCTAAAATATAAGCCCATATTGGATTTAAATAACTTGTTGCACTAAATTAATAATATTTGAAGTTTTGTATAATGCCAATAACTCAGTTTTACAAAAAAATGTGGGATAGACGCGTGTTTTACTGAGACCTTCAATTTCCTAAAAGACGATACTGTAAATGTAATAAAATACCTACATAACATAACTACATAAACTACATAATACTGAATGTGTTTGACACGAAACAAAGTATTTAAAAACGTAGATGCTTTCTCTTGAATGAAATAGTAATCTAAGTTAAAATAAGTGTAAAATACATCCATTCTGAAAAATCATAAGGAAACGATAGTAGAAGAAAAAATAACTAACTTGTGACCACTTTAAGAGTATTTCAAATAGTAATAGTATCTGAAACCAATCTAGTATCCAAAATCTCGTGTGTACACCAGAAAAATCTCGTGCATTTGTCTCCTTATATTTTCTCAAGTTTTGAAAAACATTAACGATTAAAATAGAAATTTCTTAAATAATTAATGTAACTTTTAAGACAAGATTTCATGGCAGTGAATTTGCAGTGATTATATCATGTGCGTGAAGCGTTTACTGCACTTGTTTTGAAATCAATAATAAATACAGGGTGTCCGGGGAAGAAACGTCAAAACTTCGAAAATAAGCTAAGACAATTCTAAGCATATTTTGTCTAATAAACTACGTGGATATTCCAAATGGTTGAGCCGCAACAAACACTCTAAAGTTGGCTTGAGAAATTGATTTATAGGCAAAAATTTGCATTATAGAAGCATACTAACACTCCAGAAACATGTAAATTGTTTATTATTTACAAAAGAAATTAGTATATTTGCTCAGACAGAAAAATTAAGTGAGAAATAAAAATGCAGTCGAATTGTGTAAATTGGGTGCTTTTTTATTTCTCACTTAATTTTTCTTTCTGCACAAAAATATTCATTTATTTTGTAAATAATAAACCATTTATGTTTCTGGAGTGATTCTATGCTTCTACAATGCACATTTGGCCTAGAAATAAATTTTTCAAATCAACTTTTGAGTTCTTATTGCGGCTCAACCATTCGGAATATCCTTGTAGTGTATTAGACAAAATATACTTAGAATTTGTCTTAGCTTATTTTCGAAGTTTTGACGTTCCCTTCCCGGACACCCTGTATATTTGTGTAACAAAAAAGTAAATTTCTCTACATCTAGCAAACATTTAAACGGTTAACTTATCAAAAAATTACTAAATTCAACGTTTTTACTCAGAGGCGTATATTTTGTTAGAATTTTCGACACCTATTTTCACCAGCACATTTTACCTCAACTTTGAAAGAGTTGAAATGTTCACTACTGGGTGAACGTTCGAACTTATACCCCGACAACTTGCGCGCATTTTCAATTGTAAAGGCTGAGACTTTACTCATCCGACCAACTTCGGGAGCTGATTCATGATTGAAAATTATACAAAAAAATCATGAGAACATACGTCTTATAGTGCCTTCTTGTTAATCTGGTAAAAACAATTTAATAACGGACTCTCCACGCCACGCACATTGTGAAAGCGAGTTCAACAGCTTCATACAAAAATGAGGATAAATCATCACATGAAGGCAAAATGGTCCTGCTCGTTGGGTTCAAAGATACTACTCTTTTATTAATTTAGGAGAATGACCATTCTCAGAAAATGTGTTTTTGGGCATACGTTGTTAGGAACGTTTGCCCAGCATTTCGACTCAGGTATTGCCTTCCTATGTTAGTCGAAAGAGCTTAGCATCACACTGATGATGTACCGCGTAACATTGAAGACGTCGCTTGTCACTGGAGAGTAGGGAAATCGAATCTAAGTCTCTGGTTTAGACTCCCTTACTACGCAACGGGCAACTGACACCTTGCAATTGGCAACCTTACTGTACAAGGGCTGTTAATCACAGAAACCATAGTGAGGAGTTACTTTTTAGTATATTCTGAACTATTGTTCATTATCGTATTAAAAATGGAGACATAAAACCTTACTACTCAACGAGAGTGAGCAGAAAAATAATTAATGGTAATATGAAAGAGAATCAGAAGCAACCAATCCATAAAAATGGTGACACAAAACCTTCAACGCAACAAGAGTAAGCATGTAAATAATTAGTGGTAATATGAAAGAGAATCAGAATCAACCAATCCATAAAAATGGAGACACAAAACATTTAACGCAACAAGAGTGAGCATGAAAATAATTAATGGGAATATGAAAGAGAATCAGAATCAACGAATCCATAAAAATGGAGACACAAAACCTTCAATACAACAAGAGTGAGCATGAAAATAATTGATGGTAATAGGAAAGAGAATCAGAATCAACCAATCCATAAAAATGGAGACACAAAACCTTCAATACAACAAGAGTGAGCATGAAAATAATTGATGGTAATAGGAAAGAGAATCAGAATCAACCAATCCATAAAAATGGAGACACAAAACATTTAACGCAACAAGAGTGAGCATGAAAATAATTAATGGGAATATGAAAGAGAATCAGAATCAACGAATCCATAAAAATGGAGACACAAAACCTTCAATACAACAAGAGTGAGCATGAAAATAATTGATGGTAATAGGAAAGAGACTCAGAATCAACCAATCCATGAAAATGGAGACACAAAACTTTCAACGCAACAAAAGTGAGCATGAAAATAATTGATGGTAATAGGAAAGAGACTCAGAATCAACCAATCCATAAAAATGGAGACACAAAACCTTCAATACAACAAGAGTGAGCATGAAAATAATTGATGGTAATAGGAAAGAGAATCAGAATCAACGAATCTACAAAAATGTGGACACAAAACCTTATTACGCTACGAAAGTGACCATGAAAATAATTAGTGAAAATATGAAAGAGAAATGAATTCTCCTCCCGCAAAATAAGTAATCATGTATAGATCTGTTGTAGGTAATTTTACTAAGCATTTCGTCGTAGATATTGAATATCTTTATTTTGTATAAGATGTCAGCTTCACAGTAGTGGCCCTATTGTGAGAACTTCAACGATAACATAGATTGTTGCATAGCGATATTTTAGGAAATGTTAATGTGACAGTTCGTGAGCTATTCATGTGATTTATCTAACATGATAGTGTACCATATGAATAGAAAAGTGTGAACAATTTTTGTAAATTGGGATCCAAACGTGAATGTTATTATCCTCTAAGGAGCATTATAGTAGAACAGAGTACATTATTTCTACAGTTATTTCACAGTGAAAGATAGAAAGATATGAAGATGGCAATAAGTTATTGTGTTCTTACTGTTAAGTAGGTTGGTGTGAGATGACAAGCGAAAGCGAAAAGATACAGTAGGAGTGTAGTTATTGAAGGAGACAGATGAAATACTATTGAAAATTATTCAAAAAAGCTTCAAAACTACATAGTTTTATCCCCTGAACAACCAGGCCTTAAGAAAAATAGAGAATTAAGATACCATTTGGCCAAGTTAAGATTCTGGCTGAGAAAGAACTTCAAAATAAGTTATTCATACGCTTCATATATGCAAATGCTTTCGACTGTGTCGACTACTGCAAAATGGATGAAGCAGAGGCATAGGTGTCCCGGAACACCTCATTTCCCTAGTGAACAAATTTTATTCGCATCAGATTTGCAAAGTACAGCGCAAAGTTCTACCTCTTTCCACCATGGATTACGTCCACTGTCGACAACAATAATAACCATCTAATCCGCCATGTTCCTTTCCCCACAGCCCGCTGGCCTAATCTCCTTGTCGCGCTCACCGCTGCCTTATTGTTTTTCACGGCCTCCTCGATTACTCCCTCGGCTCCGCTCGGCCTGCTGCGGTTCACCGCCTTGCACGCAACAGATGGCAGCCATCTCCCCTCGAACAAAGGGTGGGTGGCGCTGGCACTGAGTTGGGGCGGCGGTGGCGAACAAATCACCGCGTCTTCCGCCCCCGCCGCCCCCACCGCCGCTAAGCGGGCGATTAGCCGTTGTCGATCTGCCGTCCTCCCTTGTTACCCTCCTTCCGCGATGGAGCCCTTCGGCGACGGATGGTCGAGGAAGGATGTGGCTGTCTTCTCTTTGGAAGGGCTCACTCGCTTCGGATACGCGACGATTTTACTAGCGCGTGTGAAGTTGTGTGCCTGTTTTTACATCTTACAAGAGACCTTTCAACAGGAACAGGTCCAGATCCGGCCTAATTTTTGTTCTGTAGATAAGTATGCACTATTTATATGTGCTGTGAAAAAAAAAAATAGCTGCCGTCACGCACTGGACGTTATTGAAAAGGAAAGGGGGGGGAGGAATCCTCCCAAATCGTCATTCTTGGGGGTTTGGGCAGCCTTGCCTATTGTCAGAGAATGCCCGTCGAAGGAACAAGCGCTTCGACTGAACACGTTTAACATGAAATTTTTAGGATTCTCCTTTGCCCCTCTAGAGTGAACCACTGCTTTGATGGTCGCTCAATTCTCTTGCCACTGGCTGGCGCGGCCGGCTCTTATTTTTGTCTCAAGGTAGTCAGTCAGTCATTCACTCAGTCAGTCGTACATAAAGTCAGTCGTACATAAAGTCAGTCGTACAGACAGTCATTCATAAAGACAGTCAGTCGTACAGACAGTCAGTCGTACAGACAGTCAGTCGTACAGACAGTCGGTCGTACAGACAGTCAGTCCTCGGTCGGTCAGTTAGCCAGTCAGTCAGTCACTCGGTCGATCAGTCAGCACTCGATCAATCAGTCATTCGCTCACACACTCACGCATTCACTCACCGTCATTCAATCTCTCAGTCTCTCCGACTTTACTTACGAAGAACAGTGTGTGTGTGTATGTGAGAGAGAGAGAGAGAGAGGGAGAGAGAGAGAGAGAGAGAGAGAGAATATCAACAACAGGGCCAAATATGCACATTGGGTTCCAAAGTTGAATTCTTCTGTCAGTCTGTTTAAATTCGAATATCTACGAATTAATATATCTCCTCTAACCGATGACGGGGTGTTATGTTATACTCTCTTGGGAAAGATAAACTGTGAAAATAGATTTGATTTAACGGAGTTAACAGCAAGCGTTGGGTATTATCCGTTGTTTGAAAAAAAGACGTTTTTATTGCGACATATTTTTGATTGTAGAGAATTAAAATTGATTACTTGAAATGTGTATATACAAATGCGGTAA
Organism: Acheta domesticus; assembly: GCA_031308135.1. NCBI lineage: Eukaryota > Metazoa > Arthropoda > Insecta > Orthoptera > Gryllidae > Acheta > Acheta domesticus. The sequence goes on from JAHLJT010002630.1 coordinate 19,441,147, forward strand.
GAGACTTCTCTTTGCAATAATGTGGTTTCAGAACTTTTGAGCTTCAGTGGTCACAGACAAATAAGTACTTTAAATTCTGAGGATTTTAGAAAACTGTTAGACGTTTGCTATTTTATTAATTATAAACCAAAATTTTATGCACTAATAAGAAACAAATTACTAGTGTCAGATGACCGCAGTATATTTAGGATGAATTGAGGTCGCTTCACTGAGATTCTTATTTTACCAAGAGAAGATGATAGGGATGACATTTTATTTTAAATTTACTTTACAATCCAAATGTAAATAATCCATGTTTTCAATGTAGGTAATAAATTGGACAGATATTGCAAAACGTTTTTGGTCAATGATTATTCACAATGAAATACTGGACATTTGAGAAGACCATATGTTCTTCGCTCAATAGATTCAAAATCACTCATTTATTTTTAAGAAATTTCTAAATAGAGGAATAAAATTTCTGATGATGTCTGGAAGTACGATGAAACGACGTATTTTGTTCCGCTTTATGTCTCACTTAGAATCTAGTAAACGATACTATTTTTCGACGAACTAGTAGTTCAGGAGGAATAAATTGTAACGAGTATAATTGGACGAGCGTTTTAAATATTTATCACTTTTATAATAAATCTGGCTTAGGCAGTTCTTAATACTTCTTCGATTTCTTAGTTTTAATTTATTCACATAATCCCTTTACCACTTATATCACTTTGTTTTTGTTTTGTTCAATTCGCTTTGAATTTCGACGAACTCGATTTGTGGAGTCTTGATGAACATTAACTTATCATAGTCTCCGAAGCAAAGAGAGATGCGTGTTCACACCGATTCCGAATATTCAAGATTTCTTCAATAAAAATTACGTGAATTATTCATATTGGTACATGATGGTAGATTTTTAGCGAAGTCATTCCATGTACCAATTTTGCTGTGGTATTTTTTTCGCACGTCGTTTTATATCCACCTCATTGATTACAATAATCGCAATATTTTTGTAGTATTCACACCTTCATTCAAACATTTAAATCTAACAGTTGCATCTTGTACTTCTGTAGATAAAAACAATAAGACATTCTTCTACACTTCACCGTTGTAACTTTTCTCACAGCCTTGATGCCAATGATATTCTGTTGATGACTCCCTACTATATGAAGAAAAAGATCTTTCATTGTATTCAAATTCTACCGAGTATAAGAGTCCTCATTTATATTTGCGAATCTTGAGGTCTTAGAATATTCCTCTACGGTAGCACACACTCGAAATCAGAGCGTCTTGTATTGCACGTAAGTTGCAAATCGACGTCGCACGTCGATTGGCAACATTTCATTCAAAATATTTACACCGCGTTCTTGAACTGTTTGGCGAACGAATTTCATTCGCGTAATGTTTCGCTCCACACGGGGCCTTGGAGAAGAACCGTGTCTCTGGCGCGCGCTCAGGGACTGCCGCGGCCCGCGGTGGAGGGCGGTCGGTCGTCGGGGTCGCTGCCCATGGGGCTGCCGCCGCCCCTGGGGTCCGAGCCGCCGCCGGCCCCCGCCGCCGCCGCCGCCGCCGCGGCCGCCGCCGCCGCCGACGCGGCCATGGACGCCGCCAGGTCGCCCCACCAGTAGTCGCCTCCTGCGCACACGCCAAGGGATTCGTTAATAACCGGAAACACTACTCAACATAATCAATGATTCTGATTGGGTTGCGTTTCCGGGCGCGTCAACGGTTTGATTGATTGATTGATTGATTCGTGTTTCCGGGCGCGTCAACTACTTAGGTCATTAGTCCCGTAAGTGTAGTGCGTGTTTTTTCCTCGGGAAGTGGCGATGATCTTTTCCCAGCTGGATGGCGAGATCTGGCGCCTACCTTCCGTCGACTAGCGGGGTTTTCTCCCCAACCAGGTATCTCTCACCAGCGGGGCACCGCCCCAGCCGGGACAAGCTGTAAGCTCCCGACCGGTCTCCCGGCATGTGTGGTAGTGTAGAGCATGTTAGTGTAAGTGTGTGTGTAAGAGGAGAGGATAGGACAAGGAAGAGGACGAAAGATCGTGCGCGGTCCGTGGCCCGTTTGTTAGGGTACTGCTCCGGCATTCGCCTGGTGTTGATCGGAGAAACCACGGAAAACTACCGATCAGAGCAGCCGGTCGCTAGAATTGTCCTCCAGACGGCGACTGAATTCGACCTAGCTGACAAGCTAGTGTCGAAAATCCTGCTGGTGTCGGGACTCGAACCTAAGACCTCCCGTTCAGCGGGACTGCAGTGACATCAGGTGCGCGTCAACCGAAGTGTATAGTTAGTTCCGTAAGTGTAGTACATGTTTTATCACGGTAAATGGCTACGACAGACGTCTTGGGGAAGGTGAGGGGTGTGGAGGTTTCAGAGCGGTGTGGAGGTGTGAGTCTACGATGAAATGATTGATTATCATTATGGTTGGGTTGCGTTTTCAGGCTCGCCAACGGATGTGGATCGCTAGTGCCGTAAGTGTAGTGCATGTTTTATCGTGATAAATGGCGGCAACAGAAGTCTTAGGGACGGTGAGGGGGGGTGTATGTGATGAAATGCATAGTGCTCATCTCGCGCCACCCCGAAGCCAACGCGTACATGGCGTAGAAGTTTGTGACATTTATTCCCCAGACATCCATGAATAATGCTTTTCTACTCCCATTGTACTCCCCAGGCCACGGACCGCTCGCGATCTTTCCCTCCTCTTCCTTGTCTTACCCTCACTCTAGAACTAACATGCATTACTCTACCACACACGCCGGAAGACCGGTCGGGAGCTTACACCTTGTCCCGACTGAGGCGGTGCCCCGCTGGTGGGAGATACCTGGTTGAGGGGAAAACCCCGCTAGTCGACGGTAGGTCGGCGCCAGATCTCGCCATCCAGCGGGAAAAAGATCATCGCCACCTCTCGAGAGAGAAAAAAAACACGCACTACACTTACGGGACTAGTGACCTAAGTAGTTGACGCGCCCGGAAACACGAATCAATCAATTAATCAATCAAAGCGCCAGAAGTGTTAAGGACGGTGAGGGGGGCGCGGCGCGCAGGTGCCGCAGGGGAACATCGCTCACCTCCCGCCACCCCGACGCCGACGCCAGCCAGCGCCCCCGCGCCCCCGCGCGCCGCCGCAGCGGCCGCCTCGGGGAGGCGGGGGAGCGGTCTTCAGATGACGTGCTGCGGCGCGGCCGGCGGCGGGGGCGGCGGCGGCGGCGGCGGCGCGGGCTGCGCGAACGCCGCCGCGGACTCTTCGGGCTTCACCAGCAGGTAGGCGGCGACCGGCCGCTTGATGCCGTCGGGCGGCGGGGACGCGTTGCCACCGCCGCCGGCCCCGCCCCCGCCCGCCCCCGACGTGGGCGGGGGTGGCGGCGGGGGCGGGCCGCCGCTGCCCGGGGGCCCGCAGCCGCACGGGGAGAGGTAGTGCGCGGCCGCCGCGGCCGCCGCCGCCGAGTCCGACGCCGAGCCGGGGAAGTGGCGCGAGTACTGGAACACTGAAGTATACGACATGATCATGAGAATGGCATCGTTTTTTTATATTTCCTAATACTGTACAATACAAAAACGGATGTTGGTATATATCTATGTATGTAAAACTGGATATTGGTATATATAAAGAGGTAAACTCCGACAGCGTATGACCGATCTCCACGAAAGTTGGGGTTTGGGTATTTCCAATCGGGAAGGGGGGCCGAATAAACGTGGATTACGGAGGAAAAAGTATTGGTTAAAGAGAAGTAGGTGGAGATAAAGACTGAGGAGGAAGAGATAAAAGAGAGGGGGATGGAAGAAGACAGTGCTGGTTGAAGAGGTGGAGGAGGGCGAGGAAGAGGAGAAGAAAGAAGAGGATGAAAATGAGGCGATGAAATACAGGGACGATGTGAAGAAGAAAGGAGAAGGAGAGGAAAACAGTACGTGGTGAGCATGGAAGAGAAAAGAAGGATTGAAGAGATGGGTTGAAGAGGAAGAGGAGAAGGCGATAAAAGAGATAGACGAAGGAAGAAGAAGGGAGGAGAGGAAAAAGAAGGGAGGAGAGGAAAAAGAAGGGCGGAGAGGAAAAGCGAGGAGCATGATGCGCGTGAATGAAAAAAAAGAAATGGTTGAGCACAAGGAGACGGACAGAGAGGAGGCGCTGAAGGAAGAAGAGGAGGCGAAGGAAGAAGAAGGAACGAGGAAAGGAAAACAGGAAAAGGAAAAAACAACTTAACCTGCAAGTACCTGGTAGCGAGGCCGCCGCCGCCGCGGCCGCGTGCGAGTAGAGCGAGCTCCCGTACAGCAGCGCGAGGTCGGACGCCGCCGACGACACCGGCGGCTTGCCGGCGTCGCCGCCCCCGGCCGCCGCCGCCGCCGCAGCCGCCGCCGCCGCCGCCTCCTCCGCGTGCAGCTTGGCCGCGTGGTGGGCCAGCGCGGCCGGGTACAGCGGGTACGAAAAGGTGGGAAAGAATCGGGCGAACTTGTCGGCGTCGGACGCGGCGGCCGCCGCCGCCGCCGACAGCAGCAGGTGCGGGGGCGGCGCGGGCGGCGCGGGCCCGCCCATCGGCCCGCCCCCGCCGCCGCCGCCGCCCGCGCCGCCCATGCCGCCCATGCCTCCGCCGCCCCCGCCGCCGCCGGACGCCGCCAGCAGCGCCGGGTGCGGGCCGAGCAGCGGGCGGGGCAGGCCGGCCAGCCCGCCGTCGCCGCCCAGCAGCGGCGACAGCGCGAAGCCGAACTTGGGCTCCTTCTTGATGAGCGCCTTGGGCTTGCGGCGCGGCCGGTACTTGTAGTCCGGGTGCTCCTTCATGTGCAGCGCCCTGCAAGCACACGGCGGACGTGCGGGGTGAGGCATTGGACAAGTTTTGTTATAGAGAGATGGCTACAAGATGGTGGTGGGGGTGAGGCGTTGGAGAAGTTTTGTTATAGAGAGATGGCTACAAGATGGTGGCGGGGGTGAGGCGTTGGAGAGGTTTTGTTATAAAGAGATGACTACAAGATGGTGGCGGGGGTGAGGCTTTGGAGAAGTTTTGTTATAGAGAGATGACTACAAGATGGTGGCGGGGGTGAGGCATTGGAGAAGTTTTGTTATAAAGAGATGACTACAAGATGGTGGGCCCTGCAAGCACACGGCGGACGTGCGGGGTGAGGCGTTGGACAAGTTTTTTTATAGAGAAATGACTACAAGATGGTGGTGGGGGTGAGGCGTTGGAGAAGTTTTGTTATAGAGAGATGGCTACAAGATGCTGGCGGGGGTGAGGCGTTGGAGAGGTTTTGTTATAGAGAGATGACTACAAGGTGGTGGCGGGATGAGGCATTGGAGACGTTTTGTTATAAAGAGATGACTACAAGATGGTGGGCCCTGCAAGCACACGGCGGACGTGCGGGGTGAGGCGTTGGAGAAGTTTTGTTATAGAGAAATGACTACAAGATGGTGGTGGGGGTGAGGCGTTTGAGAAGTTTTGTTATAGAGAGATGGCTACAAGATGGTGGCGGGGGTGAGGCGTTGGAGAGGTTTTGTTATAGAGAGATGACTACAAGATGGTGGCGGGGGTGAGGCATTGGAGAAGTTTTGTTATAAAGAGATGACTACAAGATGGTGGGCCCTGCAAGCACACGGCGGACGTGCGGGGTGAGGCGTTGGAGAAGTTTTGTTATAGAGAAATGACTACAAGATGGTGGCGGGGGTGAGGCGTTGGAGAAGTTTTGTTATAGAGAGATGACTACAAGATGGTGGCGGGGGTGAGGCATTGGAGAAGTTTTGTTATAGATAGATGACTATAAGATGGTGGCGGCGATGGTGTAATGGTTAGCGTCTCGGACTGTTATGCCCAAGTTCGCGGGTGCAAACCCGATCGAAGCGCGGCCTTCCTTCGGAGGGGAAGTAAAGCCAGCTGTCCCATGTTGAAGATTTACTGCATGTAAAAGATCCTCAAGCCTAAATGAAGCATCTGAGCTAAATTCAAAATCGCCTGTTTCGTCGCCCAAGGAATACCTTCTTTCTCCGCTAGTTGGTGAAAGGAGCGTAGCGAAATTTGCATGGTCAGACGGAAGAGCAGGCCTCATGGCCTGAGTGTCGCCACGTAAAATAAGGCATTAATTCAATTCAATTGAATTCAATACATGACGGGAGGGGCTTCGGTGGGTGAGGGGTTAGCTTACTGGCCTCTGAACCCCCCCGTGCGCGGGTCCGATCGCGGCCGAGGTGCCCGGATTTTCGGCGGTCGGAAAATCCACAGTAGCCATGTCACACTTGTGGCATGTAAAAGAAACCTGGCGATATGCACGGCAAAATTAAATCCCTTCGACAACATCCCGACCTAACGAGATCTCGCTTTCACCAAGCCAGACAGTTAGGATATAGTTAACTGAAACTGAAATCTGCGGATAAAGTAAAAGTCAAATCCCAGGCACATTTGGGGCACCGCCCGCGCGGTGCTCCTGCTTGATAAAAGTCTCCAGACCTGTTTCGGGGGTAGGCTTCCAAGGAAGCCTGGATCGGAAAACTCGGGTGCGAAACAACTGCCTAAGGGCAGTCTCCCCGCTAATAGTCCCATACGATAAATAAATAACAAGAAGGGACCCCTTTGACAGTTGCTGCTTCACCACTGCTGGCAACACAATTGCAGGATACTGCATGCACTCATTTTGTTAATGCGCTCCTTTACATTTGGCTCGTTTGTAAATGACTTCATCACTATCTCTTGCAATGGCATCGCTTTGCATGACGTTCATTTGTTTTCCAAATGTCAAATTGATCCATTCTTAAACTAACTCGTCTACAGCAGGGGTGGGGGATTTGTGTAAACGCAACTGGAAGTATTTATACACGTATAGTATCGCTACACAATCGTTATCGAGAGGATTGCGTATCGTTTAGAGTAGGTGTTCCCATCGGGATTGGTATAGACCCCTGCTTTATAGTTTTAGGGCCGATGTAACATCAAAGTCAAATTTCGACTGTACTATTCAAAACTAGTATAAAATAATGGAGTAGTACTGATAGTACGGATAGTACTGATAAAATTATGGAGTTCTATTGACAGTTATATCGATTTTTATCGAAACTTTTATTTTCTTGTGAACTTTATTTGATTTACATGTTAATTTAAAATTCTACGTTTTATTTGTAAATTATGCTTAAGATAACAAAATAAATGAACAGAAAAAATTATACATTTTAAATCAGTTAAATTTTAAAGAAGCAATATTTCGGGAAATTTTCTGATCATTAGACAAATTTATAACTTTATTGTTCAGGGTTTGAAAAATTTCTAATGTCAGTAAATTTATTTTGTTCTCCATGAAGAACCTTATTTTCTGTTGAAATTACTTCTAGTAGATACTTTAACTAATTTAATTCTCCACAAGAACCAATGCCTGGATGTTGTAAAACAAAATCATCCATTGACAAACTGCAATAACAAAGTGTTTATCAGCAAAATGACAATATTTGTTCAGAATGAAATAGATTTTTTCTCCGGGGATTGTTTTGTTGCGGATAAGTTTGTTTCCTGTTTCACTTACGGCTACGACTGAGTTCTATTTTTAAATTGATTGCATATCAATAACAAATTTTGTCACTGGAGATTGCAGGCAAGTTTTTTAGCTTACAGTACAAAAAGTTATCACCATTATCTATCTCACACATCGCACCTCTGTTCATTATAACATTCCCAAAATTAGCGTAATAAAAAGATATAATTAAGAAAATTATTGACTATTCGTTTTACAAATGCATTTTAGCGACGGATTTTGGTGGTGTTAGCCAAAAAATTCAGTGAATTACATCCTGCATTTACCACCCAAATTGTTTGCGATAAAAAAAAGATTCTCACTAGAAATAAAACCAAACCTTTTTGAGGTTAATACAAAATAAACAGCCCCAAAGGAGAGTTTTGTTTCCCAACACAAGAAAAATAAAATAAACCTTAATTTATCGTCACAAAAGCCTAATTCGCCCAACGTTTGCATCGCCAGCGACAGCTACTTCAGACACAGCGTTGAATAAGAGGGACATTTAAAAAATTCTAAAGCGAGCCCGCAAACCCGCGCTTTCAGATCCTCCGCGCAATATTCCACAAAACAAAAAGGAGTCTCCTCCTGCCCTCACCCCCTGCCTCCAGCCTTCGCGCCGCCCGCGGGGCTCCGGGCCTGCCGCAACAAAGGACGGTCGGACCCTCCGCGCGCCGCCGCCTTCACTTGTTAGGCAACATGTGCGACCCCTAATGAAGACCTCTATAGCCGTTGACGCCTTCCCAGCTCTGCTCGAGAAAGGGAGGTCGCTACCCCTCCGTGATGGAAAATCAGGAGGTGAAACATTAGGCGCGCGGGGAGCTTGGGGAGCCAATTGGGCAATTTGTCTTCGAATCGGAGCGCAATTCATTGGAATTGTGTGTTTTTAAGTGAAAATGTACAAATTAAAGGAAAGGGAGCCGGCCTGGATATTTAGCCGAATTCGCTAACGCTGAAGGACCGTAGCTGCCTCGTGCTTGAAGGGTCGCGGGTTCGAATTCCGCACGGGGCATATATATTTAAAGTATTTATTTATCAATTCAAAGGCTACATCCTGCCGCAAGCGGCGGCAGACCGCGGCGTAGACACAAGTCCATGAGCATTTGCTCCAACCTATGTGTCTACGTCGTTGCTTACAGTACGCCTTTAGTTCTCAAACACAATAATCATTACATCAATAACTAAAAAGAAACCTGGAACACAATCAATCTACATTCATTCGCTCTCATAAGACAATTCACAACCAATCTGCAACAAAACATTTAAGAAGCCATCCTCTCACGCGCTTTGCAAGCAGCATACACAAGCTGGTGAGCACTGATTGGCACTAATTACATTAACAAATATACCTTTAATATTATAATCAAGCTTTATTAGCAGGCAAACCCGCATGGGGTATGGGTTTGTGTGTGTCCTTAACCATTATGCGAGTTATTCTACCGTTACCCCCAAAGTTCAAAAATTGATGGTAATTACAGTGGTCGCTGTATGACCTAGTAGTTGAAAAGCGACCTAAAAAATTAAGTGAAGGAAAAATATACTATTGGGGAGTAGGAACATACCCCCCCCCGAAGAAATAAGTAAAGTAACAAAGAGCTAAAGGGAATTTAATTGCTGTCTTCATCTACTACGGCGTAATAAATATCTGGGACAAAGTACATCAGTGATAAAACATGATATTCTACAGAAGGAGGAAATCAAAACGAACACCACCTAGTTACTAAAACTGAGGAAATTTACCTGCTTTACACGATTAGAAAAATAATTGGTTTACGAGATTTCTACTAATTTAGGCCGTTCACTGAATCAATAAATACATAATAACAAGAAGATAATGTACTGGATACTTTGATTTGAGAAAAGGTGTTGTCTAGTGTCAATATTTTTTTTCCAAAGATATTTTCGATTATGTAGCGATCATCATCAGAATTAACCTTGCAGCGTTTGGACGGAAAACGAAGTTAACGCAGAACGCGTTTCCGCAGGCAGAACTTCATTTTATGCCCAGTCGCTGCAAGATTAGCTCTGATGATGAACCCTATGCGATCAAAAAGATATTTAGAATAAAAATATTGAGAACAGACAATACCATTTCTCAAATTATTAGAAAGTATTAACCTCACCAGCGATATTATCAATTATTAGTAATGAATACTTTTACAGATTGTGAAGTTAGCTAGGTGAAAAATCCCTATTGGGAAGACAATGGCCAGACGGTAGCGAAGGTGAATAAAATCTTTGTCAAACAACAAACCCTTACTTCTACACAATAAAAATATACTAGTTTTTCATTAACAGCAATATATGGTGCAAAATTAACAATTCACTAATCTACGACATGGAATCGCGAATTTTATTTCCCCTCCGAAAGAAGCTTTTGAGGATTTTCATTCTCACCGAGATGGTCTCCATGGCTGTCTGCTTAATAAATATAACAAGGCAACCGCTGGCCATCATACCATTGGTTGACATTTATTTCTTCGAAATAATCAACGTACGTTGCTACCTCCTGCTCCGTTCTCACAGCGTCACATCGAGAGTCGGAAGACTATCGCCACCTCCCGAGCAAAAAACATGCACTACACTTATGGGTCTAATGAACCTTAGTAGTTGACGTTCCTGGAATCGCTAACAATCAATCTATCATTAAGCATCGAACTCTTACCAAAGAGGGTGATGACCCTCAACTCGATTTGGTCTCGCGGTTGAACCGATTATGTCGAAAAATAAGAGATCAGAACTTATTTTTACAGTAAGGCTAATGCTACGTCTGCCTCAATTGAAAATTCAAAGATTGTGAAATTATCTACAAAATACTGCATTACGTTCATTATCTATTCCGTATATTATAACAAAAGGAACAGTTTCATTACTATGCGAAGAAAGTCACTGAAGTTCTTCATAGTCACCGAGATAGCATTTGCGAATTTTAACTTTGTCATCCACTACGTCAACCCCTTGTCACCGTCAATTGCGAGCTACAGTTTTTCAGCCTCTGAAAAATTCCGCGCCCACAACCTGCCCCGTCCTGTCCTGGCCGATCTCTACCCATGCTGTGCCATCTCGCGCCATTGTCAACTAGGGGGCTCGGCTCCCTTTGTGCACGATTGAACTGAATTGATTTGATCAACAATGCGAATTGAATGGCGTTTGTCTTTATGTCAAGTAGCTGTATAAAAGCCATGAGTCGTGTACTTAACCGTCTTAATTTAACTCTGGCTGCCAAATGAAATTGAAGAAAAGTAGCCGTTATATTGCTCGATGCACATTCATTAAGTTTTTGATACGGTTCCGCCAACTTTCTTTGCCTCTAAAATAACCAAGGACCATTTGAATCCGTATTTTCTATCGTTCATGCGTCACGGTTATCCCTCTATCTTTTTTGGCCCACATTTGAATTTAATTGTACTGAATTTATCAAACAATATGAACTAAATTTGTCTACATTTTTAGTGGCCAGACCAATGACCTACGTGCAGCTCTTTGTATTTTCAAAATCGAAGGCAAAAGGAATCGGTACAAAACACTCGTTATCGTGTTTTGACATAGTAATGCAGGGACACCAACTTTCTTTTCACATCCCAAAGAAACCTCAGACGATATTCACTCCTATTGATATGTATCGCATTACCCTAACGGCTTTCTTCCTACTTACCCTAACACGACTTACCTAAAACGACAACCACTATCCACCGCGGGCTCCAGCGCCACAGTTATCGCTCGTCCTCCTCGGAAAAAATTCCCGCGTCCACCTCCTGCCCCGCCCCCTCCGCCCTCGCCGCCCTCGCCGTCCTCCGCCCCCGTCGCGCCACCTCGCGCCATTGTCGACTCGGGGCCCTCGGCTCGCTTTGTGCCCGCGATTGAATTAAAGAAATAATAGCAACCCCTCACCAGCGGCGTCGCGCCATGAAAACGCTCACGCCCTGCCCCGCCCCCCCTCCGGGGGCACGTGCACGTGTGAGTGCCCGCCTACGTGCGTGTGTGTGTGTGCGTTTACGTGGGGCCGCCGCCACTACGTGCTGGCATATCGGGAGGCGCGCCCTGTATGAATTCGCCACCCGGGATTCATCTTTTGCAAAGAGTAAGCCCCGGCTTAGTGTTTCAATGCATCCGCCCCGCCCCCGTCGACTCTTCTCCTCGTCCCCTCCCCCGCCCACGCCCCCGCTCCCGTAGAGATGTGTATCGCAAGGTTCCCCGCGTTTTGGAGCGCCCGCGAAATAAAAAAAAAGACGAAGAAGAGAATGGGAGGAGGGGGGAAAAAAGGAAGAGAGAGAACGCGTCTCGCGCGGGGTGACAAAACGCGGCGAAAACGCGCGCAGCACACGCGTGTGGAGAGGAGGGGGGAGGGGAGGGGAGTCGGCGAGAAAGGGCTGGCGGGCTATACACTTCGGCGCCCCCCGCCTCCCGCCCCCCTCCGGGCTTGCATTCTACGTCCATAGTCGGCACCCCGGGACTGTATTCGTTTAGTTCTATTGTGGCGCTACCGCCGCCGCCGCCGTCTCCCTCCGACACCCGCCCTCACCGCCCCCGCCGCCCCCGCCGCCCCCGCCGGCCCGCGTGCCCTCCGCCGTCGCGCTCTCGCCAGCTTTGTGCGACCGCCAATGGCATATTTTGCTCGCCGCTTCTGTTGTTTTTGTGCCGCTCGCGCCTTCTGTTCCGGCGACCAGTGTCCTTTGGAACGCGCGGCCCGCGTCGCTTTTGTTTCGGGCGCCGCCGACGCGAGAGCGCGCGCGCGCGCCGAAACCCCGTCACGACGCTTGACCACCAACACCCACACACGTGCTACACGCTCCGCTGCAGCAACGCCCGACGTCTGCGTGTCGAACTAAACCTGCGCGGCGGGCGTCGGGATCGTAAAAGTAAAAATAACAAAAAATAAAAAAAAATGTCGTCATACGCGTTCGCCGTCTACGTCGCTCTCCGCCAACACCCACGAGAGGAGAAAAAAAAATAAAAGAAGGGTGTCGAAAAACACATTGTTAATTAGCACAAAAGCGCGCGATCGTGTTCGAGAAGCGATTGTGGCGCCGCGGTGCGGCGGTTTCTGCAACTATCCATCAGGCTTTGCGGCGAACGTCGCCATTTTAAGCATATCGAAGCCCGGCGAAAAGATATAGATATATATTTTTTTATTTTCTCGCTTTAAAAACTGCGGTTTTTTTTATTATTTATGTTTTTTCCCGTCGCTGACGGACATAAAAGAGTCCACCTGAAGCAGTATACGCGGTTTGTGTGTGTGTGTGTGTGTATTATCGTGGGCGCCGTATGTGTGCCGGTGGTTGAGAATCCCCTTCGTTTCAATTAAAAAAATATCCCTTCTCGCCTTGCCGGAGAGCGCGTCGGGGGGGGGGGAGGCGGGTGCAAAGGGGGAGAAGGGGTAGGATATGGCGCGTTGCGGATGTCTTTTATTTTTTTTTTCTGCCTCTCTGGGAAGTGGTTGTGCGGCGGTTTACGCCTGTTCGTATGGCTCAAGTTATGGAGCGCGGTGCGTGGCGGGGGGGGGAAGCGAGGGGTGAGAAAGGGGTAGGAATGGGAAGGGTGGGGGGAGGGGTAAGAGGGGAAGGGAGGGGGCGCCTATGAGGACATCGATCTGGGTCGTCTTCGGGACGCGAGGGAGCGAGGCAGGGAGACTGGATGAGAGTGAGTGAGAGGGAGCGCGTGTGGGAGCCGAGACCGGTGGCATGGAATGCCTGCGACACGAGACCTCCGTCGTGACACAAAGACCAGCCGCGCAGCGTGAGGAAATCAAATGAGGAAATAGCAGAATAAGAAGTAGAATTGTTGGACGTAGTGACCTTCAAATATAGTTACTCGGATGCCATACAAATTTCACTGATGAACAATTTTGATTGATTAATTATTCCGAACCTCAACAAAAGAAGGAGGAGAAGAGAATTTTATTAGTCCCGTAAGTGTGGTGCATGATTTTATCACGGGAGGTGGCGGTGATCTTCCCCTCGCTGGATGGCGAGATCCGGCGCTGACCTACCATCGACTAGCAGGGTTTTCTTCAACCACGTATCTCCCACCAACGGGGCACTGCCCCAACCGGGACAAGCTCTAAGCTGCCGACTGATCTCCCGTCATGTGTGGTAGTGTAGTGCATGTAAGTGAGTGCGTGTGTGTAAGTATGGAGCGAGCATAGGACAAGGAAGGGGAAGGAAAAATCGCTTTCGCTTTCTATCATACGTCACGTAAAGTCGTAAGTCATTGACTTTTATCCCTATGGCACAGGGGCTCAGCTCCGATAGTATCCGAGTTCCCCTGACGGTCACCCATCCAGGGACCCGCGATATCTCGAGCTGCTTAACTTCCTGACTTCACGGAACTTTGTTAAGAAACTCGGCTACCGACACAGGCTCCCGTACGCAGTTGACTAGAATATTCGAATATTGTACACATTTGACTAGAGTATTCCAATATCGCAAACCTTTGGCCAAAGCATTCGAATACTGCACAATTGATGAGAAAAGCTAGTATTATATTTTCGTTCGTTGAATACAGGACCAAATATGTCGGCAATCACTTGTCTAATGATTCAGGTGGAGCTATTTTGGTGAACAGAACGTATTGAAAATAATTACTCTCATATTTTTATTGGAAAATGTCAATTTTCACATAGAGGTACTTTTCTGACAATGAAATTCCTTTTTCTTAGGAATCTGAAGACTTATTTGATGCTTTGCTTATGTACTCAATAATACATGATTCGCCATAAGCTGTGGCTTTCGAAAAGAAATTGCTTTCTAATACTTTGATTCTTGAAGCGACAATGTCATTTGGGATTGCCAGTAATTGAACCAGCGCCAAAACACTGAAAGAGCGATTCGAGCCGTTATTTCGCTGATCATGACGACAAGCTCTTGATTGAGAATTGACGTGAAAATGCTTTTTCGATATTAGCTATCGTTATAAAAACGGTGACTCCATAATGAAGTGTCATCGCCATCAAATGAAAAAAATGTGATTTAGAAAATACTATTTATTGGCATGTAATATATTTATTAAATTAATACACGAAAGTGATTATGTTTGTTGGCAAATACATTTAAGAAGGCTCAAGTAAATTTAATCACATTTGACACATCGGAATATTAAGAGGTGATAATTATAAATGAATTACTAGGTATAATAGTAAAAATAGTGTTATATAAATACAAACCGATAAATGTTTTCCTCCTTCCCAAAGAGGACTCAACCGTGATCCATCCGTGTATTGCAATTGCAATGTTGCTCTGCGCTGAAAGAAGCTTTTCGTGTTGTGTACTTAGATTAGGATACGATTAACAACAAACACCATAAATGTAATGAAAAGCTAAATAAGGTTCATTTCAAGCATAGATATCAAGAAATACAATCATTATGAACATTTTACTCAGGATGGAGCCTATTCAGAACTCTGCGTTTTCGAATAGATGTTAACAAATGCTTAGAGTGGGTATTATCATATAATTAAGAATAAAAATACCTCCCAAACTAGAACCATTTGAAACATGGATTCAAAAAATGCAGTGGCTATGCTGTTTGCTTTAATAAGTGTGTACTCAAGTTATAAAGAGGAAATGATTTCGTAAGTCAATTATGACACGATGCATAGGGGTTCACGGGGCTCTGGACAGTTGTTTTAAAACAATTACTGATATTAACACAACTTCTGATTCCATGGAAAGACAAAACACGACCGTGCCTTCGTGTTATCCAGGCATTTAGGTATTAATCCATTTGATCGATATCAACACTAGGAGAATCAAAAAGCAAAATAAAGAGGTAAGTGGCAGAAAAAGGGAAAAATAAGACGAAATTGCAAAAATAGGCATCAGAAGCTAAAATAGGCAAAAAGACAAAATGAAAATTCTGCTAGTGCAAACGATTCCTATTGTTAAAAGTTACAAAATAGTAACAGTAACAAAAAGGCATTTTGTCAAACTTCCGGCTTCTGATAACAAACTAATGTAATAAAATGTATAATATTCTTTTTTATAAACTTTTATTCATAACTTACCAATTTCGTTGCCCCCAGTGAAAAACTTAGCTGCGCCCATGCTTGCAACGTAATTTTACGTTAATGTTGTATCTGTTGGTGCCAATGTAGGATTAGGATTATTCTCGATTTCGGACATCACCGGAATTTTTATAAGGAAATGCTTAATTGAAGAAAAATATCACAAGAAACGCAAAACCTTCATATTAAATGACACTGTATTTTAAGATAAATACTGAAATTTTATATATTATTCTTGAATTTCCGTGT